>CM076966.1:18440572-18523072 GCA_039105355.1 Benthosema pterotum | reverse complement strand
ATCAAGGGGTCATCCCTATGTTCCCCGGGTCCTATGTTCCCCGGGTCCTATGTTCCCCGGTATCGGGGAACATAGGACCCTCTTTTCAAAAAAGGGTTCTATGTTCCCCGCTCAATCCAAGTAGGGGAACATAGGACCCTCTTTTCAAAAAAGGGTTCTATGTTCCCCGCTCAATCCAAATATACGCATACAGTTTCTCCCGATTTATTCCTCAATAATCCCAAATTTTATCATTGTTGATTCTGAATTTGCAAAAGGCAGGTCAGTTATGGTTGAGGTGCTCCAGTCTTGAAAAAAAGTATCTATGGCTCTGTGTCCGCGACGTCCCTTCCCTCGATCCTCTCCTCTCCTCGCTCCCTCTCCAGTCCCGATTATTAATTCAAGTTTGAATTGTGCATTAAACATTGTATAAAATACAGGAACGAACGCTATGGAGAGCTATGGAGGCAAGTACAGACAGAAGCTTTCACCAGCCAGTGTTGAGGGAAATAACCAATCAGTACATAATGTGACATTGTTCATATTACATCTTGTTATTATTTTTGCATGAGATCAGTGTGATTTTAATATGTAGGCTATGTATGTGTTGCCTGTGGAGTCTTGACGAGTCATTACGGTATTTATTTTGGACTCACATTAATGAATGAAATGTCCCGAAAAATAATCCGATCCCTCGCCTTTTATTTCTCTCCTCGGGGCGCAGCTGTGCTGTATGTGTTGATCATCGTGATCTTCTCATATCCACGTGGAGATGCCGCCGCATTTCATCATAGAATTTAAATAATAATACGGCAAACCTAAACAAATGTGATTATGCATAATCCTTACAATGTATTGTAACGTTCTATTTGTTTGATATGTTTCTGTGAAGATGTCATCGTGAGAAAAGGATAGTTTTTCAAACGTCGGGTTTGTGGTCTTTCTGTGCCCTAATGATGTTGCGGGCCTGGCTGGCCTTGATCGTCATTAAACTCTACGTCATTAATATTCCCTTCACTGCATTAAGTTCTATATAAGGTGCCCATCCTGGCCATTGACCACATAATGCCTGCAAAACGAATTTGGTTATAGAAACATGTATAGTTGTGCAGTTGCCTCTGGCGTGCGCCATGGAGACGCAGCAAGACGCGCATTACGCACAGGAGTTTGAGAGCCTGATCGATTTAAAACTTTAATCATATATATTGCCAAAAAAGCGCGCTCGTCTGTGCGAGAGAGAAATGAGGGTATCATTTATTGGTGCCGCTAACTTCCTCGAAAAATAGCCAATCTACAAGCACACAGATCTACAAGTGTGTGTGTGTGTGTGTGTGTGTGTGTGTGTGTGTGTGTGTGTGTGTGTGTGTGTGTGTGTGTGTGTGTGTGTGTGTGTGTGTGTGTGCGCGTGCGTGCGTGCGTGTGTGTGCGTGCGTGCGTGCGTGCGTGCGTGTGTGTGTGTGAGTGAGTGAGCGGGGAGGGGGGTCTGCAGTGCAAACGCATTCGCCTGACTCCATTCCAATTCATACGCCATGACTGGCGTATTGACCAGTTAGGCTATCAATTTATTATTAACACTCACGAGAACGTAAGGGAGAGAGATCCAGACAGACAGAGAGGGAGGCTCTCTGTGGAGAGATATGGTCCGCGGCTTTACGCACAAGGCATTCATTTGCCATGAGCTTTCTCCTCGTGTAGGCCAACAGTACTGTTTTAGGGGTCCGTGATATAATCTAGTGTAGAATTAAACGTTGGTTTTAAGGGAAAGGGAAACTTTTACTGAACATATGTCCCCGAAAAAACAATTTTCCATTGGTTTTAATATAGTATCCTCTCACTTCGCAGCAGTGTGTGTTGTGTTTACTACTACTACTTACTTGTTGATGGTGGTTGCACTTTTTCTTGTCCCTCTCAGCGCCACCTTTCCTCTTTTTCTTATCCATTATATTAAATCAATGATCAGCGTTGTTTACTTTTTTGATAACTTACTCTGTCAATCTTATCAATCGCAACAGCCCCATGAAGTGAACCGAGTTTGCGTAACTCTCTCTGTCTATGTTCTAAGGCAAGCGACAGGCAGGGAGGTGTCCCCCACTGACCCTAGACCAGCTGGGAGCCGCGTAGCGCAGTCTCTCGCTCTCATGGAAACGCTGCACTGGTAGGCCTACTTACTAGGCTACTCTGGCTGGGACTGGCCTGCCGTGGACTTTTCTTAAGTAAATACAATAATAAATATTAAATAAATGAAATTGGCCCGGCCTGGTTGGTGTAGGACATCCTTTTATTTTTGAAAGGAGAAACACTACTTTGCCTGGCCTGGGCTGGCCTGTCTGCTGCTCTGGCCTGGACGTTTCGGGGAAAAACGTACCCCGTCCAGGCCACTAGGTGCCGCAGTCCACCGGGAAAAGTCCCGGTGCCCCGTGCCTGCATAATATAAACAGTATCTTACAAACATAATGTGCAAGGGAGAAAACAATTTTCTTACCTCTTGTGCCGCCTGAAAAACGTCTTTATTCCATTTATTTCATCCAATTCAACCTGCATTCCTTGTTCTCCTGTTTCTATGCTTTTTATGACAATTTCAAGACTTTTTATTCTATCCAACAAAGTGGTTAAGCATCAACATTAAGTGATGCAGGTATTGTTATTGAAGCAGGCTACTTGGGCTGTTTCCATTGGCTGAGCCTGCTCGAAAGGTATACCGAATCTTGGTCACTCTTGACCGTACCTTGGTCACTGTTGTTGGCCAGTTGTGGTCCAGCTGCAACCTGATCAGTGATGACTGAAGGAGCGGTAATTTATTTTATTCTTTAAAGAATACTAAGCCTTGCCCTTGTTAACCATGGAATAAGAGTTTTATAATCGTCAATATACACAATATAACATCTATACTGTATATACATCTTCTCAGACCCACCTGGACAAATGGCTTTTCTACAGCCAGCCATCTAAGAGGGCCAGAACCCTTGCTCCCCATATTTTGGAAAAATCTGTGTCAGAGAACAAAAGACACCCAAAATGATGTGATGTGATGTAATGACATGTACACACACACACACACACACACACACACACACACACACACACACACACACACACACACACACACACACACACACACACACACACACACACACACACACACACACACACACACACACACACACACAGGCAGTCAGTAAGCAAAGGACTCACACAAAGTTTATTGAAACAATTTGCGCTCTAAATGAAACCGGCGTGCAATGAAGCCGCGCGCGTACACGTGCGTGCACGCGCGCGCACCCAGACGACATACACACACAAAGCGCACGTGGCTATCCCCACGTGTGTCCGCTACAGGTTTCTATAGCAACCATTAGTAAACACACAGAGAGGGGAGAGTGTAGGAGTCAGGCGAATGCGTTTGCACTGCAGACCCCCCTCCCCGCTCACTCTCACACACACACACGCACGCACGCACGCACGCACACACACACACACACACACACACACACACACACACACACACACACACACACACACACACACACACACACACACACACACACACACACACAGGCAGTCAGTAAGAAAAGGACTCACACACTTACGCTATGTGATGGAGCAATTCTCCATTGAGATTCACCGTTTTTAAAAGCACTTTCTCTTTCCAAACAGAGTGCCATAATCTGCCATTACACAATTCATATTTTCTTTGAACTAAAGAATTTTGTCCACATTATCATACTGTATTTAGGAGAGATGGCAGTCAAATGATAATCCAAATAACAATCAGGGCCGGAATTAGCCAGCCCGAGCCTACTAGGGTGGGCAGTGGCTTTCAACCTTTTTTTTCCACCAGGGCCCACTATTGATTCAGCATTTGAGCCACGGACCACCAACTAAAGATTTATTTTGCTTTTGTCCACAATTCCAGGCTGGAAGATCAAAATGATCATTAATACATTATCTACTGCATTCTCTAGTTGTGTAGACTTGGGCTAATTCAGATGATATGAATATTTTAACTCTTGAGAGTGTAAAAATGAAACCAAATGGACCCGCAAGGATCCATTCCATTTTTACATTCTCAAAGAGTTACATCTGGTTAACCAACTTTCCACCATTTAGCTGGGGACCACCTGGAACTCTCTCAAGGACCATGCAGTGGTCCCCAGACCACTGGTTGAAAACCACTGATATTACCTTTCATTGGGTGGATGCACACTTAGTTGGGTGCCCCCCCTCTAGATCCGGCCCTGATAAGTAACAGTTCTAATAACATTCTCTAATTGTGTAGATTTCTGGAAATTAAGTAATGCAGATTTTAGCCTAAAATGATACCAAATTGACCCGTACTCAATAAAGATCTAACCCTCCTTTAGCTGGGGACCACCTGGAACCCTCTCAAGGACCACTGATAGTCCCTAGACCACTGGTTGAAAACCCCTGCTTTGGCGTGTAGACTGTGTGATGCAGTAGACAGTGATTTAGAGACACGGCGTGGATGGAGAGGCATAAGACTTGCAGAAAATGACTTCAGCCTACTTGTAGGTTATCAAACCATGTATTTATATCAGTAAATATTCATTTCAGTGTAAAATCTCCATCAACATTTCATCCAATTGAAGTGAATGGGGTTTCCACGGGCAAAATCTATCTTCATAATCGTAATATTTAAGTCCAAACCAAATATTTTATATGAACAATATTGATGAACGTAAGAGATTCGCCGAGTTAGCTATATTTTATATACACATATTAATAAGAAATATGAGAAAATTCGAGGCAACATGTCCTGGTTTTAATGCGAGTGACAAGCGCTCCAACTCAGACCGCAGCAGGGAGATCAGAGCGGAGTGCTCTGGAGGGGGCGGAGCCTATGCGCAAGGCCCGCCTTGATGAGAGGAACTGACAGATTCCATTTCCAATTCCAAGCTCTGTCCTCTTCGTTGCGTTGCAACATGTAAATGAAAACAGAATAGACTGGGGGGCGCTGTTTGTCCTTTTGCATTTTCATAATGTCCATTGTGCTGCAGTATTAAAACTTTGCAAATGCAATGTCTTATGCCATTGTCATTTAAACTTTCAAGTTGTTAGAAAATGCACTATAATTTACATATTGTCCAAAAAAGAGCGTGGAGACACTGAAATGTAAATGCAATTGCCTGGGGCAGCTGTTTTTATTATTGCATTTCAATAATGTCCTCTGTAGATCAATTTAAGTCTTTGCAAATGCAATGTTAAATTCCATTGCCATTTTAATTTGCAAGTTGATGGAAAATTACATTATCATTTGAAAATTGTCCAAAAAAGAGCTTGTTGACACTGAAATGTAAATGCCATACCCTGGGGCAGCTGTTTTTCTTATTGCATTTCAATAATGTCCTCTGTAGATCAATTTAAGTCTTTGCAAATGCAATGTTAAATTCCATTGCCATTTTAATTTGCAAGTTGATGGAAAATTACATTATCATTTGAAAATTGTCCAAAAAAGAGCTTGTTGACACTGAAATGTAAATGCCATACCCTGGGGCAGCTGTTTTTCTTATTGCATTTCAATAAAGTCCTCTGTATATCAGTTTAAGTCTTTCAAAATGAAATGTGAAACAGCTTTTCCATTTAAATTTTAATATTGTCATGGAATGCCCATACATGATATGAAAATTCAAATTCAAATTGAATTATTGCATTTTCAATTTCTAATTTGTCACAAATAACTCGTGCATACATGGAAAATTATAATGCTATTGTGGAATTAGATTTTCAATTCCATAATGTCTACCGTATGCTTCCATATCCTGTACACATAAAAAGGGGTAAAAAAGGACCACCTGCAATTCTAAAAGTGACATATCCTTCATGCTTCCTGAGTAAAATTGATCTTTATTAGTAGTAAGTGATTAGTAATTTCTGTTCATCGTTTACCTATGATCAATGAAACCAACAAACCATAATATCAAAGGTTGCATTATTTACTTAGGTGCACTTTTCCGAACAGCATATAACACAAAAACTCCAAATCCCACAATGCGTTGTGGTTTAGTTTGCGGCTCTGTGCGACAGACGTATTACTATCGTATTACGTTTCTTCCAGAAAACACAACAACAGAAGCTACACGTTTGGATTGTTGGCAGCAGTGCTGGTGAACATGTTTAAGAAGAAAACCAGGAGAAACTTTCGCCAGAGAAAAGGAGAATCCAGCAGTGATGAAGATGACGTTCAGAGTGCAGATGCAGCAGGAGGAGATACTCTACAGCAAGTCGATAAAGTCTCCTCCAGACCTCCAGGCCGCGGCATCGCATGCAGCTCCAAGCGGGAAGAGCCGCCTGTTAAAGCGGACAGCAACGTCCCAGATGACGGTACTGATGCTGCGGAGAAGAAAGAAGAACTCATAACAGAAAAAACAGAGAAAACTGACAAGAAAGGCGGACAGAAAATGAAAGGGACCGCTGTGCTGAGTTTCTCCGAGGATAAAGAAGGTTTGTCTATTGAAGAGACTGTTGTGGCCATATTTTAATGTGTATAGGAATTCATTAGTTCAACATCTTACCTTGTAATTAATATACTTTTGAGGGTGTTGTGTGAAAATGAATGAATGATTTTTTTATTGACAGAGATGAGAGTTACAGTACAAGTCAAGTACACACTGCAACAAAACTGATAACAGCTTGGAGAATTACAGTACAATTCAAGTACAACTACATCAAATCTGACAAAACTGATTGGACATACTAGTTAAGCATTCACTTGTTTACAATAGTGGCCAACTTGTTCATTTCATTTTAGCAATCAAATACATACAAAACAACTACTTCAGTAAAGTCAAAAGCAGCAAATCATGGAGGTAAAATCATAGTGGAGGTAAAAAGGGAAAAGAGAAATGTACAAAGAGGAGAGGGGGGTGGGTGGGGGGATATTTATATACAATTTTGTTTTACAGAGGCCAGTTTCGAATTGCAGCCATCTGTAGGTGCCCCTTGAGAGCGGTTTTGAAGGAGTCAAGGGATTCACAGGTCTTTAACTGTTGGTAGGGCGTTCCACATTTTGGTTGCATATGAGCGGAAGGAATTAAGTCCCTTGTTTGTGCCAAATCTGGGTTGAACATGGTTAGTGGCACTCCCTCTGGTGTTGTGGGAGTGGACCTCATTGACATTTAGGAAGTATTTGGAAAGGTAGAAGGGTAGGGTATTAACAAAAATAACAAAAATACCCTTCATTCTGTGTTTCCTAGAAATGGCTCCCTAAAACAAATCATTAACTTGACTGATTGACACAGTACAGTACACAGTACAGTAGTGATAGTCACAAGGAAGGTGACTATTATTACTACATAATGATATATGGTTACCTGTACTTTTAATACAGTTTCTGAGGGACCAGAATTCCAGCTGAGGAAGTCATCTGATAAAGCTGTCGTGTTCAAAAAGATCAAAAGAAAAGATGACTCCCGCAGCACTGCAATTGGTAACTCACTCACTCACTCACTCACTCACTCACTCACTCACTCACTCACTCACTCACTCACTCACTCACTCACTCACTCACTCACTCACTCACTCACTCTCACACTCACTCACACTCATAGCAGCTAGTAGTCCTGGGGGGTATTTCACGAAAGGTGGATTAGAAAATCGGGGATTTAAGCCAAATCCACGCTTTTTATATCGTGGTCTTTAGAGCCTGGTTGATTCTGTTCCACCAAAGCCAAGCGAGGCTCAAAATGTGTGGATTTAGCGAGCCAGGATCATATAGCCTCGCTTGCTGGCTTGTCCACGTACTGCTTGAAAAGCCTTGATGAGGATTGTAGATTCCTTGAGCGTGACCAATCATGGGCAAGACCAGCAAGAGCTGTGCCAATAGATATATACAAGAAAGCCTTCTTCCCCCCTCCCTCCCTCCCTCCCCCTCCCTCCCTGTGATCCTCTCATGGACCACAGACCTCTATCTATCTATCTTTTAGTAGACGTTCAGTATTTAATACTAACTTTTGATATACAGAACAAACACGAGGGGTATAACATGAAAGCAATGTAAAATAAAGCACAAATTTACTACAGAATGGTAAGTGCCTGCAGACTCAATATTAGCCTAAATGTAAGTGAAGGTGGATAAATCACTTCTGTGCTGCTAACTTTTATTATTTTTAGACATAAAAAAGGAAAATCTACGACTGCACGGGTGGTGGTCCGGCATCCACACAGAAGTGCACCCCTGTGGAGCTAATCAAGTTGAGTCCATATACAACCACAGGTGTTGAAATAAGTGTAAAAAGTCATTGGATTGGCCTAATAAACGGTAAAGACATGAGGATTAGGCTAAACCTGACTGTTAGCATGGTCCGGAGCAGGCTAAGTGCATAGCATTAGTTTCCATGGGAACTAATGTGGCATTGCTTTCATGAAACCAAATCAAGCCTCAACATATCCAGGTTAACTGGTCAAGTTAATCTGGCAAGATCAACCAGTTTTTATGAAACGCTAATCCAGGATATAATAAACCGGGATATCAGTTAAATCCTGGCTTTTTCCCTAATCCACCTTTCGTGAAATAGGCCCCTGAGCGTCCTCCATTTGCTTGTGTAGTCTCTCGTTTTTTTATGAATAAGAGGCATCGATCATGGAGTGTCCAGCATAAGTGTAATGTACTAGTTTGGTTATCCACAAGATAACATATCGATTACAGCTTACATTATTGCAAGTAGTAATAGTAATTGTGACACTAGTAATAGTAAGTTGTTGTGATTTTTCTGTGCTTTCCCTTTTTTGTTTTTAAAACAAAAGTGCACAGACAAAACAGACAACCAAGTAGACCAACTGCTTGTGTGTATGCACATGTATACTCTCTCAAACACACATGCACAGATCAAACAGATGAAAGTATACAACACACACACACCCTAATCTCCTGTGTTCCCTGGATGTCTGCAGGTGGAGCTGGTTCCAGTTCTGTTTCCTCCAGGCTGGATTCACCGTGCCCAATCCAGGAGGAGGAGGAGGAAGAGATGGAGGATGAGGATGAGGATGGTCCAGCAACTCCCTATAGCTCTGCCTCTTCTCTGTCTGACACTTCTGTTCCTGAACAAGGTGCATTGCTGAGTTTGTTTGTGTTGTGTAGTACAAAGTCTGTTTTCAGCTAATTCAGCACTGGCATCGGATTAATGACACACAATACTGTGTCTTACAGCACCTACAGTAATCCCTGATATCAAAGACATTGAGGCAGCCAAGAGGAGCCGTAGAAACGCTCGAGCCCAGAAAGAGTTCATCCCTCTGGGCATGAGGGACCAGAACTCTCCTGCTGGCAGCTCAGACATCCACAGCAAAGAAGATGAAGATGAAGAAGTTGATGACAGTGACAATGAGAAAGATGATCATGAGCGCAGGATAGAGTTTGCTCCACGGACCAAAAGCATCAGGGAAAGAATTACAGAGAAACTAGGTAAGTGAGGATGTAAAAAGGGAAAAATGAAGATCAAGGGGAAAGCATAACTTTTATTTAATGTAATGAGTGGGTCTTTTAGGAGGAAGCGATAGCAGTGGCTGTGACTCTTCAGAGAGAGAGGATCAGGACGTCTGGGAGGAGATGCAGATTGGTAAAGGAGTAAAAAGAAGACCAGGAGAACAGGTGCAGAATCGTATGGCTTAACAATGAAGACCTAAACAGAAATACAAGTTCTGTGTCTAACTCTGCCTCTCATCTCCTCTTAGAGTCCATCCGGCAGTGACAGCAGTTATGCAGGCAGGCAGAGACGGAAGACCCAATCGGCGGCTGTCCACCTCCCTGAGACTCTTCCTCCTGTCTCCATCTCCACCGTGTTGAGGAGAATCAATGCAAAGTCAGTATGTTTAACATCTTTAATGTATCCAAAAACTAAATTGGTTCCAAACCAGTCCAGTATAATCCTCCATGAAGTCCATATTCCAATACTCCAGGGGTATAATCCAATAAAGAAAATAAGACCCTTTCCTCTGTCGGTTGGTAATCCACAATCCAAACAGAAAAGCATATATAAGTTTATTCAGTAACCAAGACATGGGAAATGTTCCTCTTGCTGCCTGTGTCTCTCTCCTCCCTCCACACCAGTCTCTCACTAGCCCAGGTGGCCCAAACTTTCTGATTGCTTTAACACCTCATCAGCCAGCAACATACTGGTTTCTTGTCAAATAGCCTAGTGGATAAGAAAAAACAACAAACATAGTTCAGCAAACTAATGGAGCAATAATCGACTACATAATAATTAAAAGAAAAATACATTAAACA
This sequence comes from Benthosema pterotum, assembly GCA_039105355.1. NCBI lineage: Eukaryota > Metazoa > Chordata > Actinopteri > Myctophiformes > Myctophidae > Benthosema > Benthosema pterotum. The sequence continues at coordinate 18,512,853 of CM076966.1, read as the reverse complement.
ATGTGACTCTGGCATAGATGTTACAGAAGTACTGTACATCTTCAAAGCACTTTTTGAGGGGAGATAACGCTATCATCTGGCTTTTGTAATTACATCCTGCAGCAGTGAAATCTATAGGTTTGGTTAGAGGACTTTGAGCCTGGTAATGTTTGTTTAGAGCACTTGGTTTAAAGTTAAACAAACACTAGCAGTTGCCTCTCACTTCACACAAGTGTGATTTCACTTCATAGACATAAGACAAAAACTTCATTGCAAAAATAAAGAACTATAGCATCCCGCTACTCACTACCCTTTAAAAACATCTGGCTATGTTTTTTCAGAAAACCAGGACCTTAACTCTGACAACTGGGTCTTATGTTAAACCAAAACTCCTCCTTTCTTCCAGTTCTTGCCCTACTACTCGGTTCAAGTGAGAAGCACTGTATTTGGAGATGTTACATTAGAGTAGGCCTTTCAGAGTGTTGATGACGCCACTGAAACCTCTCTTTACTCTTTCGATCTGCTGTTCTCCCCCAGACTAGAGTCACTGAAGGAGGTGCACAGAGCGCGTCAGGCTGAGTTGAGAAGGATGGAAGGAGATGCAGAAAGTTCTAGAATCTCTATAGAAAAGCTGGAGGAAGGGTGTTCAGAGGCTAAGCTAAAGTTCTTCAAGAAGATGAACGTCTACAGTCAGAACCTGGTGGAGTGCCTCCAAGAGAAGGTATAACAGTAACTTAGATTCATTAATATAACATTCTGTATGATGGAAAGACTTAAAAGAATGGCTAAAAGAATTGTTGGGTATTTGTAGGCGATGGAGATCAACTCATTGGAGATGGAGCTACATTCTCTCCTATCTGACCACATTGAGGCACTGGTGGCAAACAGACGGCAGACTGTCAGGGAGGAGGCTGGCCGCCTACAGCAGCTCACTTGTGAGTTGTGCGTGTGACATGCATTGCATATACTTCCTTAATCCTGTGTATTTAAAATCACATTAGAGTCAGTTATCTTTTTGTGATGAATAATGTTGTGGCGTAATGTTATTCAGCCATTAATTTATAGTCCAGAGATAAATCATTTTGGTGTGTCAGGAGGGCCTTTAGAGTTCAAATATGAGTGGATGCAAATGCGAAACTGTCTTTAATCTGTAGATGGTGCTGCTGAGCAGAGTGAAGGTGGTCCCAGTCAGAGGTGAGTGAGACAAATGTGTGAATTTATAGGCCACCAAAGTCTAATGTTATACACATCCTACCTGGGTCAGGTTTTCCCCCCATTCTGAATTCTCAGACGTGTTTAATATCACATTATATAGGAGGAATACTAGTATTCTGTATAAAATGATTGATTGACTATAATCTTAAACGATACAGGGCCACCTTCCTGACAATAATGCTGGGACAATTTATTTATTTTAGCACCACAATTCATACATGAGACGATACTAAGATGACCCAATGTTATTCTCCATAGAGAAATTACTTTAGTGACCCAGGGGATATCAATGTTGTCCTTTTGGCATGATGACGTGTTTAAATGCTGCAGAGAGGACGTCACTGATGCATGTGTGGACACACCTGAAGACACACAGGCTTCACCAGAAGAAGAAGATGAGCTTCAGAGGAAGAGAGGTCACCATCCATTTGTTATCTCTAAACCTTTGTATTCATTTCTTTCTACATCTCCATTCATCCATTCATTCCTCAATCCATGTTGTGAAATGAAACCATAGATCTACATTCAATAGAGCAGTCAAAATTGGCCCATGAATTACATTTACGTATCCCTTCTAAAAGCATACTGTAGATTTGAGGAAATATGGGTATATGATTTATTTTAGACTAGGTTTACAAACCGCAATCCGGTCACCAATCTTAATACAAGGCTGCAAACCTTGACGCACAGTGGCCAACCACAAGCACGTCTTTAAAAGATGATGTACATTGCTTACATACACATTACAAAAATCTCTGTAGCCGAGTTGTTTTGTAAACCCATCATTATTATTATTTTTTTTACTTATTTCCTGTCTCAGAGGCCATCCTGCAGCGTGCTCAGTCGGTGTTCAGTGATGTACAGGAGGACTTCAGTGATGTTCAGAAGGTTCTGAAAGGTTTTGAGGAGTGGAGAGATTTTCATCCAGACTCGTACCAGAATGCTTACATCTCCCTCTGCCTCCCAAAGTTACTGAACCCACACATCAGACACCAGATTTTAAGCTGGAACCCTCTAACGGTATGCATGCAAACACACGCCTATACAGTACACATATTGTTCAATAAAAACATGCAGGAAGGCCATTGGATTGAGGCCGTCCTTCACACTTGCCAATATGAGACGTCATAGTACAGTATGTACAGTACACTGACTGTGAGACATTTCTTGTGACTAGTACTTTAATGTCAAAGAATGAACTGAGGTGAAAATCCCTTTGCTTCATGCACGTGTCAAACATAGCTTATTTGCACATGACCTTTACATCTGTTAATGTTTCCTTTTTTTTCCAAGGCTCCCATTAATCTGTAATTGTGTTTCTCAGGACAGCATAGGTGACGTTGAAGCATTGTCCTGGTACGGCGCTGTAGAGTCGTTCTGTCTCAACCAGGAACATGCAGACACGCAAACATTCACCAATGTTGTAGAGAAGACTCTGCTGCCCAAAATAACAGGTAGTTCACTCACTCACTCTTCCATCACATACACTGAAGCGATCCAATAGCTACATTGCAATTGATGTAACCTATATTGTTCATGCTTAAAATCTTTGTCAACTGCTTTTATTTATTTATTTCACTATTCAATCGCTTCACACTATCACTCATCTGTCTTTTATATGACTCCTCTGTTTCCTCCGAAGCCTATGTTGAGTTGGTGTGGGACCCTCTGTCTCACCGTCAGTCCGTCTGTCTGTCTGATGTCTGTCGCAGTCTGAGGGACGACTTTTCTGTCTTCCAGGGAGAGCACAGCAAACCAGTCAAGGTTAGACATGTCTGTCTTATTCTGTGTCACATTACTCCACTGTTTGCCACACTCTCTCAAGCATCAGTTGTCTGTCTGTCTGTAAGACATTGTTTGTGTTTGTGGGTGTGTGTTGGATCTGTGTTCAGTGTGCAATGTGTTTTTTGACAGTGTGTGTGTGTTTACACTTGGGTGCTAATGAAGATTTGTATTTGTGTATTGATAGTGTGTGTGTTGACTGTGTATTTGTGTGTCATACAGGCATTTATTCAAGCTGTAGTCAGCAGACTGGGAAGTTGTGTTGATGACGATATATTCATCCCACTGTTCCCCAAACAGTTAAGTCAATGCATTCAGTCACACTGTGACACACAAGCTATATTTACTTTTATATTTTCCTCAATACCAAATGTAGTGTCTTCTCATCTTAACATGTATTTAACCACTGAACGTGATGTGTTGTGAGTTTGTAGATTTCTTGCTGAAGCCTCACCCAAGAATGTGGAAAAGCTTCCACTGCCTTTGCTCCTCTGTGACACACGTTTTTTTAATTGTCATTCCAGAGTTCTGGAGGACCTAACATCTCCTCAGTGTCGATTCAGAGACCGGCAACTGTGGACAGCTGTGAAGGTGTGTTCAACACTGTAACATCACCACATGAATAGTCTTCAATCCTATGCCCAGCCAGACAACCAGAGATCTCTGCCTACTCAATCAATACATTTGGAGGGAAATCTAACATTGAATGAATGGGCTTGAGGAACCCCCTTCTACATCCACTGCTCTGTAAATTAACCATACGCTACCAATCTACTGTATATGTTGCATTAAAGGATCACTTTGCCACTTTTCAATCTAGTTTTATATAATTGGTCTTCACTAAGGGTCATGATAAAATGGCAGCTACTCCTACTCAGTCTCATAGGAGGGCTGTGGGCAAGAAACCTGTCCAGCAGTGGCATCATCAATGGGGAATCCAAACTGATTTTATATTCCTGAAGAGTTGCAATGCAAAAATGGAAGCCATCGTTCTTACCATAATAAAAATATTCTTATAGCAATGACGTCACTAGTGGACGGGTTAACCATCATGCTATGGTGTAACTAAGGTGTGTGTGTGTTTAATGTTATGTTTGCATTAATTTGTATTGTATGTGCATTCTTTCTGTAGCTCCTGGGGAACATGCGGTTATGGGACCACATCCTCCCTGAGAGCATGTTAAAGGGCCTGATGCTAAACAAACTGCTGAATGCACGTGTGATGATCATTCTGCTGAATCAGAGCCAGACAAACCCTCTCCACTTGCTCGGCAAGGTACATAACTATTCTATCCCTTTTGTGAAATGCAAGACATTTTGAGCTTGCAGATTTGATATTTGCACTTTTTGTTTGCAGCCTCTTCACAGTATCTTTTTCTGTGTATGTCTCAGATAGCAGACAGTTTACCAGAGTCTTGGTTTGTAGAACTGAGCGAGTGTTTGCCTGAACTCCAGTCGCTCAGTAACTTAATGCTTCAGACAGTGGATTCTATCTGCAAAAATAAGTCTCCTGAAGATCCTGCCATTAGGTACCCCCCCCCACACACACACACAGCATTGAGTGATGGAGACTTGTCTTCATAATTCTAACATCTAACAATAAACTCCTGGTTCTCTTGAAGGTCGACCGTGCTTAAAATCCTGCACATCCTGTGCAGAATCCGGGCCTTTGAGAGCATCAAGACTATTGCTGAGAAGTACAACTGCCAAGAAATGGTCTACTCTGAACAGTTGCTGAACAATTAACACACCTTCCTGACTGAATATACAAAAGTTCCTATCATGATTAAACTGTAGTTTTGACTTGTTTGACAAGCCATCTTTCTGTACATAAGAGGAAAAATACCATTTGTTACTTCACAAAATATATTTCAATAAATCATAATCTTTTTAAACATCTGGTTGTCTGTAAATGTCCACGGCACAATCTGCATATGCTGCCACCTTGCACTACCCCTTCTGAGTGTGGAAGAAACTTTGTTTTGTCATGTCTGGTTAACTCGGTTGGTAGAGCCATTGCCTCTGCACACAAAGGACCTAAGCTTGATTTATGTACTTGCAAGTCTAAGTTCATATATACTGTATACATATTTATATATACGGTATATGAAACCATTCTGGATTGAGACACCTGTATGAGCAAGTTTATTTACCAGACCAAGACAAAGGAAAAAACAAACCAAAGAAACCCAAACATTACAATTTCAAATCTGTAATACTGTACATACACAAGCGCACACACAGGTTTGTGAACCATTCTGGCTCTGTTAAGCCTTAATTATTATTTTTTAAATCATATGCATAGATTATACATTTGCCAATGCAAACAATTTAAAAATAAAACTTCTAAGCTAAATGTTTCCTACACCGTAATGATCTTGTTTCTACCCTGCAGATTTTTTAAATCTCTACCCAACACGTCTTTTACACAGATGAGCTCTATTCTATGAAGCCTGAAGCCATTCTTGGTCAAGGGGGAAAGTCCAGGCTACATTTTAATGATACAAGTGCAATGTTTAGGAACAGGATTTAGAACAGCATTTTCTTTTCCCGTACACCCCATAATTTGCCTGGTCCCAGTGGGATTCAGTAGTCTCAACCATTATTAAATGACTGATGCACCTACTGTACTACTGCAGGCTCCAATATTACACCACGTGTCCCGAGCATGGCAGCCTTCGCAACGATCGCCGTAAAAATTTAAAAAGGGAAGTTGAGCGTAGTGTATGGAGACTTGAGTGTCCAACATTTATTTAGTCCTCAAGTCATCTACAGATGAGTGCATATCAATATACACTTAGAATAAAAGGGACACCTTATTTAATTATTTATTCTGTTCTCGAAATGTTTTGCATTGGTTTGAATTAGGAATGCTAGTAAAGGTAAATCAAGCAGTATGGCTTTGTATTTGCAACTGTATATAATTTCAGAGAACCCGACAAGCCATGCCAACAATTTCAGCCCCAAAATGTGTGGTGTGAATACAGCACCTGACAAGTCCAGGGTTAATATAATGCTGTTCGAGACAAATGAGGATTGGTCCTTTACTGACCAGTAATGGGAATTGGTCATTTTCTGACCAGTAGAAGAGGGTATTTAATGTATGCCTTTTCATGGCTCATCTCTGCTGTTGAACATTATATGACAGAGAACTGAATGCCATGCTTGTTGAGACGGTCGATCAGGGAGGTCCTGGAGAAGACGGCTCCTGGAGAATAAACTCCTCCCCTAAAGGGAACAAAAATGGGAGAAAGGAGGAGGTGTGGAAGAAAAGAAAAGGAAATGGGGTGGGTAGTAGGACATGAGAGAATAGAGGAAAGACTTTTAGTGATACAGCATATTAGTGTATATAGGCTATCCAGCACAAACTCCTTCAAATTATCTATCCACATGACCTTCACATCCACATGATTATTGTCTCGTAGTTGAATGTTTGGGTAAGCTCACTTCTTTGGTAGGGCAGATGGTTCGTTGAGGATGGTGAGTGCAGCCTGAACCATGGCGATAGGCGTGGCCACATATCCAGCCTCTGGATCACAATAAAACAAACCATTGTAATAATTATACATTAGAAAGGTTTATTATTATTATGGATGACGTTTGGCCTGCAACAATTCACTATAGTTATGTTTTGAATACTGTGTCAAATCTGATGTTGCCTATAGTCAACTGCGTGGCATTTGACGGCACTCAGCTGCATTACATGAAATATCATGCAATGAAGGATCATTCCATTCGGGCTGTGGTACTTGCTTTATTTCTCCCAATAAAACAACCATTTGAGGTCTGAAGCATAAACATTCACAGCTGTAACTGCTGCAGCTATTACTCGATCTAATCTACATTATTGAAACAAGTTACCTGGTCCTTGGACCAATGTGCGGATCTTGGCATTGGGCTTTCCCTGTGAGGGGTCCTGTCCCTCAGTGTAGCCTTCTCCGTAGAAGGCAAACTGGAAGGACGATCCCTCCATCTAAGGCACATGAAAAATATATATTTTGGTTTGGTTAGTCATGTGGAATGCACCATAGCTCAACAGCACAGACATGTCATGCTCAACAAAAAAGGTCAACCTGTTTTCTGGTTGGTCCTGCCTTGGAGAAGAAACCAAAGGAGAAGAACTCCGGATACTGAAAGAGAAGGACCCAATAATTTATTATTCACGCATATGCATTTCTTTCTTTCTTTCTTTCTTTCTTTCTTTCTATATTAATCAATTTAATTAAATGATTAAATTACTGGCTGATGGACACCAAATTTGGCACACAGCATAACAAGGCTGGAGGAATGGAGAGTGGTTATGCACCTAGGTGGAAACATGGTGTTTATCAGGCCAGCCAGAGAATGCCACAAATAAGCGGTTTGTTCTGTAAATGCTCTTTGATGGTGAGGTAAATATGCAGACAAAAAGGAGTTCAACTTTGTTGCTGTTGTTTTTTTCTTTGTTTGTTTTTTTGCCTTTGTACAGCCCAAGTCTGGGTGCATCAGCAATATGCACCCAACAATATTACAAATCAAATAAGGCTTTCCCATTCAGACAAATGTATGGTCAGTGTTTTCACATTTCACTGCTGCTCATTTACCTTGATGAGCAGATTGCGTCCAAAGCTGAACTTCACCAGGAACCAGAACATCAAACCAGCAAACATCATCTTGACAATGTTACCAACTCCTCCAACCCCAGCGTAGGCGCCATACTGGACCTGGGGTTAATAGTCAAGAACATTAGGATTGGATGATTCTGTAGTATCATGGCGACAAATTCTATTCTATTCTGACAAAAACAACTCTTTTCCTTATCAAATGATTATGCTCGATATGTGTGTGTGAAGTGGCATAGGAATGAATAAGAACAATTGAATAGACAGGTTGTGAAGGCAGAAGAACAATAAATAAAAGAGTGGATCAAAGACTGACTGGTGTGTCTTGATGTTCCTCGACCAGGAAGCGTTGTGTCCTCTTCACCACAGAAGGATCGGCTCCCATGAAGGGAACACAGTACTGATCAATCTCATTACTGTAGAATAGGGCACTCCTGCACACACACATACACACAGGCGCATACAGACACGCACAGTTAATGTATTCCAATATGGTCAGTTGGCAGGTGCAATGATATTTGGTACCACAAGATGGTGGACTGCTATCCGCCTATTTAGTTAACCTTCTGAGTGAGTCTATGAATGGTCACTTCCATAATTGTCTTCATATTATGTACATCTCTTCCATTTTCAATGTATTATGTTAGTGCTGTAAGACCTGGTCAGTGTTCAGATTTAGTTGGCTGCTAAATAAAATCATCTTTGTGACATTTATCTGAGGTCTGTGTCACAGTTACCTGGACATCTGCTCGACCTATTCTACAAGACAGGTCCCAAACCAAACACATTATAATTGAGACCACCTTGTGCTAACAACAGAAACTGCAAATGCCAACTGACAAGTTAATTGTTACAAGACAGATGTAATTCCTCCCGGTATGATTCAGGATTAACATAAGAATGCTGAATAAGATAGTTATAATGAAATGTCTTGTTGGCGTTATATGGTGCAATGTATGGAAGCAGCTAAGATTCCAAATGCAGCCTACAGGCTATCAATGAAAGCTTCTGCTATTTAATGCCACAGCGATTTAGGCAGCATTATCTTTTTTGCTTACCTGCGTTTGATTCTGGAGCCAACAACAGGAAGAGGCTTGTGGTTAAACTTTCGTCTCAGGCTACGGAGCTTTCCACTGTCCGCAAAACCATAGATGGCTGACTGCCAGGTTCCATCATGGATACAACCACCCTTGAGAGAAAGAGATGGAGGCAGATAGATGTGGATACTGGCACATCTCAATTCTAAACAAATATTTTGTTCTTTAAGAAATGGGTTGCTTGTCTTTGATAGCTCTATTTTTAATCAGGCAGATCTGAGCACGCACGCACGCACACACACACACACACGTTACTTCCATCTCATTTACCTCAGGACCTGAGCTGGCAGTCAGGAAACTCTCCACTGCTGTTAGCGTTCCTGATAACACACACGCGCACACACGCACAGAGTCAAGTTTTCATCCAATACTATGTTATTATGACTGGTAAAGGTTTTCTTTTTTCTTTGACATTGGACAATGACTATTTACTTGAGAGAAGCTAAATAGTAAAACAAAACATCATTTAAAATCTCACTGGGAACAGCCTGTAGTTGATGGAAGCAAATGTTCATGTTGGTGAATGTTATGGGGGTCACGTGGTGTTAAATGCTGTCAGTCATAGTAAAGTCAGCTGTTCATGGAGCAGCATTTCATGAATGGAAGGACAGAGTGGGTGAATCGCTTTAATACGGTAAAACTATGAACCATGCAACGATTCACAGTGTCAACCTATTGTTTTAACTTTAATAAAATAAAGCGTAATGGCCTGGAGTGCAAATAATTAATTAAAGCAGTGTGTCTGACACAAAAACATTTCCTGGCTTCTTGGCAACTAAAATGTCAAGATAGACGCCATGCAATACATACAGTACAGTAGTATTTACCTTTGAACTGGTCCCTGGTGTAGATAACCCCCATGTCAGCAGGGATGGAGTCAAAGCCACAAGCTCCAATGATGTAAACTCCTTTATCAGCTGCTTGACTGTCATAGTTCAACTGCATACCCTCTAGAAACTACACACACACATGCATGCGCACACACACACTTTAAGTGTGTCCACTCCTAATGAGTGAATGCATACTTTATGAACTGCTATTTTTCCAGTATGTAAATCTGTATTATAATAAAATGAGAGTGCAGTAAAAAGAGTGCAGAAGGAAGGAATATCTTACCTGTGGCTCTCCGCAAATGTCAATACAGTGGGCACCATTCTCTACACAGGCCTTTACAACTGGTTCACCATAGAACCTGTACTGCACGCACGCACGCACGTACGCACACGCACACGCACACACACACACACACACTAAAGATACTGTATGTAAACACTTTTACTAACATATAAAATGTCTAAATAATAAGTTTCATTAAGAATGGTTTGGGATAATGCCATAGAAAATCAATTATGGCATTGGCAGATTCACAATTTGCACATTCCAGTAGCTGTAGACTTGAGGCTTGATAAAATCAAGTTCCAACTTGACCGAAAATAATACTCAAATAGTTCAAATCAATTATTTGGATAGCACTCATACTTAACTAAAATCTGCATATTATTCACATATTTGTTTTCTATCCTTTGACATCAGATATATTGTTCAGGGATCAAATAACGGTTTACCGAAGCGAGAATGGAGCATCGCGCGGTGTTGAGAATGTCCTTCTCATTTTAACAATATGACTTATTGTGTTCATAATGAATGAATGCCTGTGTGTGTGTGTGTGTGTGTGTGTGTGTGTGTGTGTGTGTGTGTGTGTGGTAAGAGAGAGGCTGGGGTGAATGACGGGGTGGCAAAGTGAGAGCTAGACAAAGAGAGCTGGTGAGAGGGCTGATACTGTAAGGATGTGAGAGAATGAGAGTATGACTTTGTGATTTTGTGTGTGTGTGTGTGTGTTATGGCAACTGGCTAGGATACTTACTGGCCCTACACAGTTGAGAACAATCACAGCCTGTCTGCACATGGTAGCCAGAGAGTCAGGTTCTCCCACATCAGCAACAATTATGTCAATGCCGGATCTCAGCTCTGGTTTACCTACATAAAAAGATAGTTATGTTAATTCAAAGAAAATTCAGTTTATCAATTAAACACAATGGAAATAACAGCCTGACCATAAGTGACTTAGCAGATATGCAATGATGATTTTGTAAAACTGCTTGGAGGCTATTGAGAATTGATACATCCAGTGACGACCATTTTACGTGCACCACACACCATCTAGGTCTTTTAAGTTAGGCCTGACCTAAGGTTTCTGAAAAACTTCAAATATTTATGTATCAGCATCAAAACAATTCAAGTCTGGAATACTGTACAGAATCCAAATATGGATTCCCGGCCTGAAAGGGTTAAATTAAAGGTAGGTCTCTGTAACGTAACCATGCTTTTTTGTAGCTTGACCTGAAATGGTTAAGTGGTGTAATTTGATCTAGTACACTAACTTTGTATGGGGTGAAAAATAACCCACACTATTGCCACTACCTGGCTTCCATGGATTCAGATAGTTAAGACTAGGAGACATGGTGCTGTCCTTCCATTCATGACGAGTATTGTTCCATCAGCTGTTGTTTCTCCCTGGGGAATGGACTAAACAAAACTATCTAATCCTCAGGATGGAAATCCTAGTGGCATGACAGCATTCAGCCTTGCCTCAAACTATCTATAGCCCTGATAAACCTGGCCTTAAACTGCCTACATATTACTACTACTACGTACTGTACCTATACTACTGAGTGACATGATAACAACCAGGTCTTTAACTACCTATAGCTCTACTGTTCTAACCAACTTCAACCCTAACCTGATGTTAACAACCAATACTGACAAATTGACAATGTGATCTAAACTATACTGATGACTTGTACCTGGTCATACATGGACATAAAATGGACAAGGATTTCCAGATAAGGACAACGTTACAGCTCTGAAATGGTAATTGGTGCATTCATATAGTGTGCATTATACAACATTCAATAAAACATTCATACACCGATGACAGCAGAAACCATGAAATACACCAACCTACACATCAGGGGCAATTAGGGGTTCAGGCACTACAACACAAACTCGGGGGAGCCCGAGTTCAAACCGAGAACCTTATGGTTCAGCTGCTCTACTGACACTCTACCTCTGATCCACTGCTGCCCACAACATAATTGGAATATAATTTCAGGTCATAATCAGAACTCAGAAGACTAAGGGAAACCCAATTTGTCAGCTTCAATTTAAATTAATTTGGTTTAATCTACAATTTCACTTGGCTATTCCATATTCTGTAGAGTTTTCATTCAATTTATGATGGGATGAAATAAGTAACCCCAATTACGAAACACTAAAGTATCATTGATTTAACAATCAGACATAAGTGTTATGCATTTCTGACTTCTGTATTGATCTAAGACAATGCACAGTGACTTTATGTTCATTAGATTGTGGGTGTTCTAGAAGATTCTGTAAGAGATGGTCAAAGTCCTCCTCAGTCAAGTAATCTCGAATGTGTTCTTGAGATTAATCAGTGTTAAAAAAAACACTGTTTTTTTTTTTTTTTTTTTTTTTTTTTAAGTAAAGACTGTACAGGGAGACCTTACAGGGCTTTACCAAAAGTTTCAGTCCATATTGGACTTTCCTTGGTGCAGAGAAATGCTGCATATTGAGTGAGTCACTCAATACCTACTCACATGTAGTATGCATTGCACATTGCAGAGAATAGCATAGCATAGAATTGTAAGCATTCTCACCAAGCAAATAGCATCAGAGGACTAAAATGCTCGCACACTACGGCCCAGTAATAATGTGCCTCAAATAGTATAGTTTTAAATCTAACACCTGTACTCCATTTTTGTCCTGTTCAAGCCCCCTTACTGAAAGTTCTGGTTTTACGTTCAACTTATTGAAATGACACTGTAATAGCTACTCTGGCTGTATGGATTCTCAACAAGAGAAATACTATTCTGTATCCAGTTCATGACATGATTTGTTAAATAATACAAAACATCTAGAATGCTGAATACCCAAGGCTGCAGCGGCCTGGTCCAGAACTTTGTCCAGCTTCTGCCTGCTCCTGCCGGCCACGGCCCATGTCAGGTTACCCTTCGGACCCTCGGCCGCGGTTCGAGCAACCTCCTCGATCACAAATTGTCCCGTGAAACCGGTGGCTCCGAAAATAATAATGTGATACGGTCTGCTGGCTGATATTTCAACACTCGCCATTATAACAGCGTCAAGGCAAGCTAGCCGTGACCGTGGTGGGTATCTCTCAGACAGGAGTCACAAAAAGGACTTTGGCTGGCCAGTAACAGAGGGAGAGTTTAGTCCTGCAGTGTGCGGACTAAGAGGACCACAGACTGATAAAAGAGAAAGATGAAGTGTGCCAAGCAGGGGTGGACCAAGACCACAGGATGACAGCAGACTCTAGAGAGACTCACTCTGACCATGACAGCTTAATAGCTTCCGTAGCATCGTGCTATGCTATACATGCATAGAGAATGTTAGATACTGCCGGTATTGTGTTTGAGAGAGGCGTGTGGATAATTGACGGTTGTCAAGTGTTTTTAGGTGTGTACGTTAATTTACAGGCCATTATTGCTCTGAAACAGTTTATTTTACAATAAAACTGTGACGATTGTATGCCGAGATTAAGTAGCATGAGCTCATAGCATTCCAACTCGATAATCGATTAACGAGTTCCGCGTGCGCGAATGACGAGCGGCAGACGAGACCTATTAGAGTATAGACAGAGTTGCGCTCACTCCGTTCACTTCTTGAATCATGAGACGGCCCAGGCCAGAGTTAAATTATTTTAAAGGGGAGTTCCACCCATTTACATTTTTTCTGAGAGCGTACAAATGCAACCCAACCCAAATCCTATAGGAATATTGAATAGGATTCTTGTAAGATCCTATAGGATTCTTATGGGAATCCTATTGGAAATCCAATAGGATTTGTTCCAAAAATGATTTTGGAACAAATCCCCCCCCATTTCTCAAGACTCATTTGTGTGAGAGCATTGAATGTCAAATAATATAGTCCCCAAATATAAGACGACTCCATTTTTTAGGATATTTCCATACTAGACCTCATGATATGCCCCTATGCACACACACCTGTAGACTGGGTGAAGGTAAAACTACAGTAAACTAAACGGAAAACAGTCCAATAGTTAAGACTTCCATGATCCCTCCTAGGCATCCCTTTAAAGTGATTGACAAACTTTTTCAGAAAAACAATGAGAAACAAGACAACGTATTGAATTTAGTGTGCTTTTATTTTCAGAGCGAATTTCCATGATTGAATCATGAGAATCGAAAATCTACTGGAATAAGACTGGTGTAATTACACCACTCAATGCCGACAACGGCCTTTTCGTTATTGCAGGAATATTTCTATAATTTAATCTTAAACAAGCTGAACACTACTCCAGCAATAGCGCATTGGGTAGAGGGTAAACATTCTCACTGGACCACGCCCCCCCACCCCCAACAAAAACAAACATTAAGTTTAATTAAAGGGCTACTTCACCATTTTTCAACATAACTTCTATCAGTCCATCTCATGAGGGTTGTGTAGCAACTAGCAACCACAATTCAGAAACCTGTCCACCAGTGACATTGATATCCAAGGTATTAGGGAAAAAAAACTTTCTGAAACTGCAATACGAAAATGGAAGCCATAGTTGTAACAATGAAAAAAAAAAAAAAACAAAAAAAAAAAAAACAATGTCACTGGTGGTGGAATGGTTTATTGCTCATATCCCTTCTAATAGACAAACTGAGTAGGAAACATTTTATGAAAATGAAAGAGTTGAAATTTTGTGGCAAGGCGGCCCTTTAAGTGAACAAGTTAGACAACCCATCAAGTCAACTCACCAGCCAGTCAACCAGCATTTTCATTCTTCTTCAGGATTTGGCTGAAGTTTGCTCTTCATCTGTGAACACTTACCTTCAGTGCTGTGGAAAATAAAGGACAACAAAGGACCTACACAGATTCACTTCAGCAATAGTCTCACACAATCCATTAGTCTTCAATAATTGTACTTATTAACTACTGTTTCATCAGTATAGATTCACATTAACTGCTGAACTTGCAAACAAGTTTGTTTAAATCAACTAATGCACTTTTAAGTTCTCAAAGTTCTAACAAGTGCTCCATTTCTAGAGGTACAACATGCCAAAGCAAAATCACAATGCCCTCTTTCCCCACAGGCCAAATACTTCTCAAATGCACAAATAAGGGTAATGTCTGTTTTTGCCAAATTCACTGGTTTAGGGAATTGGATGACAATTTAACATAATTCTGGAGGCAATACATAGTTATGTATCTTGACTCAAACCACAGTATGGAAATAAGGGACATTTCAGCTTTCACACAGCTTACAGTTGTCAATATTTATACAGATGTCTTTTTTTATGGGCACTTTTGCATCACAATGGTGAGTTTATTACCATTATTTGTGGAAATTGTCACTGCCAATTGATATATCAGAATATACAGTTGACAATCCTTATCGTACCACACGGTGTACATAAGAAAAAAAAACTTCATGTTGGCAACAAGAGCACTTGAACAGCTGCTAATTTGGGTAACACATCATGGTCTGAACTGTTGGCACCACACACAAAGCCACCTTAAACGAGTTTTGTCCCTGAGCAAGATAAGTTTAGCAATCCATATACTGCAAACTGTATGGGTAGCACTGGTGATATTAATCCACAATGCTGTCAGTATTTACAGGCTCAAATCACCCAAGGCAGGTGGTTGAGCGCTCTACCCTGGCACGGAAAATGGCATGACATGTCAGATATACCAGAATGGAATTCCACTTCAATATCAGCAGCTTTGTTTTACATTAGGGGAATGTTGCTTGTGCATTATATTTTAAAATGTCTCAATAACTAGACAGGTAAAACAATTAAACAGAAAATTACCTTATATCTGAAAACCAAATGCACAGCAGCAGCTCATCTATTGTAAAATGAGCAACACTTGCAAAACATGATTTCGAAACATGAAACCTGAATCTAACCAAATCAGATTGCAATGCGAGCTGTACTCGTGTTGCACTAAAGTGCATTACAGTGACGATAATGCAATATTAAAAGAAAAATAAAAAAAAAATACAAATTAAACATTTTTTGGAAATAATCTGGACAGGTATTTTTTTTGACTACATTTGAAAACCACATTGTAAACACTCCAAAAATTACCAAAAACAGCAATTCGGAATTGGACTCTGTTCCCTGAAACTTGAATGAAACACAATGGTAGTTTATTCAATTAATTTGTGAAATTAATTTCAAATGGGGGGGAAATGATGTTCAGTGTGTTCCAACAGCAGTGTTTCTCAACTAGTAGGTCAGGATCTTGAAGTAGGTCATGCAACTGTGTTCACTGTGAACACAAGGTTCTAATCGCAGTGTGAAACCAATTCATGTTCCTTGTATAACCAGCTGAGAACCACTGCTCAACAAGACGTGATTTCACCCAAGACGACTTTAATCAAACATACACATAATACGAACGACCAAGAAATGCAGCAAAATTCACCAAGTAAACTACCAGCCTGGGTGAACAATTTTATTAAATCAACCTAATAAAGTAACGAAACATTCACAATAGATCATCAGCTTTACCATGAAAAGAAAGGGAGCAAACGGAGATAATTGCTAAAAAACGAGAAAAAAAAGAAAAGATTCTCTATAAAAACAATGCATGTTCAACTGACGAATGCACAGTAGTGAGTGGAAGGGTAGCGAGGGAGGAGCTGACAGGGGATGTTACCATATCACAATGCTGGGGAGCTCTGTGTATATTTGTATGCTGTGGGAGCAATTTAAGTACCGGTATGTGAATTAATCTTCTCGTCAATATCGCAAAAAAATTATCTGACTGTTTCCTTTCCCCTATATCAAATAAAACACAGTAGAAATAAAAGAAAAAGTTCTTGCTGGAAAGGGTTCTTGTGAGATCTAACTGCCTTTATGTGCAGCAGATGTGTCTCCTGCTCACATTACCTATCCAGGTAGACAAGAGAGAGGATGGGTGGAGAAGCAGAAGAGTGGTGGAGTTGGTGTCCTGTCCCAGCATGCATTGCATTAGGTGATTGCTGATGGTGGTGGTAGCGTTGTGATGAATCCTTCCTCCTTCCTTCCTTCCATCCATCCTAGTTCCTGTTAGCTGAACAGGTGTCAAATGAAGGGTGGAGTTTGGTTTGGAGCAGCCCAAGAATACACATTGTGCAGAGATCAGTAAACCAACAGGGCCAGGCTGCAATGCACTCTCAACTCAAATTACCTAAATGCCACAAACAAATCCATTCTGAAAGCAGAAACTATTACTGCATTTAGCTCTTAATCCAGAGTGACTTGCCTGAAAAACATTAAAAGGGAAGGCAATAGCATAATCTTTTGCAACTGGTACTGAATTACTCAATGCAGTCCCATTGAATGTCTCAAAAATGTGAAAATATGGACCAAATTACGTAAAGGACTGAACATGGGGAGTTGAATATGCATTGGTCCCAGCCCTGGTAACAGACACACACACATACACATACACATGCAAGCCTGGATTAAAACACCAACTGAGAAGCAACAGTGTATATAAAACTATAAAGGACATACAGCAATTCATATCATCTTAGATAAAATGAGCTAAATGGTACATGACTGACTAATGACCTTTATCCAAGCAAACCAACAGATCACTGTAAATACATTTTAGATGAGTGAGATAATCTTCTTAAGTCAATGCAATATTTTCTTTCCCAACCAACTTCTGCCATAATCACTCCTGTGGGATGACCCAAACCCAAATAAGCATATTAAAACGGTATAGTGTTTTATTCCCCTTTTCTTCGATTGCTCATCCCATGGATTCAGGGATAGTGTTTTCATTTGGTGGCATTACCCCAAAATGTGAGGGGCAGCACCACTCAATGAAAACATCATATGGAGCGTGGCCACTGCCTAATTTAGTTGGGGAGAAATTATGGACAACCTGGTAAACTAAACCTAATAAATGGGGCTACAGCTAGCAGTAAGCCGAGGGCCTTGATTCTAATGGAGTGCCATTTGTTAAAACAAATTGGTCAAAGTAGGCTATTATGTGATATCCTATATTAGTGCCACACTTAAGTTAAGTTGTAAGATACAAGCCATGTTTGTTTTTTATAATGGTGTTGACCTTAATGTGATTCTAATCATTTCTTGCCCATGTTTCAACAAGTAGAAATAAAAGTCAGCATGCACACTACAAGTCATTGGAAAGGCATAATTATGAAAGGCACCACAGCATCATGTCAGAAGTTTACCAAGTCAGGACAGTTTTGCCAAATGTCAAGAGGGCATATTATGTCAATACAAGGAATGGTCTAACTAGATTTCAACATGGTTCAAAGTGATGGCCCACTACCTACCCACATCCCTGCACTGTTTTATCAACAACTCTGTAACAAAGCAACCACTGTATAACACATTGAAAGTGGAGAGAATAGACACACTCGCATTGTACTACAGTTTAACTATGCCTCTGGCAAAGATATTCTGAATCTTTTAGCCAAAAAAAAAAAGACTTACTTTTCAGGCCTTTTAAAGTCAAGCTTTGCTCTTGATTTCAAATGGCCTACATTTTAGTTAGTGTGAAAACCAAAGATGTAAATTTTTAGATGAATCCTGTTTGAAATTACAGTAGGAGTGCCCAATGATTCTTTTGCCCCTAGGTAATTCTAATTTCACTTGTTTTTACTGGATGCTGTGTCACCAGTGAGTTTCACGATAAAGTGTACCAAGTGCAAAAGACAAGGTAGGGTCAAACCAGGGTCAAACAGTCCAAATCATTTAAGACACGATATAGCTTTAAAACAAAGCTATATGGGGCTTGCCTAGTAGCTAGCACACCCAATGGTTCCCATGTTAATTATGGTTTAATTATCAACATGAGATCATGTTAATGCTCATTAGCATTTCCTAGCGTGATCATTTTGATGGAAATAATGTGAACATAATGTATCCGAAAGTAAACCCCATCACTTTCAGTCTCAGAGAGGATGTGATTTTGACCTTGGCGTGACACCTGTTTTTTTGAACAGGGCAACAGGACAGCAAACCCCAGCACACATAAACCTACAGCCTACAGGGGAGAGAACTTTGTAAAGTCATTTCTGGTACAACAAACAACCTGTGCAGCCCCTTAATATGAACAGATAAAAACAGCGTTAAAACCATCTGTGAACAGAAATAGCAGCCATTACCATTAGTATAACCATCGGACAAAACCCCTCGGTCCCTCACACACTGGCATACTGTATGCATTATCCGCAATGTTTTCGCCACACAAAGAAATGGGCAAAGTGCAACACACTATAACAGAACCTCACACGCTTAGTGATTGTCAAATCCTTCTACAATGTACATTTGTATAAATTGATGAAGTTGAAGCCTGTGTCCATTTGGCTTGTCTTATGTTATCAATGCCTACAGACATTTTTGTAAAGTACAGATTTTGGCCACAGGTCAGTTCATATAGTCAGACCCTTTCACTTAACAGATTTTCTTTTAATTTGGAAAAAGTGTTTCCACCATGTTATAAATTAAGCTGAAAGTTTCAGAAAAACATTTTGAATTGTGGCACTAGTATTCAATACTAAATTGAGTTACAAATTTAAATGCTGCATGCTTAGGCTCCAGGTGCTGTTGACAGAAAGCAGCCTTTCCATGTAAAAAAAAAAAAAAAGGAAGCAAATGGCTTAAGGACAGGCTCTCAATGGACACATGGACTTATTTTTCAGCCAGTAAACAGCTAACGTTGTCTGGTGAAAAATAGTATGTTCCTACACTGAGACACTGACGGGAGAAACATTTTTACATTGTTTTACAGTTGCCGTTAATAGTGTATTGTCTAGACAAATATTTAAGTTGTGGCAACCGTAAAGGAACATCATGGTGCCTGTGTATTGCAGTGTTTGTACACATTAGGGATGTCGCGATCTGATAAGGTGATCGGATATCGCCGCGATATGAGCCAAAAAACATGATCGAGATTGGGGGGGGCAGAAAAAATGTGATCCGGTTGTCCCAATTCAACAAAGTCTGTGTAGAATACCCGACATTGGACTGGCCCCATGAAATGAACAAAGTTTACGCAACTGGCAGAGGTAGAGCGTGAGATGAGCAACATGGTTGTGTGGAAGACAGCTAGCTAGCATGCTCCATCAACAGGTGCCTACTCGCTATATGGCCAACCTCAAATCATAGTAAAAAACATCATCCGTAGCTAGACAAGGGGTAAAGGTGACAGAAGAAAAAAATCTAAGATGCTGGCTTTGCTCTAAAGATTGGACGTTCGGTTGTGAAAAAGTTGTAAAAAGATAAACCTTGTGTGCCCGGCGGTATCGCATCGAAATCAAAGATCGAACCGTTTTTTTTTTTTCACCGATCAATCAAAATCGAATTGGAAAATGTGTGATCGAGGCATCCCTAGTACACATACCAAATTTGACAGAACACACCAAAAGTTCAAACAACTATCTGCATCTTCTGTACATAGATTAATTTGTTCTGCATTTGTGCCAAGGCTACAAAAGAGGCAGGTTGATTTTGGCGTCTATGATTAAATATCAATTTAGAACATAGGCACTGTAGAACAACGTAAAAAACACATCACTCCTCCAGAGGATTAGCGTTTACAGATCATAAACACTGGAAGACCACTGGTAAAATAAGCTAAACCCCCCAAAATTCAACAAACTTACATTTTTCAGTGTCACACTTAACAGGAATTATAACAATATATAACTCACTATAATACCCAAAAAGAACATAGCTCAGAACAACAAATACCTTATTCACAGTAATAATCTTAATCTTAATTTCAATGTTACACTTCCAACTACCACCAACCTACTCAGTGCAAATAAAGCTACTTGTATCACTTGATCAAAATAAATCAGTTGAAATTTTGATATGCCATTTGGTTGTAACAAGCTGACAAAAATTACAAACTGCCACCTATGAACCTCAGCACAATAATTTATCATTAATTGTTGAACCAGAATCATTATTTCAAAAGATCTTTTAGATCATCCATGGCAAATCACAACCAATATTTTAATACAATAATACAATAATCAATGTACCATCGTGCCATCTAGGCGCGCCAAAGCAAATGAGTCAATGCAGCTGAAAGGATTTTAAACCCAAAGCTGAAGTTGGGCTAGATTTGGTCTACAGCACAACTGTTGCAATACAAATGTATTTGATTCTAGCTACTATGTAATTATTTCTAAAATGGAAAAATGTGAGTGATAAATAGCCATCACATATCAAAAAAAAAAAACAATTATTACGATGTCATTTTCTCTGAACAAATGGACCATGGAGCTAAATTTTAACTTTTAAAATGACAATTGAAAAATCTTGGCAAATCTTTCTACAATTGTGGGATGAGACTCTTCATCCTACCCAAACTAGCTGTGCAACGGTTACATTACATTTATTATTCTGTCCACTAGTAAACGATAATGACTTTTTTTCTAGTTTATTCTCAAATTAACCAGAATAGTATCTTGTTTAGCTACAGAATGTTTTCTTTTTCAATGATAGCATCTCCATTTATATCATCATAAAAAGGCAGAAGTAGTTGATTCTTTCAATCTTGTTTCAACACTTGTTAAACTGTATGCCAACATGTTCTATCTGCTATAACAGAACATGTTTAGCAAACATTTGTCAGGCTATTTTATACCAGTAATAGTTTAAACAATGTATACAAATTTAAAATAGTGTGCATTTTGTACAACACATTTGAGTCGGTTTCGCAGTTGAAAAATATCCCAACGGTTGGTATTGAAATCTCAAGATTCTGGGTTTGAGTTTTAGACATTAAGAAACAAATTAAGAAAAATTCTGCTTTGAGCATTTCATGATTTTCTAATCCTAATAACAAGCTGACAAATTTCCACAAAGGACTTACAATAAATAAAATGCTGCATCTGCACTCAATGCTGTAGTTACCATTGAGTACATATATTATAATGACACTAAACACATGTAGTGAAGAACACATTGTGCATTCAATATTTTTTGTCCACTAACCAGTGTCTGGTAAATCTGAAAAATACCAACCACTTATGTTGTTGGATCAATCCACACTTCCAAACAGCAGGGCACCTTTAATGATGTTTGGTTGGTTACAGCACAGTACAGACTTAATCAGTTGAGTACCGTTTCTGTACAAGTCTACTCTGATTAGGCTGGTGGTTGTGACTGGGATGTACAATTACATTTGGAAAAAGAGAAATCGAGATTCAGAAGTACCAGGTATCATGCTTAGTGGACACAAAATGTTACACTGCTTTTGCCTTTTATCACAACCAAGCTGAATAATTACTACATTACAGACACACCATGACAAGTCTTTGTGCTCACAGCAACATACATGTAAAATAGGGGAGTTTGTTATTTGCTATGAGAGACAACCAGAATAGTTTTTTGGACCAGTGGTGATCCACACTTACCTTAGACTTACCTGGAGACATGAAGCTTGAGCACCCAAAGTCCAGGCTGCAAAGCCTTTACTTTCGTATAAAGACTGAGGTCCTCCTACAGTACTGCTTTTCAAATTTGTATGCATTTTGATTTTTCATTAAACCCTATAGTAACTGCCTACTACCGACCTACTAGGATCTGATGTGCTGCTGTTTTTATATCCTACCAGGACCTCCACTAGTGCTGGTTTTATGTCCTACCAGGCCTCTAGTACTGCTGATTTTATATCCTAGGAAAGTGAGGAAGCAAAAGGATGACTTTCTGAATCTCTAGACTTTGGTCTCTCTGCTCATCTGGAAGCTTAGCCTAGTTTGGTCCTGTAATGGACTCAAACCAGATCTGAGGGATAAAAGCAGTCAACAACAGAAGAACAATTCAGAAGAACAAAGAAATAAACATGAAGAACTAAAAACATACACACCTACACATACACACCTCTGCCATTTCTGCTCTTTAGCGGTGTCGGGAGTACTCCCGCTCCCTTTCCCTATCCCTGTCGCGGTCTCTCTCACGGTGGCGTTCACGATCACGACTGCGTTCGCGGTAGTAGTCCTCACGGTGATCACGAGGACTACGAGACTTGTGGCGTCGGCTCTTTTCCCGGGAGCGGCTGTGGTCACGCTCCCTGGAACGCTCCCGTCTGCTGACAAGGAGAAAAAGAAAAGTAGGGTTCAGGTAAAAGTTGCTCTAAAAAAGGATCTTAAAATCATATCCTATATTCTATACACTTGGCTGCATCTATTATTTTGCGGTTTGGATCATAATCACAATTATTTGAGACAATCGTCACAGAACTCGTTTGTGATGTTTAAAAAGGAACAATCAGCATGGAATATGAGAAATGGTGCAGCTCTGTGTTGTTACATACTGAATACTGAAACTGTACACTGAATTGCAAGATGTAGAGGTAAAATGTGTAATAAATGCGTTCATTCATTGTTTACAAAAGCTAAAAGGAAAAAAGGCATAACCACAACAGTCTTTGATTCAGCCTGCCCAGTGAACCCAATGTGTCATTTTCATGGTGAATACCTGGCGGCAGAGCCATAGCTCTTGGATTCGATGCCGTGCAAACAGTCCTGAAGTGAGCTGATCAGGACTTTACAGCGATCATCGGCAGACACTTTAGACTGCTTTATCAGACTGATGGCTGTCACCAGAGTTTCTATGGCACTGCCATAGTCCGCTAGACACAGAGAGAGAGAGAGAGAGAGAGAGAGCGAGAGAGAGAGCGAGGGGCGGGGTTTACATGTATACACTGTGAGAGGAATGCTGTACAATTGAAAAACGTGCGTCAATTATGTGCAGTGTTTGTGTGTATACCTGCACTGGCATCAGAGACTGCTCTGGATATAGCACTGGAAGAGATGGCTCTGTTCCTGTTCATAATTTCTTCAAACTCTGCTTCACTGAGAGGAGTACGGGATGGCTCCATGTCCCTACATGCACACACAGAGTTTAACATCTTCAGTCAGCTAAATATTTCCAGTCAGACGGTCACAGCTAAACAGAGAAAGACAGTCTGGCTCATCCTCACCTCCCACCAGGTCCAGGTCCATACTCTCCTCTCTCGTATGGTGGAGGTCGTCCGTAGGGGTCGTTGGGACCACCGGGCGGGCCTCGGCCATCATTAGGGGGCATGGCATTGTTGCCAGGTGGGGGGAAGAAGGCGGGGTTAACATGTGGGGCAGGGGGCGGGCCTCCGGGTGGGGGCCCAGGCATGTGTGGGGGTGGAGCCAAAGCCATAGGGGGGCCAATGGGTCCAGGGGGGCGAGGGGGGAAGGGGCCAGGGGGAGGAGGAACCTGTTGAGGGGGAGGGGGGCCTGGAGGGGGTCCGTAGCCAGGTGGAGGAGGGCCGGGGGGCAGGGGGCCCATGGGAGGCTGCCCAAACTGACCTGGGAACATCACAGGGGGAGGGGGGCGGTCGCCACGGTTGGGGGGGCCAGACATGGGAGGAGGGAGTCCCTGGCCAGGGGGAGGTGGGCCCGGGGGACCTGGAGGCCCCGGGGGGCCAGGGGGAGGACGAGGAGGTCCTTGCATCCCACCTGGAAGCAGGTTGAGAAAAGACAGAGAGAGGATTAAAGATTCAACTCCAAATGAGTTTAACTTTATATACACAAAGGATGTTGCATTACTTTTGGAAAAATGATCAAAAAAAGCCAATATTGATATAGGTATAGTGACTTTCATATTTGCAGTTGGAAATTCAATTATGGAGCTGGGCTTTCCTTGCCCAGCATCAAATAACAGCTAAGGTGGCATCAAAACCTGTCTGGACAATGTCATTGTTGGCATTGTTTGGAATATTCAAAATATTCATGTCAGGTGAAATTATTTATCTGAATGTTCTCAAAACAGAAAGACAGAAGAGGATGGAAGAAGCATGTGGATAAACTGTAGGATGGATCATTTGTGTTGAGACATGGTGTAGTTCAACTGCATCTTGACCAATTTCAACCTGGCACCCCTGATTTAGCATCATACAATAGAGAAAGTTTTGTGTTATTATTCAAAATTAGCACAAAAGAAATAGCCAACCTGCATGCCCACATGCTGCACACAATCATACTTTGAAGTATAATATAAGGCTTAATAGTGGAAGGTGGTAAAATTTGATCGGTTATGTTCCGGCATGCGTTTGGTGTGGCCACTGTGATAAAAGCTTAATTTATGGCTACAGCATAAATTAGGCTTAGGGATGTAAGAGGGCATTTACGTGCACATCTGTACACCAAAATCGACCCATTAAAGAGTTTACCAGGGTAGAAGTCAGATGTGGGAAGGAATTGGGGTTAGAACAATACTTTTCCTTCCTACAGACTGTGACATGGAACAGCTTCTAACTCGTTTTAATTTTGCTTATTTGTTTCTCAACAAACGATGCAGGGAGTCACCTTAACACACAACTGTGGTCATTAGCGGGTTTGCCAATCGCTGAAATTTGTTGAATCCCATCATTCAAGCACAAAGTGGACGTAATATTTCCAATGAACTCAAACTAATTGGAAATGTTCATCCAAACATGTCTGTAGTCCCGAGTCTCTAGAATTTTAACTACTCAGTCACATAAACTCTTCCGCTTCAGTTACCCATTGATTGGCAGGGTGAAAATGAACCAGAACAGTAATGAGTGTCGATTCTAGAAAACAAAGACTACAGTGCATAGTGCCATCGACACTTGCTCATCCCTGGTTCATAGAGGTTTCCCTTTATGGAGAATAACGTGGGGTCTCTATTAAATGGTCTCATAGGTGTATAAATGGTGTTTTTTGGTCTAAAAATAGGCCCCTGTGCTATTGTCTGGGAGGTGTCTCTATATTGTTAGTCGATAATTTATATTAGCTACCGTTTCTAGTGAAAACGTAACCAACAACGTAACCAACAAAAACAATGGGATTCGCAATAAGAATCTGAAATGTTTGAAAGGAATGATTAATTGGCCTCTTGGTAGAATCAACATCTGCAAATTAATTAGAATAAAACCCTGAGAATTGCCTTCACTTAAATAGAGGATCTAGAAGCCTTCAGCGACTTTTGACACGACTTTGAAATCTGATAATTTCAGCAAAGAAACTAGTAAATGGGGAACAATTGACATAGGAGTATAAAACACTGTGGCACCACAGTCTAGGTTTTCCAAATTGTCAAATGCTGTTCCAATGACACCATTCTTCTACAGAGGGCTCAGGGTTAGGGGAGGAGTGGTGAGCTTATTGGTCAATGGACCAAAATTGATGAATCAAAATTAATCGAGGCGTTTTCACCTCTCGGTCGCCAGTTTGGATCCCTGCCCCCCGGCCCCGCTGGGAAGGGATTGAACCCCATGTCCATCATGGGCCCTTCAGGGTGTCTAAGCCCAGGGTCTCTCATCCCCGATCCTAATGGGAGGGGGAAGGAACAGGAGAAAACACACCAATCATATGCCTTCCACTCAAAAAAAAAAATAAACTGACCACAAACATGTTCCCACCACCCATCTTAAATCGTCAAAACTGTATGACCTATTGCAGCATAGGGCAAGAGTCCCCAAGCTTTTCAGTTTGTCCCGCCAAAAATAATCATATTACCCCCACCCTGACAAGCATTTGGAATTGTACATTTAGTTGAATCCAACTTGATTCCACAGATAAATATTGTGAAAATTGCCAATCTCACAACACCTCTGGTAAAGTTTGTAGATCAGCTATTTGCACAATGTATGCCTCTTTACTTACGTAACGTGTGTCAATTTCTGTATAAACTTTAGGGATGCGCAGATACCAAGTACATTGGTTTGTTTACTATTGGTGATTTGCTTAATGTTGCACATTAAGGAAATCTTGGGAACCACTGCCATAAATAAGGGACCAGCCAATAAGCAAAGGCAGAAAATAGTGAGAATAGTGGGAATGGTGAAATTGGTTATTAAGGAAAACATGATCAAAGCGAGGAAATGAGTAGAAGGCAAGATGGTCAGTCCGTTTACATCCTGATCCTGGAGAGTGAGGCTACAGCAGTTTTCCATTCTTTTACTGTTTATACCAGTAAAGAAAATAGAGATCCAAGATTACCAGCAGCAAACCTGTATGAAAATTCTAAGGCCACTCTACATCTTCAGTACTGAGCGTACCATTGCAGTATTTTCAATAGTGAGACTATGGTCTATTATGATTAAGTCCATTATGACTTAATCATAATAGACCAAACCAAATCCTCCATATTCGATATATCCATTATTTTGTACTTTCATATACCAACAGTGAAATTATAGGGAGATGGACTGCAAGATTTATGCTTGTTTAATACTGGATGTATGCTCTGATGCACCAAAGACAGCCCCACAATAACCTCAAAAGCATTTCTCTGCAAAGCTTTTCAGTGTGCAACACCACCATACAAATATGTATAAAGACCAATTTAGTAAGCAAAACAGAGGAAGACATACCACACAGCCATGCTGGGGTAGACAGAGCAGGCATAAGATACACACAAGCCTTTGTTCCATGCACTTTGAGTTGTAGTATGAAGTCAACAAGTGTGCATAACAAATATGTAAAAATATGTTGTCAGGCAATGTTGTAGAGGTGTCAAAATATTTGCAGCAAAGGTGGATCGCCGAGTTGTCTGGTGCACAATCCTGCATCGATGCAGTGGTGCGACAATGCATTATAGTCATAGTATATTCAAATCTATTGTGGGTTTTCCAATCACTTCCTACTCATATCGCCTGTGGCATTCATGTTCCGCTCTCTGGGGGGCTGAGCGAAGCCAAGAGATCAACAAGTCAAAGGCAATTGTGAATTAAGTTGATATTGCTTGTTGATATAAAGCTTCATCAATTAGTTTCTATAGCAGGTGCAACCCAATGCACTTCAAAGAACAAAGTCATAAATCTATATAGGTATGTGAAGCCATATGTAGTGAATAGTTTATTTTCACTGTTTGAAGCCTATTTTATGTAACAAGTTTCATGTAATCCCTAATAATATTGCACTGTTCTTTATAGCACACGCACCATGCAGTTTACACACACACGAAATTTGATTATGAAAAACATTCATAACATTCAAATGCTAAAATTGCCATTCAGATGTAGCTTTTATCATTATGATTTTTTTTCCTGTAAAATCTGTTATATTTTAATTTTACCCTCTTGCTATATGTATTGAGTAACAAATGCAAAGATGTGAATTGCCTACGGCCACTTCTGGCATCATGCTAGGTTCAGGTGAGGCAAACGAAGATGGTTACCTGCAATATCTGCACAATGGATTTTGGTATCCAGCACTTTCTTGCGCAGCTCTGTGTTACCAAGTTTGCAGTACTTTATTACTAACCAGCAAAGTGTGGAGGGGGCCCTCCAGGGCCAATGGGTCCAGGGAAGCGATCTCCTCCAGGTCCTGGTGGTCCCGGGAACCTTCCTCTGCCTCGACCTCCCATGGGGAACCCACCGCGAGGACCAATACCAGGAGGACCGGGTTTACCCTCACCTGACATTTGGCCTCCTTGGGTACCTGGCCCCAACAGGGATCACATGTCAGAAAAACAGCTTGGACAACAGTATATTTTTCATAAGTGCCATGTGTTCCGGTATACGTATATCGGCATGTTCGTGGGCTGTGTGCATTACAGCGCAAGTGGATATCAGTATGTTTGTGTGTCTTGCACCCATTCTTACGTGACTGCATTTCAAACTGGCTTAGTGACTGCTTATTGCAGGGAGTGACAATGGGGTTCTGTCCGTGTAACTCTCTCTTCGACAACAGGTCCAGCAACTTCCTGGACGATCCATCTGATCCCACAACAACCAAGGCAAAGCTGGAAGGAGATAAGCATCACAAGGTAAACAAACATACACTCAAAGGAGACGCAACACTGCTTTGTGTGGGTGTAGTAGAAACGTGAATATAATCATGCACCCAATTTTGGGTTATGCATCCGATGTGCAAATGGCTTCTCAATCACCCATACCGGAAATTGGAAAAACATTCTCTCCCCACATGCTTTCCTAATTTGAATGGGTTATGGTTTATAATTTGTTACAGGGGTTGACACTAAGGTCTCCGAGGCACTTGCCCATTGGGAAAGTGTAAGTCAGGTTCTACTTGCCCTCAGCTCATGGTCACTTGCCCCCCAGGTTCCAGGTGGTCCCCAGTTAAGTTAACCAGATGTAACTCTTGAGAACGTAAAAATGAAACCAAATGGACCCTTGCGGGTCCATTTGGTTTCATTTTTACACTCTCAAGAGTTAAAATTCATCATCTTAATTAGCCCAGGTCTACACTGTAGAAGATTAATGGTCATTTTGATGTTAATTTGCCTGTTTTCTTTCCCAAATCCAGCCTGGAATTGTGGATAGCTAGAAAGCAGGGAAAGACAGTGCAATGACTGCCTTCAAGACAAATTTATCTTATGTTGTGTTATAGTGCACTGTTACGACTGTGGTCGTTTTATATTATAAGTTAAGTGGAGTATATGTGATTAGATCTATACAGTATATATTAGTAGGATGTGAACACACAACAGGCCACAGTGTCCCTGCCTGTTGTGGTGTTCTTCTCTCCCTCATGCAGGTGGAAGGCTGAGGTGTGGTCTGACACACTCAACATCATCATCTCCTGCTGTGCTTCTGGGGCGTGTCCTGTGTAGTTGATGGTGGAGGGCAGGCCACCCTCTGCTATTGGCTGCCAGTCACCTGGGAGGGCTGATGGCCACAGTCCCCCAACTATAAAGATCAGTCTGCTCCAAGCCACCAGCGAGGAGACACCATTAGGGCTCTCCTCCAGCCGCCACACCATGTTAGGTTTATGTTACTTTAGTTAAACAACGAACTCTTAATTTTGATTATTATTTGTCCCTTCGGAAAGGACTTTTGCTTTAGTTATTTGTAGTGTCCCTTTTGTTATTGGTTAGTTTTGTTTTGTGTCATATGAACTTTATGTAAATATTCATTATTTGATATATTTATTTGTAAATAAATTATCGCCTTTTGAATCCCGGTGTCCTCCTCCTTTATGTTAACAATCCAATTACCCCTAGATTGATTGGTTTTGTAACATATGGGGGCTCGTCTAAACAAATTGCTTAATTGAAATCAATTTCAATCAATTTGGTCAGTTTTTGTTTGTAACATTCTTTTGTGTTAGTGGCAGGCGGTTTGGTGGAGGATGTTTAGTGGTAAGTATGTTGCTCGTTATGATTGGAGTAGAGGATTTTGTTGCGGTTTTGTGGCCCCTGATTCACAGGAGGCTAGCACGGGCATTTTGGTTTTACTTTAGGCAAATTGGAGTTTTTTTCAAAAAATGATTAATTTGACTTGTCAAACAGTAGGATGTGTCTGTGTTGGTGGGTACCGGTTTGCTGCAGTGTTAACAGTCCCGGTGGGAGGGGGGGCCCTGGGAGCTTCAGCTGTGTGGAGCGGTGGGTATGTCTGGGGTTTAGATAAGGGGGGAGGTGGAGACTGAACTATCCTTGTCCGGGCCTTCAGAGGTTCTGGGGGTGCGGACCCCCAGGGCTTAAGTACCGAACCGCTAAAGGGATATGTGACTGGGGGGACCTAGTGTCTAGGAATGCCCTCCATCTCGGGGAGATGGAACTCTAGGTGAGTGTTCGGGTTGATTCTGAAAACCCCCAGTCTGAGGAAAGGTTGCCAGTGAGGCTTGCTGCTGCTCCAGGGAAGGGTTCCGGAACTCCTGGGTGACTGTTCGACATTAGCAGACATATTGCCAGGGGCCACCACACGGAGGTGAGATTGATATTTTTCTTTTTATGTTTTTGAATGTATGGCTGGCACGGTTAATTGGCTCAAAGACCGTGTGGAGCTTGTGTTTGCAGTTTACATTTTTATGCCCATTTACATCTGTGCTTCTCTCCTTAACGAGGGTTGGATTATCAAATTGGTTGATTGCTGAGGCATGTCAGTTGAAATTTAGATCTGCTCAAAAATCTTCTACTCAATCGTTTGTTGAATTGGTCAGAGTTAAGTCACCCAATTCAAAGTTTTGTGAACGAGCAATATACATACTTGTGTGGAGCTCACTGGGCTCATTCTGAATTAGAAGTTCAAATCATTTGGCTTCCAGCATGCCTTGTGTTTTAGATTAAACATGGAAGTGTTCAGAGGGTTTTTGCTAAAGCTGTTGTGTGTTTGACAAAGTTTGTACCGACCCATTTTTCACTTTGCGCGCAGTGAAATTTGCTAAACATTCTTCCGGTCTAAACAAATCAATCTTACATTCAGCTAATAGTAGTTTCTCTTCTGAAGTTTGTGTGCTAACTTTGTGATGGAAGAACATCTGATTTTGTGCTTGGTTTTGTGTAATGTTATTGGAGCTCAAGCAGCTCATGTGAACCTCATGTGCTCGTCAGAGTGACCATTCCAAATCATGTGTGTTTTAGGTGATTGTGTATTCAATCAATTAGTGATTGGGTATTCAATCAATTAGTGATTGTGTATTCATTCAATTAGTGATTGTGTATTCAATCAATTAGTGATTGTGTGTCAATCAATTCAGTGATTGTGTGTTCAATCGTTTTGTTTGATATCCTTTCTGTTACGCATTGAAAGGGTTGAGTTTTGTAGATTTTCAAATCTTTGATTATTTATTGTCTGAATTATGCTTCAACCAGTGTGGTAGATGTAGTGCAAACTAGTTCTAAAGTGAGACAGGTTATTTGGCATAACCTCACGTACCGACCTGAACGAGTTTGATTTTGGTGTAAAAGATAAAATAAAATAATTCTAAAGTGAGAAGGGTTATGGGCTAATCCGACGTACCGACTTGAATTACTTTTATTAATTGGTGTTCTACAATTGGTCAAATTAAAGCGTATTCACACATAAATATGAGTTTAGGTGGATCGTATCCATTTAAGTGATTTTCCTTTTGATATGCTCGGGTACCTTCTAACATGTTTTTCTGTGTCATTGTCCCGTCGTGATGTGATCTTTAATTGGTCATTAGCATTTTGCTGTAATGTTGACAAGAAGCCGCAAGGTTTTTTAGAGTAAATTTGCAGCTTGTGAGTGCGTGCCCATTATTTTTGATTATTAGACGGTAATGTATTTTGCTCAAATATGCGTTCGGATTCCGTTTTTGTAGTTCAGGTTTTAAAATTGTCATGGGTTCGTACATGAGAAGGGGTACCATTGCTGCCCTGACGTACTAAGGAGGATCCAGATAGATTTTTACTAGCCGTTCGGTTTTCTTAACACTTATATCATGATACCACATTACTGCCGTTTTTGGGAAGTGCCTGTGCATGTTAAAATGGGAATGAGAAAAGTTCTTTGGGCGAGAACTTTCCTTTGGGTCGGGGGGTGTTACGACTGTGGTCGTTTTATATTATAAGTTAAGTGGAGTATATATGATTAGATCTATAAGTATATATTAGTAGGATGTGAACACACAACAGGCCACAGTGTCCCTGCCTGTTGTGGTGTTCTTCTCTCCCTCATGCAGGTGGAAGGCTGAGGTGTGGTCTGACACACTCAACATCATCATCTCCTGCTGTGCTTCTGGGGCGTGTCCTGTGTAGTTGATGGTGGAGGGCAGGCCACCCTCTGCTATTGGCTGCCAGTCACCTGGGAGGGCTGATGGCCACAGTCCTCTCACTATAAAGATCAGTCTGCTCCAAGCCACCAGCGAGGAGACACCATTAGGGCTCTCCTCCAGCCGCCACACCATGTTAGGTTTATGTTACTTTAGTTAAACAATGGGCTCTTGATTTTGATTATTATTTGTCCCTTCGGAAAGGACTTTTGCTTTAGTTATTTGTAGTGTCCCTTTTGTTATTGGTTAGTTTTGTTTTGTGTCATATGAACTTTATGTAAATATTCATTATTCCATATATTTATTTGTAAATAAATTCTCGCCTTTTGAATCCCGGTGTCCTCCTCCTTTATGTTATCAATCCAATTACCCCTAGATTGATTGATCTTATGTTGTGTTATAGTGCACTATGTTGCACACTTGCCCGATCGGGCAACCAGGTAGCAGTCTTCACTTGCCCCACCATTTTTTTTACTTGCCCCGGGCAAGCGGGCAAGTGTTAGTGTCAAGCCCTGGGTTAGTTAATATGTGCATGTAAAATCGATCACGTCATCACAAGACAGACACATGGCTCACCCTTTGGACTGTCCATTTGCTTTGTTCTCAAAGAACTTAATCTCAAGAACATCTGTGATCCCTATTGACCGGATAGCTTCAGTCAAGTCCTCATCTGTGGTCCACTGGAGTGCAGAAAAGAAACAGCATACAGTCAGTAGAAAACTAGACTAAATGACCATGGGTAACTTTTTTTTACCAAAAAATAATAACTAGAAAGGCATTGTTTTCAAGGTGGTGTATGCTATCGCTGCCAGAGGCTTAAAATTTCTATGGTTTCATTACATTAAAATCTATTTTATGAATTGTTGTTTTCAACCATAAGACAAGTAAGTAGTAGCCTTGCCAGGCCATGATGTCAGAGGCCCAGCTGAGCCATTGAGGCCCATATCGGTCAGGAGCCTATCTCCTGTTTCTGTAGTGTGAGGCAGCTTGATGTACAAGTACACCCCCTGGCTAGTATATCGCAGGGACTTACCCCCATTCCAACCCTTGATGCTGAGTCAAAGATACTCTATGTACAAAGGTCGGCAACGTTCCATTGGCGCCACGGACTACAAATGGTCTCCTAATTTCCCCTCACAGAGCCCCCTATCGGTCGTATGTCACATTACAGATTATAAAGAGACTCTTCCTGACTCCTAGCAAATCTCATGAGAGTTGGTTGGTGGGATAAAGAATAACTGATAACAAAGTGAAATCTGATTTGTTTGGCTAATAGAAGCCATTTTGCTATGAATATGTTATGAACATTATATGCCTTGTGATGACTGGACCCAGTATTTAGTTCAGTGTCCATGGAGTTAAGGAATGGATCTTAAGTTGTGTTCACGCTCATTCTACCATTGGAAATAAACAGACTCCAACGTTCTTCCGGTCTCCTGTTTTTGTACCCACCCCCTCCTTCTAGAGTCGGGAAGCAAACCGAGTTTGCCCCCCTTGCCATTGGCCACTTGGTCTGAGTGCCAAGTAGGGAGGCACTGGGACCCATTTTTAGGGTCTTTGGTATGACCCGGCTAGGAATCGAACCCCGACTTCCCAGTCTCTAACCATAAGGCCGCTGAGCTGGTTTTCAACCATACCTAAACATAAATATTTGAGTCTAGGGGGTGCGCCCAGGGCGCCTGCTCAGCTTTTTGAAACCTACACCCTACAACCTGTACGTATACCTAACACCACACCAAAAAGTCATCACAAAAAGCAAAGCACAATTTTTACAATTACAGCCCCAGCTATGAGGGGCAACACGATTGCATCCTTTTTCAATTTTGTGAATCCAAGGATGCAGGCTATTTGTATCACTGGCACTGTTATGTCACTTGGTCAACAGTGCACTGTGACTTACCCACGTAAGGTTCCCTATGTAGAGAGCAATTCTCTTCCCTGCATAGGTGTAGACTACATTAGGTGGGGCGCTCTTCCCCTCTTCTCCACGCCCCGGAGCCGGCAAATTGTCCAGGTAGTCCCTGTCCTCTGGAGCGTCGCCATTATTGGCCGATGGAGAGATGACATCATCGTACAGGTCAATCTGGTCATGGACGGGGTAGTCTGACTCCTTGCATGGAAACACAGAAGAACATGAATGAAGTGGATAACACATCCTCATAATTGAATAGTTTTTATTTTAATTTGTTTGCATCTGCCAAGTTCATTTCATAAAAATCCCCTGTGGGGGTCGGCTTTCTGATTGTGCATTTGAGTTTGGATTCGCTCATTGGAAATCGCCGCATAGTTCTGGCTACACGATAACAGCTTAGCCCCAATCCAACTCGGACCCTGAGTGTAGACAATTACGTTGTTGCAAACTTCGTTCACTTCATGGGGTCAGTCCAATGGCTCCTCTTCTGCATATTCTCTTTATTTTAGAACGTTTTGCATAAACATCAGGCAACCACCCATCAATTTATTTTATACTACTTTAAAGTAATAATGCAGCATGGACACCAACAGCTCAGCTTGAATGATTATCAATCCCTTTATTTTAGATCTTTTGTAGTAATAGCAGAGTAATAGCAGTAATAGCATCTTTTGTAGTAAAACAGATGACATGTTGCACAAATACATAAGTCTTATTTGCACCACCCTCCTTGCAAACAAGTTAACAACATATTTCAAACTCCAGTTTATCCCTCTTCTAGGCTGCATAAACAGCCGCTCCAGCCAGCAGTAAGTTTCCTGACCATAATGCAGAACGTTTTCTCATTGAAAGCGAGGGTCTCCAAACGATGATATTTTTGTAAAGCTGGGCCCCATTCACATGTAAGACATCATGCAATCTTACACACCACTGGGAAGTTAGGCTGCGGGGTTGAGTTAGGCATCAGCCCGATGTTTGGGCTTAGTGTGTCGGACCACTGTCGGCCAAAACGCATACACAAACTTGTGTCATGGCTTCTGCCGTGTCTTCAAACTATGATGTGACTCCCTTTGGAAATGCATTGCGAGCTGTGCCTTCCCGATATAAGTGTTATGTGAATGAAAAACAGAACACCACAGAAACAAATAAACTTTGAATTATTGAAATAAATCTGATAATTCAGCCCTTCTCCCAGGCAATTACTACACAACAGTAACACCAATGCTGACTGTATTTAATTACATAAGCGCACGTAGTATAAACTCGGCGGTCATACGCACCTTACGCAATTAAACGCGAATACTAGCTGCGTTGTTTCTAAAAACAAAGAATAAAGGTTGGACAACTAAAGAGTCTGTGTAGACGACGTGAACTATTTCATTTTAAACTCCGCGTTTGTTTGTTATGAACCGTTAGCATCGTGCTAAACAGAGCCTTAGCGTACAGACGGGACCAGTCCAATGGCGGCTGTACTACATAGCCTTCTATTGCGAGTGGAGAAAAAATAGGGACAAGCGCTGGACGGGAAGTAAGCAGAAATGCAATGGGAAGTAAGCAGAAATGCAATGGGCCCAGGCACAGTCCAGCTTTAATGACTTTTTGTATTGTTTGTTTTGTAGTAGTAGCAGCACAAGATAGAGAATTGAGACTTTAATTGTTACTGCACAAAAGTTCTCATGTTGCACACATGCTTAAAACAGCTCCCATTTGCACCGACGTCGTTGAAAACAATGCATTTCCAACTCGTCTCAGATCAATGCTGCGTGAACAGCGCTCGCGCGCTCAGTTTCTGGCCCCTCGATGTCGCAACTCTACTAGATGGCTCTGATGCCAACTTCACTAGAATGGCCTGCGCGCGACGAGACGAAAGAAGCATTGTAGCTAACAATAGACCAATGTTTATATAATTAACCAAAAATAACCACAACAAACATACGATTATGTACCGTCTTAACTAATACCAATACACGGAAACGCATAGAACACGTCCCAAAACGTCTGCTCCACTGCGGAGGAGGATAAAAACATGCAATTACATCATGTACACAGCACTACACCGACAGAGGAGGTCAGGCCTGCATGCATGTGGTGGTGCGTAAAGTAACCATGTTATGCATTCACGGAAACCTAGCATTCATAAAATCCGTGAATAAGAATCCCGTGAGAGTTTGATTTTAGTAAACATGCATATGCATTAAGAATATATTTATACGTGCACAAGTATATATATACCTGGTTGAATTCTTCCTCGACGTCGGCGTAAATATCTATGTGATCCACACCGTCCGCCATTTTCCTCACCACCAGTGTCTGCCGGGCCCGCCTTCCTAGTTCCTTCCTTTCCTCCCCCTCAGTGCCAGTGACGCGAGGCGAACTGGCCCATCCGACTGGCCAGTAACAGAGGAAGAGGAGTTTAGTCCTACAGCAGATTAGTACGACGCTAGTCATACAGTGTGCAGCTGCGGACTAGGAGTACCAATACGATCAGATATGATATGATGAGATATGATATGAGTGTAGCTTCCCTGTAGATCAGAGGTGGACCAAGATCACAGACCTAGAGTTGATGTGTGGAAATACAAGTGGAAATAAAAGTCTACATTTTAGGCTAGGTATTTTTCAAGAATCGACACAATTAGAAAATGTAGAAGCATCGAGTTCTGAAACAAATTAGTAACACTGATTAAAATGTGTTCTGGAGAAGCCTATCAAAAGCCTTGGCCGCTGGTACAGCGCAGAACTGTTTATTAGATCTTTATTATTATTATTATTATTATTATTATTATTATTATTATTATTATTATTATTATTATTAACAGCTTGTAGATTTACAGTACAATTGCAGCCACCAGACAGTCTTTGAGAGTGGTTTTAAAGGAATTTGCATGTCTTAATGACCGTGGTAGGGCATTCCACATTTTGAAAGCACAGCATGGTCCCTTAATTAAAGGGGAATTCCACCCATTTCAACATTTTTTCTGAGAGTGTACAAATGCAACCAGGGTTCCATTTGTACGCTCTCAGAAAAAAGAAGCGTCTAAAGCAGAGGTGGGCAATTATTTTCCCCAAGGGGCCAAATGAGATGAATAAAATATTGTGGAGGGCCAAGACTAAAGGCTGAACTAAAGTCTGCATAATATTAATTTAATTTCAAGGTAGAAGTAAGAGTAAGACCAACCATTTTGACACCAGGGACCTCTATTTATTCAGTATTTGAGCCACGGGTTACCACCATTTGATGACATTTTAGCCCCGCAGACCCCAAAACTTTCTTCAAGATTTCTTTTGTTTTTGTCCACAATTCCAGGCTGGATTTGGGAAACAAAACAGGATAACAAAAATGACCATCCTCTGACATTCTCTGTTTGAATGTGTAGACTTGCAAGGCTAATTCAGATGATGAATATTTTAACTCTTGAGAGTGTAAAAATGAAACCAAATGGACCCGCAAGGGTCCATTTGGTTTCATTTATACGCTCTCAAAGAGTTACATCCGGTTAACCAACTTTCCATATTTTAACGTGGAACTCTCTCAAGGACCAATGGTGGTCCCCGGGCCGGTCAGAGTCAGCCAAAGGGCCGCATTTGGCCCCCGGGCCGCATGATGCCCAGGTATGGTCTAAAGAAATCCATTAACATGGTGAAAATACATCTTGATGATGTCATCAAGATGTTTCACCATGTTAGTGGTTTTCTTCAGACCTCCATTTCTTGGAAACACAGAATGGGGGAACTTTTATCATGTCCACACACACAGCACCTCTAGGGTATACTAATGACATATTAGAATGTTGAAAATGGGTGGACTTCCCCTTTAAGTACCTTGTTTGTAGATTAGACGTTGATTAGAGGAAAACTTTTTAGATATAGAGCTGCGCAGTGACGTCACCGCCCCTGTTCCGGAAGTCTTTTCCCCATTCATTTTTCTCATAGACTTTTCGAAAATAATTTATATCAAGACGATTACGCCGCGGCCAAAGCCAACTCAGGTCGTGACAAATCATGACAACAAACACAATTTCGTCATATAATATATAATTGGGAAGAAGTAGAAAACGGCATGATACAAGACTCTTTGTTTCGTTTTCCATCTTAGAAATTATTTTATTGTCCCAAAAGTTTGTGTGTGTCATCATGATTCGTCACGACTCGAGTTGGCTTTGTCCGCGGCGTAATCGTCTTGATATAAATTATTTTATATTATAAGTCTATGAGAAAAATGAATTGGGAAAGGACTTCCGGAACAGGGGCGGTGACGTCACTGCGCAGCTCTATTGTGCTCAGTTGGAGGATGGTTGTTGATTGGGTGTTGAAGACGTCAATCAGATCTCGTTGCCATGGTATACAATGACAGCATTCATGTGCGCCTAAATGCGCAACAAGCAAAGCGACGAAGCGAGCTAAGCGCGTTGTTGTGCCAGCTGCCTCGACTAACTATAGGGTCAACAGGCAGCGTGTTCAATGTCACAGACAGTACTACTATTAACCATGCCCAAACACACATCTGCGACGTGACGGACGATCTGCTAACGACAGAATCGAGTTTCGAACAAAGGTTAGTTTCCTCGGCCACTGATTTAAAACCTGATCTTTCATGTGTCAGTTGACTTGATCGTGATGTAACGTTAGCTTTAACAGCTAGCTAGAATCTAGGATGAGAATCATGTTACTACAACAATACAACGGATACAGTAATTCGCTTAAAAAAGAACATCGTGTTCCATGCGAGTATTTCGTTTTCAATGCAAGAATACAACGCCAATGTTTTGATCCGGGTTATGCGCACGCATAACATAGAGCTGCCTACTGTGCGCTATTACGCACGTGTATTACATGGTCGTTTTCTTGTGTGTGTGTGTGTGTGTGTGTGTGTGTGTGTGTGTGTGTGTGTGTGTGTGTGTGTGTGTGTGTGTGTGTGTGTGTGTGTGTGTGTGTTTTTATCAGTGATGAAGTCGAGGGGAAAAAAAAAATCATCCCCGGAATTTCTTGAAGTAACTAAACAACCGAACTAGGCTGTAATCAAGTTTACAAACAAACTGGTTAAAGAAACTGCTCTCCCACTCGGCTTGGTGGAGAACACATCTTTTGTTATGGAAGAGTCAATGTGGAGGGTATTGCAAGTCCATTTTCATCCCATTATTAAAAAAAATCTAGAGTTGCATTGCCTAGGTGATGCTGGATCTCCAATTATCAGCTTTGGGATTAAATTAATTCCGATCCTATGCCAATAATGCCACCAAAACAAGAAACGCCATACCAACAGCCATTAAAGGGCACCCCTGCTTGGCTGCAATTCAAAAATGTCCTCCGTAAAATTTGATTCCCCCATCATTGTATGTTTTTCTATTACCTCCAGTCCTCCACTATGATTTCCTGCTTTTGACTATACAGATTTGAAATATTAGTAAGTCACAGAATATTTTAATCAAATGAACATGGTGAGTTCTATTGTAAACAAATACAAATTATTTACAGTGTCACACTCACAGCTTTAGTGGTTGGCTGGATATAGTTCTATTGAAATTGTAAATTATTGTAATGGTCTTATTATGCATGTCATTTAATTATTACCCTTCCTTTTTTGCTCCAGCCACTGACCACCGTTCATCACAATCCTTCGATCTGTCCCCCATCCATCCCTCCATCCATCCACCATGTCCACTCAGATGTGTGGAGTGGTGCTGTTGGCATTGCGCTCTATCTGTGGCCACGCATACCGCAGTAGACCCTGTATTCGAACAGTGTTGGCCCCTAAAGGACCCTCTGGACCCTGTGTCCTGATACCCCAGAGAAGCGCTTACAACGATGCTCTATCTTCGGGCCCCACTTGGTCCCCACCTGGCACCTCACAAAAACCTCGGGCTGAGAGGACTTCCCCTTCATCAACACTGACACAGAGAAACCTGTCGGCCTTACAGGTCAGTTCTTCTTTTTTTGTTTACATAATTGGTTGACTCTGGAGGATATGATGGTACTGCCTCTATTTGTATTTTTTCAAATCTGCATTTGGTCATGCAACACCAATCATTGACAGTCAATTCATCCAAACAGAAACACCCTTTTGGAATGTATTGAATAATTTTAAACTCACCTGCATTGCATCTGTCCACTGTATGGAAAGCATTATCCTCTTTCTATCTATGGGTGTCATAATAATCCACCTTATATGTTATGAACAGCTTTACGTCACATAATTCACATGATACTCTTAACTCTTTCTTCGTTTTGGAGCTTGGAAGTTCTCATTTTTAATAATGCAATGTCCTGCTGCTGTCTCCTGCATTATGTGCAATTTTGAATTGGGTGGTACGCAGGTCCGTGGAATTATTTTTAGTTTTGTCATTGGGCAAAATACAACATAGTCATTGTAGTGTGTGTGTGTGTGTGTGTGTGTGTGTGTGTGTGCGTGTGCGTGCGCTACATGGCCAGACTCAGAGTCGTCCATTAAGCAGGTATGACTTCCTGGATGTCGGGCCTGTTGAGGAGAATGCACCTCGGGTTAGGAACAGTAAAGCCGTCAGACACTACATAGTTGATCCAGCAGTGGCCCAGCTGGTAACACAACATCTAGGTCCTGATCTGGACAATGGCAGAACAGCCATCTTCGAATGCAATCCAGGTCTGTGTGTGTTTGTGACATTTGTATCTGTTGTGTGTGTGTGTGTGCAGTATATGTTATCACATGGATATAATGTTAAAAAAATATGGAGAAATTATTGGGTCAGACCAGTATGGGCAATGACCTGTTTTGGAGGTGTGTATGATCAGAGTGATCAGAAAAGTCATGTATCATATATTTTATAGTAGTGATGAATATAGCAAATGTCTTTGTTGCATAGATTATGTCAGATATTGAACATATGGGCACAAAATATTGATTCAGTGCTCATGTACTCTGGTGTTTTCTGTCTTAGGTCCAGGAGTGTTGACTCGAACTTTGTTGAATGCTGGAGCTCAGAGACTGGTGGCTCTGGAAAATGAAAAGGGCTACTTACCATACCTGCAGGTGAGCCTAAGAATCATAATAGCGCACCTGAAATGCAGTTACGAACACAATAATACATCTAACTTGGACATTATAGCGGGTTTAAGATCTCCCTCTCTGCGATTTGGACACAAGGAGGAAGTAGGCGAGCTCTGTTGCAGTTGCCACAGAAGCCCAACATAGTTAAGAAAACAGACAACGCCGACAGGGTCCACCTCTTCCACTGGCATCTCTGTTTTCCATGGTGATGCTCCTCAAGACACCAAAATCTGTGTTTTGCTGTTTGAGTATGGGCTCCAACGGCCACAAGGCTTAGATATCGAGCACCAAGTCATTTGCTGGTGGCGATTTTAAACTCTAATATTTGTACACGGTTACGGCGACTGATTATATTACATGATTATTATGTTGTGTGCACTATGTACAAATCCAAAAGCACACATCTAGCCTGTCAAGAAGCAAGCACACAAATACACCTAACCTGCAGGTAAATGGTAGTAATAGCAATACACCTCAAGACACAAGGCGTATATAAACTTGATTAATATAAGTGTTTCTCCGTCCTCACCAAACCTGGTATTTTGTTTTGTGGCTATTTGCCCCTTTTTTGTTTGTAAATTCGTAGAACCCAACAACCAGTTATATATTCTGTGGTGTTCAGCATTAGTTAAAAACTATTATAAATGTGTGTCTCTGTGTCTTGTTTAGGAGTTGGAGGGCCGTCTTGATGGCCAGTTGGAAGTAGTTCATTGTGATTATTTTAGATTGGATCCCATTATTGGTGGAAACGCAAAACCTTGTGTCATGACGGCTGATAAACTCTTTACTGATCTGGGTATATCAGAAGCTAACTGGACTGAAGGTGAGACCTAACAGACACACACACACACACACACACACACACACACACACACACACACACACACACACACACACACACACACACACACACACACAAACGGGCACAAATTAGAAATTGTACAACAATAAGAAATCTAAGTATCTTCAAATCAACCTGTGCATATGTTTAGACATCCCAGTGAAGGTGGTGGGGATACTGCCACAGGTACAGGAACGAGCCATGCTGTTGAAGATGGTGTACTCTATGTTTGAACGAACGTCTGTCTACAGATACGGAAGAATAGAACTCCTTCTTTTCATGAGCGAGAGTGAATATGTGGTAAGAACTATCTGCCTTAGCATCCCCAAGTCTGTCCAACTATGTTTATTTTTTAGCCGATGCTCCCATGCAGCATGACGATTTGAAGCAGTGTCTGTTTTACTTTATTGTGCACAGGTTTGTGCAACTATTAACAATGCGTTTCAATGAGACAGAAATGGGCGGAAAATATGTATATCCCCACTGCATATCATAGGCTAGTCCCATGTAACCCCGAACTGTAAACAGGGACTAGCTGTCATGCATCAGATTCTATGCGAGTTGTACAAGCGTGAACTTGAAGGGAACATGTCTGTAGGCCAGCAAGGAGTATGTTGCAGTAGTCAAGTTTTGAAATGACTCTCATGATGCTGGTCAGATTGTCGCCTTGTTGATGACCGATATACAGGTAGAGTATGTCACTACTATACGTGTGGTCTGTCTCTTTCCATCCAGCTGTCTTTGTATCTATTCATCTGACTGTTAGTGTTTATGTCTACTTTATGGTTTCTGTACGGTACATATTTATTAACACCATCAATATTATTATTTTAACAGAAAATGACAGCACGGCCAGGTGATATGTTGAAATACAGAGCCTTCAGTGTCTTGAGCCAGATCGCCTGGGATATCAAGTTACTACACAAGGTAACTGGAAGATCAAACCAGTAATGTTATATAAAGAAGTCATCTTAAAGTTAAAGAAAATTGATTACCGGTAAAGAGTTCCAGTGAAGATGATCTGCAGTGGAAAATGACTTGATGTGTTAACATTTATATTGTTTTTATTTCCAGGAGCCCTGGGAGTCGTTTGGGACAACCAAACAGAGTTTGACACTTAAGAAGAAAGGGCAAAGCAAAGTAAGTAAGAATGCAATCACTGTATATGGTATTTAACCATTATAAAGGGCTTCTTATTTATTTTTTACATACTTTATTTAGATAGTATTTTCTGTGAAATACAAGGCCATACAAAACAACAATGAAAGACATCAAAAGTAAGGTTAGCACTGAATACAAAATTCACATGCACAAAAGAAAGAAAAAGGTAGGGGACATAAAGCTTGACCTGCATAGCAACAGTTGCTAAACTTTTTGGGGTGGCATTGGACCAGGGAAAACCCTGCCCCCCAATTTCAGGGTTTTGAGAAGAGCCATTTACAGTTTCAACCGTGGAAGACTGAAGTGCATATTTAACATCCCATCTCTCTTCTCCTTTCCCCTCATTCGTGTCCTCTCATCTCCTCACAGATCCCCAACGACCACATGTGTCTGGTTCATTTGCGTCCCAGAGTTGATCTGTTCTCCTCCGGTTTGACCCCTTCCAATGCCCCAACTCTTATCGTCATGGTCAAACAGATTATGGCTGCAAGGAGAATTAAACTCATCAACAGATTAAAGTAAGATTTTATATATTATATACCGTATATTTGCTAAATAATCTATACGGCTTAGTCTGATATGCTGGCCAGTAACAAATGCGCGTGTGTATATATAACTCCTTCTCTACTTTTCTTTGTTTTATGTTCTTTTAGTCAATGGTGTCCAAACAGCGGCAGCAGACTGTTAAAAGAGATGGGCATGCAAGAGGACATACTGACCGGGCAAGTGTTTGCAGAAGAGTACCGCAGACTGTACGAGATCATGGAGAAGAGCTCAGAGTTTAAAGAAAGCTGGCTTTATGAAGAGCTTCCTGAGAATACTGAGATTACAGAGAAACTGAGCTGGCTCTAAAACTTAACAAAGAAAGACAACTGGATCTGGATCTTGCATACATACACAGAGAAGGGGTGCTCTGGATATATGAAAGGACTTGGTCTAGTCCCTAGAACCTACATAGTAGGTTCTCTAAATATATTGACCCCTGGAACTTTACCCAATCATTTGATACTTCAAACTGCTACATCTTGCTTGTACAGTAAATTAATTGCATAACGGTTTGTTTTCAGACTGGTTATTGAATGAAAATGATTAAATTCAGCTACATGACTTCATAGTTTTCTGAAATGAAGAAACAAACAAAGTCACATTATGAATAGGTGTATTCTGGTGAATATTCTTGTGAAATATTTGTCCATGGCTTGCAATTAATACTGTATGTGGCTTTGTTAATTCAGCATATTGTTGAAGTCCTTGCAGTTACTCTGGATCAGTACTGGATGTTTTTTCCAACAGTTCTCTTGGAGACAGAGCTACAAATGCAGCATGCATGCAGCAAAGAATTGGGTCACAACTCAACTTAACTGAATCCTCAACTGAATCAAACGGTTCAGCTTTTCTCATTGTCTAATTGGCTTGTATCTCTTGTGTTATTATAGTATGTATGTAAGCAACATTTTGTCTTGTTCCATAGAACATCTAAAGTATTCTTCTGGTGCAGAGTCAGAGGACAGACTGTAGCTGTTAGTGGAGACAATCTACTTTTTATTAGTGTGTCTGACAGAATGGTTGGTCTATGTCAGCGGTTCCCAAACCTTGTTGGCCATGTACCCCTGTTACCTCCCAACCTAGCTGACCCCCCCCCCCATTTATACACACACATGATCCTGAATATTTGGCATACAGCACATCTAAATTCTGCATATATTGACATAGTTTATTATACTGTGCATTTGAAAT
Source organism: Benthosema pterotum (assembly GCA_039105355.1). Taxonomy (NCBI): domain Eukaryota; kingdom Metazoa; phylum Chordata; class Actinopteri; order Myctophiformes; family Myctophidae; genus Benthosema; species Benthosema pterotum. The sequence goes on along the minus strand of CM076966.1, from coordinate 18,467,992 downwards.
AAAGTCATAGCACCACCATTAGGCTTTTCTTGGCATAAATCCCATAGAAGGCATCCTGCACTACAGTTTGGGAACCGCTGGTCTAGTCATGCCTTTCACAGTGTGCCCAATGGTTTATGTATTACTATAAATGTAACCTTGTGTCACCAGGCGTTCCACCTTGGAGAAAAGCCTAGTCTGTGAACTGGTCTGGAACAAAAAATATGTCATGTTGTAGTCATCTGCCAGGAAACCACAACGTGAAAAAAAAAAAAAAGTCTCCACAACTAATTTTAGGGCCTACCCAATAAAATGTAATATCCCTGTGGGACAATAACTTAAACAAGTTAATCAAATGCTAAATAGTCTTTAGACTCACATGTATTTTAAAAATCAGCTAACTGCATCAATGACTTGAAATTGACCCTAAAACTATGATCGCAGCAAAATATTTTGGGTAAGATTCTGAAATAAATTGTATTGAAATGTGTCTACTATCAATCTTTGTAATTCGTATCTACAGTATTTTGTGCCAGAAATTATGCAATTTTGTTTTTGCAATTCAATATAAATTGAAGGTTTTGGTTCTGAAAGTCTGCCCATGACTTAGCAATCTGAGGTGTGTTGAATAAAATGCTATACCGGTTTGTCCACTCACAAAAAGTACAGCAAAAATAGTTTATGCATGTAATCTCACTGTTCAACATTTACTCAAGGTGTGAAATCGACCAGGAAACTTGCATCTGAGGATAAAGGACTGAGGAAATAAATATATTTTATATTGAAATCTAATCTAATTGCTAATGATGTGGTCCCCAAAGTTATATATAGGGCTTGATTCTTGATGCATGGTCAAATTTGCTGAGGGGACTTGAGAGTCAAGGGCCACTGGCCCAACTGCTGGGGAGTCCATGAATGGGCACAAAATCCATTTCCAGAATGATAATGAAAACGTTTGAGTGTTTTTTTTTTACTCTGCAGAGCTACAGAGTGGGCGTAGAATATTGAGGGAACGTATTGGGGGTAATGTGACAAAAGGGGATCGAGACTTCAATGAAACTAGGGCTATCACATCAATGATCATGTGGTTTCTTCATGCAACTGTAAAGGTAAACCGCTGGGTGGCAGTGTGACACCTTGCCCCCTGCAGAGAGCAGAGCAGGTCCATCCAGCTGTTATTATCACAACACAGTACACCACCACAGTAGTACAGTAACAGTCAACCCGGGGTCGATCGGAATAGTAAAAGTGTCAGCTATACCTTACAAGAAGACATCGGATTCAACTGTAAGTTAATAGTTTGGATGTGTTGTAATTATAATGTGAAAGTCCCTGGCGTACGCGCGTGTATGTGCGTGGGCGCGTGCATGCTTTGTATGTGTTACGCGAATTGACGTGTACGAGACGAGTATGTCTGTGTGCATGGAACCTTTACTGCAGCAGGCTAGCTAACATTAGCTACACAATTCGTGGTACGATATATATTATTATTATTATTTTACCACGCACATGGATAATTGTGTTTTCTGGTGTGATTTGACGTAATTGGCAGTCACCCGAACTCTTATCAGAGACAATAAAAGCAGCGTATGTTATATTATTATAATAAGCGGCTAGGCAGGTAGGTAGTAAAGCTTGAATTAAACTGCTAGCCAGTTGGCTAGCTCAGAGATACGCTTGACAGCTCAAGCTGTCAAGAGTGAGAGAGAGAGAATTGAATTGACACGGAGAGGGAGAGACATGGGTTCAGAAGCACAGACTAGTCATGTCACTCACTGTTTTATGTTGTCTCTTTCACTCTCCCTGGGTCTTTAGCGTTCTGTTTGGCTTTCATTAGTCATTCATCATGCTCTCCTACAGAGGAGGCAACACACACACACACACACACACACACACACACACACACACACACACACACACACACACACACACACACACACACACACACACACACACACACACACACAGAGTGGGAGACCCAGACAGAGAGGATGATTACCATAGTGAAAGCAATAGAGGTTGCTTTCACTATGGTAATCACACACACACACACACACACACACACACACACACACACACACACACACACACACACACACACACACACACACACACACACACACACCTTTGGGACCATGTAATCCAACGGTTGCTCTTGCATAAGCTGCATTGAGAGTTGTTTGTGTTGTCTGTGGCCTCCACGGGGACAGCAGATACAGAAAATGTACATCTTGTGGGTATCTCTGGTAGGAGTAGAAGAGACTGGATTTTTTCACGTACTGATTGACCAGATGAGGGCAGGATGGATTGCAGAAACACTATTTTGAATAATCCATTTGTGTTGTAAAAAAAATTGAGGAAACACTGGCAAATAGTTTTCATTGTATGTACCAATTATTAATGCTGTACTGGGTGGTGTGGTATTAAAGGGCCACTTCCCAACTTTTCAAGTTTCAACCTGCCTTCATATAATTCGGCCTCACTAATGTTCACAATATAATGCCACAACAGTTTTCTACTCAGTCTGTTTCTCATAGGATGGCTGTGGACAGTTCAGACACCCGTCCATCATCAGTGTCATCTGAAAAGTTGCAAGACGATAATGGAAGCCATTGTTCTCACAGTAATAAAAATGTAAATATCTATATATTTTGTCTAACAATGCGTGGGCGTGTATCTGAACTGTCCTCAGCCCTCCAATGTGAGACACCGACTAAGTAGAAAAAAGAATTGTGGTATTTTATCATGAACATTAGTGAGAACTAATTATTGTATTATGAAAATATGTGGTGAAGTGGTCCTTTAAATGTTAGGTAGTATTAATATAAGGCAATGCCATATGTAGAAATAACAGGTGGATAACAAATAACAGGATATACATTGTAATTTTATGTCATATTTACTCCAGTGGCTTCATGCTGTGCTCAAGTGCGCATACAGTACATACAGTATACTCAAAGGGTTAATATGCTGCATTAAGATCAGAGTGTGTCTGAGTGTATTCGTGTTTGAAGACCCTTATGTCAAATGCTGACGGGGCAGTCATCTGGCTAATTTAGTAGGTTATTCAAGCTCACCTACTTACTAGTCTGCATGCATTCTTCCTGTCTTCTTTCTGCATATGGCATCTGGTTATTATGTGCTGTTTTCTCCCACCGCCACCCCAGCACCAGCAGTGGGCTGAGGCTCTGCTGTTTTTGTTCCCCATGGAAGGGGTTGTTATTGTATCTTCCTGCTCTTAATGTTTAATTGTGTCGAGCAGGAAGAAAATCTAGCATAGCCGAACGCCAAGATAAAATATAAATGTAGATAAATGTCCTATAGCTCTATGGAGGGTCTGAGAGTTCATGTGACCCAGTCATTTGACGTGAATCATGTTTGTTGCTTTGTCACACAGGTACTTGTATTTAGGGAGACTATTGGGGTAGAGTTTTGCATTTCCTGGTACTGAATGTGTTTTTCTCTTCCTGTGTGTTGACAGTCAGGTTCTTATCTTGTCCTCTTCTAGGCTGGCATTGAAAATCCCACAAGCATGGGCCTGGGGCCTGGAAAAGGGTGTTTTCTCCAGAAAGCGGGTATATACTGTAGGTAGCTCAAAGGTAGTTCAGAGTCACATTTTTCTCAGAGGTGTCCTTTATATCTTCTCTATATTTCTTTACAGCTGACACAGACAGTGCCAGTATGCTGCTGCTGTTATTCACAATGTTGTCCAATTCTGAACAGGTGTTCTTGAGCAGGTCTCTTATTACTTGCGTGAGCGGAGCGGGCGCGAGTAAGGCGATCAGTGTTTGGTGTTCGGTGGTGGGGTACTCAAATTTGCCAATTTAGGTGATGATGTAATGTGATGTAAAAGTCCTTAGCTAATGTCCTTAGTATTAGCCTGCTCCGCTCACTCACAAGGCCATGGCTTGTGACATGACTTGTGTGCGCAGGACTGAGCTAGTTTTGATATACTGTAATTCGCCATCCATGTTTTTATATGCGAAACAGGTTTTTAAATCTGAACAAGCTTCATGGGTTGCACCCAACTCAGGAATGATGTGGGACTTGTTCTGGCTTTTTAAACTCTCAACTCTGTTCCTGCTTTGCTGTCTCTCTCTCTCTCCCTAATCTCTCACAGCCAGAGAACTATTCCACAATCTGTGAATATAGATTCTAAAACTCCACCTCCAAAAAGCTGACATTTGCATTATAAATACAAATATAGTGTAAAATAGCGATGTCACGGTATCCGGTATTACCAGTAGGAAGCCACGAAACCGGTACTTTGCTGGCCACCGAATGTAACAAAACAAAACAAAACAAAACAAAACAAAACAAAACAAAACAAAACAAAACAAAACAAAACAAAACAAAACAAAACAAAACAAAACAAAACAAAACAAAACACACTGACCACCAGTGGTCCTTGTGAGGACCAAATGGACCCTTGTGGGTCCATTTGGTTTTATGTTTACGCTCTCAAGAGTTAAAATATTCATCATGTGAATTATCCCAAGTCTACACAACTAGAGAATGTAGAAAATTAATGGTCATTTTTGATCTGTATGTGCCTGTTTTGTTTCCCAAATCCATCCTGGACAAAAGCAAAAGAAATATTTAGTTTTTGGTCTGTGGGGCTAAAACACTATCGTACAGTATACTGTATATTATTACTGTTGTTGATTGAGGATTTGGCCTGCATGTGCCAGGACTACGAGGACATCTAGTGGTCAAACTATAATACCGATAATACCTGTATAAAAGCAACAATAAAACGGTGTTGAGATTCTTACACTGTGACATGCGTAGTGTGAAATACCTTATACATTTATGTTTTTTTTTAGTATGGATGGAGTGCCGTGATTTTTTTCCCACCATAAAAGATAATCATCGGGTATTTTTGTTATATGAGAAGGAGGAATTGTTTGTATGTGTTAAATGTATTTTTATGTGGTCACCCGCACCAGTTCATTAAGTATGGTTTGCCTGGTGTGTGGTGATGGGTGGAGATCCACCTGAACTGAAGCCACGCCCACAGCGTTAGTTGTACGATAAAGGGGGAGGAGTTAGGGGAGGGGCTGATAATGTGATGTCACATTATTACAGTTCTTTTCATTGGCACGTTTGACTGGTAAGGTTCAGTTCCCAGGAAGAAGCCCTAAATGGTAAGGGACAACATCATTGCACAGTCAGTCCAATTAAGTACTGTCACCTCTTATACATTTACAAAATTGGGGAAGAATACAAAAATCACTCACTCCCTCTTCCATTTATAGGTTTTCAGGTTTAGGTGTGTGTGGGCATTTGCTGAAAGATCAGAGGTTTTGAGGGTGGAGACTGATGCCTATGTCCATGTACGTCCATGGGCTGATCTGTGAATTAATTAATTCATGAATTTTGAATGATATTCTGGTCATTGGTCATTGCTAAGATCTCTACTGGTACCAGTATAATGGTTTTGTTTTTGTTTTTATATATTGCTTATTTACCGGTATGTATTTCTTAAGGTTTGTTGTCACTGCAGGAATGTAGTATGTTTATAATATTCTAAGATTGACCACTATCTTTTCATTCCTTGTTACGTTTGTCTTTTTTCTCTTCTTTAAACCAACAGGGAGTAATAGTATTAAAGCAACACAGCAAACAAATAATCTTCTATATAAAGTTCAAGTTGCGGCACGTGTCACCGATTCCTAATATGGTCATCATGCCTAGCACCAGCACAACATCGTTCACAGACAAGACAGGCCTTTTAGTTGTGATGTCAAACAAAAGAGAAAGGGAGAACATCAGAGCAAGATCAATTATTTCATCTGAACGCTTTCATCAACGTGTCGCTGCGTGATGGGTTGTACTTGTAAGCACATTAATAAACGGGAAAGCTGATAATACGGCGCTTTGCTTATTCATTATTTTGTGTGACATACTGTATCTTCTTTAATCTTAGTTTGTATTAATCTGTTCTTTTTTAGGTCAGTGTGAGAAGGAGGGGCCAGTGATGTCAGAGGGCCAGGGGGATGGGGCTGAACTCCGTGTTAATCAGCCTGATCCGAACCTGAATGAGTCTCACACACGCCCTCAGACCCTGGGCCAATGTGAACTCATCTTCCTCAACAACAATGGAGAGGAAGAGGAGGAAATCAGCGGGGAAGGATACAGAGGGATTAAAGGAGAGGAGGATGAAGAGTATGACGAGATGATGCAGGAAGGGGACACGTCAGACGAGTCAAGCCTGATTCGCTGCCAATCCCTGGACATGTCCACAAATGACTCCTACTCTGAAACCGGTAAAACACAAAAATGCAGGATTTAGTCGATAATCTGGCTGTAGGTACTTGATGGGAATGGACAGGACTAGTTCTTCTGCCCCAAAGAGATTAACTTTTGAGTCAAAACTATCAAAATAAAAATAAAATGTTTTGTAACATAGAAAGCAACACATGTAGACATGGTTTTGTTGTGTTTCATAATAAAAAGAGTTTTCTGACTTTCTCTCTGTCCTCTTTATCTCTTCTTTTCTGTACCTTTCCCCCTATTTCTGTCTCCTTCCTGACTGTAGGCAGTCTGCTGGAAACTCCATATCCCATCAGCCCAGGGACCAGTCCAGAGCCAACGCCTCTAATCACATCTGTGGCCAGTCATGAAACCCCATCTCCCATCAGCTCTGGCAACACTCCAGAGCCTCCATCTCAAGACATAACAACAGCCAGTCTTGAACTTACAAATCCCATTAGCGCTGGGATAAGTCCAGAGCCTACATCCCCAGTGACACCAGTCGTCACGCTTGGGGCTATCAGTCCAGTGATACAGAACCTTTGTGAACTGGAGGTGGATGCTCATGTCTGCATCACCAGGGCTATTGACTCCACTTTAAATATAACCACTACAGGATCCACCTGCATCTCTGGGCCTATTGACTCCACATTAACAACACAGTCTGATGCAGAGTCGGCCTGTATGAGCATCCCTGGATGCATCGGAACCATCAACACCACGGTCAAGTCTTCTTCAGATGTTCCCTGTGGCTCTGGAAGCTCCTGCACCTCAGCCATGGGGCCGGGTTCATCGGAAACGGTTGACTGTACCACAGGGCTCAGTGCTTCCATTACCAGACAGGACATGACAGGACCCAATACCTCCACCTCTGGACCTGTCTCCATCACTGTTCCCACCGCCACTACAGGGAGCATCCCTAGCTCTGCTCTACTAGCGTCTCTGCAGCGACTGGGACAGATAGGAGATGACATCCATCTTCCTCAATACCTTCACCAGGTGGCCACTCAAATAGTTGTCTTTTACATTTTAGTTGTTGCCATGTTGCAGCAGGGGCTGTAAAGATTCATATTCAGGGCTGATCAGTTAATCAGTGAATTTAAAAAAAGTCATACAGCTAGGCAGTCAGATTAGTCAACTTCACATGTAATGAATAGTTCATAGGGATTGTAATTGAGATGGCCTATATAGAGGCCATCTGCACATTTCACGGTCAAACAATTTATAGTAATGTTAGTCAATTAGCTTTGTAGCTTAACAGAGATGTTCACTGTGTCATGCTACAGTAGCTGAGCATACTGCCACATGATCTATCTCTATAATAATTAGCATAGACTAAGTTGGTTAGCTTCACAAGTTAGTTTAGGCTTTAGGGTAACTACCCATGGCAGCTCAGGGAGAGAAGCCCTGAAGATCATTTCAACTATTTTCAATCTTTTCTCAACATTATAACTACCAAACCTTATAGTTTATAGCTTTATTATTCTATTCTCACAACTGGACATTATTATAGATACCAGCTTACCATATTATATGATACTTATAAGCATGTTAAGTCTCTCTGACCTACTTAGTTAATTGTATAGTTTGAGATGCACCTCATAACCTCTGTGCACAAGCTGTATTTATTAGTAAAATACTCCCTCTTATTTACTCAGCACATTAAATTTAATCATGTCTCCTCAGGCTAGGGTGCTTTCTATCTCTCCATATTTCTGTCTTGTTGGTACATGATGGATCGGGTATTTTCGCCCTTAAAGATCCCTCGACATTGATTGAAGTTCATTGAAGTTATCCAGACGGAGCACAATCTAATTTACAAACATAATTATTATTACATATGAATTTGGAAGGAGAAGAGAGAGAGACAGGGAGAGAATTCAGTTGGCATTGTTTCTGTATATTAAAAAAAATCCCTGTCGTACTCAAGGTAGCTTAAATTTTAGTCAGCTCAAAGACAACGTCATTTGCTTGAGAGAGATGTAGGCTGAGTTCTGCTTGAGGCTTAGTTAATCTGCTATTCTGTTTGTCGTCTGAATCAAGTTTTCTCTCTCACTCTTTTCCTTTGGCTTTCTCTGCAGATTGCTGAGGCCTTTGCCCTTCAGGAAGATTGTATCCTTACCTTACGTTTGTGCGCGTGCGTGCGTGTGCGTGTATTAGAGTATCACTAATGTGATGTGATCTACTAGGCTTAAAGTGGATTAATTGTGCAAACCAGTTGTACCACATTTGTGTTTACAAGACATTTATATATGCAAAAATCAGGGGCCATGCACAGTTGCACACAGATCATATGCCAAAGAGTTTCTCACTGCCTGATCAGCAAAGTTTTGGTTCACATGACAACCTGGATTCCTGAACCCAATTGACGATAACAAAACGGGGAACAATAAGAAAATGCCAAATTCTGGGTCATGGATATTATACACAAAAGCAAAGTGACTGTAAAATGAGCATGCAGTGGAGTAAAGTGGCACGAGTATAACTTGAAGACACGTCACAGGCAAGTTGAATACCTTTTTGCCATCTTGAATTAAACATGGCAGTAACAAAAGCAAAGTTGACGACGTAGGTTACTGCAGATTAATGTAAAGCTCCAATTTCCATATTCAGCCTAGTTTGTTATACTGTACTGTACAGAGTATGGTCTAGGGCAAAAACATCACTCACCTGTCCTCCTGACTGTTCTTTTTGGCAAGAAACACCATGATGTAGTAGATAATGATTTACTTTCTCAAAGTGGCATCCAGGGACCCTTAGGGGTTATTTTCACTCCATTCAGGAGAAACTGTATTGTGTGTTTCTGCCACCTAGTGGTACAAATGCCTATTGCCAGTATGGTTTGGTAATCTGGCAAATTGCTAGTTTGTACATTTCACCGGCCCAACCCTAAAGTATGTGCGTTCCTTCCTTAACTTTGACCTTCAGACCAGAGTGCGTTGTGTTATATACACCTAGAGAGACTCTATCACCAGAGAATAATAGACAACATTAACACACTGCAGGAATACTGGGGTAAGACACACAAATACACACACACACAGACAGAACGTCAACACACACACACACACACACACACACACACACACACACACACACACACACACACACACACACACACACACACACACACAATGTACTGTACAATACATGTGACACAAACATAAACTACAACACACTGCAGGGACAGGGGTAACACACACATTGTATGTGGGGTAACACAAACCAAGAATAACATTAATTATGTTTTCTCTCTTTCCCCCGTCTGTCTGTCTGTGTGTCTGTCTGTCTCAGAGAGTCGTTGTAGAACACTGGCTTCAGACCAGTGCTCCCAGCAGTTGAACGTCCTCACACACATCTGTCAGACACACAAACGGTCAGTGTGGGTGTGTGTGTTTGTGTGTGTCTGTGTGATCGTGTAAACATATGTCTCCTTACTGCTGCACTTTCAGACATTTGAGACATGATACTGCTAAGGACACACACACTGACACTCATAGACGGTGTAATAGCCAGGGAAATCTGTTCTGTCTAATATTAGATCAGCCTCTGACACCACGCCTTCACCTTCATTTACTGAAGACACTCTGTGTTTCTGTCTTTTCTGCATGACTGACTGACTTCCTCTGTCTCTCTATCTCTGTCACTATCTCTCTCACAGACCTTCTGCAGGACACAGTTTGGTAAGTCATTCCTCTGTTCTTAAGCATGTATGGAGGCAGGTCTCTCATGTGATGTTAATATGGATGTTTGCATGGAGATCCCATAGTAAATCCGGCAGAGCATTAGTCCGATATGCAGGAACAACAGACAGTCAGACTAACATTCGAACATGTGCTGCTCCAGTGGTTGTGGTTGTGGTTATGTTAGGGTTTGGTTGTAGGTTGTCAGTGTAATGAATGTCGGACCAATAATTGTGCATTTACTCTGAACTGTAACTTGTACTGTAACTTTCCTCATCCATCATATAGGTTATGTATTGGTGTCCTGCTGTAATTAATCATGCATATCAATGATGCACATGTGTATATTGTGAATATACAATGGCACAAAGATGTTACTACATTAGCAGTAGGGATGTCCCAATATACTTTTTTTTATTTCTGATCCAATACCGATATCACAATTTCCATGTTTACCGATATAGATACCGATACGAGAAAATAATATATATATAATACAAAAAAGAAAAAAAGATCTTGGAAGTCCACCAACTGGGAATTGCAGATTGTGCACTTGGGCAACTCCAAAGCAAATTCTACATGCCCCAACTTTTTAATTACCCACCATAGTGTCAAACCCTTTATCAGATCGCTGATTACATCGGCATATTTGCCATTACCAATATGAACCGATAATAACCAAAAAGAGACAGATCCGATATTTTTTCTGATACCGATACAGTATCCGGACATCCCTACTTAGCATGTATCAGCTAGCCAGTGTACAGCTCATTACTTGTGACATTAACTGTAGCTTAGTAACCCCCTGAATTCAGCAGGATACCTCAGCCTCTAACACAAACATTGGTGTGTTTGTTTCTAGTGTGCGTCTCTGGACTTCAAAAATTTGTCTACGGCTGAGCAGGGTCGACTCTCTGATCTGTCATCTACATGGATACCAGGTGACTGGATGTGTAGAATGACTGGGTATATGAGTGTGTGTGTGTGTGTTATGGTGTATGATAATTTTATGTACCATTTATACCGCAGCCTACACACTATGCTGCCAAGATATAAACTTCTGATAAATGAATGTAAGCTACTAGTCTTGTTAGTCGCAGATATGCCAGAGCAGGGGTGCCCACACTTTTTTTGACTTGAGAGCTATTTTCAAAATGACCGGCTCATCAAGATCTACACATTAAAAAAAATCCATTTTCAAGGCCACCACGAAAGTTGGAGCTTTGAAATAGTGGTGATGGTGTTACTTACTGTTATAATGCTTAAGAATAATGCACTTAAAATGAAAAATAGAGGGGGAGAATTGGAAGGTTTTCCTGTATATGCTATTACTGATGTTTGAAAACAGTATTTGAGGTTTGAGTTGTTGAGTTTGTGATGTTGAGTTTAGTCTCTTGCACCCAAAACTAAGAACTTTTTGTCCCCAATTGGGAAGGAGAACTGTTAAAATGTTGGTCAAAATAATTATTTTCCATTTTCTAATTGTGTGGAAATCTCTGTAGAGAAGAGATGCAGCTACGTGTTGTTCCCATCCTAAAATGTTCTTAAAACCTCCGGCCCTCGTCTCACAACCGGGCATAGACCGGCATAGCTCACAAAACACGTACGATTGTTCAGACTGCATATTCTCTCACACGTTGTCCTGTATCTAGGCCTACGTGTTGCACTGCGCATTGTATAAGCACGCACTTACCATACTGAATCCAAGCGTCTGTCAACAGCGCATTGACTCATGCGTTCCGATCCAAAAAGTTTTGAGATTACAAATGTCCCATTCTCACTCGGTTTTTAAGCGATTGCTTTAATTCCAACTTGTCAATAGAGTGTATATTTTATATATTTTATATTCCATTGCGTATAGGTATACGTTTTTATATGGCTTCAAACTATATGAAGAGAGATAGCCTAATGTCGTCCTTTGTATCTGCGCAGCTTAGAGACACACGTGCGCTGCGCGTAGGCTATAATTGTTAGGCGCTTTCCCAGCGGTGCATTTGATTGATTTGAAAAACTGATCACCATGTATTCTATAAGGCAAAGCCTCAATCGAACGAATATACTGTACATGATTGAGGCTATATATTACAATATTTTAAAATGTTTAAAATATGGAATGTTATATGGCTGTGCAACCAATTAAGTAATTACAGTCAATCATGCCAGTCTGAATTTGGGTCAGGTCTATTAAGCAACGCTGCCTATAATATTAAATTAAATATGTCATACCTTTTCATTTTGCACTAAAAACCCCTCGATGTCGCTACTCGGTCTATGCTACTATGGCTGGTCGTACGACGGTTTCGCTTGTCAGTCTGTCACAAGTGACACTGATCTCGAAGATCTGTGTTTTTCGGTAATGCAGTCGTTTTCAACCGTTTGTCCGGGGACCACCAGTGGTCCTTAAAAGGGTTCCAGGTGGTCCCCAACTAAGTTGTTTAACCAGATGAAAAGTTGGTTAGCCTGCAGATGTAACTGTTGAGAGTGTATAAATGAAACCAAATGTACCCTTACGGGTCCATTTGGTTTCATGTTTACACTCTCAAGAGTTAAAATATTCATCTAAATTAACCCTACACAATTAGAGAATGTAGAAGATTAATGGTCACTTTGATTTACTGTTTGCCTGTTTTGTTTGCAAAAATCCAGCCTGGAATTGTGGACAAAAACAAAACAAATCTTTAGTTTTGGGATCTATGGGGCTAAAATGTCATCAAATGGTGGTCCTTGGCTCAAATGCTGGATAAATAGTGGGCCCTGTTATCAAAAAGGTTGGAAACCACTGCTTGTAATGTACCACAGTAATTTGTTTATTAGTTGCAGTAGTAAAGTACAGTTTATAATATGGTGCATGTGTGCCAGCATAAGCCCATTGTTAGCCTTTACTAGCCTTGGATCACTATCTAATGCTATCTATTTTATAGATATTTATTTGATATACTGTATATTTGTCTTGAACAGTGAAGAAATACAAGTATTACTTTTTTGTCCAAGAAGGGGCAGATAGAATTAATGCTTCATGTATATTAAAATGTTATGTTCGATCAAATACATTTAAGGCTGTAGAAATGTATAACTACTTGTTATAATTATTTATATATTATGTTGGATGCTGGCATTCTTTCACCCCTTGCTTTAATTATTTTAAGCATTCTGCATTGTATAAGGGTCAGCTTGCTGAACGGTCTACCGGTTTTGACCCCCTTGAGTGCTGTTATTACTTGAATGATCAGCATTAATAAGTGCTATTGAATCGAAAGTGGTCTTTTTTTTGCAAACTATGGGGATCGATTACCTGGGCCAGTGGTTACAGTTGTGGGGCCAGTGATCCTTAAAAGCCACTAAGGGCCAGTGGCAAATTTCCCTTATTGTCTATCCCTGCTAGACTATATTTGGTAGTTAGGACGTTTACTCGTCTTTATATTTAGTAGTCTTTCTAGGCAACAAGAACCCGCTTGAAATATTCCAGTCATTATTAGTCATTATTCCAGCATGTATGTAACGGTATACTGACAATGCTATTCACACTCATCAACATCCAGAGAACACCTACAAAAGTAGTACGGTAAGCCCTAGGGTGGTGAATTGCCATTAATCTGTGTCTCCCTGTCTTCTCCCTGCTTCTATCTCTCTCCTTCTCTCTCTCTCTCTCGGTCCAGTTAGAGGAGAGATAGAACTGGCGGAGACACACACAGACTCAGTCAGATCCTTCACAGAGGAGGAAACAGACAGGCACACAGAGGAGGAGCGGAGACGTCTCCATGGGAACCAGTTGATCGACAGGCTGGAGAGCCAAGAGATGGGCACGGTGGGGGACACCGCCACCTCCGTGGAAGACCACCTCGACCACGGAGAAATGGACCAATCCACATGTGAAGAAGAACTACAGAGTAGAGAAAGTGGAATAGCGGAGATTAAAGAAGAGAGACTAGAGGAGGCGACGGAGGTGAACTATGAGGAAGAGAAGCAGGAGGAAGGGTTGGAATCCTCCCCGGCCCAACAAACAATGATCTCAGAGATCGTCTCGTCTGTGGATGAACACAATGGGCAGAACCAGGTAGGCACATCTTATGTGCTTTGTTTACTATATAAAGTTTAGGTTTTGGTGGGAGGCGTGTGTGCAATGTGCATGTCTCTGTTTGTCCATGGTGGACATGCAGATTTTCTGATATATGGACTGGCTAGCTTGACTGACTAGCTTCGCAGCAAGAGAAAACAGCGGGAGCTGTGTGGGCCCTGTTATACTAGCAATACATTTACATATGCCTGAGTGTGCACTAATATGCAATAGAGCTGCGCAGTCCTGCCCCTTCGTGACATCGCCCCTATTCCATAAACGGATTCCCCATTCATTTTTACTCATGACTGATTTAACTTTTCTTCAGCAGTGTGATGAAGAGGACTGTGGTGATGAAGAAGTCAACGGAGTAGAGAACACAAACCTCATCAGAGAATCGTCCTCTTTAGACGACCTGGCTAAACTCATCACTATAGAACAGGTGCGCGTGTGTGTGTGCGTGCGTGCGTGCGTGTGTGTGTGCGTGCGTGCGCGTACGCATGCTGTACATGCTGATGTACTACTGTATGTCTTTCCCTCCAGACGGCTCCTGCCTCTGGACTGATCTCCATCTTGAAGAAAAGGAGTGTGTGTGTAGAAGATGTTTGCACTTCCGCACAGTCACATCCCAGACCTGCCAAGAGAAGAGTCCACTTTAATGTTCCAGATGATTGCTTTGAGCATGGTGAGTACCGTACGTCCTACAGAAACATTTATATTCACATCACACCATGTTGATAGAGTATTTGGTACAAAGCTTAACCTCCAGTGTGTGTGATGCCCACAACACGCAGGAGCTGTCTGCAGTACACGTTTAAGTTACAGTTTTGTTATTTTAGTCACCATTGCATAACAGTATGACTTGTGATGTTTCTTACAATTCTAGAAGTCTGCAATATTACAAAAACAAATCATCAAACATGAAAACACCACAATAGAAATGTAACTATTTCTCCTAGTAAAGCCTAGTAAACTCTGAATGAGGCTTTAATGTTAACAAGTCAATGACCACACATCCTGCAAGAACAGACCATATTATTTGCATTGCAGCTAATCAATTTTCATTATCGTTTCAATGGCTACATCATTAGAATGTGCTATACACTTACTATGTGACTTGCAGACTGAGGTAAAAAAAAAAAAAAAAACAAGCTTTATCTTATAGAACAAGACTATTTGTCTGTTTCTTTGTGAACAGCCAACCTTCACAAGGCTTTCTGTTACTATATCGCTGTTTGATCCAGCAGATGGTAACTTACGTCACTGATTTGTACGTAGTCATCAGGCAGGAAGGCATAACTGGAATAAAGTAGCCTTAAGTTAAGGACAAATAATTCCCCAATCATCAACGAAAATGAAATATAATTTCAAAGTTTTGATAACAAAGATATAGACACTAAAATATACCCAATGAAATATAATTTCAAAGTTTTGATAACAAAGATATATACGCTAAACTATCTCTGGAATGTACACTCACATTTACAGTGTATTTATTTTGTATTTAAAACAATCTGGCAGATCAGAACTAAGCACTATCCACATACTGTATTATTAATCTGACTTTGTTTTACTGGTTCTGTCCAGATGTTGGAGGAGGAGACTCCTGTCTGTTGCTCTTCCTTCTCTGCTTCGTTACAGTAGTGATCAGTATAGGAGGAACCGCTCTCTACTGTGCTCTGGGAGACAACCACTCTTCAGTCTGCCAGGATTTCTCAAGAAACACAGACTTCTACTTCAGCCAGTTGCAGCACTGGTTCACAGCTGGCTCAGGGTCAGTTTAGACTTGGAGAGCCAATGGAAGGCCTCTAGTCTTTAAATACAATATTTCTGCCTGATTGGACTATAGGGACGACTCATTGGCTGACATGCTGCCTAAATAAGTAAAAGGTACTGAGGTTTTAATGAGAGGAGATGCTGATGATTTGTTATTATTCTATTGTTTCTTACTGGACTACTTCTTGCAAGGGGGCCCAAACCTCTAGCCTCCCATCAAGAAGAGGAGAGAAAAGCACTAGGACAGAGGGATGGCAAATGAAGACAGAATACACTGCCTGTTATTGTATGACCCAGAAATGCACACAATCATACACACAAGGAAGATATTCCACACTGGTTTGGAGGCAATCATGACTGAAACTCCCACTGAGCATCATCATAATCATCATCATCATCATCATCAGTCACTCCTGTATAGAGACTACTGTATACAATATGCAGTGAGACTACTGTATACAATATGCAGTGGTCAGTCTACAAAGTGCTGCAAGCGCAGGTGATTTTATCATTGATATTTTTAAATCTTAATGTAAGTTTTTAGAAGGAACAAATCGTATCTTAAATGTTAATTACATTTTTGTAATACACCAATATTGACTGTAGAGTTTCATGTTGTTGCAGTGGTTGTGTTACTATAGTGACAGAACCCCTACAGACGGCGGATGGCATGGCATCAGCCTTAATACAACTAGACGACTGTAGTATTTATGTATAATGGCAATTTCTGAGGTATGAGACATGTTCAGATGTATCTTCTGGGGCGTCTGGGGAGCAAAGAGGTCAAACACTCACCCACCACTGGAGAGACCCTGGCCCATGCTGTGATTCCAAACCAAACAAATAGAAAAGAAACAAAACAATGTTATGGTACTTCCTTCCACCGGGTACTCAATACAAGATTATAATTGTTATCATTATTTGCTCGTATTTCTGATTCTGTGTATGTGCATGTGACATCAAAGATTGTTAATATACCAAAATTAGTCAAACCCACACCATGCTACTAATAAACGGTACATAAAATGGTTTCCTAAGTGGGCGTGGCTGTCTCCCCTCATCTCCCCACCGGGCTCGCCCCATTTGTTGAATGGTGTCTTGTGCCGCTAGTCTCCTAAAAGGCTGGGCTAAAGTTCTCAGGAATGGTAATAGTAGCATGAAAAGTAGTAATAGTTCAAAATAATTATGTTTGTGAGATGGATACAAGACCAACCATGTATAGTATAGGGCTGATTGACAGACAATCAGTTCAATTGACTGCAGGTGTTTATGCTGAACCAAAACCTTGCCGCCAATAAACTACACCCACTGCCACAATATGCAATGGTGCAATACGCATCTGTATATCATGTTGAGATATGGACTGTCTGAAATCACTCCCTACACACTATACTATACTGTATAGTTACAGGGGTTGACACTAAGGTTTCAGAGGCACTTGCCCATCTGGTAAGTACAGGTCATGCTCTACTTGCCCTCAGGTCATGGACACTATTGTTAATTACCATTCATTTTAACTTGTATACTATAGTTTTTTATTTATTAATATAGACAGCATTAATATGAAAGTAGCCTTTGACGGGCACCACAGAAATTATGGTTGGCTGCAAAGGTGCTCTTAAATAAATGCACAGATAAAATTTAAGGTGCCTTTGTAAACAAAATGTTTGCAATTTTGAGCCATGGCTTGATAAAATCTGGCTTTTGCAAACTGGTGATGTTGTGAGCTTGTAGATTGGCTTTTTTCTTACCAGAGTGCACACCGTAGCCACTTCACGCTCAGTGTGTAAGATGTGTGTGGAGCCACAATAAAAATGTGCACCTCAGTAGGACAACCAGGTAGTAGGACTGGGCAGGCTGATCAGGTGTTAGTGTCAACCCCTGAGTTAGTGATTATTGTTAGTGGACTCATTTTATCCCACAATGCATCCTGAAAAGTATGGCACAGCCGATGGGCATTATCACAAAACCATACATCATGCATTATGCTGTGAAAGAAATGGTGATCTGGCACATTCTATTGTGCAAAAGCACTGAGACCATTAACAACGAGAGTGTTAGTGAGTAGTCAGTGATTTCTGACACTTTGAATATTGTTGAGTTAGCAGTTGTCACACAGTGTACATTGTAAATACTTAAGAGAAAAGAGAAATGTTCTTTTATTTGCCCTTAAGATACAAAAATCTTTATTAAAACTCAGATGATTTTGTGTATTTTTATCAATACTTGTGTTCATTATGTTTGTCCTGTAGTCTTATGTAGGCTGTTAATTGACTTAACTGCACAACTTGAGTAATTGTCTTAAGAACTGTAGGATAGGAAGAAATGTTTCACTGATCTTTACACCTTGAAATTGAATGTAGGTTGTTTGTGAAACTACAGTAGTGTCCTGGTTAATAATTTCTTTCTAAACCCATGTTGAGTGAGTGAAAAAGGTAGAGATTACCTTTGCAATTAATTATGCTAACATACACCTGGTAAAGAAAGGTAAACATTGCTTCTGGTTTATTCCTGTTTTTATCCTTTTTATTTGCACTTTTTTTCTCTGACTGGTTCAGATAATGATAACGATAGGGTTTAAAAATATTAAGTTTAGTGGACAATTTTTGTCATTATAGGATTTTATTTTCTCATCCTTTAATTCTTATTAAGGTGGTTTCTTTTTAAATGTGATTTTCTCACATTTACAGGTTGTGGATTTTATGAATGCCCTGTTACTCATTCTTAATAGTGATTACAAAGGGTCGAATGATGAATCTGTAATATTACCGTATTCTCATCAACATCAAGATAAGGCATTTGTAAATTAACTCTTCTGACATCATCAAGCTCAATATAATTTCATTCATTTTGTTCTTCGTAAATCAACTGAAACGAATGTATGCAAAGAGATTAATCAGTTATTTTGTAAAATAGTTTGGCAATGCCATCTTATACTGTATTTAATATTTTCATGAATACTTTCACTTTATTTTTAAAGCATTTGACAAGGATGTGATGTATTCTGATAATCTGTTGTTAAAGCCGTCAACAAGAAACAAGGTGTCACTGTCCATTATTTAAGAATGTATCTTAAATTGTAGATTGAGCTGCAGGGCTCTGAATCCGTCATCAGAAATTTGGAATAGCAGCATTACTCTACATTTCATGCATTTACAAGTGAACTAATTTATATTTAGATTAATTTAACCTGCTGGGTCCATGGATCTGGAGGATGCAAAATGTAAACTATGTGTAATGATAGTAGCTATTCAAGAGCTTAATGCAGTTTCGATCTCTGGCCCTGGCAATGTGTCGAGATGTACCTAGGCAAGACACTTAATACCTAACTGTGTACAACATACTAATCCTGGACCTACCATATACGCCTGCTCGCAATTTTGTGTGAGGGGATTTTCTCACTTGAACTGAGTCAAGGGGTCCCTAGAAATGAAAAATCGTATTAGTTGTATAGATTTTCTGTGAATAAGGCCTAAGTGTGTAGTCTAGTTCTGCATGTTTGCCTGTTTTGTTTTTCAAAATCCAGCCTGGAAGTGAGGACAAAAGCAAAATAAATCTTTAGTTTTGTCTGTGGGGCTAAAATGTCATCACATGGTGATCTTTGGCTCAAATGCAGAATAAATGATGGGCCCTGGGATCAAAATGGTTGAAAACCACTGAACTAACCTATTTTATACTCTATGGAACTAACTAGATGACTGGCCATGGGGATGGACTTGGGAGTCTTGTGACGTCATCACGCTAATCGGACGTCCGACGCGGAAGTAAACAGTGGCCTCGCATCACTCACATGGGAGATCCATCATTGATTTCAGAACTTTGCAGGACCACCAGTATGTCTTCCAAATCCAAAGTAGAACGTTTTGCTAGTCCGGGTAAAGGAAACGGACTACGGGCGAGGAGAACAATAAAAGCAGGAGAGCTGGTTTATGCTGCGGAGCCGCTGGCCAGCTGTGTGTCCAACAAACTGTCCAGGCATGTCTGTCACCACTGCTTCACACGGTAAGAGTCCAGTACCTTGTGTCTCCAAGTGGTTCCTAAAGTGGTGTTCGGTAACGGGGACCCCCAGGGGTCCTTGAGTGAGTTCCAGTGGGACGCCAGCTAAGGTAGAAAAGGAAGCATTTAGCATGATCTGTGTGAGCTCATGCAAATACGGTAATACATTTTTGAAATGCATAGCATTTATATAGTTTTCATGGGCAGGGCAGGGTCCAGTGGTCTACCTGGTACAGATAGTAGTCCTTAGCGTGTTTTTGATTTGATTCATTTCGAAAAGCAGCCATAATAAAGGAATCTTTATAATCAGCGATTCAAGGATGACCTGCTTTCCGCAGGGGTCCTTACACTGAACAGAACAATACATGACAATATATCACTGCACAATACAGACATACATTACATACTCCCCATCTCACAATGTCTCTGTCCATATATCTATCTGACCCTTTTCCAGTAGCCATAATTTAGTTTGATGTCAGTTTTACAATGGTTTCCAGGCTGTTCCACTGTGTGGCTCCCCTCCTATGGAGAGACGGTGAGATCAAGTAGCGGCCAGAGACCAGGTTGCACCATGGCCATGACTAGTTTCTTACTAGACGCAACCAGGTTCTCACTAGTAGTGACTAGATTCTGGTTGCGACTAGTTGCTAATGGTCACGATTGGGGGGAACTACCAGCAATCTGTCATGACTAGTAAGTAAATAGTTGCAACCTAGTTGTGACTAGTTGCAACCTGGTTGCAAGCTGCACAATATCCTTACCCTAACTCTAACCAAACCTTTACCCTAACCAATCATTACCATATCCCCTAACCAAACCCTTACGCCAAGCCTTGCAATTAGTCGCGACCAGGTAATGCAACTAGTCGCGACCAGGTTGCAACTAGTCGCGACCAAGTTGCAACTAGTCAGGACCACGTTGCAGCTATGGTATTCGTGACCAGGTTGCAACTATGGTAGTTACTTGCGAGCAGGTTGAAACTAGCCGCAACCAGGTTGCAACTAGTCGCAACCAGGTTGCAACCATGTTGCAAATAGGTTGCTTAAGTTGTGACTAGCAACTAGTCACGACCAGATGGTATGTTGCTGCACCCTAGTTGCAACTAGTAAGCAACTAGTTGTGACCTGGTCGTTGGTCACTACTGGATCTTACCCTTCCTGGAGAAAGGAGCCTTTCTCCACTTTACTTAAGCCAGAAGCTGACTATAGCTTTAATCTAAAATATTTAAACCCTCAAACCAAGGTGTACAGTACGCAGCAAAATCAAATGGCACAGAATAAGGTAGTTGGTGGGACACCACTAATTTCATTTCCCTATCCTTGTACCTTGTACCGTACTGTATTTTGCTATTTGGGCTAGAAACGTAGTCAATCCCGAGACCATATTTAGCTCTTTGTTGGCCATACTTGGCCACCCAAGTTACATTGCAAGATACAACCCAGGTATTTCACTGATGATTTTGCTGCTATACATTTCAAATTTAATTTGATTTTGTAGTCTGTCCTTCTTCCTAATTTAATTTGCTAGTCAAATAGAATTGATTCTGTGTTCCCTGAGTGTAACTTATTGTCTATAAGCTAGGAGTTGTTTTGGCCAATTCCTCACTCAGGGAGCATTCTAATATGGCTTGATCCTTATGGGACATTAATACAGCAGAATCATCAGAAATGAAAACATGCATGTCATTGACTTACACAGAAAAAGAGCAGGTCCTACCTAGATTGCTTCCCTTGGGAGCTGGGTCTGTCTGTGGCGGCCTCAAGGATGTGTTCACTGAGTCTGTTTGGTCAATGAAGTTTTGGGTTCGTGTTCAGTTATTTAGCCAATGTATATTCTGATAGATGGCTCTCTATCATTTGCTTTGCTTTGGGCTTTTAGGTATTCTACTTCCAGTGTGCCAGGTATAATCTGGTTTAGTCCAAAGGGTTTTTGTCTCTGGATCAAGTGGCTAAGGGGGCATCCCTGTAGGTTTTCTCCAGCATTGAGTCCTATATTATGGATCTTATGGAATCTCTAAATTTACTGGTAGCTGTTCTGTTCGCTTGCTTCAGATTTATGATTCAACCACCAGGTAGCAGCATTTCTCTTTAGTCGATTCCGCCTCACACCTGCTTGAACATTGCTGAAGGAAAAGCTGTATGGGTGAAAAGACCCATACAGCTTTTCCATACAACCTCTTTCACATCAAGGCTCATTATTTATTCAGCATTTGAGCCAAGAACCACAATTTGATAAGATTTTTTCACAATTCCAGGCTGTATTGCTAGTACCATTGGGAGAGATAACAGGCTAATATTGATCAAATAACAATTATCTAATTTTGTAGTAATGTAGATGTTTATAATAATTTTACTCTTGAGAGCGTAAATGAATATGTGTTGCTCATCTCTATAACACATCTGGCTGTACAGTAGGTTAATACCTTATATTCTCATTTACATGCATGTCATATGTAAAACTGACCAGCCACTTCATTTCCGGTTTAATGACAGTTTATAGATTATATATCTTCTTTCGTGTTGTTGTAGAAAGAATCACTACACCTCACAGGAGAAACAAGATATTGTTTTTTTGTTTGTTTTTGAGGCCAGGCTATAATATATTATACAGTAATTAATACGTTCTGCATGCATGCTGTATATTTTTATTCCATGTAGTAAACACTATTGACTCGAGGGATATTATATGGCATACTAGTATATGATTTCCATATTAGTATTCCATACTAGCTGTTGCATTGTATAGCTAATAATTGGGGAGGTTCATGTTGCTTCAAGGCAGGCTGAATATATGTTTTCAATTTTCTAATAGTTTTGTGCTGTGGTGTTGGTAATGATTGTTGGTTGATTGCTTACTTTTCATGTCATTATGTTACTGAGTTACAGTAGTGTAATGTGTAAGCAAGTGATGTTTCAATGAGAGGACCAGAAAAGCATGTTTTTATTGTAAAAAAAAAAAATACACATATCACCATTGACTAGTCAAAAACTATTACCAATATATTCTATTTGACTAACAACAAAAACACATTTGGTTAATGCCCTATCAGAAACTAAACTGGGTTATTGTTGTTTGTCAACAGGCTGACAGGAAATTCAATCTGGACTTTGATCAAATCAAAATGTTTCCACATTCTCTGGTCTCTCCCTGGTTGTGTGCGTCTGTGTGTGCAACGTGCGTGCGTGCATGGGCATTTTCACTGATTGTTAGGTAGCTTATAGATAAAGGTAATGTCATTAAACCAGAGTCAAATGGTTTGTAGCAAGGTGTCTGTCTGTGTTTAAGTAGTTTCAACAGCTATACAGTCAAGAGTTTTGGTCTTCGGTCAAGCTGACAAGAATGTTTTTTCTGTCAAGATGATTTCATTTTAAAATCAAAGCAGATGGACAGAAAAATACCAGATGTTTAGTTGTTCTTATTCTCAAAACCTTTAAAACTTTTAGTGTGCATTAAACGATGCCCCTGGCTAACACAGATGTTAATTAATGAGCTGCAATGTTGCATGCCTCATACAGTCAGAAGGACTTCATTGCATGCGATTTGCTAAACTAAAGAAAAACAAATGTGTGAACTAAGTGGTGCAACTACGTGTGGGGTACCCCAGGGGGTCCCCGGAACTTCCAGGCCTAATTACAGAAACGTACCCAAGGTGCCGTCCCGGTCCTGGCAAACCACCAATGTTCATTCATTTCATTTATTCATTTATCCATTCATTCGTTCATTCATACATACATAGAAGATGTAGGAATTATGATTTTTTTGTTTTTTTTTTCAGGCAAGACTCCCTGCTGAGATGTTCTCAGTGTAAGATGGCTCGCTACTGCAGCACCACTTGCCAGGTACCGTGTGTGTGTGCGTGTGTGTGTGTGTGTGTGTGTGTGTGCACGTGCGCGTGTGTGTGCATGCGCGCGTGTTAAACCATTCTCCTATCTCTTCAGAAACATGCCTGGTCTGCTCATAAGAGAGAGTGTACATGTCTGAAGAACCTCTTACCCAGGATTCCATGTGACTCTGTCCGCCTGGCTGCTAGGATCATCTTTAATCTGGTACATCCATCACTCCTCCTACCGCTCTGTCTCACCACTTGCTCTTCATAATTGTCTGTCTCTCTCACTCCGAGTATACATATGTAACCATTACATCTTGACTTATCTGCCAAAATATTGGTTTTATTTTGATTTTCCTAAAATATTGACACTTTGGCTCTCAGTGTGTTTTGGCACCCTTCTTGTCTTTTAAAGTCCACTAAAGGACAATTTAGATTATTCTGCTATGGGCCAACACAGCTCCACTATAAGGACTTTGGCGTTTTCTCATGAACAAGTTGATAAATTAACACTGTACTGATGATTTTCTGAGACTCTGTCTCAGCTGGAGACTTCAATTCAATATCACACTTACAATATTTCAAACTTTTGTCTTGATTAGATTAGATTGCTGTCTCTAATCTCTCTGTTTATCTGTCTTTGTTTGTCTAGAGCTCTTCTCAGAGCAACAGTGAGGAATTATACACCCTAGAAGAACACAAGTCACGTAAGTCTTGAAAATGTGTGTGTGTCTGTGTTGTATTACAGAGCTGAAGAGACGGAGATTGGATATAATAATATGCTTTATTTGGATAGCAGCTCCCATGACATAAAATGGCAAATAGAGAAAAGAAGAAGAAAAAACCTCAAAGAAGTGTGGACAAAAACATGGCATAACATATAAAATCACAAAATATAAAATGAATATAGAGAAAAGGCAGTTAAAAGCAACTGCATAGAAGTACGCTTTGAGCTGTGTTTTTAAAAATGTCTACAGCGGCTGCCTGTCGAAGATATAGTGGGAGTTTGTTCCATGCCGTCGGCCCATAGAAGCAAAAGGCTGCTTCACTGTGTTTTTTTTAGTTGCCATTAGTGGACAGTAGTGGAAGAGGCCAGTAGTGGAAGACCTGAGGGGGCGGCCTGGAACATACTTAGGCAGGCAAGAATGGCCATATAGAGAATGGCCTGAGTGGAGATTGGACAGCAGTATAACAGGGTGTTATTTGTTTTAGACTTGAGCAGTATGTCTGACCAGAGGACAGAGGGCCTTGCTCAGCTGGCCTCCATGTTACAACTCTACCTGCAGCAGGAAGTAAATTACCATACACCGGAAATGACGTCAGCGCTGCCACCCTCCTGCCAAGATCCTCTCGGGCTGATTGCAAAGGTGACTTGCTGACATGCGTAACTTGTTACTCTTTCCCAGATTGGCACTGTTATAGTGATAACTGATATTTTGTGTGTGAACAAAGCAATTAAAGGTTCACATGCTACTTATGCTGGACGAGACCTTTGCTTTAGAAGTCTCATCAGCGGGAGTTGCGGAAGTATTGCATGAAATGATACTTACGTCATGCAGTGTGGCTTTATTTACAGTTCTCTTTACTTCATGTATTTACAGTCCCCAGCAAAACAAACCTGTTCAGTCTTCACTAGCGTCTTGACTCTTATCTTCATAAAAATGGATTTTGACAAAGCAATTACAGAAGTGTGCGAAGTGCACAAGATTCCATCTTTTAAAACTTTATACCAGCAAAAAAATAAAGTTTCTGCTGGGAATACATTTTGAGGACCATCATGCCCAGTCTAACCTTTTGCCTTAGACCGTGCCCAGGCTTTCTTTTCGCAGCACTGGGGAAGGAGGCTACATGACACTAGCTGTGTCTGTCACTTCACCCTCCCACCGGGGCCATTCGATCTGTGTTCAAACTGTTGTTGTCAAGAGGGGATGGTCGGCACAATCAGTTCTTACGTTGTTTTGTACTTTTTTTTATCTAAAAAGGAAAAGTATAATTCCAATATACTACAGAAGAATGTATTTCTGCAAAAAGTGGATTGAAACAGCCTTTTAAACCAGGGTTTTGGCTCTCCTGTCAAATCAAATCCATGATAAAATCACTCAAATCCATGCTGAATAATATATAGACGTACTGTACATTCAGTGTCAGACACACATGCAATTCAATTTGATAGAATTCAGAATCTGTTCACTGTGGAGAAATGTCCACTCCAGGACCTTTCTGCCTGTGAGGTGTCAGCACTACCGGCCCTAAACAATTTAAAACAAAGCAATTTAAAAAGTCTAACATATTTAACACATATCTGGCGCTGTTAAGATATTCAAGCGTGACAGCACGATTCCATCGTACCATGCATACTGAATTTTTGGGAGTGCTGGAATACAGTATTTTCATGAGGAGAGAGCCATGTCAGCAACTGATAGCATTTTACATGAGATGTATGCACGTATTTGCTCAATATTTAGGCCTATTCATTTTAGACAAACACTAATCTACAGTGTTACTACTATAAAACACCCCCGGGTTTGAGTCCTGATGGCCTGTGCCACAAGTCTTCCTCACCAACTCCTTGTCAGTTTACTATGAATTTATACATTCTGTTTCGGGAATCGGTGGGGTGAAATTGTGCTGGCATTGTGTGTTCTGTCCTGTTTGGAGTTGGCATTTTCATTAATTTTCCGCTCAACGGATGTGAGAAAAGGGGGCTGGATACTTCCTGGCACTTCCTGACACTTTGTCTCTCTCTCTAGGATGTTGTTGTTGTCATGTGATCATGTTTAAGCCAGTTCAATAGAAACATGATAAACACTGTACCACACGAATGTAAGATATCAGGTATATGATATTGTTAACGGACGATCACACACACTGTCTGACACACATCACTATTGTTGGCCAACACGTGATACAAGCGTGTGCACGCACACGCAGACCGCATGTTTTCTCAGATTACTGATTTTCCTGGTTTCATATGTATAGCAGCACAGCCTTAGGTTCATTAGTAACAGTAGGGGGCGCTGTTGTGTCATTATCTTTCATTCATTCTGTCCTTATCTACTACTCCTTTTCTCTTTGCTTTCACCATTTTCACTTACTTTCTATCATGCATTGTACCCCCCTCATAGGATACTATGCTCTGGAAGTGGGAATCATTCAAGCATTTTAGGCAATGTAAGATAAGATGTACTGTACATATCTGCTTTAAATAATGTCTGCGATGTATGAGTGATCTGGCCCTCTATGGAAGGCCATAAGATTTTGGGCCCTATACGAAACCTCTTCAGCTTTGTCACAACCTTATGTCATGTTCTTTAGTTGTGTTGACAACCTTGTTGTAGCCGCAACGAGTATTATGAAATATTTTACAAAATGGTATGCTTATTGTTATACAGGCATTATGAGTGCTTATTTGCTCTCCATCTGTAATTATACAGTGTTATAAAATCATAATAATGCATTTATAAGTATGTTCTTAATGAATTTCAGAGATGGGATGCATAGCAAATCTCACCCGGTTGGTTTTTCAATGAAAACGTCTTGGTGTAGACGTAGCCTGAGACCTCCAGATCTGAACAGCAATGATTCTGCTGCTATACGCTTCACTGCCTGCTGTGGTATGTATGTGGCTGTGTGTGTGCATGCGTGGGTGTGAGTGCATCTGTGTGTGTAAGTGCATGCGTGCGTGTAATGGCTCAGACCACCACACCACATTTCATTGTTTTCCCCAAAGCAACTTTATTTTCACTGTGTGTGTGTGTTTGTGTGTGGGGGGGGGGGGGGGGGGGTGCGTGCGTGCGTGCGTGCGTACAATAAGTTCAACATGAAGGTAGGAAGGATGCAAGGGAGTA
>CM076966.1:18408072-18438072 GCA_039105355.1 Benthosema pterotum | reverse complement strand
TAAAGTATTGTTCAGTCACGGCTAGAGTCTCTGTAATGTTTATGTTGTAGTATTATTAAAGAACAACTAAAATAAAGTCATTAAAGCTGGATTAAATAACTGATTAAATAACTTTCTGCATACTCCTACCCCCCGCTGTTATCGCGAGAATCTTAGCTTTTCAGTGAATTCTCGCGATATCGCCTGCTTTGAAACCAGTTTCAATCAGCACTAACACTTTCAAGACGTCAATATAATTACAGTGAGGAAAATAATTATTTGATCCCCTGATGATTTTGTAAGTTTTCATGATTAGAAAGAAATGAGCACTCTGTCATTTTTATGGTACTTTAATTTAAACAAATAGAGACAGAATATGAACAAAAATGTCCATAAGAAAATAATATTTAAAGGTTATAAATTAATTTGTGTTAGAGCTCGTGAAATAAGTATTTGATCCCTAAGCACAACCTGACTTAATACTTGGTGGAAAACCCTTGTTGGCAAGCACGGAAGTCAGAAGTTTCTTGTAGTTGGTCACAGAGTTTGTGCACATCTCAGGAGGAATTTTGGCCCACTACTGTTTAGATATCCTCCCCAAAACCTCAAGGTTTCGAGGCTGTTGCTTGCCAACTCAAAGCTCAATCTCCCTCCATAGATTTTCTTTAGGATTAAGGTCTGGAGACTGGCTGGGCCACTCCATGAGCTTAATGTGCTTCTTCAAGACCCATCTTTAGTGCTCTGGCTGAGGGAAGGAGGTTCTTGTCCAAGATGTTGCAGTACATGTCTCCATTCATCGGCCACACAATGCGGTGAAGTTGCCCTGTACCCTTAGCAGAGGAACAGCCCCAAAGCATAATGTTTCCACCTCCATGCCTGACGATGGGGATGGTGTTGTTAATGATTTGAAGGCAGCTGGGACCACAGTCACCAAAAAAAACATTGGTAACATAGTACACCATAACGGATTGAAATCCTGCAGTGCCCAGTCATGTCCCTCTGCTCAAGAAGGCGCATAGAGGCCCGTCTAAAGTTCACCAATGAACACCTAAATGATTCAGACCAGGCTGCGGGGAAGGTGATGTGGTCCGAAGAAACCAAAATTCAACTCTTTGGCATCCATTTGACTTGACGTGTTTGGAGGGAGTGAAATGCTGAATACAAACCCAACAACACCATCCCCACCGTCAAGCATGGAGGTGGAGACATTATTCTTTGGGGCTGTTTCTCTGCTAAGGGTACAGGGCAACTTCACCGCACTGTGTGGCGGATGGATGTGGCCATGTACCGCAGGATCTTGGACAAGAACCTCCTTCCCTCAGCCAGAGCACTGAAGATGGGTCGTGGCTGGGTCTTCCAGCATGGCAACAACCTAAAACATACGGCCAAGGCAACAAAGGAGTGGCTCACGAAGAAGCACATTAAGCTCATGGAGTGGCCTAGCCAGTCTCCAGACCTTAATCCTATAGAAAATCTATGGAGGGAGCTTGAGCTTCGAGTTGGCAAGCAACAGCCTCGAAACCTTCAGGATTTGGAGAGAAGATCTAACCAGGAGTGGGCCAAAATCCCTCCTGAGATGTGCGCAAACTTGGTGACCAACTACAAGAAACTTCTGACTTCCGTGCTTGCCAACAAGGGTTTTTCCACCAAGTACTAAGTCAGGTTGTGCTTAGGGATCAAATACTTATTTCACGAGCTCTAACACAAATTAATTTATAACCTTTAAATATTATTTTCTTATGGACATTTTTGTTCATATTCTGTCTCTATTTGTTTAAATAAAAGTACCATAAAAATGACAGAATGCTCATTTCTTTCTAATCATGAAAACTTACAAAATCATCAGGGGATCAAATAATTATTTTCCTCACTGTATATACTATTTGCAAATCATGTGACAAAGTATTCGAAATCAACCTCCGGAAGGCATTCTTTAATTTGCCTGCATCGATAGTTTGTTTACGAGGTCACCGCCAACAATACATGTTGTTTTCGTGCCTTCTTTGCTGGTCCCTGATTAAATCCATAGAGTCCCATTCATATTCATCGACTTCCGGTTTTCCGAGTGCACTCAAACGGCTTTTACATCAGCGCTGCTGCTCCTCCAGCACCGCCATTGCCCTGACGCACAGGAGTGAACGGGAATATCGCAACTCTCCCCTAGAAGGCTCTGGTCTTTACACAGCTATAACTTGGGTTTGGAACATGCTACCGCCTCAATAATTGGTAGATGGACGTAGTGAGCCAATAGGAACAAGCATTAATACACTTAGCATTAATAACTATACTTAGCATTAGCACTACTTAGCATATTGGCATTTTCACAATAGTTAGCATTACTTATCAATATTAACTACACTTAGCATTACCATTACTTAGTATTATTAGTATTTTCACAATAGTTAGCATTATTATCATTACTTAGCGTTAGCATTAGCTAGCATTATTAGCATTCACAATATTAACCATTGAGATCTCAATACAACACCCATGCACGTTTGCTGCATATGGCCGTCATATCAGCTTTATCTAAAACATCACGGGTGA
The DNA here is from genome assembly GCA_039105355.1 of Benthosema pterotum. Taxonomy (NCBI): domain Eukaryota; kingdom Metazoa; phylum Chordata; class Actinopteri; order Myctophiformes; family Myctophidae; genus Benthosema; species Benthosema pterotum. Next base: position 18,435,546 of record CM076966.1, on the reverse strand, counting down.
CTTATCTTGACTATGTATGTGGAACTGTATTGCATGCACGTGCGTGTGCGTGTGTGTGTGTGTATATGTGTATATATATATTTGTTATTATTTGTTATTATTTATTATTATTATTTATTTATTTATTTTATTGTTTTTTTTTACATACTATTATTATTATCTACTATTAGTATGTAAGTTAGTAGTTAGTACTATTTGTTCTCTTTGCTCTGTTTTTGGGGAAGATCTAGTTTACTCTAGTAGAATTACGGATTGATGTTTACATTTGTAATAATAGACCATGGCTTGCTTTTGTTGCATTCCTTTAGCTTGAAAGCTAGTTAGCAACAATGGGGTATGCGATCTCGAAGGGTTTAGTAGATCAGCATAGGTTTTTTAGGCTCAGTTTTTGTTTTGTGGTCTGAGGACAGTTAGGTTTTATGCATGTTGTGCCGCAGACAAAACCAACTCAGGTCGTAACAAATCATGACAGCACACACAATATCATCATGCAATATTTAATTCGCAAGAAGTGGAAAACGGCAAGATACAACACTTTTCGTTTAGATTTTCATCTTAGAAATTATTTGATTGTCCAAAAAGATTGTTTGTGTCATCATGATTCGTCACAACCCGAGTTGGCTTTGTCCACGGCATGATTGTCTTTATATAAATTATTTTCAAAAAGTATGAGAAAAATAAATGGGGAATCCACTTCTGGGACAGGGGTGGTGACGTCGCTGCGCAGGTCTATATGTAGTAGGTTTTAATTTAAAGTTATTACCACATTAATGTTCAGGTATTAAGTAATTATTTACTCACATTATTGCCACCATTTTTACTCATCTCAGTCAGTTATATACACAAATAGCATATGTGATTATAGACATACAGTAGGCTGAGGTATGAGCAGTCGGTACAAGGGATCCCGGATTCAGCCATGGAACGGGATTCCTATGGGAGAACGGATAAAAGAGGATGTGTCCAATGTTAAACATGCAACTTAAGGTGCAGGAGGCATCTCGAGGAAGCGGGTGGGAAAATGAGCTGGTCTGAGGCATGGTGTGTGTGTGTGTGTGTGTGTGTGTTTTTGTGTGTGTGTGTGTGTGTGTGTGTGTGTGTGTGTGTGTGTGTGTGTGTGTGTGTGTGTGTGTGTGTGTGTGTGTGTGTGTGTGTGTGTGTGTGTGTGCGTGCATGATTGATTTTATCTAGCAGAATGTGTTTTGTCTCGTCAGCAGAAACTCTGACCAAGAGGAGAGAGAGTTGGGGTTTGAACTCCAGGGAGAATATGATCACAAGACAGTAGAATAGATGAATTAAAACAAGGAATGCACTGTTTCGCACACACGCCTACACAGACACACATGCGCAATACATGGGCACACCACTGCAGTGTATGTGTTTTGAATTGATTCACCAACATAGAAACAAACTCACACTCACATACTCTCAGCGGAAAATAGTACAATTTACAAAGGGAAGTTGGTTTCCTATCACTCAGGAGTATGCCGAGCGATGTGTGTACACATGCACTGTATACAACACACAAATTATGTCCAAACTTTGCATTAATAATCGCTCTTTTTATTTTGGGTGTTAACAATTCTATCCATTTTGGTATATTACTGGGACCGTGCTGAGTCAGCTGAAGTTTGAATCTTGTGGCTCAAGTCCACTTCAGACTGGGAACGCTTCGGCCGAAAACAAGCGGTGCATTAGATCTCGCCTCCTACTAAAACAGTAATACCAGCCCTCCAGAGCAAATAATGACACAACTACCTACCTCAGCAGGCAGTGGGTCAAATTATTATTTTTTTTGTCCAAGCTCCATTGTTTTTGGTTGTTTCTGGACGGATAAAGAAGAAAGGGGGTATGTGCATGGGGTGGGGATGTTGGGGGAGGAAGAAGGAAAATAAATATAAATATTCCAAATTGTAAACTGTTGAGCATTGGTTCCCAACTTTATTCTGAACTGAACTTTTAAGACTCCTCTGGGTACCACCAGAGAGGGGCTCTAGTACCACCAGTGGTACTGCACTAGTACCAGTGGTTGGGAACTTCTGCTGTAGAGGAACAGATGTAGGAATATACAGTAATTATTTATTTTTACTGTTTTGTTTCACACATGGTACAATAATGGAGTGTATCACATAGTTAGTACATACAGTATACAGCATTTATTGGGTTCATTAGTTTATCTTTTATCTATCCTTCCTAGTACTTGCTTTGATGTTTGTTGTAATTGAACAACTGACGAGAAACACTTGAAGTGGAAGGGGAGTGACCATTGTCTCCCCATGCATGGTGTGTGTGTGCGCGTGCGCGCGTGTGTGTGGGAGGGGAGAGATGGATGAGGGTAATTTCCATTGGACCAAGTCGTGCTTTATCACTATAGCGTGCACACATACGCCCTAAGGGAGTCGTTTATCTCTATAGGAAACTGTGTGTTTTAAATCAAAGAAGATTCCATTCTACTACAGTATATTACACAAATACACAAACACATTCACAACACATGCATGCACCACCAAAACCCTGCTCTCATGCATGCTCTTACAGTACAAGGACACACAAATGTAATGCACAAGGTCACCCTGGTGCACATACTGTATGATGTGTGTGTGTGCGCATGTGCGCGTGCGTGCGCCCGAGAGTTGGCACATCAACATTCATGTCAGGTAGTGTAATCAGTACAGTGAGGGAGAAAGTCGGAGCATGCTAGTGTGTAGAGCTTCAAAATCTTCAGTTATGATCTAATAAGAGATCATGGATTAGCCTACTGCCAGCTGTAGAGAGAGACGTTGCATGTGAAACTATATGTATAGCTACAGTAATTCCACACACATTTCACCATAATGCACACGCATACACAACCCATGCAACACACACACACACACACACACACACACACACACACACACACACACACACACACACACACACACACACACACACACACACACACACACACACAGTCCCTGAGGTTGTAAACAGCAATTATCTGCCTCTTCCGGGGTGACCCTTCTGTTAAAGGTCAAATGCATCCAACTGTCTCTGTGCGTGTGTGTGTGTGTGTGTGTGTGTGTGTGTGTGTGTGTGTGTGTGTGTGTGTGTGTGTGTGTGTGTGTGTGTGTGTGTGTGTGTGTGTGTGTGTGTCAGACATGCATGCATGCATGCATGTGTGTGTGCTTCCTCATAGTACAAAGCTGTAACATTAATGGTGCTTTTATGGTACAGATAGTGTTTAATCAATACTCATCATCGTACAATGATGCCTTTGTTATGACTTATGACTATGACGTGTGTGTGTGTGTGTGTGTGTCTGTTTGTGCATGCATGGTGCGTGCGTGAGAGAAAGAGAGGGAGAGACGAGAGAAAATTGCATCAAACTATTCACTATGGTAAAACATAATAGGAGATAGGCAGATTTTATTCATCCCCTGATGCAGATGTTTGATTTGATTTGAAATGGTTCAATTTACTTTTACTTGTTTTTTCGTTGTGATCATGCAAAGAAAAGCTATAGAAATGTACAGGGACATAAAAATCAGGGACTGCCTCAAAAGGAGTCAGGCATGGAACCAATGGGTCCAGAGAGAGAGGGAGAGAAACTAAGAGACAATAGAGATTGAAAATGTATAACTACCGGTATATTATTAATAAGTAGGTATTTAATGCCAAGAAGAGCCATACAATGTGTGATCAACTCTCACCCCTCCGTGTGTGTGTGTGTGTGTGTGTGTGTGTGTGTGTGTGTGTGTGTGTGTGTGTGTGTGTGTGTGTGTGTGTGTGTGTGTGTGTGTGTGTGTGTGTGTGTGTGTGTGTGTGTGTGTGTGTGTGTGTGTGTGTGTGTGTGTGTGTGTGTACTGGTTGATACTACTTTGACCCAGCTGGACATGAAACAGGTATATACTGTATTATTATGTTGTTGGCCACTGGGAAATGAGGTTATGTTCAGCTTATTGTGTGTGTGTGTGTGTGTGTGTGTGTGTGTGTGTCCGTTCCAACACCACCAAATTACAAGATCACTCTTTTTTACCATGTGGGATGATTGGTCATCACCATGGAAATGAGTCATAAGAGACCAGGAAACAATCTCTTGTGCTATTACATACAGCCTAGGGCTAAAGGTGTGTGTGTGTGTGTGTGTGTGTGTGTGTGTGTGTGTGTGTGTGTGTGTGTGTGTGTGTGTGTGTGTGTGTGTGTGTGTGTGTGTGTGTGTGTGTGTGTGTGTGTGCGTGTGCGCATGCGCGTGCACATACACTCATGCGTGTGTGTGTGTGTGTGTGTGTGTGTGTGTGTGTGTGTGTGTGTGTGTGTGTGTGTGGCTGCCACACACAGAGGTGGCTGAGGAGGCATACATGTGTATACTTTATGTAACCTGTGTGGATATGGATGAAAAACGCACAGCGAGGAGTTGATTTTCTACCCAACTGCTCTTAATGTTTCTGTTTTTAATGTCTGTACTCTGTACTGAATGTTCTGTTCTTCTGTAGTGTAGGAAGCTGTTACCTAACTGTTGTTTTCAGCTGTTGTTTTCAGCCTCCTTCTGCTGCCAAAACTGAATATAAAACGGTGATAAACCAAACAATGTAATGTATTATTCACGCAAACAAAAAATAAAGCAATGAGCTAAAAAAAAATCAAGGATGAGCTTAACAAAACAAAACTTGTCTCTCCATCACAGATGGGTAAGTTGTCCATGCCATGGCCGCTAACACACACCCATACCATCACAGGGGCTGGCTTTGCGCTGGTAACAATCTGGATATTCTTTCTCCTCTTTTGCCCAGAGGACATAACATGATGTCCATAATTTAAAAAAAAAGAAAAGTTGAAACATGGACCCATCAGACCACAGCACACTTTTCCACTTCGTGTCTAACCATTTCAAAGAAGATTGGGCACAGAGAAGGCAGCAGCATTTCTGGATGTTGTGGATATATGGCTTTTGCTTTGCATGGTAGAGTTTTAACTTGCACTTGTAGATCTAGCAATGAATGTGTTAACTGACAATGGTTTTCTGAAGTGTTCCTGAGTCCACACAATAATGTAGACATGCAGACATCTGCATACTTATAACCTTTATGGCGTTTTTAGAAGAAAAAAAAAGCAAATAAGCATCCTACAGTAAATCCTATACTTGACAGCTTTGCGGAACGCCTGTCCTCGAACTTGCATCCCTTTGAGGAATTTGGGTGTAGATGTAGCAACAAATCCACTACACCCAACCTCAACTAGATGCACCTGCACACACCAGCCATGTTGTTCTGCCTCGGCTGCTATATCCACGCACTTCAGTTGTTTACGCTCAGATGCTTCACCGACTGCAGCTTCCTCTGCATGGCACAGTCACAATGAGCACAGACTTTTGGGAAGTTGACTGCAACCAGGTATACAGGTCCATTCCAAAAAATTAGAATATCAAGGAAAAGTTGGTTTATTTCCACAATTCCATTCAAAATCCCAAACTTTCATTAATTATAGATCCAGTGTTCACATTGTAAATGATTTCAAGTATTTATTTGTTTATTTTTACACAATTTTGGCTTCCAGCTCATAAAACCCACCAAATCAGGATTTCAAAAAATTTGAATATTTCATGAGACAACTAAAAAAATGTGTTTTAAACAAGAAATGTTGACTATCTGAAAAGTATATTAATGTATGCAGTTAATACTTGGTCTGGGCTACTTTAGAACAAATTATTTCATTAATGGGGCGTGGCATGGAGGTGATCAACCTGTGGCACTGTTGAGGTGTTATGGAAGCCCAGTTTTGCTTCAATAACAGCCATGAATGAATTTGTATTGTTCAGTCTTATGTCTCACACCTTCCTCTTGACAATACAACCCAGATTCTCTGTTGGGTTAAAGTCAGGACAGTTGGCAGGTCAGTTAAGCGCAGTAATACCATGGTCAGTACAGCAGTTAGTAGTAGTTTTAGCTCTGTGGGCAGGTGCCAAATTGAGCTGGAAAGGAAAATTAGCATCTCCATGAAGCTTGTCAGCATACCGAAGCATAGGGTACTCTAAAAGATGGCTGTGTTGCAACCACTGGTGAGTTTTCACTGTCAGTGGATTAACACCAGCCGATAACATGGCTTTGAGACTGGACATGGCAAAACACATGATTTAGGCCATGTTATCAGCTGAAAACTTCAACACAGCCATCTTTTTAGAGTACCTTGTGCTTCGGTATATTGACAAACTTCGTGGAGAAGCTAATTTTCCTTTCCAGCTCGATTTGGCACCTGCCCACAGAGCTAAAACTACTAGTAGCTGCTGTACTGACCATGGTATTAGTACTGCACTTAACTGACCTGCCAACTGTCCTGACTTTAACCCAACAGAGAATCTGGGTTGGTTTGTCAAGAGGAAGGTGTGAGATATAAGACTGAACAATGCAAATTCATTTATGGCTGTTATTGAAGCAAAACTGGGTTTCCATAACACCTCAACAGTGCCACAGGTTGATCACCTCCATGCCACGCCCCATTAATGAAATAATTTGTTCTAAAGTAGCCCAGACCAAGTTTTAACTGCATCCATTAATATACTTTGCAGATAGTCAACATTTTTGTTTAAAACACATTTTTTTTAGTTGTTTCATGAAATATTCTATTTTTTTGAAATCCTGATTTGGTGGGTTTTATGAGCTGGAAGCCAAAATTGTGTAAAAATAAACAAATAAATACTTGAAATTATTTACAATGTGAACACTGGATCTATAATTAATGAAAGTTCGGGATTTTGAATGGAATTGTGGAAATAAACCAACTTTTCCTTGATATTCTAATTTTTTGGAATGGACCTGTACATGTGCAAGAGGATAGGATAGGAGCAGTTCGATATTAGAATTGATATCTCTTCCCTTGTAGCACAATCATTTAGTCATCTGCATTTTTTTTTTTTACAATACAACATATAATGGTAACTGCAACAAAAAAACTATCATAGAACTTCAGTGGGTCTGTGAGATGTACATTATGGAAGGTTGTGGGTTCTTGGTTGTCCAGTGGAAAAACACCCATAATGGAAATGTGAAAACAGTCCTGACTCTTGAGTCAAGTCAAGTTTTCCCATGGTGCATTTTTTTTATTTAGCCCTGCTGCTCACATTCACGCATAATGAGTTCACTAACGATTTCATTAACGAGTTTGTACACACTTCTGTTCCCCTCCCTCCCTATCTTTTCCCTATAGCTCACCTCCAACCTCTGTATACCTAGCTGCGTATTTTCTCTCCTCCTCCCCGTCTCCCCATTAGGTTACTCTTCTTCTGCTGCACACACACACCTCTCTCTCTCTCTTCTCTCTCTCTCTCTCTCTTCTCTCTCTCTCTCTCTCTCTCTCTCTCTCTTCTCTCTCTCTCTCTCTTCTCTCTCTTCTCTCTCTCTCCCTCTTAGTCTGTTCTGCAGTGGTTGGGTATGGGTATGGAAGCTGTCACACTGTCTCACAGTGATACTTTAGTGAGCCTGTATATGTGTGCACGTGTGCGTTTGTGTGTGCTTGCATGCGTGCGCACGTGCATGCGCGTGTCTATCTATTTTGTATTCCACAGAAGTTTGCTCTCATATTAGTGCTGTCACATCTTGGTCTCCCATCCTCCGGGAGGTGAATACTGTATATGAATCACTCTGACACATCTCGGAAAGTCATTTCAGGAGAGTTTCACATTTGAAAGACTGCTCATGTCATTTTCAGGCAAATTTATTTCAAACCATTTTTGGTTGGAGAGGAGGTGAGGCAATGCCACTCTGAAAATGGGGACAGACAGATGGAGAGGAGGAGGAAACAGGAATGTAGATGGAGGCTAAAACAAAACGACTATAGGGGAATAAATGGAAAAATCATCAACTCGTCACAATTGCCTTAAAATGCAATATTGGTATCGATATAATCATTATGTTGAACTTGAAACCTTAACTAGGGCTACAAAGTATTTTCTGGGAAAGCCTTGAAAATAGCCAACAAGTTGGAACATTTTAAAATAAAAATAGGCCTACTACATTCAAACTGTTTATGTTGGTATATTGACCAACATTTCAGTAACTGTGTAAGTAAAAGGACCATAGCATAATTCCTGAATGGAATGATAATCTGACTGAGCTACACACTGCTGCTAGAGATGGTTTTAAATTGTGGGCAGAATCAGAGACTTGGGTCCTCATTTGAGCATAAGCAAACCACCACTGCCAAAAAAAGTATGCCGTCTGCTTAATTGAAATAACACAAAATAAAATAGGGAAAAAAATAAGCCTGACTCTCTTGCCAGAAAGCTGCACAACAACAGCTACGTGTTGGCCTGTCACTGGCTCTGTATTTATTGGATAGGGCTTGTTCAGGTTTGATTTGGTTTAATTTGAAGGACTGTTGAGAACACAGCTGAGGGTTATGCGTTTGTTGAAATTGGTGTATTGCTCAAGAGCTTTCCTGCAGACATCCAATTACCTTTATACTTATTTTTTTTTTTCAACGGCACTTTAGGGCAGGGAGCAACTTCATTTTCAACATCACTACATGATTAACTGTGTCCCAGCAGGTCCTAAACCAACTCTCTCTGATTTGTTGTAGTTTAGTAAAATATAGGGATGGGGAGAGAATGAGAGAGAGAAATGAAATCGTTCATTAAGATTTCTACACTCGCTATAACAAGAGTATGCATTTTCATTCATGTGTGTAACACTGCGCATGCATGTGTTTTACCAACCTCTTGCAGATGTAGATCTTTCGCTAGAGTGATTTTCATCCCCTGAGACTGAAAGAGAGCAAGAGGGAAGCAGAGATAGAGGGAGCTCTGTGCTCCACCATTGTATATCTGTCATCACTTCATACAGTATCTCCCTCCCTGTCTCTCCCTGAGGGAAGGAATAAAGTACATTTACTTTATTCCTCCCTTTCACTCTTCCCTTGTACTGTTCCCTATCCCTACCTTTGTCATCCCTCAGCTTGAATCAGTCCAGTTACTGAACAAACACTCCATAGCTCTAAAGGACGCCATGACACATTCTATATACAGTATATATAGTATGTGTATAGTATCATAATATTGTATGTGTCTTGCTTTGGCAATGTTAACGTATGTTTTCTCATGCCAATAAAGCTGTGTGTTTGTGTGTGTGTGCGTGTGCGTGTGCGTGTGCGTGCACGTGCGTATACGCGAGGCTGTCAGATCAAACAGTTCTTTGAAATTATTTTGTTTTCAGTATTTTATTTTTACTGGTATCTGCCCCCCGCTCTATGTCTCTCTCTCTCTTGCCCTCTGCCCTTTGATCCACTTTTACAAACAGTTTGTTATTCATACTCATGTGTTGCTTTCTACTGAAAGCCAGAGTCATTCATGAATCTTTGATCTGTGCCTTTAATCACACCATACCGTACATTTGCATTGTGGAACATCTGAGAGATCAAATCTGCCATTAAACATTAAACAGTGGATGTTTCACAAAACCAATTTTCCTTTTACTCTATCTTTTGTAAATGCTCTCCAATTGGTATTCCATTTCCACATCTAGATCACCACTACTGTTGAACTAATAATAACATGCATTTAAATATTTGAATGTGTAATATCATTGTCATGTCTCTCAAAGTTATTTTTAATGGTTTGAGCCTCAATCACCACTCTGATGTAACCGGTACTTGTCAGTCCTTTCCAAGCAGTTTTTTGCTGCAATACCACAATGTCCTGGGGGTGCTGATACTGCAGATTATTTCATATTTACCATTCCATGCCAGCTTAGAAAGTCAGCAGTGGTGGACATTTTAAACAACGTGGAAATTGGTTATTTGTGAGGATAGAAAACACATGGGAGCACAAAAAACAAAAGGAATTGAAAAAGTTGAATTTCATGTTGAATTTCCTTTAAATAAATAATGTTCACTTTAAGTACACACAGTACTTGCTTTAAGTACATGCAGTTTACCAAGAACAACATTTTGGCATCATACATTCAATGGCGATTTGGAACGCAAGTATAGCTGATAATATTGTGCTTATCTAGTGAAAATATCATTTGCGGGACATGGCATTTTTGGGGGTTCCAGCCCCAGCAGTTCAGGGGGGTATTCCTGTCAGTCTGCTTTCACTTTCAATCACTAAAAGATTACACCAAATATATTAACATAATTTATCATAGTTCTTCAAAATGAATGAATGCTATTTTTGGACAGTCTTTGCTTTCCAAACCTGTTTTTGATAAGTACTATGCAAAATGAAGTATTATTCTTATTCTTGCTCTTATTCTTACAGTATATACTGTATATATTGCATGCAAGGCATCGGCATCCAGCCCAGATTGCTCGCGTTGAGCGTACAGTATAGGTAGATAATGTAGTTGCACAACAGTATAAGCACAAAATCTGAATACATTTAGTTCAGATACGATCTTTATGCTTAGGAAAGACATTTGTGTCATGGTTGGACTGAAGGCGGTGCCTGTAGATATAAGCCTCCGCTAATGAAGGATGAAACCTTGTTTATACAGCGCTAGGTGAAAAAGAGAGTGTGTGTGACAGCCCACAGCGGGGCTACCTACAGCACAGTACCACACACATGCTGTGGGTGTGACAGCCAGGCAGATCCATCGTCCCAAATGCATATTTTAGCATCCCTAAATGCCAGGCCTCGCTTGCGTACCTCCATACCTCTTGCTTCTTTATGATTAAGTACCGCACTGCTATTTATGTTGATTTATTTCCTGTCAATTTCTTTTTTTTTAGTATGAATAAAGCTTTGGATTTATAATATTCCTTAAGTGGCTGGAATTAATGAGCTCCTCAGGGTTTGGCTTCATTGCACCAATAATGTAAGGGTTTACCTCTCTTACAAAATATCTGTTCTTTCAGGAAGAAAGCACCTAACTCCAAAATGTTCAAATACTGCCTCGTCAAAGTTGGATATGTGACTTTATATAGACTATATTGTGATTAATATTATGAGAGGGGAGCACCTCTCTCTTCTCAGTTAATTGCTTTAGCACAGTGGTTTTTAACCTTTTTGATTCCAGGGCCCACTATTTATTCAGAATATGAGCCATGGACCACCATTTGATTACATGTTCTCCCTACAGTTATTTTGGTTTATTTCAGAAACAAAACAGGCAAACATAGGCTACAGATCAAAATGACCATTATTCTACATTCTCTACTTGTGTAGACTTGGGGTAAATCAGATGATAAATATAACTCAAAGAGTTGCATCTGGTTAACCGACTTTCCATCATTTAGCCTGAGGACTGGTTGAAAACCCCTGCTTTAGCAGACAGTTTGAGGGTCTAGTGGAGTTGAAAGGGTTTGTCCATGCTTTTTAACTACTTTTCATTGGTTTCAATAGCACTGATTTATAAATATAAAAAAACGCATTGGTTTCCTCCAAACAGCAACGATATACTGTATCTGTTATGCTGCAAGATTGTCATTGCTTGGAGTAAATACTTCTGGGAGCACACAATGGTGCGCAGATTCTTTTACATCAGGGGTTTTCAACCTTTTTGATACCAGGACCCACCATTTATTCAGCATTTGAGCCACAGACCACCCTTTGAGGACATTCAAAGACCCCAAAACTAAAGATTTCTTTTCCACAACTCCAGGCTGGATTTGGGAAACCAAACAGGCAACCATTAATCTTCTACATTCTCTAGTTGTGTAGACTTGGTCTAATTAAGATGATTTTAACTCTTGAGAGCGTAAAAATGAAACCAAATGGACCCGCAAGGGTCCATTTGGTTTCATTTTTACGTTCTCAAGAGTTAGATCTGGTTAACCAAGGTGGTCCCAGCTGGGGACCACCTGGAACCCTCTCAAGGACCACTGATGGTCCCGGACCACCGGTTGAAAACCTCTGTTTTATATCATCATCTATCATTAAAATCCAGGATCCATGCACCGCCTTGCCATGCCTTGGCCAAACTGTTTTAGAAGTCCTCCCTCGTCTCCTATCAACACAATTATGATGTGAATGTACAAGCAGAAGGGGGTGAAAAAATAAGCAGCTCCAATGATTTGTCTGACATTCACATTGTCTGTCTCTAGGTAACCTGTAATTGTTTCACCATCAGTGATGCAGAGCTGCAGGAGATTGGTGTGGGACTCTATCCCAGGTAACAGGCACTCACACACATGCACACATCATGCATGAACTTGCGTGTGCATGTGCATGCACACGCGCGCACACGCACACACACGCGCGCACACGCACACACACGCGCGCACACGCACACACACACACACACACACACACACACAATTTGTCAATTCTCTCTTGGACAGAAAGAAGTGATAAAGCAAAACACTCGACCGACAGCTCCTGTGCCTATCAAATAATTTATCCTCTGAAAACATTACATTAAAAATTAATAAACACTGATGAGTGTTATACCTCATCCAACTCTCTCTCTCCCCCCTCTGCTCTTGCGCTCTCTCTTTCTCTTTCCCTCTCCTTCCCCTCTGCACTCTCTCTCTTTGTTTGGTGTTAGGGTACACGCATGCATGCATACACACACACACACACACACACACACACACACACACACACACACACACACACACACACACACACACACACACACACACACACACACACGGCTTGGTGGTATGCTCTGTAATCCCTGTATTGTGTCTCAGTGTGAATGCAAAGGGATTTGGCCTGTCACTGAACATGTTGTTAGCATGGATACACACACACGCGCGCGCGCACACACACACACACACACACACACACACACACACACACACACACACACACACACACACACACACACACACACACACACACACACACACACACTGCAGGCATGCAGGGAGTATATCTGGCTGTGGTTGAGATGTCAGATGGTCACAGAGGCTTAACCAAACCGTAGTGTGTGTGTGTGTGTGTGTGTGTGTGTGTGTGTGTGTGTGTGTTGATATGGCAGAAATCTGTACACTAAACATTAGAGTCAAAAGCAGTCTTCTTGAAATGATATTGTAGGTTTATTGAGCGTCAGGCAGGAAAGTAACAGGCAAGCATCAGGGTAGCATAGCATTCCAACCGCATGGGTTGAGGCCCTTAGGCCTCCAATGGTCTGTTCGATTCTGTGCGCCCTTCTGTGTGTCCCTGTGTGCCGTTCTGTGTTCGATCTCTCTCCCTAGGCTATTCTCTAGTAGCAGTTATATTGGCCAGAAACCCCACCCAGGGGGAGTGACTTCCGGTAAGTCAGACATCAAAGGGTTGGAATAAACAGGTGAATACACAAGCATACAGGTATTGTTAGGAAGGAAGTTGGCCAGAAGGCCAGGATGTCGCACCTAGCTGACAGTTCCTTCACAGCATGAAAGTCTATAGTGGTCTAATCAGATCAGGAAGCAAAGTGTGTGGGGGAGGGGTAGGGACAGAAGCATAGTGGCATTGTGGCATTTTTACTGCATGGGTTGAGAGCTTAAACAATAATATCTAAATGTCCTTTGGTATGGAAATTCCACCTTATCATATTCCTCCTCTTGTTTAAATAACAACAGCTTAATTAAACAACCCTTGTGAATTTTCATCAAAATCATAATTTTCATCAAATCAAATATCATAACATCACATCCAAAGTAAATAAAACACTAGTATCCTAATTGACTGAAGCAAAAAGTCAAGTTACATTGTCAACACAGTAGATGTGGTATCATTTTCTTCTCAGTTAGTTCAGATGGCGGCCAGTCCAAGCGATGCCACTGTGGTATATGGGTGAATGCGCAGCTTGTGTGTTAGTTTTGGTCGAGTGGGGGGTAGGCCGCAGTGTGTGTGTGTGTGTGTGTGTGTGTGTATGTGTGTGGGGTGTGTGTGCGTGTGCGTGTGTGTGTGTGTGTGTGTGCGTGTGTGTGGATCCCCAGCTCCTGTTACCACCTGTGGTCAGACTGTCCCAACGTAAACATATGTAAATAGCTCTATTGTGGATATCTTAAATCTCGAATCCTGTAGGCCAGGAGGCATCCTGCCATAAAGGATGTCTCTGGTCAGTTGTCAACCCCCGACCCAGGTGGTCTGAGTGACATTTCTTGAAAACACTGTATGTAGCCTACTGTAAATACAATTAAAACAGCTGCAATCTTAAGGCAAAGATAGTGTCTTAACACAATAGATCAAAGGTGGTCAGCCAAATCAGGTCAGGATGTCAGCTGAGCTCTCATGCTGTTAACTAAACATCATTTAAGTGGAAGGAATTTTGTGCTTTTACTGTAGCCATAAAGTTAAATGTATATGTATGGCATGTTTTGGAGAGATGTATAAAACTATAAAAATATACATCACTCTCCCCTAATGATAGTCCACACGACTATCATTCAAAATATAATTCCACAATGAAACGATAATAATGAAACGATAAAATACATGAAAACACAAAATTCCAAAAAGTGAAACTCATCGTAGGCAATTTCCCCCCTGGGCACTTTGAAATACTGAAACACATTTAGGCTAACACGGAACTCAAAATCAAAATCAGAAAATCAAAACAAATCAACTTATACTGCACCATTAAGCTCCATCATGAACAAAGAAACTTCATACAGTATATGGAAATCAGCATCAGAATTGACCTATACTAATCACTTCCCTTTGTTAAGGGGCAACAGAGTAGAAGTCTGCAAAAAATGTCAAAGAATGTTCATTGTTCGTGCCAAAAGTGCACAACCATCGTGGAATTGAAATCAAATTATGTACCTCAGCTCACTTTAGATCTGTCAAATGTCCAAGTCTCAGAATGACAGCTGTGTGCCAAATGCTTCCAGCACAAAAATGGGCGTGGCAAGCCAACTGTCAAAAACATGGAGTTGCCATGACACTTTTCCAGGTGTCGATTTGCACAGTTCCTTCTGGTGGGGAGTGAGTCTCTGGAGTGTAAACAGAGTTCTTTGTGTGTGTGTGGACTGTTTTCAACAGTGCAAACTGTAGACAGCAACTTTGTCTAAGCGAAATCCATGTTGCTTGTCTCTGTCGCTCAGCATGGAGACATGTCAAGAGGTCTCTCTTAAAAGCCAGTAATGGCCTTTTCCGTCGTGTCGTGTTCTCTATCTGTCGTGAAGGTATCAACAGCCTCAAATGTGCCGGTAGACTGTAGTATTGTCTGCACGTGGAAAATGTGCAGCTCTCGGTCATCATGACTGCTCTACATTGTAGTTCCATCTGCACAGGGAAAGCGTGCGGCTTTTCTGTTCTGCATACTGTAGTCACATCTGCACAAGGAAGGGTGTGCAGCTTCTGATTGCTCCTCTGCTCTGCAGACTTGTTGAGATTCATCTCTCGCTCGTTGATGGCCCTGGCAGCACCTTGTTCTTGGCACTGTTGTCATTGACTGTCGTTGATCTCCCCCTCCACCCCCACTGCCAGCACGCCTGCAGTGGGGAGGGGTGTTGTGGCGTTTTCACCCTCCCCCAAGGGGAGGGACTCAGCAGTTCCAGGCGCCGACACCTGTGTGATGGAGCTGGGCAGCAGCTCGTCTTCCCCTTCCACCTCCTCCCCCCCCTCTTCCCAGCACGCCTGCAGTGGGGAGGGGTGTTAACTTGTCTTACTTTAGGTGAGTGGAAGAGGAGGCTTCTGGCTCGGTGTCTGTAGTTCGGCATAGTGGACAGTGGTGTTGGTGACTTGACGTGGATGTTGAGGGTCGGTGGCGGTGTAGGGGGTGTCGTCGTCGAGATGGTGACGATGTCTGTCAGGCGGTGGCGATGGCGTTGCTGCTGGTGGCTGGTGGTGTAGGGTGGCGATGTCCATCAGGCGGTGGCGATGGCTCTGTTTCTGGTAGTGGTCTGCCCCAGCAGTCGATGGCGCCCTCAGTGGATCAAGTCAATGTCAAACAGCTAGGTGCAGCTGCTAATTTTACATGTGCATGTCATCTGTCACTGGTGGTGTGTATGTGTCTGTACTGTGTAGGCACATCAATAGTACGTCGGATAATGTCACATGCCCTGTTACAGCCTGCCTCTTTTCTTCCCTCTTTTTTTGTTTTGTATATCACACGATTCTAATTCTGTTCGAGATTTTACTTTACGTTTATGTTTCACCGGGAACGTTACATTCAAAAGACTCTAGACTATTTTCAACTATAAAGGGTATCCCACAGTGTCTCAGGATTTGGCAGCATTACTTTTAAATAATCTTGTCAGGTTAATAATTTGGAAACACCGCAGTCTTCTCAAGTTTTATGCTCTCTGCTAGGTATCTTCTCTTTTGGCAAACTTCGTTAGCAGCAGTCTTTATACTGAATAAATATTTTGTAACAATATTCCAGTAAGGTACGCTCATAATCGTCTTTGTGCCTATAGTGGTCCCTCTCTAGCAATCTCACTGCGTTCATGCAAAGCAATATTTCGCAAGTTATCGTTATAGCTGTCTTTATGCAGAATAATGTTTCTGCAAGGTATTGCTATAAACCATTTTACGCCAAATAATTTGACAAGTATTGTTTATAAACCATCTTTATGCCGAAAAATATTTGCAAAGTATTGTTTATAAACCGATATGCCGATATGCAAAGCTACCTTTCTGAGTATAATGTAACAGTGCAGTCATGAACAAACGTTCAACTCTTATTGTTAGGTTGCAAACGTGAAGGCAGCTAGTGAAAAACGAGCACTGCGCATATGCTCCAAGTCACGGCTCCTTCCAGTGCACCTGACAATATCGACTGAATCTGACTGTCTTATTTTAGTATTTTCTTTCATACTACTCCTATTGTCATGTGCACACGCAGTGTTCTAGATGTGTTAACCAGACATCTGCAGTTTGCCTGCTCAACACACACCAGAAGACATATAATGTGACACAATATCTGCATCCTGCTCTAGAATTACAAAATAGCCTATTTTTAACACTTTCGCACATCAATACACGAGTCCAATCATAATGTCCTTTGATGTACTGCATTGCGGGCTTGTAATAATTTCAATTTTACAAATTAACCTGTTTTGTTCTTTTTCATACATCAATTCCAAAGCCCAAATCATAATATTTCTCCATGTACTGCATTGTGAGCTTTTAAACCTCCCAGACGGTAAATCTCCCAGATTTTACTTGTTTTGCTAAGGCTAAGTGTGATGTTTTGGATACGACCTGGCCGGTGTCTGTCTTGCAATGTCTCTGTAGTCAAGTGGCTTAGGATTGTGTCTCACGGGTGCTTTTCTTTGACCTGCAGCCCTCCTTGGCTCTGGGCAGGTCAGCCTCCAGTGGTGTGGGCTGTTACAGTTAAAACATCGCCCACCATTCAACTGCCGGCGACGGTCTGTCCCACGCCGTCTGCGCCCCTGTGGTTCTGGGCAGGGGGCTTTTCTTTGACCTGCAGCCCTCCTTGGCTCTGGGCAGGTCAGCCTCCAGTGGTGTGGGCTGTTACAGTTAAAACATCGCCCACCATTCAACTGCCGGTGACGGTCTGTCCCACGCCGTCTGCGCCCCTGTGGTTCTGGGCAGTCTGATCTCCAATGATCTTTGCTTCTGCAGTTGAAACATTGTCTTCCATTGTATCTGTGTCTTTCATCTCTTGTGTTGTCATTCCTCTTTTTGTTTTCCTCTTTTCTGTCTGCGGACAGCTTAGTGACAGCTTTGATCATCGCCATCTGTAGCGCTTTGGCCCTTTCTTTTTCCTGTTTTTCGTCCTCTTTGGCCATTTCTTCTGCATGTCTTGCGTGTTTTATAATCTCTGTTGGATCAGCAGTCCTGTAGCCAATGAGAGTTTGTCTCACACTTCTAGAAAGATCTCCATGCATGTTGGCCAACAGTTGGTTTACCAGGAAGGCTTTAGCGAAATGGTCTCGATTTGGATCTTTGCCCCCGTGTGTGAGTATGGCTTCTCTCAACCGGTGGCAGAACTGACTCACAGTTTCATCTTCGGCTTGCTTGCAGTTGTAGATTTCTGTCAGATTTAAAACTGTTGGGAAGAGTGTAATGATCTTTTCGCACACTGCATCTAAAGCAGCAATGTATCTGTGGTTGTCTTCAAAACGTACATTAACAGGCCTTTCACTGTGATAGTTCATGGCAGCATCCAGAATGTGCTGCATTTTCGAGGCATCAATCCTTCTGGCACAGATGTCTAGAACTTCCTTAAACGTTGGTCTGAATGTCCTGCAAAAAGTCTTTAGTTCTTCAACCCAGCGGCTCCCTCCCACTTCAGAAGGGTTCTTTAGCGCAGCTGCATATTGGGTGATATCCTCTGGTGTCCAAAGCCGTTGCATCATCATGATTCCACCTCGAGGATCTGTAACTTCTATCATGGGGCATTGTACAACTTGGGGTGTGCCGTCTTTGTCCTCAACATCTGGGTTGCTTGATGGATCAGGATACAGTTCAATAGAGGTGGGCATACGCATGGTCTCGACATCTTGTTTCAAGTTAGTTGTATGAGTGGAGTCCATCTGGCAAGAGGCATCTCTCGTGTGATTCACCTTGCTGTCATCACAAAGAGGTGTGTTAGTGTTCGTGTCCCTGGGAGTCTGGACTGTCGTCTCACAGCCATTTCCGTTATGGTCGCCCCCGCCGGGCGCTTCAAGATCACTGACCAGTTCGGCTTCCCTCGTGGAAAGTTCACTCAACTGTCTTTCAATCATGTCGAGATATCGTCTGTGTGCCCTCGTTGTCTGTATTAATTCACTGGTTAACTCCATCTTAAGATCACGGAGAGTTTTCAGTTCATCCTTAACAGAGCATTGTGTGTTGCTGTCAGGTTCCGTGGTCAAGTCTGCTGGCAGTTGTTCCGTGTGTGGTGCAGATGGTAATAGGACTGTGCCTCTGTCGCGATGACTTCTCTCCATCTTAAGATCGCAGAGAGTTTCCAGCTCATCCTTAATAGAGCATTGTGTGTTGCTGTCAGGTTCCATGTTCAAGTCTGCTGGCAATTGTCCCGTGTGTGGTATAGACTCTAGTAGGATCCCTGTAGTATCTCTGTCATGAGGACTTTTCTTCAAACTTCTACATAGTTTCTTTGAAATTCTAGAAAAAACAAAGGATCTGTCTTTCTTTCGCACTATAGTCGCTGGGTCTGTCTCTATATCTGCAGCCATTTTACTAATAAATAGTAAATATAATCTGACTTATGCTTCCTCAAGCTGTTCTCTGAACTGTTCTCTGAACTCAGTCACACTGTCCTACTGTATACATGCACTGTGACAGTGCCATACATGCATTCATTCATTCAGCCATTCACATAAGCAATAATTCTTTGTTTGGTTTTCCCAACCCAAGAGCCAAATTGCTTAAAGTTTAACAATTCAAATTAATCTGTATGCCCGATTTTATACAGTTTGACATTACACATCCTAAGATGAATTCTGATTCACCTTGAAAGTTTAGTTTAGACCCCAAATTAAAGCCACTTTAAATTATAGTCGCACGCAGTCTCCTCTCTCACAGCATGCATCTCATTTGCATACAGGGCTAATGGAAGTTTATCTCATTCAAGAACATTCACCATTCTTCTTCTCATCTTTCTCTCATCACCATTCATACAGAAGGAAAGAAGCAATCTAGTTAACAATCTACTATATAGTTAGACTAGTGGCAGTTTGTTTTACAACCTACAGGATGCGAAAATGTGCCCTTCCTTTCAAACCACAGCCTGAGGTCAAGACCCCCCTCTGTTAATCATCACACCCTCTAACGCAGGGGTCGGGAACCAAATGTCTGTTTTGATGGCTGTACCTGGCTCTCAGACAAACCTTTAATTATATAAAGGTGTCATTAGACTTCTTTGAGTGGGGAAATGGCATACATACACTTGTTGTGTATCCAATGTATTTATCAATCACATATGCAGCGCAGATGAGACTCAGACACTAAACTAACTATAAAGAAAGCATTTCGAGGAGATGGCTATTTCCCATCACCCTAAAAGGATGGTGGGAAAAAATGTATGGGTCTCACTGATTTTCATTTAAATATCATGGCTCTCTCAGCCAAAAGGTTCCCACTGCTCTAATGATTATGCAAACAACAGTTTAAGCTTGAGGCTTATTTATCCAATCAAACTTGATGTAATGTTATACAATTGAATTAACCCCTTAAGATGTTTTACTCTCAAAATTTAGTTGATCTCAATTTAACCCATATACGTGAATTAACCCTGATTGGCTCCACGAATATTCTTAATTTTCATGTATTTTTAAGCTGTTGACCTGCCAACTGTTTGTAGATTAAACTGCTGCTTCCATGAATATTCTACTGCAAGGATCACCAGTTGTCCAGTAGGCGATCACCAGTGTTGGGCAGTAACTAATTTTAGATTACGTATTACTGTAATATTATTACTTTTGCTCCAAAAAGTAAAGCAACGAGACTACTCTGCAAAAAATGGGCAATAAGCAACGCATCACTTTGCAAGTAACGCCAAGCTACTCTTTTAAATGAGCTACTCTTTTAAAATGAGCTTCTTGTTGCATGCAAAAATAGAACAGATCTACAAGCTATCAACAGGCACTGCAACAACAGAGATGTGCAGTAGATTGTAAGGAAATCGCTTGCTGCTCCATTTGTTTATTTTATCCTTAAATACAAGACCTCAACTGCCCCTGACTTTTTAAACTTTCATAATTGTTTTCAAAGAGACAGATTTTGTTGGCCTTGTCCTTCAGGTGCAGTCTGTGGGACTGGAGACCACCATTATTTCAATAATTGGACTCAGTTATAAAAGGAGCTCACTAAGCAGATCATGATGTATAGCCCCTTTGTCTAAGGGGTAACGAGTAAAGTATAGGAGTTACTTTCCTAAGTAATATTGACCAACACTGGCTATCACTGGTGAACAAATTCTGCTTTAGAATGAACACTATATTTCAACAATTCTGTCAAAATTGAATTATAGCCAGAAACTACAATATGTAATGAATGCTCATTAACCTACATTTGAATAGAATCGACTCCTGCTATAAGCTGAATCCACATTAGCTAACAAACTACCCCCACTGCTCAGTGCTCAAGGCTTTGGCACCTAAGGCTCTCAGGGGTGAAAATTTCACTATCTCACTAAAGGGAAATGCCACTAGAAAAGATTTGCTGCTAAATTATTCTCAAACTGCAAAAGTCACTGTACAGTATTAAATCCAGATTAATCAAATTTACCAGTGACTGTATGATTCTAGAAGTTAGCAACACTTAATCGAAACGTTGTAGGTACACACTCTCATTCAATCATCTCATGCACACACTAGCGGAAGAAACTTTAACTAAACCTAGCACTAAGATCTCTAAGCCTGCATGATACTTTTAACCAGTGCTAATTCTAGTGTATCTTGGTTCTTTAATCCAGGCGTCTGAAGGCTCCATTGTGTTCTTTTAATTCCATTAGATGCGAGCAAGACTTCATTGTCCTCCAATTTAGTGTAGCCACGGTCCTTTAAATCCGGAAGTTTTGAAATCTCCAAGAAATAATGTCCACGTCCATT
Source organism: Benthosema pterotum (assembly GCA_039105355.1). Lineage (NCBI taxonomy): Eukaryota > Metazoa > Chordata > Actinopteri > Myctophiformes > Myctophidae > Benthosema > Benthosema pterotum. The sequence goes on along the minus strand of CM076966.1, from coordinate 18,414,174 downwards.
GTTCTCCCAAAAAGGAAGGAAAAAAATGTCCAAAAATAATCCACTGCATTTCTTCGGAGTTCAAAATCTTCGGATCCCACTTCTGACAACCATTTGATATGGCGGAAATCTGTACACTAAACATTAGAGTCAAAAGCAGTCTTCTTGAAATGATATTGTAGGTTTATTGAGCGTCAGGCAGGAAAGTAACAGGCAAGCATCAGGGTAGCATAGCATTCCAACCGCATGGGTTGAGGCCCTTAGGCCTCCAATGGTCTGTTCGATTCTGTGCGCCCTTCTGTGTGTCCCTGTGTGCCGTTCTGTGTTCGATCTCTCTCCCTAGGCTATTCTCTAGTAGCAGTTATATTGGCCAGAAACCCCACCCAGGGGGAGTGACTTCCGGTAAGTCAGACATCAAAGGGTTGGAATAAACAGGTGAATACACAAGCATACAGGTATTGTTAGGAAGGAAGTTGGCCAGAAGGCCAGGATGTCGCACCTAGCTGACAGTTCCTTCACAGCATGAAAGTCTATAGTGGTCTAATCAGATCAGGAAGCAAAGTGTGTGGGGGAGGGGTAGGGACAGAAGCATAGTGGCATTGTGGCATTTTTACTGCATGGGTTGAGAGCTTAAACAATAATATCTAAATGTCCTTTGGTATGGAAATTCCACCTTATCAGTGTGTGTGTGTGTGTGTGTGTGTGTGTGTGTGTGTGTGTGTGTGTGTGTGTGTGTGTGTGTGTGTGTGCGCGCGTGTGCGTGTGCGCGTGTGCGTGTGCGTGTGCGCGTGTGTTGGTGCGCGCACACATTCTGTCTGTTAACTGATGTTTTGAGTTGCCTAGCAACATTTTTTTTCTTTTTTCCTGAGGATCAATCTGATAAACCCACACCTCTAGATACAAGATTGGATATTTGTTACTGTACCTCCCAAATAATCCCATCTACACCCAGGAGATACCCCTAGTTCTCTCGCTCACTGTAACAGTTAGTTTGTGTGTGGGTGGTGTTAATGTCCAATGTTGGTTTGGTTAATTCATCCAATTAGTATGCTAATGAGTTACTCATCATCTTGGAGGCACAAGCACACGCGCACATGCACCCACATATATTTACTCATACCGTAACACACACACACACACACATAATGTGAGCAAAAATGACGCACGCATACGCACACACGCACACATACAGTGCATATTACACACAGTATTCCCTTATTGTTGTTGTTTTCCCATTTGACTATGATGAAATTATAAATGATAACACGAAGATGTATATATAAATTATATCATATTGTCTATCTCACATTGACAATACCATAGACATGATTAATTTCAACATGAATATGATAAATAACAACATTAATAATATAACATGACTATTGGCTATGATACATACTGTATGATAATTAACAGCATGTCTGATGTGATAACCAGATGGCAATAATTTGAATATGAGAGAAATGATAAATAGTAATAGATAGAAATGATATGACAAATATGATGAATATACATCGAGACATGCACAGGAGATTATTGTGGAACAGTCCACCGACTAGTGGCTCTGGTGTTATATCCACCAACCCTGGTACCCCGCCGTCTTATGCCAAACAACCAGTTGTTTCCTTGCCTGGTGGTGGGGAGGGCTTTCAGACTGAATAATGAAGTGAAACAATGATATTTCAGACCGTCAGGAAAGTTGTTTCCAATCCTGGTGTGAAATTGAACAGTGCTCTCAAACTGGACAAACAGGTGGTCAGTTCCAGTTTTTATCACCTCAGGCTGCACATGAACGTGTCATTCATGCTTTTATCTCCACTCATTTGGACTATTGCAATACAATTTCTGTAGGCATAAAAAAGGTCTCCATGGCACATCTACAACTGTCCAAAATTCTGTGTATTGTCTCCTAACTGGAAACTGCTGGCCACCATATAACATCTGTTTTGGCTTGTCTTCATTGCCTCCCTGATAATTTTAGAGTTGATTTTATAGTTATAGTTTAGCTTTTAACTTCCTGTACAGCACTCACTGTATACCTTAGGTGTAACATATGCTATTTAAATAAAGTGGATTTGATTGGATAATGTAAACGATTGTTATGAGTATTATTATATTTTTTTATAATGTATTAATGGTTGTTTAGCTAAATCCTGTGTATTTGTATTCATAACATATGTATTGTTCATTAATACATGTTGTCCCTCCCAAATACACACGTAAATGAAATTAATATGACCAGAAGAAGTCATGTTCTGTGTGTTTGTCTCAGTCTGTCTCTCTTAAACCACGACTGTCGACCAAACTGTGTGATGATGTTTGAGAAAACCAAACTCAACCTCAGAGCCATTAAAGACATTGCACCTGAGGAGGAGGTAAGTGTGTGTGTGTGTGTGTGTGTGTGTGTGTGTGTGTGTGTGTGTGTGTGTGTGTGTGTGTGTGTGTGTGTGTGTGTGTGTGTGTGTGTGTGTGTGTGTGTGTGTGTGTGTGTGTTCAAAAGAGATGGGGAGTGCGGGAATTATCCACATACATCATGCCATATTATATAATCTGATTAATCAAATAATTCTCTGTCTGTCTCTCTGTCTAGCTGACTATCAGTTACCTATCATCATTATCAGTGTTGTCAGACAGACAAACACAGTTGAATGAACAATACAACTTTACCTGCAGCTGTCAGACATGTAACTCTACTGATATGGTAAGATATTGTAACACACACACACACACACACACACACACACACACACACACACACACACACACACACACACACACACACACACACACACACACACACACACACACACACACACACACACACACACACACACACCTGGTTGTCCCTGGACCCCTCTTTGAGAACCAAGACACATCATCATATAAGTAAGAGATATAAGCGAGATGGTTCGCTATGGGAGCGCCCCCTGTTGTCTGTTAACATACAGTAACTGAGCTACACTCTTAGAAATACCTGTATGTTGCTAAAGTATCTGTAGTTACTGAAGTATCTGGAGATCCAGATACTTTGTAGAGAATGTGATGTGGTTGGTAATGACTGAGGACATTCTATGACAGTGAATAAAACATATAATGGTGTGAAAGCTACAAATCGATGGGGATGAATAATTTCCTTGTTTGATAGCTTAATGGAAGGCATTCAAGTGAAATAGAGTCAGCTAAACTTGCAGGAAGCACAGTGTTAACTAGATTATATCTTTGTATAGTCGTGACCCATGTCAAATAATTGGTACAGGAAACAACTATTCATATATCACACATTGTTTCCTGATCTCTTGGTATTCCAGATTATTATTGCTTTTTGTGTGCAAATGTTTTTTTTTGTGTATGCAAATGTAACCAAATGAACAGCAGTATTTCACAAATTGGAAGTCAGAATGTATTGAACTGATATGTGTCAGAATGGGTATAATTGACATGTGACAGGTCATATCAGTGACAGAATTTGTGTGTGCGTGCGTGCGTGTGTGTGTGTGTGTGTGTGTGTGTGTGCGTGCGTGTGTTAGGATGGCACAATGCTCTCTGGTGAAGAAGCTTCATGGTGTCATCTGAAGGAGTCCATCCCTCGGCTTGAGAAGCTCCAGACAGATCAGGGTATCCTTCAACTCAATGCAAGCAGGGTTTGTGATAATAACTTCCATGGCTGTGTTTCATCCTTGACATTCCTTCCAGACTGGCGCTCTGTCCTGGATGGATGTACTGACCTTTTGTCAGCCAACACTGCTGTCCCTGACCACAATATATACAAGCTGAGAATAACAGACTTGGCCCTGGATGCCTGTATTAATCTTGCCTACTGGGAGAAAGCGCTGGTTTATGGAGTTAAGACATTACCAGCCTATAGGTGAGTGAACCTGTGTGTGTGTGTGTGTGTGTGTGTGTGTGTGTGTGTGTGTGTGTGTGTGTGTGTGTGTGTGTGTGTGTGTGTGTGTGTCTATGCGGATGCTTGCATGCGTGAGTGTGTTAATGCAGTTAAACGAGTTATGCAGTTAAACCAGTAACACTGTTAAAACCAGCTACAAATACTCTTGAAACAGAAAAAAATGTTTGACTGAAATATTATGGTTAAATTACCATTGCTAAATGCTGTGTTCATAAAATGTGCATTCGTTTGCATGCATACAAATGTGAATCCTGGTTGTGTGCAGAAGAGATGGCAGAATTTGCAATGCTAAAACGCACAGAGTTGTCTAATGGAATGCTAATTCCACACATCATGGTTTGATGGGAGGACTCCTCTGCCGTCCTGCTCCCCTTCACCTCCTCTCCACCTCCTTCTGCTAGCTCTTGAAGCTTTACGATTACTTAAAGATTACTGTAGAGAAATAATTTACCTTGAGTAACCAAGATGGGGGGAAACCCCTTCTTGTGGGGCATACACAACATTTCATTATTTGTAAAGTGTTGGACTCTGTGGGGATTGTTTTCTATTAATACTGGTACATTATTCATAGGAATTAAACAAGATTGAACTATTTACTTTGATTATATGTTGTTGAGTATCTATAAATGCTGATAAAACCGCCAACAGATTTCAAGTTTAACACACCTCAGTTGGGTGTGAAAAGCCCCAATTTGCCCCCCAGACAGTAGCCAGGGTTAATTTCTACTGAGGGTCTAAAAACCTGTGCACTATCCAATACATCTCCAGTAGTACCTACTAATGCTAAACAGAACACTGCTTCAAAGTTCACAGACTGGGGCAGTCTGTGAAATGTGACTGTTTCAGGGGCTAAGAATGCAGGGGCCTTGAATGAGGTTTAGATCAGATAACTTGGGGCCAGTTTGGTCCCACTTTTATGAGGTCACCCCTTCCACCAGAAATCTGTATAGCAGTTAGAGTTAGTGCAGGACGATAAAGGGAAGGAATGCGTACAGTGGCCGTGGTGCCACTGATGTGCCATCATATCCATGTCCTATGGAGTAAATAAAAGTAGAGATAGTGAGCCTTCTCCCTGAAGCCAAAGCGATCGGCTCTGGCTCTTCCAAAGCAGTCCCAGATCTCACTCACAACCTTTTGGATGCCGTCTTAATTTTCCTGGCAATAGCAAATCTCTGGAGAGCTGAACTGCAATGTTCACCTGGCCGGGCAGGTGCATTGCCCTCAGGGACTTGAGCTGTGGACGCCTATATCAGATGCAAGGGGAGACCACCGCGGGCACCCCTTCCTGTTTATGCATGTAGCCTATGCTGCTTCAACTTTTCTGTCTGTCAGCACCACATGCATGGCAGTTTTTCAGCTCTGGGTGGAAGTGCATAAGTAAACAACACATTCTGGAAGATTAATGTGTTGTGCTAAGCAGAGTACATGCTAGTGGCCACTGATATCTCCCCCTGACCCTGTAGACAATGTATCACCCTGCCTGGTGATGTCACACTGATGCCCCCCCCCCCCCCCCCCCCCCCCCCCCAGGCACTGCTAGAGCCTTATAAAACTGCCTCCAATTGGCTGGCTGTTTACAAAATACATACTGTAATAATAATAATGTGCACCCTTAAGTACATGAACAGATGAATACAGGTGCCCGCCATTATTGTTTTTTACGCAAAAGTAAATGAGTTATGATTCACACAATTTCACCTCTCCTTAAATCAGAGTTCACCTGGCCTGCTCCTTTTGTCTATATCCAAGTGTCCTTGTTTCAAGTTCACAACAATTGCATATGAGATTGCATTTTGGAGTGATGGAAATAGGTGAAATTGAACCCCATCCCATAGCCCCATTCTAAGCTTATGGTGGGGTAGGGGACACAGCCAATAAGGAGTTTTTTTTTTTTTTTTTTTTACAAAATAACTAATGGACCATGTTTTCTGAAATAAATCAACTGCAAGTAAAGGTATGAAAGCCTTCTGGGGTGGAATCTTTCTTTGAGGATGCATTCTATGCTAATACAGCAGTGTCAGTCAACCGACACAGTGTAACCCTGTAGTGTCTACTGACCCTGTTCATTCTCATCCAGTCCAGAGTTTGTATGCTGCCATGTCTTGTCCGTGTTGGCTCTGTGTACTGTACCTGTCGGTGACTGTTGCTAAGTAACCGATTCCATGTCAGTAGATTTAGGTGTGTAACCATGGAAATGTTACGGTGGACACACCTGCTGT
>CM076966.1:18350572-18403072 GCA_039105355.1 Benthosema pterotum | reverse complement strand
CTTAAAATGGGAGTAATCTGGCATTTTTGTTCACAAAAATATATTTGAAAATATCTAGAGCTTTTTCTTTTTTTATTAACATTTCTGCTAAACCGCAATCTACTGTATATACTGGTATGTGTAGGTGATTTCTAATTATATTTGGATAAATGTGCATCTCTGTAAAGTCTGGTTGGATGCTCCACTTCCAATCAGAGCTTCTGTACTCCAGACTGTATGACTGATTGTGAGAGGCAACAGCCGGCCACGCGAGACTAATCCTCACCTAGAGAGCATGAAGGTACAGAGAAAATTGATTGTTATACCGACTGACCGACCAACATTGCCATCCTTACAGTCCTCCTGCGAGTGGGGTTTATAACACTGTAACACTGAAAACAATCTGAGTAGCACAATACATAACATATACACAGAAATAGTAAAATAGTGTTGAATAAATGTATTTCTACCCAATTTATTAGTGAGTAAATGTATTTCTTTTACACCTTTTTCTCACCAATTTAGTAGTTTGTAATGCCAATTGATTCCTACCCACACAATTATGTTATTCTACTGAGTCACTACTTAAGTGAGGAGCATCCACCGTGAGGACGTACAGTCCTCCATCCTACTCCTCCCGCCCCAGCCCATAGTAGGCCATGCAGTGACCCAGAACCTCTGCAGTTGGTAAATTGCAGGGTTGCAAAGAAACACTAAGGCTGTGTTTCAAGACATGTGTAAAGAAAATTGTGAATACTAAAAATGTTTTTCTCTCCAGGCTCTACTATCCAGATTTCCATCCTGTCCATGGCATTCAGCTGATGAGAGTTGGAAAAATACAGCATTATTTGGGACACATAAGAGATGCCATGGCAACACTCACACAGGTACAGTATAGGGGGTGACGGTGAAATCATTTGCGACCACGGCAGGCGTTGGGGCAGGTGTGGCGGCAGATATAAAACTGTTGCAGCAGTTTTACTAACTGCCACGGCTGCCTATGCCATAGAAAGTAATACTATAAGTGTGTTCCAGTCTAGTCCTGGCAGCTAATCCCCATGACTGACAGACCAGGGTAGGCAACCTGGCCTGGCAGAGATCTGAGCTCTGAGATGTGCACCTTTATGGCTTGTTCTGTTAAAGCTCACTGAGTGTCTTCAAGCAGATATTTTCTTCTAAATAAGAGCTTCCACTCATACAGTATATGGAATATTACTTTTTTATTGTATTATAAAATGATGCCTCAAGCCACTTATTTGCTGTAGTGTCTTTCTGCGTGCGTGCGCGTGTGTAAGAGAGAGAGTTTGAATAGTGAAATATAGTAGTGATTCTAGTTAGTCTAGTCTAGGTACTAACTGTAGAAAACCAGAACATTATGCTGTTCCAGTAACAAATAAACTTGAGACAGTCGCTAACATTCCCCTCCCGCTTGTTGTTCCACTAAGGCTTATGACATCATCAAGATCACCCACGGCAACGACCAGCCTTTGACCACAGAGCTGTTCATGAAGTTGGAGGAGTGTCGCGCTGAGATGGACCATGCCTCGTAAACAAGCTAAAGTACATTCATATGCTGTTGTGCATATAGCTAAAGATAGCACAAGGAAGCCAAACTATTATTAGACATTGATTATTGTATATTTTTAGCCTTGACTTGTGTCTCTTCTTTGCCTGGATCCAGCCCTGAATCACCACCTTAAATTATTTTCCCTGGGGATTCAGATCTGGTGAAAGATTTGTTGAAAGTCTGACTACAGCCCTGTCACTCAACAGTGTCAAACGACAAACATGGCTCCTCCAGTGCTTATAAAAGACGTGTTGGGTTTTATAAACATCATCATGCTACAGTAGTAACGCTCGTCTGGCTTTAGTGTTTGGTTAGCAACCGGGCAACAACGTTGTCTGCTTTCCCACTCCCAGTATTCTTATGGGTTGGTATGAAGCAATCACTGAAGACTGTCGCTTTGACAACGCCCAACCCATAAACTGCAGTCACAGGGAGGGCTTTCAGACTGAATAATGAAGTGAAACAAAATGATAATTCAGAATGAGCGTCAGGCAAGTATTTTCTGTAAATATACTTTACGTCAAAACACAAAGGTATGGCAGCTAGACTCCTAAAGAAAGTGTATGTGTTGAATTCTCAGAATTCTCAATGTCCGTTCTTTCCTTTCTGTATCATCATACACACACTTCCCACCCTAATCCTAGTGGTGTCATGTGGATGTCTCCATGTTTGTTTTATGCCTTTCTCTCACACTTCCCAAGTTAATCCTGAAGCTCCACTCTGTTCAAACAGATGACACTATTTCCTGTGTGTGTGTGCGTGTGTGTGTGTGTTTGTGTGTGTGTGTGTGTGTGTGTGTTTGTGCGACTGTGCGTGCGAGTCCATGCGTGATGCGTCCGCATGTGCCTGCCTGTGTGTGTGTGGAGCTGTCTTTTTTGCTGTTCTGGCTGCAGAATTCACAAACCACCTATCCTGTGTGGACACTTGGTTTACATTGGTCAATCAGTGGGGCATTTCATGAATGAATTCACACTGCTGTCAACAGACAGTTGTTATGCCTCTTATTTGCACTGATTGTCATCCAGTGGTCAGTTAGGTGTTCCAGGTGGTCCCCAGTTAAATGATAGACAGTTGGTATCCAGGTGAGATACCAGATAAATATCTGAAATTGTATCAAACCAATGAGCAGACAAAACTGAAAAATTAACATTGAAGCTTATAAATTATCCCTAATGAATGAAATTGGAAAACCACAAGAATGTTTTATTCTCTTTATATATCTGTTGATCAAACAAATGTTCCATAGCAATGAAAGAAATGATATAGAGCTGTTTTTAAGAAAAGAAAAAAATAAATTTGTTGATTAAGTTAAAAATATGTGGTTAGATGTACTTAAACATAGTTATATAGATAAACAATAAAATACATAAATAAATGGATGAACATTTGAAGGAACAGTGCACAGAGACACTTGACACACAGAGAGACATGTTTTTTTTTTTTTTTTTTTTTTTTTTTTTTGCAAAAAGACAATCCTGCAGTATAATAGCACTCTCATCCTCTATTACGCAGTCCATTGGCTCTGTCGTTTTCTCTGCCCCTCTGTGCCCTTCTCCTTCTCTCTGGCTTCACAACGGCCTTGAAATTAAATTCACTGTCACCCAGCCGTAAAGCTCACCCTTCCTCTGTGTCTCTCCTTCTCTCACCCACCCCATACCCCTCTGCTGCAGTAGAATTCTCTTACTTCACAGCAGCTAGCAAATATAATTCGCTATCCATGAAGATCTATCTCTTGCCCCAACCCTTTCTTCTCTCTCTCTCTCCCTCCTGTATGTTTGCATGTGCGTGTGTATGTGTGTGCACGTGGGTGTGTGTGTGTGTGTGTGTGTGTGTGTGTGTGAACGCGTGTGTTTTACCAAATCAAAAGCACACATCAGAGGAAATTCACTCCAGCTTCATTCTCTCATCTTCCCCTTCACTTATTCTGTACATTGTCAGCCCATTTTCCATTTGCGCTTCCATTTCATGTGTCCTACAGAACCGTTCAGTCTCCCTGCACCACCTCGGTCTTTTTCTTAAGCTATTATACCCCTTACTCTCCTCTACTCTCTTCTCATCTCTCTCCACTCCTACTCCACTCATAAGGTTCAAGCTTCACTGCTTGAGGATTTATTCTACTTTTACTCCTTGCCCTTTGTCTCTCATTTTAATGAGTGTCAGTGTGTTTATTCTTCACAGTAGGAAAACATTGAAGATTAACTCACTTATACTCTTACTCCGATAGGAATATGGCCATCTTATTTAATCTATAGAGAAGACATCTCTCAATCTACGCTTCTCTCTTCCTCTTGTTTCACCCCTCCTCCTCTTCCCCTCTTCCCCTCTTGTGGCCGAAATGCCTTTTTAATAAGAGTAAAGTCTCTGGCAGGCTGTTTGAACTACTAGAACAATCAGCAGTTTGAATTAATAGATGCTAGATGACATGCTGTCTCACCTTCAGGTACAAGGAAGAGAACAGGAAATAACAGAGAAAAAGAGAAAGGGCTGACAAAGGAATAGTACATAAGGAAAAATATAATAATATCCTGTTATTCAGGTTACATCAATGTGTAGCATATTATTGGCTTATATGCATGGGAAATCCTTGTTAAATAATGCATTTCATATTCAACAGCATGGTAATGATGTGCCATCATTAAAGGTCTATCTCTGAGTAGTTTTCAAATAATTCATACAAAAATCCGGAGTAGGCTTAGACACTGTTCCAGTCTATAATGTGTTGTTGCTTCAATGAGTCCAGGCAAACAAATACCGAATAAAAATGAAGGTCTACCTATTAGAAGGGACACAGACACGATCTAGTTACCGGATGCAGGGAGAGGTGTTTTCAATGAGTCTAACATTGACTTTGATGTTGTATGTGCTTATATGGAAGTTGTGTGTCCGATCAAATTAATATATAGTAAAATGTTGGATGTAACTTAAATTGTCTCAATTTCACACAACATTCAAGGTAGACATGAGATTGTCCTCAGCAGTGTTTTAAAGTCCCCTTCAACCAGAATTGGGACTATTTCACCATCATTGCATCATGACTTTCTCCTGGCCGGTGTTATGTGTATCTGGTGCATGTCATTTGTTTTTGCCCCTGCCCTTGAGACAGCCTGCCTGGGCACCCCACTGCTTCTGCCTCACCTCATGTGTCCAAAAGGGGTTATTTCAGAACAGAAAGAACATATCAGGCCAATATGCCTTTGGGCACAACTGGCATAACTAATTTCACCCCACTTTAACATTAACATTTTTGTTGCCAACATAATCCCTTGCGGGATCAACATGACATTTTCTTCTAGAACACTGGTTATTAATCAAGAACTACGTACAATCTCTCTTCTCCACCAGGGCGAAGACATCGCAGAGACTATGTCCTCTATTTTTGTCCAAGCTTTCTAAAGCCACTATTTGGGGATTAGCATGGTGACCCAAAATAGCCAATGAAGTGTCTATTTTGGGTCACCTGCCTAAATGCCTAAAACACATTTGATAACCGTTGCATAGGTATGGTTTGAGCGATACAATAATGACTGTGCCTACATATTGGTGTGCATGCCATTGCCTTTCAGAGATCCAGCTATACAGGGCAAGCTTCCCTGTCTTGTCCCCCCTCTACTAACATGCCTATTGGACTCTGTGAAGGGCTAATTATTGGGGAACAGGTGACTTGTGGGCACAGCACTATAGCAGCACTATAACTCTCCAATTGGTGTTTTTAACTATAACTGCACAAGATCTGTGTGCACTTTTTTCCACATCTGCCTGTTATAGTACCACCATGAGGCAGTTATTTTCGTTTCCACCAGGCCGAAGGCATGGTGGAGAGTACGTTTTGCCCTCCACCCATCATTCTGTCCGTCTGTTTACAGCTAATCTCTGGCACTGTTAATCCAGTTGATGACAAAAACACACTCCCTGAACGATGAACCTCTGCCCCACATTTTCTAGAACAGCCTGTTATAGCGCCACCATAAGGCAGCTTTTCACATTTTACCTATAAATGCACCCATCTGCATGAAACGTTGCAGACGTTGCAGGACAAGGACAAACCTTTAGCCTGTATTTTTCACAACTGCTTTTTATTTTGCCACCAGGGGGGAATATTTGTAAAACAAATTCCTTCATATATTCCAGATTCTGTCACAAAATCCTACAAATCGTTACACAGAACCTCTATAGAGTCATGTGCTCAAGACGGATCTGTCATATTCCAGCACAATTGTCTATAATTGGCTTTCAAAGTTTGCATGATTGGCCCGTTTTGAGCAAAAAGCATCAAATCAGCATGCAATTTACCTGAAAACTTTAATGCACTTCCCTACTAGACTGACACACTCATTTATTTAATGTTTTGTATGCTTATGATCATCTGACAGGACATGGGTTTTGTGGATCAGCCTGTCTAGAGTGGCTTGAAGGAGCTCCTGTGGTGAGTGTTGACAGATGACAATTTAGCACACGTGGTGGGCTGCCTCCTCAGTGCTGATAGCTGTCAGTTCCCATCAGTCAGTGAAGCAGTACTGGATGGGAGGAGGATGATCGCAGCGCTGTGAGTCTGTGACTTTCAAACCGGGGGGCAATTGGAAAGGAGTGCAAAATGCATCTGTAAAAGGAAATCTAAATCAAAATGTCACTATACGTTTGTGCTTATCACTTTCTTCTGGTGTCAACCTTTTCTGTGTGTTCCCTCCGCTGCCCTTTCCCTCTGTCTGCCTATCTTCTCTCCCCTTACTTCCTCCCCCCCAGTTTACTTCACCTCTCTTCCTTATTTCCTCCCTCTTTCTCTGTCTTCCCTCTGTTTGTTCTCTTGTTTTCCTCTTCTCACTTCCTTTCCTCATTTCCATGTCCTGCTGTGCGTTTGTGATCAAAGCTTCATAGGGCCAATGTTCCTACAAACATAGGCATACACATACAGTATGAGCATGGACACGCGCACACACACACACACACACACACACGGGGGATGGTGATGTTGGTTCCTATACCACCAGAGGTTTTGAAAGAGATTCCAGTGCACTGTGGAACCTCACAGTAGCTGGGCTCCATCTCACTTAAAATCCCTCGTTAAATTAAGCATTTAATATTTAATTACATTTCTGTTCATTGTCAGTCCTGTTACGGCAGTAAACTCCTCAGTCTCCAGCAGTAGAACACTGTGGACATATGGCATACTGTCAAACAATGAAGAGTCAGAATGCATAAGTCCTCCAATAATACATTCCTTTATTTACATCCGTACTTTCTGCTTTTCAATCATCAATCAAGGTTCTTCCCCAAAAACATCTTAACACCCAGGAGACCGAACCCAGTGATTCAGACGCACATAAACACATTCACAACAGTACAGTCACAGACAGATCTCAACAGGGATGTATTACTACTAGCATTCACACACCAAGGATATGTTGTGACCGTGGTTGCCTCTGATTGGCTGAGGTAATGTCCCCTCCGATCAGCACTGAGGTTGTGTGTGTAAGTCTAATTTCTTTCATTTTTTTAATTTATTCCTTTTTTATCATTGGTACATAACTGGTTTGACATCTATTCTAAACAGAGATTATGTAACGCTCAGAAACTAGTCTTGCATAGCCAGACCCTTCACAACTCCTTTAACTCCTCAGGCAGAGTTAAAGGGGAGGTGTGAGGGGTCTGTGCAAGACCACTCCACTTAGACTAGATCTGGACCACAATCAATCTATGTCTGCTGTTCCATCTAAACTGGATAGAAGCAATGATGCACAAATGAAGATGATTTCAGTGTCAACATGCTTTTGGGAAACACATTCCTGTACAAACATTAACACACACAATTCTAAATTGATTTAAAGTTGCTATGTGTAGGGTTTATATAACGCTTACTGGAAAAAACAGATTTTCATCTCATAAACAATCATGTAATTTTATGCTGGTTTAGAAACTCCATTTCTGAAAAACAATCTCCCAGTACCTCACTAAACATTCCACCTCCGACATCCATCTGAATTATTGCTTTACATAACAAAACACACCCCTACTACACATAGTATCTTTAAATCTAACAACATCTTACAAGTCGTTCTCAGACCCAGCAGTCAGTGTTCACCAAAACATCCACAGCTAATGTGATTAAGCTTGGTCACTGCCTGATATGTTCACAGCTGAACTCACAATGCTATAAGCTCTCATTGTTTTTAAATATATACTGGTATATATTCAAATTACATTTCATACTACCATCCTTCCTTCCATTTGTCAAGAGCCTTAGTATTTAACTGCGAATGTTTTAGGAAGCCAGGTTTTATAAAAACCTAAACTAAAAGCAATGGCAGCAACTGAACATCTGGGAAGTGTGTGTGCGTGCGTGTGTGTGTGTGTGTGTGTGTGTGTGTGTGTGTGTGTGCGTGTACGTGCGTGCAATGAATGGGCTGGCATAGTATGTACAATTCTTTTTTTTCTTTTTTTTACTCATTCTGCTGTTTTTCCAAATGCATAGAATCTTTTCCCAACTGTAAGGCGAATAAATATCAAAAGAATAGTAATAAGCAACTCTGTCCGGCCAGCCCCTCTGAGCTTAAATAATAAACCTCCTTCATTCATGACCAGTAGAAGAGAGGACAAGGTCAGTGACATGACAGGTGCAGGTTATTGCAGAAGAAAATGACAGGTTTCTCCAAAACAAACATCCTATATCAGATAATAGTAAAAACTATTTTCCTGTAATGTCACTGTCTGCTCCTTTCTTAAAAATTCTCTCTGATTTATGGTGAAATGGCATTCCAAGGAAAGTGCTGATGAAGATGCTAATGATGTATTTATTATGCATGGTTCATACTTAGTTGTGCGCTGCACCGCGCGCTGAAAATAGATCTACAGTACAAACACACCGCAGGTCGGCTATTTTCGCTGTGCTACACTGGAGCGATGCTAAGTATAAATCACTGTTTAGAATATGTTGGTGATACATGTAGGAGAAGAAGCATTTGAAGGGCCACACAGCTCTATCATATATTTATATTTGTACAAACATTTAGATCAAGCACCATATATATTAATATTAACAAATCTTATCCAAAACAAACAATGGAACCAGGCAGACATCCATTAATCCATCTCTCTAGATGTGCCTCCTACCTTCATCTTGATATATTTATTTAGTTTACAGTATGTATTCGCACAGCTGGTCAACTCTGACAAGCCATCTTTTTTTTTACAAACTGTATATGACTAAGACATGTTTGGTTAAGCACTATTTTATTATCTATTATTTAGTCTAATAGTGCAATCACTATAATGATGCAATATTATCCAATGACTTAACATCATCCTACTAGTTTGGTGGTTCTGTTGTAAGAACAGCCTCTACATGGTCCCATTGCACTCAAATAAAAAAGGAATAATCATATCAGAAAACACACAATGACATCAATCACTCCGTTTTTAGACAAGAGATTAACAATACAAAGATTCTGGGAAAAAAACAATCAGTCTGTCTTGGACAGACAGACAGTCATTTGGTCAGTCGGTCAGTCAGACAGACAGCCAAACACTCGCAAGTCACATAATTTGATTTATTTACAAAAACAGAAGTACTGACGTTTAACCATTTGTGACCAGACCCCCGTTTTCATTTGTGGACGTTCAGGGGGTCATTACACATCTCTGGTAATAATTGACACAAATACTGTCAGTCTTTTGGGTTTCATTATAAATAACACTTGGAAATCCTGGCAAAGACAGGTGTGTTTAACTGCTTTCATTTGGTCCTTTACAACAGGTAAACTCATTTAGGTGTTGTGTTTTTCTCTTTTCCTTAATTTCTTTTTTTGTGTGGTTGTCAGCTTGTTAACGCTAGCACCAGTAAAATGAAATGCAAGAAGAATTGGTCTCGGAATTGTTGAAATTATTCAAAAGGCACTTATTTTCATTTTATTTCTTTGTCTTTCTGTCATCCTTTTTCTTTTTAATCACATGACTACCAAGTTGTATTTACAACAACCAAAGGCATCCGTCTAAATTTCTAAAATTGCTCTGACTACATACACGCACCACCATCTGTCTCTCTCTCTCTCACTCTCTCGCTCACTCTCATGTATGTCCTAAATGCTTGTCTGAAACAGATCCTCCTGTCGTTCTCCTCGTTCATCCATTGTTCTTAATGTCTGTCTGTTCTCCAGGGAATTAATGCAACCAACCTTCTGAAACTCATGCGGGATATTTCCATGAAAGTTACACTGTGTGTGTGTGTGTGTGTGTGTGTGTGTGTGTGTGTGTGTGTGTGTGTGTGTGTGTGTGTGTGTGTGTGTGTGTGTGTGTGTGTGTGCGCGTGTGTGCGCGTGTGTGTGTGTATGCGTGCGTGGGCGCATGTGTGTGCGTCTTACTGTTACTGTACCATCATACCCATACCCTACGTTGTATCGATATGGTTCAAAGAAAGATATTTTAATACATGCACATGTCTGTCTGTCCACCCATCCACTAAACTATGTCTGTCCTATTTAACCCACCTCTCTCTTTAGTGGACATGGTCGATGTGGAGTAGGCTTGTCCTTCCAGCTATCAATCGATCCAAAGTTTGTGTTCATTTGACAGCTGATGTATTTTGCAGGATTTATCATATCCCAGATAAAAACAAACATAATAACCGTGTCCGTCCTTCATCCTATGTATGGACTGTGTCCATCTGTCTGCTGGTCAATCGTCTATCTGCGCTTGGAGGAGACGTCGAAGCAGGTGACCATCATGAGGTGAGCTTTACAGAAGTTCACTCTGCTCTCCAGTTTATCAGTGATGCTCTGAAGAGCTTCCAGATACTCCAATGAATCCAGATCATATGGCTGCTGCAAGTCAACTACAGAGACAAAAAGAGAGGAAGGGAGAAAGACAGCGTATTATTTTCAGAACAGATTCTATAATCGGAATGATTGATGAGTCAGTCTTTAACATGCTGAGTTTGATCAGTGAAACGCTTACACTCTGCGGTCCATGTGTGAGGTTCTAACATCAGATGCTGTTTGGTTTGCTCCAGCTCTCTCTTCAGACACAGATACTTCGCTCTGACATCGCTGATCCTCTGTTGACGATGTTCCAACAAACGCAGCTTAGAACTCATATACACTACCTCCTGACAGATGGATGACCAGACGGACAGACCGACAGACAGACAGAGACAAATTGACAGACGGATGCAGACAAACAAATAGACGGATAGACAGATACAAATACACAGTCACAGATGCAAAGAAAGAGACACTTTTAACATTCCTCCCTCCATCTCACCATCTCTCTCCCGGCCCTCTGTTCTCCTTCTCGTTTCACTATTTCTCTGTGCCTCTCACCTATCTGTCTCTCCATATAATAATAATAATTTGGCCCCCACTCCTTGTTCTTGGAGTGTTTTTGTCACTGTATCTTTGCACATACAGTACGTAAATTTTGTCCTCAGCATTTATCCATCTTCTAATCCACTAGCTAGGAGCTGTGATGAGCACTATTAGGACAGCACCCATGGAGCAGTTAAGGGTGAAATGTCCTGCTCAGAGACATTTCCAGGACATTGTGTTTCTCAGGCATGCTCTCTACAGTCTACATGTTTAGCTACTGTATGCCCTCCTGTCACTCCCACTCCTCTCTTCCTCTCCTTGAATCCAGTTTCTCTCTCCTCATCTTTTGCCTCATTCCAGCGTATACCTGTGTTCTAACGATCAGACTCCTCTATAGCTCTCTACAACAGTGGTTTTCAGCCAGTGGTCCATGAGAGGGTTCCAGGTGGTCCCCAGCTAAATGATGGACCATATGTAACTCTCGAGATATTTATTTACACTCTCAAGAGTTAAGATATTGATCATCTGAATTAGCCTACACAATTAGAGAATGTAAAAGAATGGTCATTTTATCATCTAGGTTTGCTTGTTTTGTTTGCGAAATCCACCCTGGACTTGTGGACAAAACCAAAGCAAATCTGTAGTTTTGGGTCATCAAATGGTGGTCCATTGCTCAACTGCTGAATAAATAGTGGGCCCTGGTATCAGAATGGTTGAAAACCACTGCTCTACAACAACCCTTTCACTGTCTCTTTCATGACATCAGATCAGGCTTACCTTGCTCCCTCCCTTCTCTCTCCTCCTCTGCATGCGCTCCACGTCGTCGATCTCGTAGACTTTGATCTCAAACGGTTCGGCGCTCCTGCTGCTGGCCGGGGCCGGGGGTCCCAGGGGGCCATCTACCCAGCATGCACTGGGGCTGGAGGACGAGGACGAGGAGGTTGTGGCGGTCTGTTTGGATGATCGGTGAGACGACGCAGAGGAGTCCAAGGTCAAGGCGGGGATCAGGCGACGACGCTGGGTACCTGCAACAACGAGTTCAATACATTACAAAACCAGAAACTCAAGGTCATGGTCAACTTTATTCTCAGTTCAAGTGAGTGACTGGAACGTCTTTTTGTTTGTGATTTTTTTTTTTTCATGATTGCGTCACTGCAGCCCCACAAACATTTTACTATGTCATTAATATACCTTAGCGATGTTGTGTGGACACAATTAAAAAGTTGCCCCATTCTGTGTTTCCTAGAAAATGGACGTCTGAAAAAAAAAACATTAACATGGTGAAACACAAGTTGATGGCATCATCAGGTTGTGTTTCACCTTTCTAATGATTTTTTCTTTTATGACCTATTTTTCTGTACGAATGGAACCAAATGGACACGTTCATTCATTTGGTTACATTTGTAGACTCAGAAAAAATCTTCAAAATGCGTGAAATTCCCCTTTTAGTGACTTTAGTGAAGAAAACCTCTAGTGTGATATTCCAATTATACAATTTTTTTTTAATGACAGAATGGCAGCCACTACGGCCAGTAATGTGCCACAATACTAGCTATAGGCCTGCCACAGAGTCAGCTGCACAACTGAGAGAAAAGCACAGCTGAATCCTTTGTTTTGAATAGCCATTCCAATAAGGTGAACTCAGCGGCGGATGTAGCATTTCCCCCCATTTAGATTACAGGACTTTTATTAGGCAATTAAGCATCCATAATAACATCAGTTGTTGTTGACGTTGCAACAGACACGCAGCAAGCATAAAGCTAAAGCTAAAGGTATGACTCAGAGAGTTTTCTGTTTTGAATGATGAAATGCTGTTGGTTTAGTGGTGCCACGATTGTAGTTATTAGTAGCAGCAGCAGTGTTTCAAATCATTTTAAATATAAGCACTTTAATTTGAAATATCTTGGGTAGTTTTGCATGCCATCATGTTTGGTGGGGCAGTCTGGGCATTTAGGGGGGCATTGCCCCCCATGCCCATGCCTAGATCCGCCCCTGGGTGAGCTCCAGATCATGGGGGAATGTGAGACTGAGTCATGATGTACAGCATGAAGCTACTGTACTAGTTACAACTTGTAGATGCAAGCGACAATGGTTTGTTATCATCTACATCGTCCTCCTATAAATCCAGCCCACAAATCTCAATTGTACAGCTGTTTTACATGTGTATGTATTTAATACTATCTATGCTATTAGAGCGTGCATGTGTGCATTTGTGTGAGTGTGTGCATATGTGCATGCATGAGACAGAGAGAGAGAGGGAGAGATGATATTTTAATAAGGCTAAAATAAGGTTATGTCTGTCTCTCGGTCTCTGAGCAGCACATAAAGGTCAAGGAGACACGTTCAGCCATTTGTATTTCTTATTACAGCACTGAAGTGAGGAACACACACACACACACACACACACACACACACACACACACACACACACACACACACACACACACACACACACACACACACACACACACACACACTCACACATACAGGGGGGAAGCTAATGTCAAACAAACACCTAGAGGCCCTCTATTTTTCTCCCACACATTTCCATACATTTCTTAGCAGACAAAACCCTTCATTCGCTCTTCCCATAATGTGTCCACCTGTCCATTAGCCTGCATATTAGTTCCATTGAATCAAATCTCTATAAGCAAGAGGTCACAATATGGGTTAACATGGTTGTTAACATGTTAATGTGTGCGTTTGTGCGCGTGCGCGCGCGCGCGCGCGTGTGTGTGTGTGTGTGTGTGCGCGTGCGTGCGTGCGTGCGTGCGTGTGTGTGTGTCTCTTCAAGAACGTGTGGTAATGTGATTTCAGCCGTAGGCATACAGTATATCACAGCTGTCTTCTGTATGTGTACTGTATGTATTAGTTTTTATATCTATAGTATGAAGCCTTGAGGACAGCAGTTGCTACAAACAGACATGGACTAATTATAGCTCTCAATAGTCTCTGTCAGCTCCATTCTGCCCACAGTAAAAGTGGAATGATTTAATTTGGTTGATCCTAAAATGTTTCAAATGATGATCTCATCCTCTTTAAAACACATTATTCCAGACTGCCAAGAAAAGTGACATTGAGTGACACAGTGACTCTTGTCAGATCTTTCTACTGTACAGCCAGATGACAGCCAGCTGCCCAGGGCGCATCCTGACTGACTGAACCTAACTTCACCTTCATCATGGTGACTCATGGGTGCATCTACAGGCTTGATTCCACTTCAGACTCCCCACCTCCTGGTTTCTTTTTTCCTAACTGCTTCCCAATATGGATGTCTGGTTGTCTAGCCTGTTATGAAGCGGGTCGAGGGTTGTACAGGGGGTGGAGTGGTCCGCTAAAGAAATCAAGTAAAGCAGGGTGTTCAATGACCCATGGAGCAGAGGTTCGAATCCCGGCCCCTCCTGTCTACTTGTTGAAGTGTCTTTAAAGTGGGGGTGCCGTGATTTTTGTATTTTTTCCAATTTTGTACATGTTTAAGAACAACCTTGCACTACTGGGCATCAGCGAGGCAAGATGGACCCAATCAGGACAGAAAAGACTGATGAGTGGAGAGATGCTACTGTACTCAGGGCATGAGGAGGAGGCCGGCCCGCATACAGAAGGTGTAGCCTTCCTGCTCTCAAGACCAGCACAAAGAGCATTAATAAACTGGGAAGCCCATGGACCAAGGATAATCACAGCATCTTTCAGAACAACAAATGACAAGATAAAGATGAACGTCATCCAATGCTATGCACCTACGAACAACAGTGAAGAAGAGGTAAAAGAGGAATACTATGAGAGACTACAGAACATCATAGATAAGTACTCTGAGAGAGATACCACCATCCTCATGGGAGACTTCAACGCAAAAGTAGGAGGTGTAAACATTGGCTACGAAGAAGTGATGGGAACACATGGACTTGGAGAAGCAAGCGAGAACGGAGAGAAGTTCATGGAGTTCTGCGCACTGAACAACCTCGTTATTGGAGGCAGCATCTTCCCCCATAAAAGGATACACAAAGCAACATGGGTTTCACCGGACCACACAACAGAGAACCAAATAGACCATATCTGCATACATAAGAAGTTCAGAAGAACTTTACAGGATGTGAGAGTTAAAAGGGGAGCAGATGTAGCATCAGATCACCACTTGCTAACTGCTAAATTGAAACTCAAACTAAAAAAGACCAATAATGAAAAAGCAGCCAACAGACAGAAATTTAATACGAGCCTATTGAGGGATGCAGAAAAACAAGAAGAGTACAAACTGAAACTAATGAAATAAATTTGAAGTTCTACAGGATATACTTGAGGATGATATCAGCATTGATCGTCAGTGGCAGTACATCAAGGAGGCACTAAAATCCACATGTCAAGAGGTAGTTGGGTACAGGAAATTCCAACAAAAGGAATGGATTTCTACAGAAACCCAAGAGAAGGTCCAAGCTAGGAAAGAGAAGAAAGCAGCAGTGTCAAAAAGCCGCACAAGAGCAACAAAAGTGAAGGCACAAGCAGAGTACACAGAGGTCAACAAAATGGTAAGGAGGAGCATAAAGGCAGACAAAAAGAAATATATTGACAACTTAGCTGAAGAAGCAGAAAAAGCAGCAGGAAGCGGAAACATGAAGCAGCTATATGACACCACCAGAAAGCTGTCAGGCAAATATAGCAGACCACAAAGGCCGGTTAGGGATAAAGACGGAAACAGTATTAAAAGAAAAGATGGCCAACTACAGAGATGGGCAGAACACTTTGAGGAACTACTAAACAGACCCCCACCAACAAACCCCCCAGATTTACAACCTGCTGAGACCGACCTCCCCATCAGCTGCGACATACCTAGCAGAGAGGAGATCCGGGAAGCTATACAACACCTTAAGAGTGGAAAAGCAGCAGGGCCAGATAACATCCCGGCCGAAGCCCTAAAGACGGATGTGGATACCACTGTGAGCCTGCTGCATCCACTATTTAAAAGAATCTGGGAAGAAGAAATAATACCAGCAGACTGGAAAGAGGGCCATATTACTAAGATCCCAAAGAAAGGAGACCTGGGAAACTGCAACAACTATAGAGGGATCACCCTACTCTCTGTGCCAGGGAAAGTACTTTATAGAGTTATCCTGGAGAGAATGAAGGAAGCAGTAGACCAACAACTAAGAGACCAGCAAGCAGGTTTCAGGAAGAACCGCTCGTGTGTAGACCAGATTGCCACTCTTCGTATTATCATAGAGCAGTCAATAGAGTGGAACTCCTCACTCTACGTCAACTTCGTTGACTACGAAAAAGCCTTCGATAGTGTAGACAGAGAGACCACCTGGAAGTTGCTGAGACACCACGGGGTTCCCACAAAGCTGGTGAACATCATTAAAAACAGTTACGCTGGAATGAACTGCAGAGTAATACATGACGGACAGCTCACAAACCATTTTGAAATCAAGACCGGGGTGAGACAAGGTTGTCTCTTATCCCCTTTCTTGTTTTTAATAGTTATTGACTGGGTCATGAGAACAACAACAGAAAATAGGAAGAACGGAATCGGGTGGACATTATGGACACAGTTGGATGACCTGGACTTCGCAGACGACCTGGCACTACTGTCACATAACCACCACCAGATGCAAGATAAGCTCAAAACACTTGCAGAGACTTCCGCCCAAGTAGGACTTAACATCCACAATGGAAAAACTAAAAACATGAGGATAAATACGACAAGTGCAGAACCAATCACGCTAGGTAACACCACAATAGGAGAGGTAGAGTCATTCTCATATCTAGGTAGCGTTATTAGCCACCAGGGAGGTACTGATGCAGATGTAACTGCAAGAATAGGAAAGGCAAGAACTGCCTTTATCCTCCTCAAAAACATCTGGCGCTCTAGAGAGATAAATCAAAAAACAAAAATCAGAATATTCAACTCCAATGTAAAATCTGTCCTGCTCTATGGATCAGAGACCTGGAGAATAACAAAGGTGACAGTAAATAAAGTGCAAATCTTCATCAACAAGTGTCTCAGAAGAATCCTGAAAATCCATTGGCCAGACAAGATCAGCAACAACAACCTGTGGATGGAAACTGAACAAGTCCCCGTAGCAGATGAGATTGGACAAAGAAGGTGGAGATGGATCGGGCACACACTGCGGAAGCCGGTGTCAAATACGACCAGACAGGCTCTGTCCTGGAACCCGCAAGGGAAGAGGAACAGAGGCAGGCCCAAAAACAGCTGGCGGCGAGATCTCCAGGCAGACTGCAAGAGACTGGGATACACCTGGTCGCAGATGGAAAAGAACGCCAGTGACCGAAAACTCTGGAGGACCCTTGTCGACGGCCTATACCCCAGCAGGGGTGTCAGGCGTAAGTAAGTAAGTAAGAAGTGACAGTATGTAAATAGACCCCTTTGTGTGTTTTTTATGTGCAATGATGTCTTCTCTTTGTATTTAGGGTTTCTTCCTGGGGGCTGAACCTTTCCAGTCAAACGTGCCAATGAAAAAAACTTCAGTATAGTGACATCATGTGCTCAGCTCCTCCCATAACTCCTCCCCCTTTATCATACAACTAAAGCTGTGGGCGTGGCTTCAGTTCAGCTGGATCTCCACCCATCACCACCCACCAGGCAAACCAGGCATACTTAATGAACTGGTGGAGTGGAATCATAAAAATGACAGTTTAACAAACACTGTACACTTTTGGGGAAAAAATCTTACTTTTCATATAACATTAATACCTGATGATCATGTTTTAGGGTAGAAAAAAATCACGGCACTCCAGTCTACTTGTTGAAGTGTCTTTAAGCAAGACACTGACAGAACACCAAACTGCTCCCGGTGTGCTGGTTGGTAACAGCAAATGCTGTCCATTGCTGAATCAACCTGTCTCATTAAACATAAAGTCTTAGAATGTAAATATAAACATTATGTCTAATGTCTACATGATTCCCATAAACCACTTTAACTACTTTACAAATTTCATATTCACCTTTCAGTAGACCTTGCTGACATCAGATTATCTCATGCTATATAGTCATTGGCCTGATATTAGCTGATTTTGTGTGTGTGTGGAGGGTGAGTTATATCTATATTCATTATCTAGCTAACATCAGCAAATTCCAATTACCATTTCAAGGCTGGCTGCAAGGTCACCTTTCTGCCTGGCTTTCAGTCTGTCTTATCACATTTTATTTCTTAGCCTTTCTCATTGATTTTGCATTTTTGTAGCATTTCTCTCAAAGCTGAGTTATCAGCTTGTTATCCTGCATCGCTGCGGTTGGGTAGAAACCTTATATGTCCATATTTAAATGTTTTATGATTTTTTTGTTTAGTTTTTTCATTAATTTAAGTCCTACTTCATCATACAACAACGTCACACACAAGTAGTGACGTGAGTAAAATAATAAGTACATTAGAAAAGCGTTCTTTTTTGAGTTTATGATCTGTCTGGAGCGATGACTACTGTTTTCTAGTCATCAGGAACAAACCCTCGAACTGGAATAATACATATCCCAAACATTGACCTAGAGCATGAATCTGACACATTTCTGTAAGAAGGCCTATGTCTTTGAATATTTCATTTGCTAAATCCATATTTTATCCACCTCGTATCGACTGGCTAGGTTAAAAAACACACTGAAGGCTGAAGGGTCACCATGCAACTCCTTGGGTCCTAACGGTTGCAAGGGGTTGCATGGTGACCCTTTGGTGTGATGATAACAAATTCAAACTGTTGGATGATACACAGACCAGGCCTTACCTCCGAAGTGGAAAGCCTGATGATGCAATTTTACTGCAACGCAGGTTCTTTTTTTGTTTCATGAAAGTGCACGGTTTTGGACATACAACAGTGGTTTTCAACCAGTGGTCCGGGGACCACCAGTGGTCCTTGAGAAAGTTCCAGGTGGTCCCCAGGCTAAATTATGGAAAGTTGGTTAACCAGATGTAACTCTTTGAGAGTGTAAAGTGAAACCAAATGGACCCGCAAGGGTCCATTTGGTTTATTTTTTACACTCAATTTTTTACAGTTTTTTTTTTACACACAATTTGTTACACTTTTAACTCTAAAGAGTTAAAATATTCATAATCTGAAGTAGCACCACTGAATTAAGAAATCTACACAACTATAGAAGGTAGAAGAGTCATGGTCATTTTGATATTTGACATACAAGGTTCCATACTTGTACTTTTCCTTTGTCCAGTACCTGTGGTGCTGCGGCTCTTCTTGCTGCTCTTGGAGCTGCGTCTGGAGGAGGAGGTGGCTGAGCTGTGCTCACTGAGGGAGTCCTGGGCGGAGGAGGTGCTCCCTGTGTTCTCACTGCTGTCCCTCAGCATGCTCTCATACCCGCTGCTGCCCCCGCTGTGGTAGAACAGCGCCGTCTTGCCCATGGCCGGAGGCAACTCTCCGCTCAGTACGCTGCTGCATGTTGGACCATGAGACCACATCAGAGGTGGAACACTTCAATACAGCTACATTCCGCGTGGATTGCTGTGATTTTTGTACTTTTTCCGTTTGGACGTATTTATGTCCTTAACATTACTTCAATTTACCCCCAGGTTCGGTTTCTAATATTCAAATGTCTTCCTTGTTGATTTTTGGTGTCTTCCTGAAAGCTGAGATCCTCTGAGTCAAAAGGCTAAATGAAAACAGGTTTGCCACATAAAAACATCATTTTAATACTTACTGAAGATTTATTCTTTTTGAACAAATCCTTCTAGTATAATCAACTGATGGTCATGTTTTAGGGGCAAAAAACAGTGCTCTCCAATAAATGTGTTGTCTTTGTTGGGTTATTTGTGAGGCTGACAGATGTTTTGTTTTTTGTTTTTTATTTTTACTCTACCTGTTGTCACTGGCATGTCCACTGCTGCAGCGCTGAGGTCTTCTAGGTGCTGTGATCTTACTGTAGGGAGAAGGCAGGCTGGGGACGTCTGAAGGCTTCTCCTCTCCAACTGCACCTCCAACAACACCTCCTCCTCCTCCTCCGGTAGGAGCACTAAACAAGGAGCAATCGTTACTGCTGTATGTACTATGTATGTGTTAAGACATAAACAACATAATACTGTAAAAAAAAATACCATTTGCATGTACAGTATAGAAAATAATACATACAGTAAATTATACTATATTTGTATGTACCGTTATGTGATGTAGCCTACTGTAAATTATTCATGTATTACAGTATGTATGTATTTTATCCTTCAGAAGTCTTTGTCCTTCTGTTCTTATGTCTCCCCACATATTCCTCATGTGTATCCTTGAGGACCCGAGGGAATGACACAGTACACTGAGTGGGAAGTCAGTTGGATACGCAGTTGTCAGAGACGATCATAATTATGGGCATAAAAACGACACAGGCATAAAAACAAACAGACAGATACATATCCAATCCAAGAAAGTGGACACAGATGGGTACAATGGGTTCTCTGTTTAAACAGAGTAGTACCACTACCTGCCATCAAGGACAGAGGCACCAAGCCAATGGGCTAAATGCACACAGAATCTCTTTCCTCAGTATTTCTGAGCCGCAATGTTCCATTTTTAATTGCTGGTGCCCATTGGCCAAGTGTTCCAGGTGCGGGTACTTGGCCACATTATATGCTTTGGAATGACGAACGCTTTGCACGTTTGAGTCCTGTTTGTGATGGCCTTTGCTACATGTCTCTTCCATTCTCTCTCCCTCCTTCCTATCTTCACTTGACGCTTGAATAAAGGCGGAAGAAAATCTTAAATTTGAAAATTTCAATGACCCTGAAAGTGTACAAATGTGTTTGGAACCCACTGAAGGACATTGGGGTATCAGAGTGCCAACACAGTAGCAGCACCATGACGGTTTCATCAAAATGAAACAGGGCCTTCATTAGTATTGTCGGTAGCACCTGTGAAGGAACTAGGGAAGGTAGCCAAGATGCAAAATGCTATCTACTGTAGTCCGCTCTAACTACCTATATATACCTATAACTGAGCTCAGATTAGTACCACTGTCGTCAAGGACAGAAGCATCAAGCCAGTTGATAAATGAGAATGATGACATTCATTACCTTGTCCCTTCAGCTCCTCCCTCCTCCACAGGATCAGAGCTTCCTCCTCCTGCTGCCACGTGGCCTCTGGAACGAGATCCGGCACTGGCCTGGAGGAGCTCCGATATCCGACCGTTCACGGCCCGTAGAGGCAGCTTGGCTGCTAGGCTTCCCCCACGGCTGCGACTCAAAGACTGGGTGGACCAGGAGCCGGATGAGGCTCCCTGCTGCTGCTGGACCGGACTCTGGACTGGACCCTGATTCTGCAAAGCAAAAGACGTGTCACTAGAGTACAGTAGGTACCAGTAAACGCACAGTAGTGATGTTATAGTGGTAGCCTGTCATAGCACATATAGACTAGCATCTGAGTAGATTGAGACTATTTCACTCATGCAATGGCAGGCAACAGGTACCAATACACAGAGGCCCTCATGTATCACAATTGTTCTCAACCTGGGGGTCAGCATGGAGAAGATAACTTCACCCATAGCCTTGACACCCAGGCTTTCATTTTCGTCCGCCTTGCGCGAAAACGGAAAGCCTGGACTAACGCGCGTTGGAAAGTGGCCTTGAGGGGCGTGTCAACCTTCCGGGGTGGGCGTCACTCTAAATGATGTGACGTAGAACAGCAGTGGACGGGAGGGGGAGGGGCCGGAGATGACGACACGTTAGTGAGATCAAATCAGAGCGCAGCACTTCCGCCGTGTGGATCCCACGACACCCCCGCCCCCCAAGGCCAAAATCATTGAGGGCTAGACCAGGCTACTTCACCCATAACCCCCACCCTTTCCTCCTATGCAAGGGAAGAAATAATAACTAAAAGTTCCAACTTGGTCATATAGCCCATCACTAATAGCTGCCATGCAACTTATCCAACCAATCAGGCTTCCTTCCCATTAGTCGCATTACCCTGAGCAAACCGATTACAGTACTTGCAATGGCCTGCTCTTATATACACAGGGGATTTTTTTGCAGTCATCCTTGATTTTGCTGAGCAAAATGTTACCAATTGTTGAGGTTAAATATACTTATGACATCACAAGTGTTCCTGGATGATCCCAAACAAACCACAACTTAAATATGAATAAATAGCCTGTGCGGTGTCTGTGTCCCCTGGGCCTACTTAGTTGAATGGCACCAATCACATCACATTAATTTATTTAACCCCCAAGCAGTGTGCATGAGTGGAGGATGTCATCATAATTTTAATGTTTATGGAGTGATTGATGAATTCATAAACATGAATGGATGAAGGCTGGTGAGTGGTAGGCTGGTTTCATATCCGTGGCCAAAACCCACAATGACGATCACTGACAGGGCATATTCGACCATCATGCTTACCTTAACTGAGGTTCCACCTCAGTTAAGCTAATTGCTCAATTAATTGCTCAGTTAATTGCTCAATTTCATTTGCTAATGATTTCTGTTATGTCTTATATCATGTACCAAGGTTATTAGGAGGAGCTTTTAAGCAATGTTTTCTGCTGTTTGTAACATATAGGGAGAGGGGGAGGTTGGGCTAGAGGGATGGGGGAGGGAGAGAGAGAGAGAGACCTGGGCCAGTGCTAGGTATTGAAACCTGAACACGCTGACAATGCAATGCTTTGTGACGCATTGTCAGCACAATACCAACAACACCAGGCAAGCTGATAAAACTGCTGGTGTATATTTTGTGGATCACATCATTAATTTGCTCTTAAGTTGAACAACGTATCAATCAAACCTGTCATGATCCCACAAGATTCCTTTAAAGCCGATTCTAGGGCAAGAAACACATTCACGTGTGCTGAATAGTCAAGTGAAGTGACTGGTCAAGCAGAGCAGAGTCTGTGAAATCGATTAAAAAGGCGACATTACCTTCCCATTGGGAGGAAGGCTGGAGCTGCGGTTCACAGCCTGAGGGAGAGACTTGGTGGAGAAGCTGAGTGTCTTGGTGCTGGAGGCGGACAGACTCCTCCCCTTAGGACTGCTGGCCATCAGCAGCTTACTCACGGCCGAGATCTTCGATTGGCTGCTGGTTTTAATTGGTGACTGTGGAGCGCTGCCAGGACCGGAGGTCATGCTGGTCCTGCTGCTGCCGTTGCCAGTGTGGGAGCACAGAGAGCCGCCCCTCGTGAGGCTGCGTCCCGTACGAGGCATGGTGCTGTCGCCCCCTCTAGCTGCTCCTCCACCTCCTCCTCCTCTCAGACTCGCTCCCCTCTCCAGGGAGAAGCAGTCATAGTGTTGAGAGCTGTTTGAGCTGTGGTGGGCTCTTCCCAGCGAGTTGGTCCTGTTTGCTAGCTGCTCCAGCTTGGCACTGAAGAGCCGACTGCTCTCTGCGCTGGAGCCTCGCGGTCTGGCAGCGCCTCCTGACAGCCCCGTTGCGTCTTCGGCTGGGCCGCCGCTAAATGAATGCCCGGGGTTTGCCTGGTGCAGCGGGCTCAGTGCCGGGCCGGTAGCCCGGTTCCTTTGGTCCAAGCTGGACTTCCGTACAGGAGGAAGTGGAGGGATTCCTCCTCTCTTGTGGGAGAAGATGCCCTGTTTACCAACGGAGCCTCGTCGGTCCAGCGTGGCGCGGGGGGAGCAGGGAGTCGACGCGGCCAGTCCCAGACTGCGGTACTCAGCGTTATCTAAGCCGTCATGGCGGTTGAGTCGATGCCAGCGAGGCAAGCTGGCTGTGCGGTGGACGTCAGGGCAATACCCGCTACCCAGGACATCTCCATGGGTAACAACAGCTATCATCTCACAGCCATCTACCAGTCTTTTACAAGAGTCTGGAGAAGAGACCATTTCACCACCTGAACTGGAGCTTCCATGGTCCCCACCTTGTACTGGAAAAGAAATAGAAATAGAAAGAAATAGAAATAGAAAAAAGTGATATGCTACTGTATCAGTATGTCATTGCATTGGTCATTTGAAGACTAATATTTGGTAAATTATCACACACACATACAATGTATACAGTATAGTACAGTGGTTTTCAACCAGTGGTCCGGGGACCAACAGTGGTCCCTGAGAGGGTTCCATGTGGTCCCCAGCAATCCCCAAGTGATAGAAAGTTGCTTAACCAGGTGTAACTCTTTGAGAGCATTTGCTTTCATTTTTACACTCTCAAGAGCTAAAATATTCATCATCTGAATTAGCCCAAGTCCACACAACTAGAGAATGTAGAATATTAATGGTCATTTTGATCTGTATGTTTGACTGATTTGTTTCCCAAATCCAGCCTGGTATTGTGGACAAAAGCAAAATAAATCTTTAGCTTTGGGGTCATTGGGGCTAAATTGTCATCAAATGGTGGTCCGTGGCTCAAATTCTGAATAAATAGTGGGCCCTGGTATCAAAAAGGTTGAAAACCACAAAAAGGTTGAAAACCACTGGTATAGTATAAAAAATTGAAAACACAGTTGAATTCAGATTTTTGCCATCAGTGTCAAGGACTTCATTAGGGATAAATCTCAGCTACATAACGGTGCCCTGTCTGTCTGTATCTATGCTACACAATAATGATAATACTGATAATGATAATACTGATGAACACCAACATCTCTCACCATCCTTGCAGGATTTCCGTTGATCCCCAGCTCCAGGCTTCTCCGCTGGCCCTTGGGCCTGTTTCTCCTCACACAGCAGCTTCCCCTCCTCAGCGCCACGCCTCAGCCAGGGGTCCTCAAAGCTCATCTCACTGGAGAGTGAAGCTAAATGGGTGGGGGTTTGGTTGGCGCTGGGATTGGGATTGGCCGCAGGCTCTTTGATCAGACTGGACTTTGTTGGCGAGGAGATGACCAGCGGCTTCATCGCCACACATGGATGCACACTGATGGTGGTCTTGAAAGGCGAAAAGTTCCCAGAGGGCCCCAGCACTTGGATGCTGGTTTTAATCATGGAGGGTGGCAGTTTCTTCAGCCTGTCTTTGGTCGGTGTTCCCCTCTCACTCCCGCTGTCAGAGAGCAACACTTCTCCCTCCAGACTCCCTCTTCTTCTTCTCTGGCTGCCACTATCTCCAGGGACGTCTCCCGCGGAGGAGGCAGTGTGACCGGCGTCGGGATCAGCCAGAGCCTCTCCATGTTGGCTCTGGTTTGACTGGCTGAAGCTGTGGAGAGACTGGTCCGCGTCACTGCCTACACTCAGATCACTGAGCCAAGAGGAGATGGAGGAACCACAGCTAGGCATCACAGTGGCCATGGCCTCCCCGTCCACCCGCAGCCTGGCCATCGCCACCTACAACACCACATGGTCATGAAAATCAATGCACTTTTCCAAATTCTCTAAGCACTTCATTCATTCATACATTGGATGCTGAAGCAGCCAAGAGTTAACTCCATCATCCTACACTTCCCACATTCACATAGTGGTGGCAAGCTATCACAATGTAAGGTTCAGCTTTTTGTCCAAGGACACAAAATGGTAAATGGTGCATTTATATAGGGCTTTACATCGATTGTGCATCACCCATTCACACACTGATTGCAGCGGAAAACATGCAAGGCACAACCAGCACATCAGGAGCAGTTTGGGGTTAAGAGTCTTGCTCAGGGACACATCGACACTAACTCCGTGGGAGCCCGAGTTTTGAATCGGCAACCTTGTGGTTACCATCCAGTGACTCTACCCCTAAGCCACAGCCGCCACGGACATGTAGACAGGAGGAGCCAGGATTCAAACACACACAGATTATTAGACAACAACCTGCTTTACCTCCTGAGCCACAGCAATCACTTGGATACACAAATGTATTTACACTGTAAATTGAATGATTGTATCAATATGTGTGTATGTTGGTCAGAGTGTTCTCAGGTCAGTGGTACTGACCTCTGCCCTGGCTACTACATCTGTAACAGCGGAGGACGTTGCTGTGACGCCAGACATGCCATAATGCTCCAGGGTTCCATCTTCTCCAATACTGCTGACCAGGCTGACGGGTCGCGACCCTGAGGTCAGGGCAGCGACGGAGCAGCCGTCGCTGTTGAAGCTCATGATGCTGACTGGGCGACCGAAGGGATCCTGGTCCTCATCCTCCCCCACCGAGAGAGGCTCCGCTGGGGCTGCAGGCTCCACTGGGCCTGGGAGACGGAGAGAAGAAACTAAATGTGTTCACACAACTTGATGCAAGTTTGCCTCGTCCTATAGTGCTAGCGACGGTGCCAAACTTACAACGTAGAATAATAATAAATAACAACTTTCAACTACTATTGATTACAGCTGCATCTTGTAGGTCAGCTACTTATATCAATAGCTATAATCTTCAGTAGTTATTATGGTGAGACAGAAGGAAAACACATTGTTGGGCTCACTTGCTGCTAACCTGCTATTGTATTGGAAACTGGTCGATGTCAGCTAAAATAGATACAGTATTTTAAACAACATGAAAGCGACAAAACCATACACTAGAACAGGTGTGCCTACACTTTTTTGACTTGAGAGCTACTTTCAAAATGGCCGGCTCAACAAGATCTACACATTAAAAAAAATCCATTTCAAGGCCCCCCAAGAAAGTTTGAGCTTTGAAATACTGGTGATGATGTTACTTACTATTATAGTGTTTAAGAATAATGCACTTATAATGAAAAATAGAGAGGGGAGAATTGGAAGGTTTTCTTGTATGTTGTGCTATTACTGACGTTTGAAAACAGTATTTGGGGGTTTGAGTTGACAGTTTGTGATGTTGAGTTTAGTCTCTTGCATCCAAAACTAAGAACTTTCACGTTTTTGTCCACAGTTGGGAAAGAGAACCGAAAAGAGAATTGGTCAAAATAACTAAACTAACTAATAATAACTAAAATTTTAACGTTCTTAAGAGTTACAGATCTATAAGCGTCCCCTTTAATTGCCTGTGTTCTATAATTTAGGGGACTGTCATGTGATCGACCTGTACGGCTGTGTGATCTACTGGTAGATCACAATCTAGCTTTTGGGCACCCCTGTACTAGAATGTAGAACCATAACGGATGTGGAACCGTCCCATATACAGTATCTCTGTCTCTCTTCCACAAAACATTGTTGATTTAAACATTTTTAACTATTGAGCGCCTGTGGAAATGATGCCATTTAGATGGTGTGTACATTACACTCTCAGGGTTAAATGAATTGAGGATGCTTAGTGTGTGCACTACTTCTCACCGTCCTTGTGAGTGTCCAGAGGGATCTGTGGGACTTGGTCATCACACAGCGTCTCCGCTGAGCCCAGACTGGCTGACAGGGACGGAGCTGCAGGCTCTGGAAGCTGTGGACTCATTCCTACAGGAGACGTCCTGGACAGCAGAGACTCTGTGGACGACCGTCCGCTGTCTGCTGCCAAGCTGTCTGCAGGATCAAACCATCACATGACCGTCAACTTTCATACAGGTAATTGCGCTAATAATTCACAAATAACACTGTTGACTTTTTTATTGACTGCCCTAGTGTGTGTGTGTGTGTGTGTGTGTGTGTGTGTGTGTGTGTGTGTGTGTGTGTGTGTGTGTGTGTGTGTGTGTGCGTGTGTGTGCGTGTGTGTGTGCGTGTGTGCTAAAATAGAAAAAAAAAATACCAGTATATATTTTTTTAAATGCGCAGCAGAGGCAAATGGTTGCAACACTGCAGCAATGTACGGCCGGTGAAAAATAGAGAAGCAGTTCCCAAGAGAGCAATTATAGAATATATTCCCCTCATTAACCACAACTACCACCCACCTGTTAAACTGAATCCCCCACTGAATACATCACAATAGTCTTAATGCACCCTTGATAATTAATGAACACAACTATATTTATACACCCACATGCCCACACACAGTGTATTACAGTGATAGTAAGTATATCCATAATAGGACACATACGGTCTCCAGTCTGGCTGTCCTGGGCTGAGATAGGAGGGTTTCCAGGCGCCACTACTTTCTGGGTGAACACCTTGCACCTTTGAGAAGGAGAGGATGGAGGTCTGGATAGACACATAGACACAACATTCAGGTTCTGTCTGTAGTTATTACGCTACTGTTTGCTCAGTTTAAACCATACTGTACTGTATTTGAATTGAAAAAATAGCAGCCGTGAACGCCTGCTAATTTTGGGGAGAATGTAGCACAAATCTTTCAGTATGTTCTTTCAGAGCGAATGTTTTGTAGAATATACAATGACAGAAAGAAATGGGTCCGTTAATCTGTCTTCAGCATTGTTGTTTACTGCATATATCCACTCATTTGTAATGTCATATATTATGGTTGCAACATGTAACAACCTTAATAAAAGCTGAGTACTCAGACAATAAGAAAAGGAAAACAAATCATCCACAGATCTGTCAGTGTAAAGAAAAAGAAAAAAGAATCCCCTTGGGAACATTGGCAAACTAAACAACAATGCCAACCGGTAGGATTAATGATAGGGTTTGATTGACATGTTTAATGACAACAAAGCATGCCACTAGCCTAGGCATTATATTTCTCTACATACTGTATCTGTCAAAAAGGATTAAAGAGTGAATCTCCATCCCGAGTCCAATGCAGCTCAGAGCGTGATTGTGTGGTTTTGTGGTAAATCGCTTATTTTCATTGCTTGAGAATTTTTTTTGGTAGGTTCATAACAACTAAAATCTCTCTACAGTGGTTGTACACATTAAGTTCAGTTCACATGTGACCAGCTCGTGTGTGTGTGTGTGTGTGTGTGTGTGTGTGTGTGTGTGTGTGTGTGTGTGTGTGTGTGTGTGTGTGTGTGTGTGTGTGTGTGTGTGTGTGTGTGTGTGTGTTCATAGTATACCTGTACTCTGAGGTTCGGGTCAGACTAGCGATGCCAAGGCGAGGTGACCCCAGTGCGCGTGTCTTACTGTCACTACTGCTGCCCGTGCTCAGAGACTCACGGCTATCCAATGACATGAAAAACAGATTTCATTTAATTCAGATACAGTTCTTTAATTAACGGCATTGGAATCAATAAAATAAATTAGTTTCATAACAATAAACAACTTTAAATGAATGAAAATTAAAATGAGGTGAGAACCCTTGTGTGGCAGCGTCACACATATACAGTACAAGCACATGTGCAAAGAGAAGATGGATATTTGCTGATGAAGGCAAAGGGCTGTCATTGTTTGGCGTTTACTAGGCTGGCCCAGCCAGTGTGATTTCTGGTATGGATAGAGTGGAGTGCCAGCTGGATCAGGCAGTGGATCCTATTGGTTCATTGATCTGGGCTCCTCTGAAACAAACTGACCTGTCATGGAGGCTGCCACTCCCGGTTCTCTGCAGGGAGCTGAGGTTGGCGCTGCTGCTCCCTGGGACTCTCCTGGTTCCAGACTGTACTCCAGAGGAGCCACAGCTCTGGGC
The DNA here is from genome assembly GCA_039105355.1 of Benthosema pterotum. Taxonomy (NCBI): domain Eukaryota; kingdom Metazoa; phylum Chordata; class Actinopteri; order Myctophiformes; family Myctophidae; genus Benthosema; species Benthosema pterotum. Next base: position 18,373,975 of record CM076966.1, on the reverse strand, counting down.
CAGACTGTGGATCATGGTCTGGGCTAGCTCAGCCTCCTCCACCACCTCCCTGATGTCCTGGAGCTGCTGCTCATTGCTTCTCCTCTCACAGGCTGGGGGAGAGGAGGAGGGGAGATCCACTTTACTTCCTTCAGGGGCTGAGGAACCTGAGGAGGTATGGGAAACTGTGACGTTGCAGCTAAAGGTGTTCTCCAGCAGGAAGTAATAGTATGCAAAGCCGATAGTATGTTGACATGTTAGGATGAACGAATCAAACCAGTCATTGATACAAGAAAAATAAGGAGAAATTTGCTGGTTCTGGTTCTTGATCTATTTCTTTTGGTTCCAAAAAGAAATAGATCAGATCTCTAACAACAAATATTCTATACTGTACATAGATTATAGCCTTGTGGTGTTCTATGCATGTTTTTACCTTCATGTCCAGTGTCTGCTCCAGGAGCAGGAACAGGATGTGACTCCTGTTTGACCTCTTGCTTACTGGCAGGGACCTCCTCGAACGGGAACTTAGCCACCTAAAAAACATGATGGACACGTTGATGAGGAAAGAAAGAAGGAACGACCAACGACCTTTGCTGCATCATGTCAACCCCCCAACCTCTCTCCCCATTTCCCCAATAGAATGTATCAGAGTAGATTAAATTTCAGTATATTGTATACATATTTTCTATTTAGTACAACTGTATCTATTAATAATGATCTCTCTCTCTTCACCTCCTCACTGCCGTCAATACAGTCCAGTCTCTCCTGGAGCTCAGCGAAGGTGTTGCACTTCAGACACTCTGCTGCCTCTTCAGGGACAGGAGCCAGAGGCTGTCCCAGCAGGGACGGGGTGGACTGGGACAGAGTCTGGGACAGAGTCTGGGACAGAGCTCCACACGGCTGGCTCTGGTTCTCTTCTTGAGGCTGCGCCTGTTCCAGCACAGATTAAGCAGCGTTTAGTAAACTGTACACGTTCAACAACCTATAATTTATTATTGATCTTTTATTATTGTCTGTCTGGGGCGGCAATGGCTCCTGGGGCGGAGTTGATCTTTATGCTGGGTTGGGAATCGTTGTAATGTATAATGCATATCAGTGGTTTTCAACGATTGGTCCAGGGACCACAAGTGGTCCTTGAGAGGGTTCCAGGTGGTCCCCAGCTAAATAATTGGTTGGTTGAAAGTTGGTTAACCAGATGTAACTCTTTGAGAGTGTAAACACTCAAGAGTTAGAATATTTATCATCTGAATCAGCCCAAGTCTACACAACCTGATAATGTAGAAGAATGCTCCTTTTGATTTATGTTTGCCTGTTTTTGTTTCCAAATCCAGCAAAAGAAATCTTTAGCTTTGGGGTCTGTGGGGCTAAAATGTCCTCAAATGATGGTCCGTGGTTCAAATGCTGAATAAATAGTGGGCCCTGGTCTCAAAAAGGTTGAAAACCACTGATGTATGGAATGTGTGATGTCTAGTGGTTGTACATGTAGTCGTAACCTTTCACGCACCTGACTGTGACCGTGCGTCTGTTGCAGGAGCAGGGAGGGGATGATTGGCACAAACTCCGGGGGTCCCTCGTTGTCTGTCAGCTCGCGGTCCGACACGGCCGTCCCATTTGGACCCACATAGATCACCGTGTCACATGACTGCTCGCTGCTGGAGTACTCGTCAGGGTCGCGGCGGAGCAGCGGTACATCGGAGTCCGTGTCACCACCAGAGCGGTGGTGGAAAGGTCGGAGGTGAGTGGGGCGACGCATGCGGCCTTCCTCACAGGAACTCTCTCCTCCAGAGGAGCTGGACGTGTACTGCTGCTGCAGGAGAGCCAAAGGAAGGAAGGAAAGGAGACAAGGAGGTGCAGGGAGGAAAGAGGGTTGGTGAAATAGGGATGGAAAATTGCACACTGAAGAGTTTCTTTCACTGGTGTGCTAAATTCACACCAGCCAAATTGCTAAATTCAGTGAAAGAATGACACGTTAATTTGATCAGTTAACTTGCAACACTTTTTTTTCATTTAATGGTAATGGTTTATAAAGAAACAGTGTTTTTGACAGGTACTGCTACAGCCTCTGGGAGTATGTGAGTATGTAAAGTATGCGCAGTGACAAATATCACCCGACTTCAGTTCCCTAGAAAAACAGGCCAATTGTGTTTAGTGGATTTGAGTGAAAATCAACCTATAATTCCCAGTAGGTTGCCTATATTGAGCCAATCTTACCGGTCTACTGCACACACTGGCAGCCTAATGAGAACGACAAGCCTCCTCATACCCTAACCTAAATATAATCACAAGCACATAGCAGCACACTCCCAACCTTAATGCAATCCAGCCATTTTCTGGTTTTCGTGTTATCAATGCCAATCGCTGCCAGTAGGCTGCAGCCAGTAGACTACATACAGTACAGTAGGTTGATAAGATCAGCTTGATAAGTGGCCTACTGGGAATTACCGCTTGATAACATTTGAAGCCGCTGTTGTTTTTGTGTAGACGCTCTTCAAAGCCTGATACAGCTCCATGGTGACTCTGTGCTGGTTGGCAACAACAGAGATGTGTGTTAGTCAGAATGTGAGCTCACCACGTTGACTCTAGTTTTCTTCTTCTTCATGCGGAGGAGGCGCGAGGCCATCTGGATGGTGGACATGGTTTCAGAGAAGTCCCTGGCCGACGGGGAGATGTGAGCAATCATGGTGGTCCTGCAGTTCATGTTGCCCAGGGACTCTCTCAGCAGCATGGTCAGCTTGCTGTCTCTGGGAACACACATGATGCACAGCAGGCTGTTGGCGTAGCTGTAAACTACTGACATATGACAGGCTGCTAGATCAAAGGTGAGCACTTATCTGGAAATAATACACACTTTCTACTATTCCCTGGGTGCGGTATGTGGCGTCGTATGAAAACAGTGCAGACACCTCTGTGCCTACCATAGGTCTGTGTGTGTGTGCATGGCTGGTTGTGTGTGCATGTGTGTGTGCACACGCGCGCATGTGTATTTACTCGCACCTCAGCCTACAGAGTAAGAACCAGTATGTCTGTCTATTCTGCAGCCCTCTCTCTTTCTCTCTCTCTGTATATACTGTATATATCTCCCGAGTCCCACATACTTAATGCATAATATCTACAGTATGTGTGTACAAACTGGTACACACTGGTGTCCTCTACTTTTTCTTCAGCACATTGTGTTTCTCTTCTTATTTTTTGCGGAATTGAATGGATGTGGCAACCCGTCTGTTTTGGTGCACCGTGAGTACTTTGACTTTGTGGCGCAGCAAGATGTGGTGCCTTTGCGATGGGAAACAAAATCAAACAAAAGGCAAGGAGAATAAGGAATTTGGGTCGTTTTGCATCAATATGTGGATATTTGGTGCAAGGTGCAGGTATGAACAACTCTGTGACTCGGTATCGAAGGCTCTGCTTATGTGGTCGATAAAAAGAAAGATCCTGTCTGTCTCTCTCTCTCTCTCGTACTGTAAGTTGTTGTTCAGTTGAGCTCAATAAGCGTGGATGGAGATGCAAAAGAACTTTAACAGTAGCGGTCGCTGCAGCTAGCAGCTCATTGGTGAATGTTGTTGTGTTACATATGGAGTTTAGTGGCTTGGTGAAATCAACAACAAAAGGAAGGCAAGGCCTTGCGCGAGTGGGCAAGCATGGTGCCCGATCACAAAGATGTTATTTCATACAATAGGTTATTTTGTGACATTAGATGCATGGCAATCGGATAAAAACCTTGCTGTAGTAATAAGCAAATGTGGTGTGAGTCTTGGTGATATTTGAGCGTGGGCATGGCATAGTGGGGGCTTCTCAACGTCGTGCAGCATGCAGCGTCCTGGCCCCAGTGATGGATGCAATGTTGAAGCATTCAGGGTTAGTGGTGAGAGGGAGAACTGCAGGCCTGGATTTGATTGGAGGAAAGTCCGTGCTCCCACAGTCATTCTGATAAACATTGCTGCCGGACAGAATCCTTGTATCTCCAGGTTTCAATGTTATTTTATTATTGTAAATTAAGGGCCTACTTTGCCGTGCAAAGTAACAATAAATAAATAAGTGTGTAAATAAGTGTGTGTGTCTGTGTCTGTGTCCACAGACCACAGTCCGTGTCTTTGTTTAGACTTAGAGCATTAGGCAGCAGGGTATTCTGCTATGTAAATCTAAGGGCTGGTAGTTAAATTAAGCAAGCACAGAACACACAGTTACATAGCCTGGAGGAGAGAGAGAGGGACGGAGGGAGAGTGAGAGATAGAGAGAGTTTGTGGAGCAGAGATAATTAGTTGAGTTAAGTAGAGTTTCTTGTGAGACAGAACTACGACTTCTGACTATTCGAGAATAGTCTCTAGATAGAACGTGATGCCACCCCAATGAAAGTAAATTAAAATCCTAACAAGATTGTGCCTCCTGCCCATTTACTCAAAGGATAAATCGCTCAAAGGATTAATCGGCCATAGGATAGAACCCCTCCAAAACAAACACACAAACACACGCACACGCACACGCACACACACACACACACACACACGCACACGCGCGCGCACACACACACACACACACACACACACACACACACACACACACACACACACACACACACACACACACACACACACACACACACACACACACACACACTTACTTATAGGGAATGTGTTTGCTGCCATTGACCAACGCCAGGATCACGTTGCCGAGGGCAGAGAGAGAGAGGCAGAGAGGGGCGGAGCTGTCAGTGCCCCGCCCACCTCCTCCGCCCACTCCTCCCACAGCCTTCACATCACAGCTGCCCAGATCCAACAGGTGTAGGCGGCTACGGCCTCCTGACACTATGGAAGAGAGAGAGAGAGAGAGAGGAGGGCGTCCTCAGCTTAATGTGTTAATATGTGTAGTATCAAGCACCTGTTTAACCACTAACTCTATTTACATTGAAAACTGGAAAAATCTGGACTATTGTTTTAACCCATTGTGTCCTGTCTAGATTTCTAGTTTCTGAATAACATAATATTCAAAGATTTGCACCACGTTTTCACGATTTTTCAAAAATAGCAGAGATACAAGCTCATAGCGCGCCACTCGGTGGCGCGCTATGAGCTTGTAGATCTGCTATTTTTCAATAGGTAAAACATAATGCTTAGAACACCAAAACGCGTTCAGTACACTAAGGGTTGGACATTTTAAAGGACCAACACCATGAATTTCAAGTTTTGCTTTTTTTGTGTCATCTAACACCACAGATACCCAATTTTGAACAATCAGGCGTTCTCATCATATTTGTGTTTTTATGTACATTGGTCTCACAATGGGCCAACTCCAAATTTGCATTTTATCCTTGGAGACTGTAGGAGAGGGTGGGCCTTATTATATTGAGTCAAAGATGTAGCTGGGGCAGATACAGTTACTGTATCTGCATGAAGTGGCTAAATAGTACCAAATAAGGACAATGTGGAGATGAAAGAGCTTTATAATGCAATAATAATTGTTTGGACTGTATATCCAAGTGGTGATTTAGAACCAAATGGATTTTATCAGTTGTCTCTTGTATGGTAACAACATCAATAGAGCATGGAATTATGGGAAAATCATATAGAACAAAATAACAAATAGTCTTTAGTTTTGGTCTTAAAAGGCCAAAGCTCATCAAATGGTGACCCATGGCTCAAATGTCAAATAAATAACGGGCCTTGAGATGAAAAGGGACATGAAGATCACTGGTGTAGATTGTTTAATAACACAATTAGTGATGGGAAGTTCTTGGCACAAGATAGGATGGAGGTCTGTGACCTATAACATATCAATTTGGGAGTTCCTTTTCATCAAAACATTTCAGCCACAGTATTATTATCGGCGCTTCCAGTTAGATACTGTATTTCAGGGTTTTTCATCAGGTGGTCCAGGGACCACCAGTGGTCCCTGGGAGCGTTCCAGGTGGTCTCCAGCTAAGTTGTTTAACCAGATGTAACTCTTGAGAGCCTAAAAATGAAACCTAATAGACCCTTGAGGGTCCATTTTCGGGTCGATTTGTTTTCATGTTTACACTCTCAAGAGTTAAAATACTCATCATCTGAATTAGCCCAATTCTACACAACTAGTGAATCAAAGATTAATGGTCATTTTGATCTGTGTGTTTGATGCTTTAGTTTCCCCAATTCAGCCTGGAATTGTGGACAAAAGCAAAAGCCATCTTTACTGGGTCTGTGGGGCTAAAATGTCATCAAATGGTGGTCCGTAGCTCAAATTCTGAATTAATAGTGGGCCCTGGTATGAAAACTGGTATTAACGTACTGCCTCCTTTCCCGCTCTTCTCCATGCGGTACTGGTAGATGTGCAGTGTAAACAGCATGTGTGAGTTCCTGTGTTGCTCCTGCTGGCTGCTGTGGCGTGCAGCCAGGGCAGCGTCCAGGAACCAGGCTGCTTTCTCTGCAGTCGGAGCTCGCAGCTCTGACTGGTTCTGGAGCTGAAACATAAGCGTGAAAAAAATGTTAACTCCCCAGGCCGCCTCTGTCTCTTTGACTCTGTCTAAATGAGCGTAATTAAATGTAGCTTTTTTAATTCCTGCTCATACAGACATTTACAGACACACAAGGGCTGATGTTGAAGCGTTGGCAGAGCTTAAATAGCTTAGTGTGCGTGTGTCTGTGTTCGTTTGTGTGTTCCTGTGTATGTGCATGCGTCCGTTCAACAGGATATCATTAGAGATGAGATCATGTCAGATTAGTTGAGGATTACACAGATGTGCTTGTCTCACACTCACTCTAATCCTATAAACATGTAACCAGCACACAGGCATGCTCCATGCACACGCAGCACACACACACATGCATGACAAACACGCATGCCACACTTTCACGCTACACTTTGTGCTATTGCAATTTGCACTTTGTGCAATTTTGTTCACACATGCATATAGTAGGTTATATCTTGTACTTGTACTTGTAATTGATACTCCGGCTCCCCATCAACACTCCCAATAAAAGTGTGCACAGCATACCTGCATGCCACAGATGGGGTCCTCACACAGATAGACTCCAGGTGACTGTCCGTCCTGTAAGCTGCCTGTTGCCACTTCCGACAACAAATCAGACAAATTCTCCTCCTTACCCCATACCTGGATGTGTGCACATGAGAGCAAGTGTGCACGTGCACACACACACACACACACACACACACACACACACACACACACACACACACACACACACGCACACGCACACGCACACGCACACATGCATAAACACAAATAATAATCACATAACTTGCTCCATAAAAGAAATAAAAGAATATACATTTTTATCAGACTTCATTGTCACATCACAGCCGAGAAGTTTTGGTGCATATACTGTAGTTCCTATTGTGTCATTATTTCCAGAAAATAACAAAACAGCAAAACAACAAAAATATCTACATGTTCACAAGTACCAGAGATATGATATACCAGTAACTTTCCACAAGCATAGCAACAGTTACTGTATACTACATACATTGCAGTACATACAGTACTTATGGATATTGCTGCAGCAGTAAATCCTCTGTATGGAGCTGTTTTCGTAAAGTAAAGATTGCATCATCAGTGTCCTTTGATTTATCCACTTCCAGTGCCTAAGGAAAGGTTCTGTACATTTTATTTTCATCATGTGTTTCACACTGACCTCCACAGCAGAGATGCGGACAGAAAATCGTGCTCCTGTCTTCTCTTTCCTCTCATTTATGAGTTTAAACAGCCAGGAGATGGAACATGGGATTATACCCAGAGTCTGCAGGGACACATCCTGACCTATCATGGTGTAGGACTTACCTAGAGCACAGAGACAATAACACACACCAGCTAGTGTCAGCAAAAGGTTGTACTCTGAAGATTGTCTTTATATACTGTTTATACTGAAGATTAAATAATCATTATACTTAAACTATAATTGTATTCATAACACAATCATTATATGTTTATATATTATGTATTATGATGACTTATAATATCAAGTATTTCTCAACTTGCTATGTATTCCATGGTTATAATATATTATTCAAATATTAAGAGCATAAACATGTATCATTATATGTACTACTGTACATGTACGTTATAATAACCTTTATTTGAAATTATGACAGATTGTTACTGAGGTCAAAATAATGACCCCCACATTCAAAAAACACTTTGTGCTTGAAGTAGACATTCATGGCGTGATTTGGGGCCATAAAGATGAATACACAATCAATATCAACGTCTTACTACTGTCCAATAATTATATGGAGAGTTTAATTATTTAATTATAAACATTGAATACATTGCAAGTTATGCAGTATTACAAATAATAGTCTGTCGTCCGTAGGTCCATCCTTTCGTCCAGACAATGTGCAGTGACCATTGTTAAGTCAACTTCTGAGAGAAGGATTAGAGAGGGAGAGCGAAAGAAAGAAAGAAAGAAAGCTAGAGGGAGAGAGAGAGTGAGGGAGAGGAAGAGAATGTGGAATGGGATGCCTTCAGTTGATGCTAATCCTCTCTGGATAGTTCAGGGCCAAAGAAGAGGCACTCAAGTGTGCATGCACGCGCACACACGTACGCACACATGTAGCACACACTCACACAGACTAAAAAGAACATCGACTTCTTGCCCTGTATTGTGTTTTGTGAGTGCATACCACAATGTGTGTGTGTGTGTGTGTGTGTGTGTGTGTGTGCGTGCGTGCGTGCGTGCGTGCGTGCGTGTGTGTATTTTCAAGCGTGCATGCGTTACCCAGCTTGCTGTGTCCAAAGCAGAACACACAACCATCAGCTCCATTGACCACTGACTGAATCACCTCAGCAACGGTTCCTGCACACACCTCCGCCTAGTGAGAGAGAGAGGATTACAGTAAACTGTTTCCAGACCAGGTTGACTGGCCAGCTGGCTGCTGTAGGTGTTCTGGCATGTTCTTGTTGATTGTCTGTGACTCACATTCCCAAAGCGCACAGTACAGCGGTTCATTCAAGGTTGCTTTTCATTAATATTAATATCAGTATTAAATATGATCAAGATTATACTGTTGTGTTTTAATGCATTGTAAAATTCAGATACATTTGTATAGTCAATAAAAACTCCCATACAGTCCATAGAGTCTCCAGGGATAAGTTTATCCGGGCTGGAGAAAAAATGATTTACAAATAAATTAAAAAACCCTACCCTTCACATCTATTTATGTGTACAAGAAATTAACCACTTATCCGTCACAACATTTTCCCTCCAATTGAGGTCAGAGTTACACAAGTTATGTTTTCATTGCTTAACATGTTTTAATAGTTTTTAAGATTTTCAATGCATTCCAATGTGGGCAGTGGCACGCAGCGGGAGCTTTTCTCCTCTGCTCTTTGTTGTTAATCACCGTGCTGCATGGTTTATTTTTCAACACTATGACAAAAGTTCAAACCATTTTGGGTTTGACTTTTCATGAAATGATTCTTAAATACTGCATATTATAGCTATTAATTATTTTATTATTTACTATAGTCCTACTATTTCTAAGGAGAGATAGTTGTTTTGCCACTCCTGTCACTCTGATAGCGGGGGACACGCCCCATGTCCCATATTCTATATGGTGAGTTTACAGATCTGTCAAACCGTTACTCCAAGCTTGTTTATTTGTAAATAACTGTAAACCGAGGACTGGTTAATTAATCATGTGAGATACAAGGTTTTTGCTCAACAGTGACGATAAGCTAGTGAAGCTGCAGAGCATGTTCAGCCACAGACTCATCCCTCCTCGGCACAACACTAAGCCACTTGGCCTTTGTAGTATTTATTTGTCCTTTGCACTATGCAGTAGTCTTCATGCTCTGCAACCAAGCTGGTCCCCCATATATACTGTAAGACCCACAACAATGTTTGCCTGTTTATGATTATCCATCCACTTTACACTACTGATCTGACATGGATGCTGGGGCTTGTAATATGGGCAGGAATGGGACACGGACAGACAGACAGACAGACAGACAGACAGACAGACAGACAGACAGACAGACAGACAGACAGACAGACAGACAGACAGACAGACAGACAGGAATGGAACAGACAGACAGACAGACAGACTGGTACAGCAGTTATTGCATTACTGGGTGGGGCATGCAATTACAACTCGTCTTGTTCCCAAGTAGCCCAGCACACTGTGTACTTTGTCATCATTGCAGTTTTTACAAATAACTTCAACTGTTTCATGTTGTAGATTAATGTGCAATATTTACAAGTATATTTTGGTGAGGAACAGGAGAAATTGGCTAGTAAGCAGCAGAATAGATCCCACATGAGCTGACACAAATAAAATAATATTTCAAAGCTTTTTTTTCACTTAGCAGAAATGTATAGTGACATTTTCAGGCCACAATACAAACATACAGACACACATAGTTAAAGGAGAATTCCGGCCCCAAAGTTGTTTTTTTTTTTAATCTTTATTTGCATTTTTTTTAAAGTGGTCCAGGTGTTATTTTGTGAAAATACTCCTTTATGGCTGTATACCCCCTGTAGGAGCCATATCATTTGATATATTGAATTTTGGTTAAACAGCGCCCCTATCGGTCGCCTCGCAGTAGGGCACCGTAGGTCCCTTTAATTATGCCACAGGCCCGCAGCTGTGTGCCCAGAGACGCCAGTTGAGAAACAGCTATTCAACAGCACGCACGCACATAGACAGACACCGCGCTATTTGAAAGAAGGAAAGAAAGAAAGAGAGAGTCCTTTTTGTTTTGTTATTTTGAATCTTGCGCGTGTTTGTTTGATTTATTTTGAAGGATTTATTTATTTGTCTGGAGCCTGTTTTGTTTTGTTTACTTTATTACCCCCGACTGTTTTGAAACATACACATACCACTCACCTACTGCAATATTATCAAGCCTTCATCAAGCCAATGATCATCGTCATCAACCAACTTACAACTTCTACAAACAGTGAGTAAAACAAGACAGCCCAAGTCTCTCAGTGTGTGCTAGTTGGACCGTATACTGGCGAAAGATAGGAATGTTGGCCCTATATTCAAGTTGAATAGCTTCTCCGATACGGACAGTTATGGAAGTTGGATGGATCTGAAGGATGGCAATGGATGTATCATGCTAATGCTAATTGGATGAGCGATATCCTATGGATGGATGGACGCGCAGAGCGCGATATTTAATGTGGATTGGAAGGAATATATGACGCTATTGAGCGAGCTTGTGCAAATACGCTTGGATTTAAAATCGGATGCTGCTGTTGTATTATAAGTATTGACGTCACGTCATGTTGTAATGATGTCGCAACATGAAATGCAAGAAGTCGGCCCGTCTGAAACTCCTGCGGCCACGGCGCCTGGTGGTGATGTTCATTCTTCTGATAAAAGTGCACCCTCAACGGAGACTAAAAGACAAGTTAAGCCCACACAAAAGGCAATTGAAGCTAATTATGCAAAACAATGCAACGCAAGAAAAAATAAACTTGGACAACTCACAAACAAACAAAATGTGTTGCTAGCACTTATGACTAATTATAAAAATATTGCATTGGTTAAACACGAATATGACGAATTTTGCACTAAAACAAATGACTTCAAATCACTCCATAAATCAGTACAACACTCATTATCAGAGGAAGAGGCCGCAGATGACCATGAGCAGTGGTATAAGCCTAGATTTCAAAGCATTTGTGAATTTCATGATAAAGTTATAGATTGGATGAATAATGCCCCTGTAGCTATGGCACAAATGCCACCAGTTAAAGTGTCTACAGCAGTCCAAGTGCAATCAGCCGTTCCACCGGATGTTCAAGCCATACCAGATGTACCAGAAGTAACACAAGCAATAAGTGAGAAACCTAAATCATTAGATAATGTTTCAGTTGGCATGATAAGCAGAAAGAAAGCTAATGCAAGCTTCGCAGCATTGAAGCAGGCAGAGGCAGAAAGAGCAGCAATAGCAGCACGTGCTGCTGCTCTTAGACAAAGGCAAAATTTTGAATTTCAGGAGGCACAATTAAAAGCCAAAAGGGAAGCCTTTGAATTGGAAGTTGAACTTGCTGCTGCTGATGCCAAACTGAAAGCATTAGATATCAGTAAACCTGTAGACCCTAAATCTGTTGTTAACCCATTACTCCACATCGATGAATATTTTGCCTCAATGCAATCCATAGCAGTAGACAGCCAGAAGGTTGATAATTATTACAGAATGGATGATGATGAAGATGATGATGTCGATGAGGAGGATGATGGCCATGATGATCATGATGAAGAGGAGGATGATGATGACGAATATGATGAAGAGCAAGGAGCTGCTTCACTTTCACGGAGACGAAGTTCTCAGCACGCCACTAGCGTCCAATCACGGCAGCCACAGAGACAAATGTCTAAGCAGCGATCACGCTTGCCTGTTGCACACCAACAACCCCCCCAGCCTAACCCAAACATTGGCTTACAAGATGGTGCTGCAGTTAATGTCCAACCAGGTGTAGGCATGATGGAAATTATGAGAAAACAAAATGAAATCACTGAAATGTTAATACAAGAACAGCGGTTCTCACTCTTGCCATCTAGAGAAATCCCTGTTTTTAACGGTGATCCTTTAACTTACCTTTCCTTTATTAGAACTTTTGAACATTGCATTGAAAGTAAGACAAGCAACAATAGGGACAGACTTCTCTTTCTAGAACAGTTTACAGAGGGACAGCCAAGGACTATTGTAAGGAGCTGCCTCCATATGGAGCCACAGAGAGGCTATATAAAAGCAAAACGGCTGCTGCACAAGCACTTTGGAAATGAGGTCCTTATTGCTGCTGCTTATCAGGAGAAGATTCTGAATTGGGATGCAATCAAATCAGAGGATAGCAAAGCCTTACACAAATTCTCACTATTCTTAAGAACATGCTGCAATGCTATGAGCAATAATGAAATACTGCAAGACATGAATAATCCCACACATTTGAAATCTGTCTTATCAAAACTGCCATTTAAATACAGAGAGAGGTGGAGAACCGTGGCATACGAATACCATGAACGTACACGCAGAAGAGCCAAGTTCCCACAACTTGTGAACTTCATTGAACGGCAAGCAAACATAGCCATAGATCCACTCTTTGGAGACATACAAGACGCAAAACAAAAGGACAAGAAGACAAACCTGAAATCCATTCCTGTTTCATCACACACGAAGAGCAACTATAAAAGCAGTTTTGCCGCAGTAACGGAAACGCAATCACCAGAACAAAAGTCTCAGTCAAGTACAACCAACCATCCATCCATCCCACAAAAATCATGTGCCTTTTGTAAAGGAAACCACAGCACAGACCTGTGTAAAGAGCTTGATAAAAAGATGCACAAAGAGAAAGTTGAATTCTTTAAAGCCAATGGCCTATGTTTCGGCTGTGTAACTCAAGGCCATTTAAGTAAATCATGTTTGAAACGATTAACCTGTAAAATATGCACAAAGAGGCATCCTACCATTTTGCACATTGAATTTAAGAAGGATGCAGACAAAGGTCAAGTAAGTGCAAACGCTGACAGCATGTCAGTATGCAGTGCATTAGTCACCATGGAAGGGCCTATCCATAACGGGGCCGGTGACCAGCAGAAATTATCGATTGTCCCCGTACAGGTCAAATTATCAAATTCCAACCAAATCATCAAAACGCATGCATTCCTTGATCCAGGAAGCACGGGAACATTTTGCACAGAGGCTTTAAGAAAGCAATTAAATGCCAAGGCAATGCCAACACGAATCCTACTTCGAACCCTAGGACAAGAAAAGGTCATAAGTATAAACAGAATCAATGGACTGGAAGTGTCAAGTCTGGAAGGAAGTGATTTCCTAAAACTGCCACCACTCTACACTCAAACAGAAATTCCTGTAACCAAGGAGCAAATTCCCACTCAGGCTGATGTGCAAGAATGGAGCTACCTAAAAGAGGTTAAGTTGCCATATATTGATGCAGATATTGGACTCCTGATTGGTAATGATGCAGCTAAATTTATGGAACCTTGGGCAGTAATTAATAGTAAGGGTAGTGGGCCTTATGCAGTAAAGACGAGACTTGGATGGGTGGTTAATGGGCTACTAAATGAACCCACAATGAACCTTGAGCAGCCAACCCATATTTTCAGTAACCGCATATCAATAGTGAATTTGAATGACCTCATGATCCAACAATTTAATTATGATTTTCCCGAAAAGGGCTATGAAGAGAAGGCAGAAATGTCTATAGAGGATAAACGATTCATGCAAATCATGTCTGACTCCACTAAATTAAAAAATGGCCACTACCAAATTGACCTTCCATTTAAACAAAATAATGTTGTAATGCCCAACAACCGCCATCTGGCAGAGCAGCGTGTCGTGACGCTAAAAAGGAAGTTCAAAAAGGACCCTGGATTTCACAAGGAATACAGTGACTTTCTGGAAGGTGTCATACAAAAGGGACACGCTGAAGCTGTACCTCCAAACCAGTTAAAAGCGGAGGAAGGAAGGACCTGGTACTTACCTCACCACGGCGTACGCCACCCAAAGAAGCACAAGCTGCGTGTAGTCTTTGATTGTTCTGCCTCGTTTCAGGGAACATCATTGAATGATGAGCTTATTCAAGGCCCAAATTTAACTAACACACTGCTTGGTGTTTTAATTCGGTTTAGACAAGAACCAGTAGCAATGATGGCTGACGTAGAAGGCATGTTTCATCAAGTTAAAGTCACACCAACCTACAAAGACTTTCTCAGATTCTTATGGTGGCCAAAAGGTGACTTCAGTAAAAACCTAGTAGAGTACAGAATGACAGTGCATTTATTTGGTGCAACATCTTCATCCAGTGTTGCTAGTTATGCCGTGAGAAGGACTGCTGAAGATAACCATAAAAGGTTCTCAGCAGTGGCAGTTAATACAGTAAAAGAGAGCTTTTATGTAGACGACTGTTTAAAGGCAGTGCCAAATGAGAACGACGGCATAGCGTTATCTAAAGAACTGAGAACCCTGTGTGCTCAAGGAGGTTTTCACCTAACCAAATGGGTGAGCAACAGCCGCACTGTGCTGGCTTCCATACCAGAAGAAGAGCGAGCCACAGAGGTAAAGGACATTGACTTGGATCAAAAGCACTTACCAGTCGAACGGGCTCTTGGAGTGCAGTGGAATGTGGAGGAGGATACATTCAAGATTCAAGTGAATTTGAAAAACCAACCCTACACCAGGAGAGGAATCCTTTCCACTGTAAGTTCTGTATACGACCCACTGGGATTCTTAGCTCCATTCATATTCACCGCAAAACACATCTTGCAGCAATTATGCCAACTGAACTATGGATGGGACGACAGAATTCCCGAGACCTTTTGTCATACATGGCATAAATGGCTCACTGGACTACAGCAGATGATGAATTTCAGCATTCCAAGGTGTATTAGAACAAAAGAATTTGGCCATATTAAGTCAGCGCAGCTTCATCACTTTTGTGATGCAAGTGAGACAGGGTACGGTACTGTTACCTACCTGAAAATGACCAATTCTCAGAACCAAATTGACATCTCTTTGATCATGGCAAAGGCCAGAGTCGCCCCCTTAAAACAGGTCACGATACCAAGAATGGAACTTACCGCTGCGGTACTCGCAGTAAAGGTAGGCAGGATGCTGGAGACTGAGTTACAACTTCCACTCAGAAAGGCTGTATTTTGGACAGACAGTACATCCGTTTTGAAATATATCAGAAATGACAGTAAGAGGTTTCAGACTTTCGTGGCCAACAGAGTCGGCACCATCAGAGACCATACTACTGTTGAGCAGTGGAGGTATTTAAACACCAAAATCAACCCTGCAGACCATGTGTCTCGAGGCCTCGCTGCCGATGCCTTTCTGAAATGTGAAAGATGGAAAAAGGGACCAGACTTTCTACAGGAAAAAGAAGAGACATGGCCTAACTTACCTGTTGATCTCACCTCCATACCAGCTGACGATCCTGAAATCAAAAGAGAAAAGGTTACAGTTAACGTCATTCAGACAGCAGATCAAGATGCTATTAGCACTCTGTTAAACCACTACTCGAGTTTCGACAGATTAAAAAGAGCTATAGCATGGATGCTGCTTTTTAGAACTCACCTTTTGCAGTTGAGTAGAAAAAGAAAAGAGCTAAATCAAATGTATGACCTGAACAAACAAAACCAATTGATTGAAATTGAGATGAAAAAATTCAAAACCACTCTAAAGGTACACACCCCCTCTCTGGATGAACTAAACAAAGCAGAGGTGGCCGTTGTACAATTTTGTCAAAAGCAAGGATTTCAAGAGGAAATTGAAACACTACAGAAAGGAAGTTTGAACGTGCGTAAAGACAGTTCAATCTATAAACTTGATCCCAAACTTGACAAGGAGGTATTGAGAGTGGGTGGGAGATTAAGCAGAGCAGCCATGCCAGAAACCGCAAAGCACCCTGCCATCCTCCCAAAGGACCATCATGTGTCCAAACTCATTCTTAGAAAGGTCCATCAGCAAGTAGGACACGGTGGAAGAAACCATATGCTCTCCCAACTGAGACAAAAATATTGGATTCCATGCGCCAATTCTTTATCAAGAAAGATTATCTCTAAATGTGTGATATGCAGACGTCTCAATGCGTCTGTTGGAGAACAAAAGATGGCGGACCTGCCAAGAGACAGGCTAACACCTGACCTACCACCATTCACACAAGTAGGAGTAGATTATTTCGGACCCATTGAAATCAAAAGAGGCCGTACCACTGTCAAAAGATATGGAGTCATTTTCACCTGTTTAATCAGTAGAGCAGTACATCTCGAAGTGGCCCATTCTTTAGACACAGACTCGTGCATTAATGCTTTCAGACGTTTTATTGCCCGAAGAGGCCAAGTGACTGAAATTCGTTCAGATAACGGGACCAATTTCATATCCACTGAAAAGGAGCTAAGGGAATCTATAAAGGCATGGAACTTGAACAAAATAGAAAGAGCTCTACAACAGAAAGGAATCAAATGGACCTTTAATCCACCCTCCGGCGCTCATCATGGTGGAGTATGGGAACGATTAATTCGTTTGCTCAAAAAGACCTTGCTATCAATCACCAAACAGCAAACTCTAAATGATGAAAGTCTCCATACAGTCATATGTGAAGTGGAAGCCATACTTAACAGCCGCCCACTCACAACAGTTTCAAATGACCCCAATGACCTGGAAGCACTAACACCGAATCATCTGTTAACTCTCAAGAAACAGCCGATTCTTCCACCAGGAGTGTTCCAGGCCGGTGATGAATATGCAAAACGTCGTTGGAGACAAGTGCAATACCTGTCAGATCTATTTTGGACAAGATGGATAAAAGAATACCTACCTCTTATGAATGTACGTCAAAAGTGGAACCGCATCCGCAGGAACTTTGAAAAGGGAGACATTGTGCTCATAGCCGACACAAATGCACCAAGAGGATCCTGGATGCTGGCTAGAGTCCTGGAAGCAATACCGGACTCGAGAGGACTTGTGAGAAGTGTGCGTCTTCAGACGAAAACCAGCGTACTTGACAGGCCTATCAGCAAGATTTGCCTGCTGGTGCCAAAGTCAAGTTGAAGAAACGTGAAGATTTAGACAGGCCCTTAAGACCATGCCTGTTCCCCACCTCACAAGTATTTATTTTGATTTTGAACCTTTTCGTATGGCTCCAGTTTATTTTGATTTTGATATTGTTATTAGAGCATGCCCATAACAATAGGGGCCGGTTATGTAGGAGCCATATCATTTGATATATTGAATTTTGGTTAAACAGCGCCCCTATCGGTCGCCTCGCAGTAGGGCACCGTAGGTCCCTTTAATTATGCCACAGGCCCGCAGCTGTGTGCCCAGAGACGCCAGTTGAGAAACAGCTATTCAACAGCACGCACGCACATAGACAGACACCGCGCTATTTGAAAGAAGGAAAGAAAGAAAGAGAGAGTCCTTTTTGTTTTGTTATTTTGAATCTTGCGCGTGTTTGTTTGATTTATTTTGAAGGATTTATTTATTTGTCTGGAGCCTGTTTTGTTTTGTTTACTTTATTACCCCCGATTGTTTTGAAACATACACATACCACTCACCTACTGCAATATCATCAAGCCAATGATCATCGTCATCAACCAACTTACAACTTCTACAAACAGTGAGTAAAACAAGACAGCCCAAGTTTCTCAGTGTGTGCTAGTTGGACCGTATACTGGCGAAAGATTGTAATGTTGGCCCTATACCCCCAAATATACCCCAAAATAAGCTTATAATGGGGCCAAAGGGTGTTGTGCAAGTTCACCTATATACATCGCTCCAAAATGCAATTCTTTGCTATATATTGTGTCTCCACCATGTCAGTAGTGTGTTAACACTCACACTTTCACGTTTGTTTCAGCAGTGGTTCAGCCATAAACCATGTGCCACGCCCCCAGCTTTTGAGACAGCTGGATCACTGCTGAACCAAAAGTGAAAGTGTGAGTGTTAACTCACTACTGACATGGTGGAGACACAATATATAACAAAAAATTGCATTTTGGAGCGATGTATATAGGTGAACTTGCACAACGCCGATTGGCCCCATTATAAGCTTATTTTGGGGTAACAGCCATAAAGGAGTATTTTCACAAAATAACACCTGGACCACTTTTTACAAAAAAATAATAATAACTGCAAATAAAGATAAAAAAAAACTTTTGGGCCAGAATTCTCCTTTAACCTTGGTTTCTATACCTGTGATGCATCATGGGGAAATGCAGCATCAAAGGCAAACATCTTCGGAGGGACCTGATTGGCTCCTGCTCTCTTCTGGGAGGTGGTTCCTGGTGTGTGATTGGCTGAGGGGTCCATGATGGTGACCTGTTTCTTCCTGGAGTCCACTTTGAGGAAGGAACTGGATGGAGATGCATCAGACTGGGGCACTGGACACACACGCACCATCACCTTTACCTACACACACACACACACACACACACACACACACACACACACACACACACACACACACACACACACACACACACACACACACACACACACACACACGAGCGCACACACACACACGAGCGCACACGCACAGCAGGAGACAATTAAAAAGTAGATTGGCTTATAGATCTTGAAATTAAAACCAGAAACGCACACCGCAAACACCAATGAAACAACTCAGAATGTTTGTCTAGATAAAAAAGTATGTCTATCTTCAAATATACTGTAATATATACTGTATAAGAATATCTAGAACAGATTGAAATGCACAATAAAATATTATATCATAGCCATAGCCATGTACATTGAATAAATGTAAAAGCATTTGTTCATGCTAGGGTAGTTTCCAGAGGAGTGAGCTGCTTGAAAAGAGTCTGGACTAGCTACCGTAGAGACACGATTGCCTCTAAGCCAATGGGACACTTATTACCCATGAAACCCATAGTCTGAAAGACATAAAACCCATACTCTGAATGCTGTGAACCAGCATTATGAACTAAGGCAGAGGCTGTGGCACACAAACTGAATATGGCTGTTTGTTTGTTCATAAATGAGAGCTTGCTGCAGCCGGCAAGTACGAGTGAGTCGTTCTTGTTTTTACTCTCTCCACTTCATTCTCTCTCTCCCTCTCCCTTCTGCTCCATCAGAGATCAAAGGCTGACGTGCAGGATGTTATTTAAGCTCTCTTCCTGTCCTTCTAATGATGACGGTGATGTATGTTGTTTGTTGTTTTCTTTGATACTGAAGACAAATAGAAAGCAGCGTCTTCATCTGATCCTAGAACAAACACAGCTTGTCTCTGTCGGCCGTCTGTCACTCTGTTCAGCCAAGCGTTGTGTGGTGCAGTGCAGGGCCTGTATGGCCATCACAACTCTGAAAGATTTGTTTCAGAAGCCTTTGATCCAAGCTACCCTCACCAACAACATCATATTACTATGTCTAACCGGCAACGTGACATAGCTCCAGCCGTTTACACAATCACATACCAGCAGTGGTTAGAGGAGCACCCTTCTTGCCCGGTTCGATTTCCCCAGATGTGAAAAATCTGGGTTGAACCCACAACTTCTCCAGTAGAACTGCCTAGTGGTATATGAGATTGTTCTGGTAATACTTCTACCACCAATGATGTGTGTGTGTGTGTGTGTGTGTGTGTGTGTGTGTGTGTGTGTGTGTGTGTGTGTGTGTGTGTGTGTGTGTGTGTGTGTGTGTGTGTGTGTGTGTGTGTGTGTGTGTGTGTGTGTGTGTGTGCGTGCGTGCGATTGCGTGTACAGTACAGCATGTGCATGTATTTTACTGTATTTGCATGTGTGTATGTGTGTGAGTGTGATGAATCCGAATGCCACCTGCATACAATAAAGATGTAACCCTGGCAACCCTTCGTTTAAAAGAGTAACTGTCAGGTCAACACACACGTGCATGCACAGACCTACACGCACACATGCGCGTACACATGCACACCTCCTCCACCTCCAGTCCTGGCCTTGCTGACCTCAATAAAAGAGCCCATCACATATAAGTAAAAGCCTGAGGGGGAAGGATTTTAGAGTTACGCACTTTATGAGGCGTAACTCATAAAGTCCTCCCCACTGAGACTCCATTTCCTCTTCATGTCTGAGAGGTTTAAATGCACAATTGTGTGTGTGTGTGTGTGTGTGTGTGTGTGTGTGTGTGTGTGTGTGTGTGTGTGTGTGTGTGTGTGTGTGTGTGCGCGCGCGCGCGCGCGTGCGCGTGTGGTTGCGATGTATGTGTGTGTGCGTGCGTCCGTGATGTCAGCAGATTGTAATGGGGTCATTCACTTCCTCAAGTCCTAAAACAACTTTAATGATGCAATGCCATATGACATCACACAATGACATCATAGCTGTACAACTAGAACAATGCAATTCTAGGAGAATTGCAAAGTGTGATTTCCCAGGTTTAGGCAATGATGTAATGGTGACAAAAGTATTGTCATGAGTATTATCTCCTGGAGGTGTCAAAAAATAATTGCTCTCTGGTCGCTCCCTCAGACTAGAAACAACAGATCTCTTAGAAAAATGCAAGCACGTCTCTCCCGAGGAAGACGGTGAATTTGACATATATGGCTTGAGAGCATGCGGCAAAAACTGTTAAGGGAGTAGCGTGCCAAGCTTTGGTCGGAATAAAAGTGCCTGGATTACAAGAGTCTGGTTGCCACACTAATAAAACCAAACATCAGACTCATTAACATCGGCTATGGGTTGGGAGCACTAATGGTCAAAGTGGACCCCTACAGGTCTGCACAAATGGAACTAAATGAACCATTAGAAAAATTAAATTGAGGATCTTAGGGTTCCAATACAGTGTTTCAACCCTTTTATTTTCAAAGATCCTCGGTGAAATACTGTGCAGGCCTATCTATCTTTGGGGGGTGACTAGCCCCTTCTATGTCCAGCTTCTGGTTTTGTATAAACAAACATTGTCCTATGATTGGCTGATCTCCCCATTGCGATGGTTTGATTGGCTGAGAAATTATATATTGAGGATAAAAGTGCAAGGCACAAAAGTGAGGAAAAGTGACAAGTGAAGTATTAAGTAATTTGATTGAAGAAACACTTATCAGTCTGACACATTCTCTCCTTGTCTTCCAGTCATTATTTCTATTAATCAAGACGTAACCAATAGAATAATTGCTATGTTTAGAATCAATAGTTGCCGCCCTACATTCCGCCTTTCTTAGAGATACACTATCTTTATCTCTCCTCTACCTGTCTCTATTCTCTCTATGTCTGTGCTATCATAGGATTCTCTCTCTGAATATTGAAGCTGAGAGGCGAGAGACAGATAATAAAGAGAGAGAGAAGACAGTTGTCTGTAGTTACCTGTATCTCTAGGTCCCTGTGTGAATAATTTAAGAATGTGGTTCAATATATGTCCTGCACACTCCAGAGAGATGTGTGTGTGTGCACGTGTTCGTGGTTACACACGCTTGTGTGTGTGCACCTGTGTATGTATGCATGTGCGAGAGTGCGTGTGCGTGTGTGTGTGTGTGTGTGTGTGTGTGTGTGTGTGTGTGTGTGTGTGTGTGTGTGTGTGTGTCTACTCTAGCCTACTGCTCCACTTCTCCAGACAGGAGAATAAAAAAAGCTCACACACAAACACACACATGCAGGCGTGCACACACACACACACACACACACACACACACACACACACACACACACACACACGCACACGCACACGCACACGCACACGCACGCACACACACTCACACACACTCACACACACTCACTCACCACGCATATAGTACACACACACTCACACAAAGGAAAGGGTACAGGAATCCGTAATAGGCTGGGATCTCAGCCTCATCCTCCTCCCCCCAGCATCCTGCTTGCAAATCCAATCTATGGATAATGAGATAGACAAATTGAGGGTCAGAATTAAAGTGTGTGTGTGCGTGCGTGTGTGTTCCTCCGATTGCCTCCAACCTCATGATTTCGGCCATCTTATTTGATCATGATGTGTCATGGGAAAAAAGCCAAATCAGATTATTCAGTGTGATGAACTACAGTACATGACCTACACATGCTGGAGCAAGATTGCAAGGTTTTACCTTGAGACCTCAAAACAAAGAATACTGTTGAGCCATGATTTATGTTCATTATTTGATAATTTATTCATTTACTTAGCCGTACAGTATTTTGATCAACAGTTCAGTTGTTTTCTCTTCCAGGCTGAAGGACAAAATCCTTTCAGTTTTTGTCAAAACATCATGCGGGGCAAATCAATACACATTTCTTACGGGATCAAGGTGGCTCTGTCAGATTTTACATATTCCATCCTGAGTAGTCTAATTAAGTAATTATTGTCAAGTTTCTCTAGTCTCAGTGTATTACTGTAGCTGCCAACTCTACTGTTTAGTCTGTGAAGAATGTCGACAACCACATGTCTCGATACACATGGAGTCGCCAGCTGTTGCTCTTCACCTGACATTGAGGAGTTTGTTTCGCTACTAAACAGGTGTCCTGAACAACTTGTAGGAGTTCCTAATGCATGTCGATATCAACAGACACAGCCAAATGTCTTGGTTAGAACATGCGCCAAAGTCAGAGGCACGGTGCTGATATGGAACCCCAGTCTCCACAGTTGCACAGTATGCAGGAACATGGCAGACAGTTCCTCTTTCGTTCTATAGCACCACCACAATGCATGCCAGATTTTTTCTTCCTAATTTTAGTCATTGTGCCAATTCCTCTTGAACAATGTCGGCTACTCTCCAACATGGCTCCCATCATAGCTACCCCTGTAGTGTCTCTGTACAGTGTGTAGATCAATGGTACCCAAAACCTTTCATGCCAAGGACCCCATAATTGACACTAATTAGCAAACCCCATTTAAAAACATTATGCCAGGGACCCCACACACCCCGCAGGATAACATTTTTACAGCTACTAGCAGTCATTCTAAACCCATTTCATTTCAAGGATGCCCACTTTGACCTGCATTAATGGAATACCTCCAAGACCCGAATTTGTGTAAAATCAGTGTTAATTTAACTC
>CM076966.1:18335572-18345572 GCA_039105355.1 Benthosema pterotum | reverse complement strand
AAGATTGAGGTTAGGTTTAGTGACCTATGTGGCCGGTTAAGATTGAGTTTAGGTTTAGTGACCTATGTGGCCGGTTAAGATTGAGGTTAGGTATAGTGACCTATGTGGCCGGTTAAGATTGAGGTTAGGTATAGTGACCTATGTGGCCGGTTAAGATTGAGGTTAGGTTGAGTGACCTATGTGGCCGGTTAAGATTGAGGTTAGGGTTAGTGATTTATGTAGCGGTTTAAGACTGGGGGTTATAAGGGCTGTTGTTTACCGGAAGAGAAGGAGAAGGAAAAACCTGACATCCAGTCCCAGACATGCGGGCACTACTCTCCCCAAAAGCAAATTCAAAGAAATGTTTTTGGTGCGAAGGTGTTGGACAGACTGTTGAGTGGAGTTTATATTAGGTAAATATGATAAGTACTTGTATATGTACAACGCAAATGTACAGCATTGTGCATATCCTACATCTATTTGTTGCTGTATTTCTGCAGCACATCCTCAGGTGCTAATAGACACACACAATCAGACTACAACATCAAACAGCTGCGAAAGGAAGTGCCAGTAATTGCCAACTGCTTACATCCGTCATCTTTCCATCTCTTCATGTCTCCATCTCACTCATTCTGTCACAACAAACCTATACACCAAGCGGTGTCCTTGGTGCATGCGTGTGTGTGGGTGTGTGTGTGCATGTGTGCACGTCCGTGCTTCTTTATGTGAGAGAGAGATGAGAGTTAAGGAGGGATAATTATACGTAGGCAGAGAGAGAAATGGCCCTGTGACCTGACACACAGTCCTTCTGTGAGACATATTTTCACACCATTGGCTTTTAATTAAGTACCGCAGCTAGCAGGAGAGACAGAGAGAGTGAGAGACAGACAGAGAGAGAGAGAGGGAGAGAGGGGGGGGGGGGGGGGGGGGGGGGGGGGGGGGGGGTTATGGGAGAGGGGTATGAAAAGAGCAAAGTGATCTCAGTGACCCATAGAAGAACTGATCGTCCACTGTTTGACTAGCTGTCCCTGGAGATCTGTGTGTGTGTGTGTGTGTGTGTGTGTGTGTGTGTGTGTGTGTGTGTGTGTGTGTGTGTGTGTGTGTGTGTGTGTGTGTGTGCGTGCGCGCGCGCCTGCCTCTGCACACGTGCATGCGTGTGTTCTGATTGATTCTCAATTACATGTAGGCACCAATCATACATTATGTATTGATGAAAATGTGTTTAGTTATTTTAATAGGTCATTGTTCATTGCGGTGACAAAGAATTGAGTTTTACAGGCTGTGCCACGGGCTGACTCGGGATCTGCTGAGAGAGAAACCTTCCTGTATGCTTTGCGCTTTTAGGGTCAACTAAGAAAGCCAACACACAGAGACCACTATAACGTTTTTACAGAATGGCTCTGCAAGAGGCTATAGCTCAATTCAGAGATCAACATTAGATGAACAACACTGTTTATATGGTGCTTCCTTCTTTTTTTGTGTGCGCATATTTTATGTAGACTGGGTAGCAGTTTATGTATACTTATATAATTTTATGTTAACATACCACTGTATATGCATAGTTTCATAATATACATATCCCACAGTTACATTCTTGGCTATGATTCATGAGTACTTTGTAATGTACTGTATAAGATGTATTGCCATTCTTTCGTTCTTGTTTTTTGTAAGAGCCAAATGCCTAAAATTGTTGTATAATGTAGACGTAAACCCTCCTACGCTCAAGATCTCTCAATGCAGAGAATGCAGGAATACACACAGTGATTAGTAGTCTTTAAGCCCACAAACCTGCTGTTTTTGCACATTGCTGTACTTCACGCAGGGATGCATGAGTGTTGATCATGCTTTTTTAGTCATGATTAGTCATGTTTTCAAGCTCTCCCTGGATGGATGAAGGAGAGACTGATGACGTACTGTAGCTGTGTCCGCACAGTGTGCATGTAAACACAACCTACTACAACTTTAACTTAGAGGCTTTACAGACAGCCAGTAACAAATCGTGCATTCTAGTTCATTTTCAACGGGACCGGCGTTGTGTGCTCAGAAAACGATGTGCGATAAAGAGAGCGTGTGATGCTGGGCGTTATTGCGAGGCGTCCAGTGTTGTTTATTGCGTGTGTGCTCG
The DNA here is from genome assembly GCA_039105355.1 of Benthosema pterotum. Lineage (NCBI taxonomy): Eukaryota > Metazoa > Chordata > Actinopteri > Myctophiformes > Myctophidae > Benthosema > Benthosema pterotum. The sequence continues at coordinate 18,343,468 of CM076966.1, read as the reverse complement.
TTTCGTGCACACGCCGGCGATTTATTTTAGACCTCAATCCTGTGAGCCTTTTTCCTCACTGCGCGATTCTCGTCTGTCAGCACTGAGTGGCATGGTGATAATGTGTGCGTTTCAGACTCGCTGTCGCCGTGTAACGCCCTTTGTGGTGATAGCAGATTGTTATAGAGACCAGATGGAGGTTGGGAACTTGTGAACTCAATACTGCCACCATCTGGTGGTGTCAGGTTAAACCCAAGGGGTATTTGACTGTGTGTGAGGTGCCTTGTTATGGAGTGCATCTGGATCACAATTTCTTTTATGTGTTTGTACAATTTAAGTGCTCTCTTTTTTATTTTTTTATTATGTGTGTGTGTGTGTGTGTGTGTGTGTGTGTGTGTGTGTGTGTGTGTGTGTGTGTGTGTGTGTGTGTGTGTGTGTGTGTGTGCATGCACACGTGCGCGCCTGCATGCGTGTGCGTCTTCCGCTTTCTCTCACTCAGTATACAGTACGTAAAATGTCTGTCCCCACAGGGACTCTTTGCAGACAATAATGAAATATATTAGTCACACACAGTGGAGGTAAAGAAGAGGTCAGGAGGAGTGGAGACATGACCAGGGGAGGATATACAGACTGAGGGAAGAGAGGAGGAGAGGAGAGAGCATGTGGGATGGATGGAGAGGAGAGATGTACTGTATAGAGATTTGGTCTGTGACTCCAAGAATCACATTAAGCGTGTGTGTGCGTGTGTGTGCGTGTGTGTGTGTGTGTGTGTGTGTGTGTGTGTGTGTGTGTGTGTGTGTGTGTGTGTGTGTGTGTGTGTGTGTGTGTGTGTGTGTGTGTGTGTGTGCGCATACACGGTGATAAGAGTGTTTGAATGCAGGTCACGCCTCAATGCAACCGAGCAAGACAGACATGGGATTTACCATTGCGCATGTGCACGCCTGCAGACACACACACACACGCTCACACTCACGCACACCATGAGGGAAATGCTCTAATACAGTGGTTTTCAACCTTTTTGATACCAGGCCCAGTATACAGTATATTCAGAATTTGAACCAGGGACCTCCATTTGATGACATTTTAGCCCCACAGACCTCAAAAGATTTATTTTGTTTTTGTCCACAATATCAGGCTGGATTTGGGAAACAACACAACAAACATGCAGGCCAAAATGACCATTAATCTTCTACATTCTCTGGTTGTGTAGACTTTAGCTAATTCAGATGATGAATATTTTAACTCAAGATAATGTAATGTGAAACATTGTTTTCCAAACCTGCAACTCTGCATAGCTCTCTCATGTATAAGTCTGTTTGCGCTCCCTACCGATATGTCTGTCTGTCTGTCAGTTTAGTGTATACTAACAGGTGACAAGTGTCATTGTTGAGCTAAACACTGTGCACAGATGCAGGATGGGAAGCTTGAGTTTTAGCAGCCATTACATCTCCCGCCCACATACAGCACAGCACAGCACTCAGTTCAGACGGGTCTGATTTTGGTAACTTTGAGTGCTAAAAAAGGCAATTGTTACCAGTCCACTCGACTGGAGTGCTGCTTCAGAGCAGACACGGCAGGCACTTGAGAGATCAAACAACGGTGCTACAATGCCTGTGGCTATTGTTAAACAGCTCTTATATTCTGAAAGCACTAACCACAAAATTCACCAAACAAACACGCACACACTTGCACCCGTGACCCCTGACACACACACGCGCAGGCATGCATGCACGGACCCCCACACACACAAACACAGTGACACCTGAGCCATGAATCATGGCATGGTCTCACAGCTGGGAAGAGACTGACAATAAAATGTTCTCTCAGACAGATGTGTGTATGTTTGGAACCTGGACCAGATGTGTGTGTTTACACATGTGTGTAATGTGGCCTTGTTGTTACCTGCCAGACAAGAGTCTGTGCTGGTGTGGATGTGTGTGCACGCGTGTGCGCGGGTGTGTGTGTGTTTACAAGCTGCATCTGTCATCTAGAACTGTAAAACATGGACAGGACCGTGGACACACACGCACATACGCACATGCACACATGCGCGCGCACACACACGCATGCATGCACACACGCATGCGCGCACACACACACACACGCGCGCGTGCGTGTGCACAAAGGCACAAGCACATGCACGGTTTTGCACACACTTCATCCTCATGATCAGAATACTAGTCGTGTACAGTATGTTGTACAGCATAGTATAGCACATACCGTACTATAGTAGCCTATGAGTAGTATATAGTGCATAATTAAGCAATATATATATATATAGTGATTAGGTCATATCTAAGGAGCATTGTTTGGGAGGATTTATTTTTTAGAAAATTAATAATCAAACAGGAGACCTTCAGAGAATCACAGAATGGCTGTGTATACTGTTAGGGTTTGTTTACCAGATTAACAGTATTTAATGCTTATTCAATGAAAGCACTGATGTGAATAATTATAGCTACTGGTATGTAATAAATAAATCATATTATTATTATTAATATGAGGTGAGTGACACTCACCTGGCAAAGAACGATGCAGCCGCAGAGGTGCTGCTGGTTGATGTGGAAATGGCTGGAGTGTGAGAGGGTGAGTTTGTGTGAGAGGGTGAGTTTGTGTGAGAGGGTGAGTTTGTGTGAGCGGGTGAGTTTGTGTGAGCGGGTGAGTGTGTGTGTGAGGGTGAGTATGTGTGGGAGGGTGAGTGCGTGTGTGTGGGAGTGTGTTGAGTGTGTGAGGGTGAGTGTGTGTTGTAGCGATTGAGGGCGGCTTCCGTGGATCCTTCTCTAGAACCTTCTGAGATCATCTGAGAGATCTGAGGAGACAGACAGAAAGTGATAGAGAGAGAGAGAGTGAGAGAGAGAGAGGTTATTCTAACTGAACTCATGTTGTAGAGATATTCAACGTGTAGAAACAATTTCATTTAAGTCAAATTTCAAATATCGCGAGTCGTGCCAGAAAACGTTATGACCTGAAGAAGAAAGGTTAGGTCAAAGAACATTTCTGAGGTAACATTTCACAATTGGGGGGATGGCTTTATGAGGCAGTGCCGTTAGCGTCATTATATTAAGGGCTTACTTTTTTCCCTCCTTATTTGATTACTTTAAGTTTACTTTACATTGCAGGACTTCAGAGTTTCAAATTATTAATTGGAAATCAATTGATTGTTCTATCTGTGAGTCCTAGATGTCTGCATGTTTATTGTTAGGCAACCGTTATTGTTGTGTCAGTGACAAAAAGAGGAGGGAGAGTAAATATGTACTCCATCCCATTCTATCTCTATTCTGTAGTCTCATGTCATTGTCCTTTCGTCAATGAACAGAAACCTTTGATTAAATGTGTGTGCACGTGCATGCACGTGTGTCTGTGCTAGTACAGCCAGGAGCATTTCTAAGACAGACAGATTCAATAAGCTGCTCTCTTTCCCCTGCAGCTACATACCATGCGTGCGTGCACTGCATGTATTTGTGCACGTGTATGCAGGCGCGCCAAGCATGAAATACGGATATGGATTATTGATTATTGTTCTTTACGAGCTGCCAGCAGCCACACAGCAGACGGGATAAATCAAACACCTGCTGCAATAAAGGTGTGTGTGTGTGTGTGTGTGTGTGTGTGTGTGTGTGTGTGTGTGTGTGTGTGTGTGTGTGTGTGTGTGTGTGTGTGTGTGTGTGTGTGTGTGTGTGTGTGTGTGTGTGTGTGTGTGTGTGTGTGTGTGTGTGTGTGTGCATGCATGCATGTCTTCATAAATCAAGTCTATAATGTCTCTACAGACTGTCTGACTCTGCAGTGCCCCCGGTTCTGTTCCACATATTTCATAAAGTCAAGGTAAACTATATGCTGTTGACTGGTCCAGAAGTGAAAGCTGTGTGTTATATGATCTTCTAGGAAATGGACAGTGTCAACACAGTGGAGAGATCATGATGAATATACCCACTGGTATGCACGTAGGTTTCATTGAGATTAATATGTGCACGTCTTTGACATCCATGTTATTTTTTCCCCCTCCTTTGTACCTAAAATCCATCCTGACTCTAATCTCCTCCCTAAGACTTGGGACCGCTCCCACGTCTGGGTGAGCCGAAGCCGTTCCTCACACTGCTTGTCATGGCTCTACGACGGAAGCCTTATTTATGCCCCGGCGTGTGTCTGGGAACAAGACGGGCTCTAATAAGAGATCCGCAGGGCATGCCCTTCCTTGTGAATCTCTGAAGTCATGTCGCCATGTCAGGCTTGCCCCAATGCAGGGACGGCGGGATTGGTGGCTTATTAATTCACGAAATGCAGAATATATTCACAGTAGAAAATCTTCAGGCGCGTGCTTCTGATGGATGACAATGAAATATTAAAACATTAACATCTGACTAGTAGATTTTGAAATACAGGCACCCATATGCATGCAAACCATTTATAGAATATTTATTGTGTAACATTTAATATAGAATAATGTCCTGATTATTTGAGCTATGAGACCATAAACAGTACCTGATACCATTTTTCCTGATCACATATTTATATTTTTATAGAACACTTAAGCCATATCACAATAATATAATATCTAAAATTTTGGTTTTCGACTTACGATGACGTGATAGGATCGGATGAACCCTAACAATAATAGCATCATCCACATGGTTCCACGAACAACATACAGTAGGTATAGCCTGATTTATTTCATACTGTGTCAGGGTTAGAAAGTCGACAATCTATCTATTAGCCTTGTTCTTGACATGGCAGTGCTCCCATTGTGTTAACCTCTACCAGCAAGCAGTCTTGGAGCTTCCTTTGGTAAATTGGAAGAATGCCATACACAACATATTCCAGATAAAAGGAAGGAAAAGAGCAACCAATTGGACTGTGTGGAATTTGCAACACATGCCCCTATACCATGGGTGTCAAACTCTGGCCCGTGGGCCAAATTTGGCCCGCTATGTAATTTCATTTGGCCCTTGAGACATTATCAAATTAAAGGGGAAGGCCACCCATTTACAACATTTTAATATGTCATTAATATACCTTGTTGTGTGGACATGATAAAAAAAAGTTCCACCAATTCTGTATTTCCTAAAAATGGAGGTCTGAAAAAATCATTAACAAGGTGAAATACATCTGATGACACCACCAATGGAATCCCCCATTAAAAGGTTAGTTCGTTAAAACTAGGACCACAGCTTTGTTCAGTTTTACATTTTGGGCCACTCTGTATCTGAGTTTTACACCCCTGCCCTATACAGTACCACACCCACTCATTATAATAGCACAATCAAACCCTTTAGCTGTGGCTTCTCCTATAGTTGTGGTTTCACATACAAATCTCATCATACAAATCACTTCCATCCCCCCCTCCTGTTGGACTATTTCCACTATCTTGTCATGACCTTAAGCACTTGAGAGAGAAAGAGAAGGGGGTGTCCCCAGAGTGCTAATTATCACTGTATGAATTATTACATTACAACTGACACACGCACACATGCATGCACGCACGCACACACACACACACACACACACACACACACACACACACACACACACACACACACACACACACACACACGGACATGAAGAGGGACACTACATTTCCTCACTCACTATGGGGGGCTACATAGCATACTGTACCTCTACTCTCACCACCAGTCATAAACTATACTGTAAAACCCCATCAACCAAATCGATTGTATCCACAAATACTGATCTTTAATGGTGAAGGTCTAACCTCTAATCAAGTACATAGATGAGTACTAATGTTATTTAGTTTTCATTATTATTATAGGGTACATTAACCACACAGCTTACCTGGTACGGGTACAATGTAACCCCTCCATTAGCTCTGGTCAGGTACTGGTGTGCTTGAAGAGCTGCCGTACTCAACACCGGTCCACCAGTACCAGTCCCATTACTGCTGCTGGGACCAGTCAGACATTGCTGCTGAGGTCCAGTTGGTCTTCCTGAACTAGGGGAGGCGTTCCTTCTATCCACCCCACCTCCCAGCCCCAGAGAGCTGGGCTTGGAGCCTAGTCTATGCCCGACTGCTGCTGGTGACTGAGAGCTGGTGCCCTGGCCACCATGACTGGGTGTGGAGGGTCCATGGCTGGGTGTGGAGGGTCCATGGCTGGGTGTGGAGGGCCCATGGCTGGGTGTGGAGGGCCCATGGCTGGGTGTGGAGGGTCCATGGCTGGGGGTTGATGTCCCAGGACTAGAGGTGTGGGAGAAGGCAGGGTTTGATGGAGCCACAGCTGAGGAGGAAGAAGATTGCAGGAAAGGAGAAGGCCACTCTCTTGAACCTGCAACTGCCACTCCAGACGCTCCCATTGGACCTTGAGGTCCGTATCGACCAATCAGTGCCGGAGGGGACGAGGTCGGGGACAAATCCCATTGGTCCAGAGTGAGGACCATATGCACAGCTTCCTGTTTGAGCTGGGTCAGGTGGGTGGAGCAAACGTCACAGCGGCTGTCTCGTTCGTTCCACGCCCTCTGGGAACCATTAGGAACCTGAAGCTTGTCATGAAGGAGGAGGGAGAAGGACGGGTCCTAGAAGAGAAGAGACAAACACAGAGGAGCAGGCGTTAGTCTGATTTAACCTGAAGGAGGATAACAGGGAAGGTCAAGAGGAGCGAAGACGTTTCCTGCACAAACGGCTGCAGGTGGATAATTGAACACGTAGACACACGTGCACACACACACACACACACACACACACACACACACACACACACACACACACACACACACACACACACACACACACACACACACACACACACACACACACACACACACACACACACATACACACAGTTCAACTGATACAGACAACCGACCTTCCATTTTCCTCCTCTAATCTATCTCCACATTTATCTCCCACTCTTATCTTCTTTCACTCTGTATCTGTTCTCTTGTCAAAGATACTGAGAACCATTAAACCATATGAGCCTTTCTGTTACAATCCTATCTGTCATGTTCCCTGTCTGTCTGTCTGTCTGTCTGTCTGTCTGTCTGTCTGTCTGTCTGTCTGTCTGTCTGTCTGTCTGTCTGTCTGTCTGTCTGTCTGTCTGTCTGTCTGTCTGTCTGTTTATGTCTGGCTGGCTGCCTTCCTGCCTGCCTGTCCCCTCTGCCCCCTCTCTGTCTCAAAAAACAGGCTAGTTTAATAGTTTCACTGTGTTGGAAATATAGATTAGTAGTATTAGATAGTATTTTATTTTGCATTACTGCATGTTTTCTCAAAATCAAGTCCAAAACTTTTGTCAAATATAATGTTTGATATTCTGTTGCTGACACTGAAAATGAATTAGAAACATGGAGCAAATTGTTTTCTGCTGTATGTGTTTTACTGAAGATACGATTATAGAAATAAGATTTGGGTTAAGGCATTGCGGAATAAGGTTAGGCTTAATTGGCCATGTTTTACTGCAGGTTAGATTAGGATTAGGAACAAGGTTACGTTTAGGCATACTGTGGACTAAGTGTAGAGACCATATTTTTGCCCAGGGCGACTATGTTTTGGTGTCTGTTTCGGTATTTGTTGCAAGTCATCTTTATGACTCCAAATATGGAAGTTGCCTGGTGATGAAACATGCGGTTTAGGTCATCTATCTCCTCAGATGACCCCTGGTGCCCGTCTTTTCTCTGTGCTCACCATGTGAGAGTGTTTGTGGTTAACTTATTACAGCTAACCTTCTAGGCACGCAAACATGCACAGTCGCAGACACACACCCGTGCACGCATGTGCACACACACACACACACACACACACACAGACACACATAATACACACGCACTTGCACAGTAATTGGATGAGAGTTGTATCTTGTAATGTAATGACATTATGGCTAATGACTCCAGAATGACAGCAAATAACATTGGAGAAGTGAAGTTATAACAGAGCATGACTCAACACAACACTGCCAAGACAAGGGGTTCAATTCC
>CM076966.1:18328072-18330572 GCA_039105355.1 Benthosema pterotum | reverse complement strand
ATCCACCAACAGTGTATGGGGGAAGGGAAAGGAGAATACTTGGCATTAGTGTTGCTTGTACACCCTCATTGGCTGTTTAACATAATTCACTCATTTACTGTGCTACAAAGATGTAGTTGGCACACGCACACACACATGCACACGCACATGCGCACACACACACACACACACACACACACCACACACACACACACACACACACACACACACACACACACACACACACACACACACACACTTCTTTTCTCCACTCAGCCCCCACTCATTCTGCCATCCATTTCTCATTTCAACATAGTGAACTTCGGAGTTGTACGTATGTGTGCGTGTGTGCGTGTGTGTGTGTGTGTGTGTGTGTGTGTGTGTGTGTGTGTGTGTGTGTGTGTGTGTGTGTGTGTGTGTGTGTGTGTGTGTGTGTGTGTGTGTGTGTGTGTGAGTGTGTGTGTGTGGTGTGTGTGTGTGTGTGTGTGTGCGCGTGTGCGCACGCACAGACAACAGAGAAGGTTGTTATTTACTGTGATGTGATGAGAAGGGACAGTTCTCTTGTGTCTGTCCCTGGATCTTGCTTGTTATCAGTTTGTGTGTGTGTGTGTGTGTGTGTGTGGGGGGGGGGGGGGGGGGGGGGGGGGGGGGGTAAAAGGTAAATGGTCTAAAGAAGTCAGTCAAAAGAGAATGTTCATTGTTCCGAAATTACTAACCCTATCTCTAAGCATAACCGCCAGCATGGGAGCCGAGCATGTTCGGAATAACAAGACTTTGTAACTATGGGTAGTCCCCAAAGGATCAACATGTGGAATGTCACAACAGGTCAGCTCCATTATGTTTTGGACCCTGTTTCTGTGTGGTCATCACTCCTTCATCATGTCTGTGCCACTGCCCAGCTAATTCTTGACACCAATGGACCCTGTGGGTCCATTTTCTAACACTCTCAGAGTACACCGAGGAAGAACCTCCGACCCAAAGGTTTCAAATCTCTGTAATGGTTGGACTGGCCACTATAACTTTTGAACCGTAGGTTGTACAATTAAGACAATGTCCCTGGAGTCCTTGCATCATGACACAACTCTCCAAATAGGTCACTCCATTATATTCTTTATGTGCGCGTGGGCAAGCTGTGTGTGTGATTCATTTCCCTCTACAAGGACAGACAGACAGCCTCAACATAGTGAGAGACAGAACGAGAGAGAGAGAGAGAGAGAGAGAGAGAGAGAGAGAGACAGAGAGAGAGAGAGGGAGAGAGAGAGAGAGAGAGAGAGAGAGAGAGAGAGAGAGAGAGAGAGAGAGAGAGAGAGAGAGAGAGAGAGAGAGAGACAGAGACAGAGACAGAGACAGAGAAAGAGAGATTAAAATGAGTTCGCTACCTGCAAGGTGGTAGGCCATTGTGTAAGCCCATTGACTTCCCACTCTCAAAGTCTCTGTTTCATTTCTGGGTTGTCAGGGAGGTTGTTGTTAAGCAGTGATCTTTAGAATTAGCGCATACCCTGGCCCTTACCTCTCGTCAGAAATGTTCCGGAGCAACGTGAGACAAAGTCACAAATTAAATCTGATGCATCGGATGCGCAACGGTTCACCAAGGACAGCGCTCAAGATATACAGGGCCTATTAGTCATAATTATGATATTGGAGGCTCAATGGAGCTGTATGAAAAAAAGCTGATGGGAACAGAGGTGTTGCATACTGTAGCACCCAGAGCAATGCTGAAGGGTAAATCGATGGACATGCTTTTCATACATGAAGTGTATGGTGGGAGGGGGGCAGACTGAGTCAGTTAGGGTCGAAGGCGGTTGTCAGCAATTCAAAGGTGGAAAAAAGCTGTTTTGGTGATCAGGTTGGCATGAAGTTGGGAGGAGATGGTGGTGGGATTGATGTGGGATTGAGCCTTCAAAGTTGAATGAGGATATGGAAGGAGGAGGGTTACGGGGTTCAGGAGTTTAGGTATGACGATAGAGTACAGGTTGTAGCAGTACTGGTTTTGGAGGAGGTGGTATAGTGTGCTGCAACTTTCCAAACAAGCAACACAATCCTGCATGGTGCATCGTTCAGATTTGATTGATATAATATTTCGATTGTAAGTGCTGTTTCAGAACTGAACACACGTGTGTGTGTGTGTGTGTGTGTGTGTGTGTGTGTGTGTGTGTGTGTGTGTGTGTGTGTGTGTGTGTGTGTGTGTAATCAGTTGAGTGAACATAGAAGGTTTAAAACCTTGCTTCATTCATTCTTTCCTGCTTTGCTTCTTTTCCTGTTTTTCATTGCTCCCTCCCTCTGTCTCTGTCCCAGCTCGGCCTCAGTCACTGTTCATGTCTCTATTTTCATGTCTTTATCTCATACACGGATGCATTTCTCAGCAGGTTTGGGGATCAGTGAATTGGTGCAGAAGAAAAACAGCCGGTCTCTAGCACCTGCTCATCGTCTGTGTGTGTGTGTGTGTGTGTGTGTGTGTGTGTGTGTGTGTGTGTGTGTGTGTGTGTGTGTGTGTGTGTGTGTGTGTGTGTGTGTGTGTGTG
>CM076966.1:18310572-18320572 GCA_039105355.1 Benthosema pterotum | reverse complement strand
TATGTCTGCTACCTTCCATTAATAGCTCATGGTAAGACGAAAGAGTTCCAGCTTGCCCAGTGTTGAATCTAAGATGGCCCCCTGCTAGAGTGTAAATGAGCTAGCCAGTTGGAACCATGCCTGCTTTCAAATTATCTAGCAGTTTACATCAGCGCCCGACTACAATTGTGGTTGTTGCACAAATTGCAGCATAATTTATATGAAATGTGTGCACATCGGTGTATTGTATTTATTTATTTATATTTTTTTAAATTAGCTAGTTATCTACACTGGTGCCGAACGGTAAGTACCAGAGTTTTGTTTATAAGTCTGCCCAAATTTAAATGGCTGCATAGTCCCTGTTGGCGCCAGTTTTTAGATTAGCACTCTGTCTGCATTAGTGCCTGGCTGTAAATGAGGCAGTCATCTAACAATTCTCATTACCAAGAGAGAGGGAGAGAGAAGGATGGAGAGAGACAAAGGGAGAGAGATTTACTAATTTATATGTGAAAATCCTTTATGGTATAGCCCCTGTTGGCTCGTCGATAATTAGATTATAAATAATTAGGCATACAGGCAACTAGCTCATTTACTTTTAGACACCTCATCTAAACCTGTGTGTTTGCAGGCTGAACACAGTGCATGACCTTCATCAAACCGCCATGTCTCTACTGTGCGTAATATAATGAATCTGAAATGCATGGCATTTATATTTTGCAAACTAAATAGGTGTGCAGAGTGGTTGAATTATTATGACAGAATGGTCTATTGTTCAAAGGCGTGGGGGGGTGTGTGGCTTATCTTACTTATCATCTTGATGCTGAGCATTAAGAAGGACTGTTTTTCAAAAGATGTGATGCATTAGACATAAATCTATTGCAATCCTTTCTTGGTTTTATCCGCCATCGGTGTATAATGAACAATCTATGTAAAGGGCCGTGGGTGAAGGCGCTATATAAATGCACCACTTACCATTCATTTGCTTTACTTCTTATGTACACTAAGGACCCAAGAAAATGCATCAAATTGATTGTAGTTGATTAGTTCTCCAAACAGGCATTCCTACCCAACTCTCTTAAGGCCCATTCACACTACAGTTTTATGTGATGACCATCAAAGCGGTTATAAAAACAGAGATGTCTTGGTGAATCGCTTACCACTCCAACATGATGTCATGTTGCAGTTTTTGCTCATCATCGCCTTCACCTAAGACTGTTAGGTATATACTGTACAACAGCCGCCCTTTCATCGTATTTAATGCAAAAAAATCCCTACGCAAATATGAATATTAAGTTTGATAGCCTTGCATTTGAGGAGGTTTTATATCTCCCATGGTTTCCATAACTGTGTTATGACATAATAGTTTAACTGGGTTAGACATGTAGGTGTAGGTGTCTGAATTTAAGTGCAGGAGCCTGACTCTAAATGGGTTAGCTGTTTTTATCGTCCTTGAGTGAAAGCGGTGCTACCAGGTCGTAATTATTTCTCTTCAGGAATTGCATGAAGCAAAGCGTTCAGCGTTGTACTGAAAAGCTCATGCCAGGGACCGGCAATGAACCATTTGTATAAATGATATTATGTTCCTGTCAGATGCAGCGTTAGTGAATGAAGGGCACTTACCCAAAATGATCAATCAGTTCAATTTATCAATCATAATGAATTACTCAAGCGCCACTCACACCAGGAAAGGGAAGTAAGGGATACATGTGCCTTTACCTGATTTACATGGTGAGGTCTTTACCTGATGTAGTGTTTTACATGCTGGGGTCTTTACCTGATGTAGCAGGTTTTACAAGTTAATTGGACTCTCGGGCTTATCTCACATTTTCTCACACGTCGCCACATACATTACCGAAGAATTGTGTCCTCCCCAGACCCACAGACAGACAGGTAAATATACTGTACTACTGTGTATGGGAGTTTTTTGGGTGTATTGTTGGTGCTTAACTCGGAACCTGTTAGTCCCGAACATCGCTCTACACTCCCCCCCATGAATGGTCATATCCTGTGGGGCACACACATGTCAACGGTCACATTGCTTTGTCATGCAGCGCTGGAGTTAAGCCAGGACGGACAGACACAGGTTTTGTAAATTATATACACTACAGATATATTTATATTCAGTCCTTCCCAGCTATATGGATTAGAGATAGTCCCCTCGAGTGTTGTCCCGTCTCCTGGGGGGATTTGCAAACATTCTTGTCCTCCACTCATTTGTCCTCCACCTGGTGGTTCTTCAACCCCCTCACTATCGCTCCTTCTTCTCTCTCTCTCTCTCTCCTCTCTCTCTCTCTCTCTCTCTCTCTCTCTCTCTCTCTCTCTCTCTTTCTCTCTCTCTCTCTCTCTCTCTCTCTCCCTCTCTCTCTCTCTCTCTCTCTCTCTCTCTCTCTCTCTCTCTGACAGTGATAAATTGCCTGCTGTGGTCAGGGTAATCCATCTTTCAGTACCCAGACCTGATTGCACCCTCTCTCTCTCTCTCTCTCTTTCTCTCTCTCCCCTCCCACTCTCTCTCTCTCTCTCTCTCTCTCTCTCTCTCTCTCTCTCTCTCTCTCTCTCTCTCTCTCTCTCAGGTTAGTGAGACCCAGAGAGGAAAAATAGAATGGAACTATAAGCTGGAGAATGCGTGCACACATACAGGAACACATCTACGCATAGAGACCCCCTTACAGTACACTCACATTTGAACATGTAGGCCTAGAGTCGACATTCACTCACTCACTCACCCTGTGTGCATGCGCACACACTGCGCATACACACACAGTTGTGCGCACAGCAGAAGTGCAGTCCAGTTCAATCCTCCTACTAATTACACGGCTGCAGATACAAAGCAATAATTATGCTTTGAAAAGCAAGTCGTTGCACACACATACAAAGGCAACCATTCACATCCTGCAAATACCAAATACCACGGTTAACCAACTACAAAAACAAAGCTATATTTCACTCAATTCTATAGCAAACCTGTATGAAATGGCTAGTGTTGAAACTCATGCAGTGTGTTTCTTTTATGTCTATTTACTGTCTCCGTCATGGCAGTTCTCTGGCCAAGTCACACAGTCAATAGCAGGTAAATGGAAATAACAGCGACCCTCAGGCTGTCTAAATGGAAGCCAGTGTCGTCCATCTGCTGTTCGGACATCATATTTACCTCGCCTATCTCTATCTTCTTTCTCTTTGTCTGTTGATCATCTCTACATCTCTACTTCTCTCTGTCTCCCTCTCTATCTGCCTCTCATCTTTCTGTTTCTCTGACAGACAGATGGAGGGATCAGAACACACAGTGAGAAGGAGCAAGTGTTTGTTGTCCCCAAATGAAAGATGACAGAAGTGCGAGATAATTGTGTTTACTGTCAGTAAAGCGGCGGAGATAAGAGAGAGCACAAAACAATAAAAGAAGAAAGATAAAAACCTGATTATTTAATTAATAATTACATATCCGTACAGACACCCCCCCCCCACACACACACACACACACCTCATCAAACCCTGTACACTCAAGCCCCTGCTGCCACCCTCAGATCTCCATATCAAGGAGCTGACCAGTTCTGACATTCCACCTCATCAAACCCTGCACACTCAAGACATGCTCCATACATGCCCAGTACAGTTCATTCCATATGTTGATCTGACCCCCCATGCCAAAGTCTCAGTGCTCGGCCTTGGTCGCTCTCAGATATTTTCCTAGTATTAGTATGTTAGCCTACAATAGAGAGAGTAGGGGAGAGGAATGCAGATGTATTCATGAGCAACACACTCTACTAGGCCTGGGCTACATTTGCAGCTAAATATAGACATTACACTTTAAGTGAAAAACAGCAGTGATGAGGACTCAGAGACATAATCACACATGTCTCCTGTAATGTCAACAATGCTGAAATGTGTGTACAGTGCTTCAGAAAACTAATAAGAACTGGCAAAATACTAAAGCCAAACTGACTGACTATGTGTTCCTTACCTCAACCAGAACAGGGAAAATTAAACTGTCAAATCTGAAAAACAAACCCTTCAAGGCACCAACCAACACATTAGGCTTTCTATGTATTGCTCAAGGACACTTCAAACTGGGAACCATCTGACTCCCGTGCTTTAACTCCTAAGCTGCTTCCTCCTCTCCTCTCCTCTCCTCTCCTCTCCTCTCCTCTCCTCTCCTCTCCTCTCCTCTCCTCTCCTCTCCTCTCCTCTCCTCTCCTCTCCTCTCCTCTCCTCTCCTCTCCTCTCCTCTCTATCCTTGTTGGTGTTTTCACCTCTTCACACAATGACCATTAGTCTCCATTCTACTCACTGGACTCTCTGGCATCCATCAGCCTCTTAACCTAGATAGTTAAACTAGGAATGTATCCATGCACACCCAGAGAGAGAGAGAGAGAGCAAGAGAGAGAGAGAGCTCAGTGTATTTACAAAAGGAATGCCATTACAGTGCTTGTAAAACATGAGAGTCTGACTGGCTGGCAGAGTCCTGCTTCTAATTTTAACCTAAAAAGGTATGCATGCCCTCCATGCTTAGAGCATGCACACACCCCCCCCCCCCCCCCCCCCCCCCCCCCCACACACACACACACATGCACGCACAAGCATGCACACGTACATAAAAGTGAGGGGTGGAGGTGGCTGAGAACCACTCAACCATTGTTAAGGAAAGTAAGGCACTTTGCTTTTCTACAGTTACTTACAATGATACAGTACGTACTTAGTATAACATTAATATTGTACGTTGTATCTTTTCACATTAATGTTCCTTTCACGTGAGAAAGAGGACTGTATGCGTGCTTGTTTCGTGCACAGACTGCACATGTCCATGATTAACTAGACATCAGACAACTAGAGAGCATCCCAGACTTCAAATTTGAGGTCTGGGTGGATGAGCCCAACACATGTTAGCCACGTGTCATTGCTGAACATCCTTGTACCTCCATGAACAGTAGTGCAGTTCCATTGGTCGCTATAAAAGTAGTGGTAGCTCTGTTGTTGTCCATGTTCTTTTTTGTTTTTATTTAAAATTAACAACCTCCAAGCAGTTTGTTCTGTTAATTTGTTCTTGTACGCAGATGATTCAGCCTTCCCAGATGAATACCATACCCTTGTTAATGAATTCAACAGCAATAAAACTTGGCTCTCAGAGAACAAATTATCCCCTCAAATAGCAAAAACTGAATGTTTTATTTGGTTTTCTGCCCAGGTGCCTTCATGTTAAACCCTCATTTGACTGCTATCACAGCCTGGGTGGTGAAACCACAGCTCTTAAAACTATTAGCAAGTTGAATGGCGAAACCAAATTCTTAATGGAAAAGTATAGTTTCTGGACTCGTCTTCACTTCGCTTATTAGCACATACTGGTTTTATGAAAGTCAACATATAGTCAACAATAATAATAAAAAATAATATGGGTATAATAATAATATTTTCATTACACCAACCATTAAACATCCAGAGAACCACCAAAATGGGCCTCCATTATGTAGACTATTAGTCAGACATTACTGCAATGTCAGACTCTGTATGTTTAGACTAGAGCAACAATACCTATATTAAAATAGCATTAGCCTGCAGCCTAGACTGCAGGAGGCCTTTGAGTGTGTGGTTGTCTGTGTGTACTGTATTCATGCATGAGTAAACATTTGACTCTCTAGAAGTAGTTCCAGACTTCTTTAGCTGCATTTAAGACATGAACCCCCTTCTGCACATATTCCACTTGCCATATACTGTATATATATATGATAATGTTCATAGCCTCCTACATAAAGGAGGGCTGTGTAATTCCACAGCGTGTGCACTGTGCACGCTCCGCTCACGCACAAAGTTTGCAGATCTAGTTTGCCCTAGCTTCAACATGGCCATGATGTTATATGGCCAGTAGTACAGTATAAGCAAGACCTGGTGAGACGTAGGAGGGGGTCTGGACAGGAGTCAACCCACAGAGCCTAGTCCCTCCATGTGCCAGAGTATAGTGCCTCCCAGTACCGGCAGAATAGTTCTGGAGCGGTGGATTGTGTGGCCTTGGGTCTTTCCCTAGTGGACTGACCGAGAGTAGCTACTGGGACGTAAGTCGGGACTTGATCAACCCCGGCTGGGTCGCCTGAGTGAGGGGTATGATGTTGCGAGACCCGAAACCCCGATGACCTTGGGATACATCACTGAGGATACGTCCCAGTTGCATCCATGCGATGTATCTTTAAGCCTTTAGTTTCTATTTATAGTGGCTCATAGGAATAGACTATGTGACAACCAGGGAAAGACTTGGTGACCACCGGAGAGACGGGTGACAGCCGGAATGTAGACGGCACCCGGGTGAGCAGTATGGGTTAGCGCCCCAGCCTGTGTCCTCCGTGAGGAGGAAGCCCAAAAACCTTGGTGAGGCCGTTAGGAGGGCCATTATGATTCACTGCTCCTGAATGAAATGTCTGGTGCTGGGAGTCTGGTGCAACGCACAGGTCCTGTGCCAACCTGGTGAGAGCAGGAGCAGACCTGGTGAGACGTAGGAGGGGTCTGGACAGGAGTCAACCCACAGAGCCTAGTCCCTCCATGTGCCAGAGTATAGTGCCTCCCAGTACCGGCAGAATAGTTCTGGAGCGGTGGATTGTGTGGCCTTGGGTCTTTCCCTAGTGGACTGACCGAGAGTAGCTACTGGGACGTAAGTCGGGACTTGATCAACCCCGGCTGGGTCGCCTGAGTGAGGGGTATGATGTTGCGAGACCCGAAACCCCGATGACCTTGGGATACATCACTGAGGATACGTCCCAGTTGCATCCATGCGATGTATCTTTAAGCCTTTAGTTTCTATTTATAGTGGCTCATAGGAATAGACTATGTGACAACCAGGGAAAGACTTGGTGACCACCGGAGAGACGGGTGACAGCCGGAATGTAGACGGCACCCGGGTGAGCAGTATGGGTTAGCGCCCCAGCCTGTGTCCTCCGTGAGGAGGAAGCCCAAAAACCTTGGTGAGGCCGTTAGGAGGGCCATTATGATTCACTGCTCCTAAATGAAATGTCTGGTGCTGGGAGTCTGGTGCAACGCACAGGTCCTGTGCCAACCTGGTGAGAGCAGGAGCAGACCTGGTGAGACGTAGGAGGGGTCTGGACAGGAGTCAACCCACAGAGCCTAGTCCCTCCATGTGCCAGAGTATAGTGCCTCCCAGTACCGGCAGAATAGTTCTGGAGCGGTGGATAGTGTGGCCTTGGGTCTTTCCCTAGTGGACTGACCGAGAGTAGCTACTGGGACGTAAGTCGGGACTTGATCAACCCCGGCTGGGTCGCCTGAGTGAGGGGTATGATGTTGCGAGACCCGAAACCCCGATGACCTTGGGATACATCACTGAGGATACGTCCCAGTTGCATCCATGCGATGTATCTTTAAGCAACATAACCTTTTTTTTTTTCTTTTTTTTTTTGAAAACTTGGTTCAGGATATAGAAGCTGTTTTTATAATTTGCCTTGAATGGGTTAAAACTTCTTTCCTTTATTGTCACACACATATTGGTGCATCAAGTCTACTGGATACTTGCCCACACGTTGGGTCTATTGCTGGATGAAATCAGCTTTTCATTATTTATTAACTTTTTCATTAACTTTAGATACAGTATGGTGAAACATAAAGCTATTTTGATGTTCACCTAGTTAGTGAGATAGTGTTACTTAATTGTTAATTTTTCACTCTATTTCCGATACCATTTACATTTCCATTTCCATAGGGTTTACACTTGCAGTTTGCTGTGCGCGCTAGATAAGAACATCTGCTAAATGACTGACAATACATTTCTCACCTGTCTGCATTTCATAAAACGCATGCCTGTGTAGCACCCAGCCATGAGCCCGCCACAACAGCCCCACCAATCGGGCTCAGCCCTATTGTGCATCTGGTTGTGCATTGAACTGGCGAGTGGGAGTCCGAGTTCAATCCGTGCTACTGTGTAATACTACACCTGCATCATATATAACCACAGTTATCTGCCCTTTTACTCCTGCTTCAATCTGCAAACTTAAAAATTTAGAAAAGATTGCTGGTGCATATTGTACTCAGGATAAAACATCTTCTGTAAAGACACAGACATATTTGGTCATAATACTGTTTTGCCAACTTTCAGACAGACTGTTTATACAGACAAGATGACTGCAAACAGAATTGTTTGTCTGCGGGTGAGGTAAATACATCTATCTACACTGCAGGGAACGGAGTGTTTTATTTGTGCTAATGAACATTTGGGAGATAAGCCATGATGATCGAAATGAAGCACGGAGGGATCAACAGTCTAGTACAGGCTCTGGGCAATTTGGCAGATGATGCTGCTGGATGAGGAATTAAAATTCACGTCAGACAGACAATGGTCCATAACTCTGCATGGACCATTGAAGTGAAGCTGAATATCGGCATGCCTCCCGGTGTGAAATTAGTTAATATTCCCCATATTAATGTTTTTAAAGCCAGGCTCTAACCATTGTCAGATGTGCACGTAAAAACTAAGTCATACAGTTTGCATAGAATAGAAGTCTTTTCCCCCTTTTTAAAAATATTTGTAGTAGAAGTATTTTACTTCATTATTGTAAATAATACACATTTTTTTCAATTAAGGAAGTAAGTTGGAGTGGCTTAATGTTGGCATCAACATGCTGGGGTAAATTAAGACTATAGTTCTCAAAGTGTCAGCCCAACTAATTAGTATAGATTTTATCCCCGACAGGGCCCTAAAATGTCAGGTCGGGTCGGGCCGGGGGGGTGGGGGGTTGGTTGGCAGAATTTGACAGCTCTACACAGAGTGCAAGTGAAATGCCATGGCTCAAGCCAGTGCATTCCATAAAAACCCTTATTTTGAAGCCAGATCAGGATGTGCGATGGCATCATGGTGTTTCTGGTGTCTTGACTAACCTGTCCGGAAGTCAAAAGTCAGGAAGTGACGTTTAGCCCTAGTTGATTTACCCGTGCGCAAACGACAATCCAGGGGCGAATTTCAGGAATGGCTTTTGTATGCATTGGCTTGAATGGGAAGAATGGGACAAAAAATAAAAATGGCCGCACCCATTCTGTCCCAAATGAAAGTCAACAACGGGATGTTCATCAGACGATGCGCTCGGACTAATAGATGGATTAAAGAATGAAATCTACAAATCGTTGTGTTTTGCACCAACCACGTCATCGGCGAGCGATGCCCTACGGTAAGCCGAAAGTATTGATTACACAGACAGACAGACAGACAAATAGTTATTATATTTATCATAATGAAACAATTCACTGCATACATTTTAGGCCTAAAATCCCGACCAAGGCCGACCTGGCCCTAAAATGTTGGGTTGGGTCGGGCTTGGTCGGGTTCGGGTAGAGAACCCTGAATTGAGATAGGTTAAAGATGGAGTTCCATGATTTTTTTCTACCCTAAAACATGATCATCAGGTATTATTGTTATATGAAGAGTAAGAATTTTTTTCAAAAAGTGTACAGTGTTTGTTAAACTGTCATTTTTATGATTCCACTCAACCAGTCCATTAAGTATGCCTGGTTTGCCTGGTGGGTGGTGATGGGTGGAGATCCACCTGAACTGAAGCCACGCCCACAGCTTTAGTTGCATGATAAAGCGGAAGGAGTTAGGGGAGGGGCTGAGCGTGTGATGTCACTATATTGCAGTTTTTTTCATTGGCACGTTTGACTGGAAAGGTTCAGCCCCCAGGAAAAAGCCCTAAATACAAAGGGAAGACATCATTGCACATAAAAAACACACCAAGGGGTCTATTTACATACTGTCACCTCTCAAACATGTACAAAATTGGAAAAAATACAAAAATCACGGCACCCCCTCTTTAACATCTGCATTTGAGGGGTGGCACACAGTCTCCAATACACAGCTATGTGTGTCTTTCTGTCGTCCCCGACCCCTGTCTGAGTAGGACCTTTGACCTTTGTCTGAGTATGTTGTAGACAACAACAACTCTGTAGGTCAACAACTCTGCTTGGCTCCCCAAGGAATCACATACACTACAACTATAGTGTTGGGACATGTGCACATACATAATATATTACCAAAATGCAGTAACTT
>CM076966.1:18303072-18305572 GCA_039105355.1 Benthosema pterotum | reverse complement strand
GTCTGATTGCCAGTGTTTACTGTCAGTGGTCAGTATAGTATGTAATATGTTTTTTTTTGTGGTTGTCACATACTGTACAGTCCCACTGCCAGTCATAAACACACTGTGTATAGAACAACATGCACAAAGCCCATCATCACAATAATAGCCACTCAATAACAAGCACCTGCATGTGGGTGCATCCATCCTCGAGTTGCATGTGTGATCTGCTCAGAGCTGAAGCACTTCCCCGCCCAGTCTAGCAGTGAGTTACTGTTATCTAGCACCAACATTAGGACAAATTAAGTAGCCGTGGGAGGCCAATGACATGGTAGTACTCTGTTTATCAGCAGCTATTCTGTATATGGATAATATAGGCTAATGATAGTCCAATTATGTAAAAACCATGTGCATTGTCCATCCATCATCTTTCTATCACACTTTTTTCATACTGCTCTATGCATGCAATGAGCAGTATGTGTGTGCGCGCGCGTGCACACACACACGCACGCACGCACGCACGCACGCACGCACGCACACACACACACACACACACACACACACACACACACACACACACACACACACACACACACACACACACATACACACATGCTTAACATAGATGCAGACATTTGTTATGTGGCAAGCCTGTGTCTTGCTCAGGTTCCATGCGTGCATGCGTGTTTCTGTGTGTTTGCATGTTCAAGTTGCTGGTATCTCAATCTTAACTGCAAGCGTTCAGATTATACCAGTTAGACCAGTCACACTACACCATTAAACACCACAAAATACAAAAGGAGTGTGAGAGTGAAAGAGAGGGGAGAACGAAAAGAGTACGCGATGTATGGAGAGAGAGAGAGAGAGAGAGAGAGAGAGAGAGAGAGAGAGAGAGAGAGAGAGAGAGAGAGAGAGAGAGAGAGAGAGAGAAAACAATAAAAGCAATAAAGGAAAGAAAGAAGAGGGACAAAGCCATCGAGAAGCTCTTCAGTTCAGCTTGCATCAGCATTCCTCCATCCCTCCCTCCTTCTCTGTTTCTCATCCATCCATCCAGTCTCACTGTATTGATGAAGCCACCTCTTTATATGGTAATGTGCTCCACACACAGACAGGTGGGCAGGCAGGCAGGACAGGCATACACACACACACACAACACACACACACACACACACACACACACACACACACACACACACACACACACTGCACGTTATGAGCAGCCCATTAGCCCTGACTGAGTTATGTATGCAGCTCACATCTGTCACATGCTGCTGCCGTGGTAACGCCTGCTGCCGTGGTTACCAGAGCGCCAGTGCGTTCGTCCTATGGGATTTGGCTATTATATTATGGGATAGCGAGTAACAGCTACCTGTGTGGAGAGGAGAGGAATTCCTCAGAGGAAACATGGCCAGGCCCAGGCATTCTGATCTCATAATCAGACTAATTACACAGTATAATGGTTGGACTGGCAATTTGTACATGAAACGGGATTAGAACTGGCTAACGCTGGCTGGTTGAACATGCCCCGTTTAACCCACACAGGATTTGGTCTCAGTGAGTAGGAAAGGTTGGTAGTGGTACACGGCACGCACCATGCAAAGATCTGACATGCAGGAACAACGTTTGGATATGCGGTCAAACATGTGCTGCTTTTGGTTTCGGTTTTGGTTTAAGGACTTTTATGTACAAGTGCAGAACAACGAATGTTTACCTTTGCCAACTTTAGGTTAGGATAGGTTTTGAGGTATGTTGTCGGTCTAATGACACTTGGTCTCATGGTATGTCAGCAACTTGACACTAAACCTGATTCAGATTAATTAATCCTTTAAATGGGAGTAAACTTGATCTTAGACAATTCAACAACCAAACATTTTAGTGTAAACACCTCGCAGACTTGGTGTTCAGGCAGTGAAGAGCTATAGGCCTCTCTACAGACCTATGGGGTGTGATGCAGACTGTCTGACTCCTTACACAAAGGCATCAGCCCTGTTCGAGGGAGCGAAACTGTCCGGGAAACGCAATTTTTGTGGCTCCACTTGGACGTGGCTCTGGAGGTGCCTGTCAGCGATAGTTGTCAAATGGGTGGAGTAGGATGTAGGCGATGCGTCCTCCTGTTGGGTTGGGGGCCCTCACTGGCAGGTGGGTACAGTAGCAGTTGCAAAACAGTGTGAAATAGGGCAGGACTGAGTTTGCCTGGGGGCTTTTTTTAGCCTTTATTGATAGGTAGACAGTAGTGAGACAGTTAACAGGGAGAGAGATGGGGGGTGACAGTAAAGGTCATTGGGGATTAGGTACTTTAACCCATGACATGCTGTCAGGCTGGATTATCAGCCTAGATGCCCTGAGCCTAGACCACTAGGCCGGCCCAGGCCAGGCGTACCGGTTCGGGTTCTCAAATGGCTCTACACAGACAGTTTCATAGACTATAAAGTCAGCGCCCAGTAACATAATATCTGTGGCTCAGTTATTCTTTGTCAGGTATGTCCAGGTATGTATCTTATGACCTACTGGTTTTGAATCA
>CM076966.1:18175572-18298072 GCA_039105355.1 Benthosema pterotum | reverse complement strand
AGACATGTGCGTTTGTGTGCAGGTGCGCAATGCAAAGACACACTATTAAAACATATAGACATATATTTAGAAACAGGGATTACAACCCCAAAAAGTATTTGACAAGTCAAAAAACATACACCTACACCTACACCTCCACGGTGGACTAGGAATCAGTCCTTGGTCGAGTGGCTGGGCACCACTGTATAGGGCAGGGGTTTTCAACAGGTGGTTCGGGGACCACCAGTGGTCCCTGAGACGATTCCAGGTGGTCCCCAGGCTAAATGATGTAAAGTTGGTTAGACAGAAGTCTACACAACTAGAGAATGTAGAAGATTATGGGTATTTTTGATCTGTATGTTTGACTGCTTGGTTTTCTTTGAAATCCAGCCTGGAATTGTTGACAAAAGTAAACAAAATCTTTAGCTTTGGTGTCTGTGGAGCTAAAATGTCATCAAATGGTGCTCCTCCGTGGCTCAAATTCTGAATAAATGGTGGGGCCTGGTATAAAAAGGTGAAAAACACTGGCATAGGAATGCATGAGTGCGCCAGGCGGAGCGTTTTTGACGGTTCCATGTGGAAGCACCTTAAGAGCCGCATGAAACCAGCTGAAGAGCCGCATGTGGCTCGCGAGCCTCAGGTTGGCCACCCCTGCTGTAGGTCCTCAACAATGTTCATGAATAATTCCATTATTTTTTCCTACTTGTGTCTCACAGGAGGGCTGCCGGCAGTTCAGAAACCTGTGTTCCAGTGACATCATCGTTGGTGAATCCAAGCTAATAGAAACTGCAGGTTTTCTATTCCTGAAAAGTTGCAATTCGAAAATGAAACCATCGATAATAAAAATATAGGCAGACGGGTTTCTTCACAGCCCATAGACTGAGTAAAAGAAATAGTGGTATTTCTATTATATGAACATACATTGGAAAGTTGCCCTTTGTCTTTTAGCATAGATAGACCAAGCCCACAAAGACAAGGCACTGGACACGTGAACAAGGTGTTTCAGAGTGACCAGCACCCCTGAAGAGACAATACCCTCTGACATCATGTCTGGACATCAGCTTTAGGAACTTCGCAAGCGTAATATGAGTGTTCTCAACTTACCCTGGTCATAACAAGACTATACTCAGACATAATCTCCATCAAATATGCAAGAAATGTAAGCCATGGCATGTAAACCAATTATATTATGGAGAGGGATATACATACTGTACTGCAACTGTACATGTTTGGAAACACGCATGCACACATGCATGCACACGTGCGCACGCACACACACACACACACACACGCACGCACGCACGCACGCACGCACACACACACACACACACACACACACACACACACACACACACACACACACACACACACACACACACACACACACACACACACACACACTTGTTGGTCATATGAATAAGTATGTTATGCACACACACTCACATACCGTGTAACATACATATTCATGCTGTATTCCTCCAGTAGACAGCAGGAGGTTTTAATCATCCTAAACTCAGCCCAGCCTCATGCACCAATACCACTCTAATTAGAGGACTGCCCACCAACCTCCCCCATTAACCCCTTCCACTCCGATCATTCAACTATACAAACCTCTAATTAGACCACTGATACCGCTGTCTCTGCTCTCCTCTCATACAGTATCTAGACACCCCCCCCCCCTCTCTTTCTATTTGCAGTTTATCAGCCCCAAGCTGCATAAAGTGTGCTTATTTGTTACCAATTAACTCCATGTAGCACGCTTGGCCTCTCTTGGTTCATAACTAAATTCCAGTCAACTGCAGCAGATGTGCTTCTGAATTTTGTGTGATGCATATGTGTTTGTGAGAGCAAAACTAAGCTAATTTAATTAGGATGTTCTGGGACATAGCCTTTGATGGAAACAAGTGGAAACCAGCTTTTGGTATTATTCTTTTAGCATACATTTTGACTGTATTACCTAGGCTGTATGGTAAATAATGTTGTTAATAAAGTAATAAATCAATCGTGCAGCACAATGCCAAAGATCCAAGCCCAGACCATCACAGTTTATATTCAACAGTTTCTCTCCAAACACTACTACAGTTATATCCAAACTATGTAGTTTATATCCAAACACAACCATTTATGGGCTATCCAACCATAACAGTTGTATCCAAGCCATCACAGTATCTACTCTGAAACCACTCAAACCATCAATACTCAAATCATCACTGCTGCGGTCCAAACATCTCAATTTCTATGCAAACCATCACAGATTCAGTCCTACCAAAGTCTGGTGTCTGAGAAGAGCCAAGCTACCCTTATGCTCAACAATTTTAGAAATAATGGTATTTTTGCACAGTGCAGTTTAGGCGTATGTATCCCTGAGGGTGCCAACAAGCCTTGTACAACAATCCAAGCCAACACATTAACACTGTGGTTGCTGTAGATGTCTCTCTAGTGTGTCTCACTGTGCTTTGCTCCATGTGGTCAAAAATAACAATGCATCCATCCACTAGCAAAATTGAAATTGATTTCATTGTTACCCAATAGATCAAACGACAAACTGCCGCAAAAAAATTAGAACAAGACAACAATCCATATGGCTTAACAAATGGCGAAAATTATTCTGAATGATCAATATTTCTTTTTGTGATCCATCATATTCATCCATCATGCAGAGTAAAGTGAGCTCATTGATTTCAGCTATAGAAGCTTTCATGTGGGTCCTTCTGTCTTTGGCAAGATGCCAGTTATTGACAAATAGCTTCAGAGATGAAACAATTTGTGTGACATCAGCGCAGCTCTCCTGCTGCACCTCATCATGAGCAGATGTGTGATTGTTGGGCGGTGCGCAACAGAACAAACCTGCTGTTGGCAAAATACAGTCCAGTGTGCATATACTGCATATAGCCGCGTGTAGCCGTGCACACATTATTGTTTTTCACAATGCTGTAAATGTGATTTATTTAGTAGCACGTAGCACAGCATGTACAGTACACAGACATGTTGGATTTTACTGTTAATTGTATTGGAAATTAAAGAGCCTGCATGCAAATCACAGAGGCTAGACGGTCAGCACACAGACACCCTGTGTCTGTGTGGCAGCAGAAGCAGCAGCAGGAATAAACAATAATATTTGGAATAAAGAGACAATTACCTTTACACATTAATTCAACTGGGCAATATCGTAGTTAAATGAGTTTGCAACATGTGCTCCACAGGTCAAGACTAAACAGAGATGCCTCACGCAGCACCTGTTAAATAGGTAACTTCCTTTCCTACTATACGGTACTTATGGCTCATATGCGCATGTGTGCACACACACATGTGCGCGCACCCCCCCCCCCCCCCCACACACACACACACACACACACTGTATAGAATAAACTGCATGCTGTCAGACTGAAAACAACTGCAGATAATTTATCAAAGAAATACTCCTCCCCTACACAGCGGGCATTCTCTCGGTCTTTCTCCCTTTCTCTCTCCCTCTCTTTCACACACACACACACACACACACACACACACAAACACACACACACACACACACACACACACACACACACACACACACACACACACACACACACACACACACACACACACACACACACACACACACACACACAGGTAGCAATATGTACCTTGCTGGAGTAGGGTCCAGGGATGAGCAGTTTCAGGGCCTGTCTCTTCAGCTCTGCCAGCCTGGCGTTGCAGTTCTCACACCAGATCCCTCTCTCACTGCCAGGGGAGCTTCCGCTGCCCGAGGCCGGGGAGCCGGTGCCAAATCCTGGGGAGCCGCCTAGAGATCCCGGAGAACACGTTCCGATCCCCGGGGATATGGTCCCAGGAGACCCAGAGAAGGATCCTGGCGAGGAGGTTCCTGAGCCTGGGGAAGGTGTGCCAGTGGAGCTGGGCATGGAACCAGCCCCCTCCGGGGCGGGGCGGGTACCTGAGCGGGTCGACTCCTCGTAGGCCTTCCGGTACCATGTCTCTGGAGAGAAGGAGGTGGACTTGGTGGGAGAGGTGTCAGGCATCTGCAGAGCCAGAACAAAATGAATATTAATGAATAGTAACACAGTGTGAGGAGGAGGATTTCACACCAATAAATATTCATAGCTATGTGTACAGTATTTGAAATGTATAATGATGTAATGCATAATCGTGTTACTCCTCTTGTGTTTAATGAACCACCCACTTGTTAGCCTGGTCAATTAACTTGTATGGATTAAAGGGAAATTATTTGCTTTTTGTTTTGTTGTCATATACAGTATGTAAATATGGCTATACATCATGGTAACTCTTCAATAGGGAGAGGCAAATGCTCATTTAAGATAGTCATTGTGAACAGTTCACTACACATAGGCCTACAGTAAATCCTCTGTGTTCGTTTATCTTAAAGGCCTAACTCAGAGAGTCTATCCAAATGCATTATTATGGGTGCATTTGCTCACTGTCAGAGTTCAATTAGCAGAGTGAATGGCTGATTAAAACACACATTCCACAGCTAGGATATAGGCTATAGGCTATGCACACTGCACAGGCGCTATGGTAAGGACTGGTCGCAACATGTGATTTTCAATGTGTTTCAATGTGTAGAACAAGTTTGATCTCAACAGGCAGTATTAAAGTAAAAAGCTGGTGTTTTTCTGCTTCTACAGGCTTTACTTAGTCGTTATATTCTACAAACCATTTAAAGTGTTATTCCACTCATATTCATTTTTTTCCTGATACTGTACAAATGTGAATGTGAAAATGAAGGGTGGAGTTCCCCTTTAACTATATTGTCAGCAGGCATTTATTACCGGTAGATAATATGGGTTGATGTGGCTCCGTGAGGATTGGAATTGGGGCGGCACGGTTGCTCTGTCCGTGACTCACCCGATGTTAAGTGCCAGACTGGGTAGGTGGTACAGGTAATATACTGTATGGCCGAGCTCCTATAATATGATATAATAACAAGTCCTGCTGTGCCAAAGCGAGTAAGCAGCACACCTTCATGGCTTCATCACTATAAGTCTAAATGTTAATTAGACAGGTGATGGGCGGGTAGGCTAAATGAAATTGAGCATGGCTATCTCTGCGACACTGACCAATATTATACTGTATGTCTAGGAGGAGCCAGGCTATGGCAGGTTTATGGTTGATCCATTAGATTTGATCCGAGTAAAAAATATAGACTAAAGAACGGAATAGAAGAAAACATACCCCGTTTTTTCTGCTCCGGCTGGTCCCAGACCTGTCCTTGGTCCCCGACAGTGAAGTCATTTTGGAGGTGAGATGAGGAGGAAAAGGGGATAGAGGAAAGGATAGGACAAATCTGATGTCCACAGATCACCAGATCGCCTTCAAATAATTCTCCTGAGTCCCCTGCTGCAGTTTTGCCTTGGGCTATATGAATCAGAATTCCCCACATTCACCTGGAAAACCATGAATATGCCTCAGATTCCAGAGCCACGAGACAATAATAATAATTTTATCCCGGCCAGGACAATTTACTTGCACGCTTTGCTTCTGCAAGCTGCAGGGATCACATCTGAAATCCACAAGATGACGGAATTCGCACAGCAGGTCCTCCGTTTTCTCCTCCATCAACGGGACTGGATTATCAGCATCGAAGCAGTGAATCGATATGTCCGAGTGAGTCCCTCTACAGTCTACAGTACATGTACACTACAGAACACAAATGCTGTCTGTGGTCCCGCTGCAGTCAGCCTCTCCTCTCTCCTCTCACAGCAGCAGCAGTACAGTAGTAGTGCTATAGGCTGTGCTACACAAGCTCACTGCAACTGCACGCAGGTACAAAATGAACCTCTTGACAAATTCCCACACAGATTTGAAGACTTTGGGCGCATGGGTTGATCGACACGCTTCAACTGTTGCCAAATGATTAAAGCAGTGGTTTTCAACCTTTTTTCATACCAGGGCCCACTATTTATTCAGCATTTGAGCCACGGACCACCATTTGATTACATTTTAGCCCCCACAGACCCAAACCCCATATTTCTTCTGCTTTTTTTGTATTACAATTCCAGGTTTGATTTCAGAAACATAAACGGCAAACATAGATCTCTAGTTGTGTATATGGGCCAATTCAGATGATGGATATATATATATATATATATATATATATATATATATATATATATATATATATATATATATATATATATATATATATATATATATATATATATATATATATATATATATATATATATATATATATTATTATTATTATTATTATTTTTTTTTTTTTTTTTTTTTTTTTTTTTTTTTTAACTCTTGGGGATGTACAAACATGAAACCAAATGGACCGTTGCGGTTGCGGGTCCATTTGACCACTGGTTGAAAACCACTGGATTAAAGCAACAACACTCCCTGCTGTACTTGTCAGTATGACTGTGTGTGTGTGTGGTGTGTGTGTGTGTGTGTGTGTGTGTGTGTGTGTGTGTGTGTGTGTGTGTGTGTGTGTGTGTGTGTGTGTGGGAGGGGGGGTGCAGTCAGTTTAGCCATGCAGTACGCAGTGGAGTGGACTGATCCGACTGAAGTGTGAAAACGGGAGAGAAGTGCACACATCTGGATGTGGGCGGGGCCGCTCTGGTTCCCCTTTCGCAGTCATGGACCAATAGACTTGCAGAGTCCGGTTGAATGACATGATGGGACAGGGCGTGAGCGACATAACATTGATTTTAAGGCAACTTCAGGCAATTATTATTATTTATTTACTCTGTGTGTGTGTGTGTGTGTGTGTGTGTGTGTGTGTGTGTGTGTGTGTGTGTGTGTGTGTGTGTGTGGGGGGGGGGGGGGGGGTGTCAGAGAGAGAGAGAGAGAGAGAGAGAGAGAGAGAGAGAGAGAGAGAGAGAGAGAGAGAGAGAGAGAGAGTGTTTGACTTAGACAAAAGCAAATACTTCAATTGCAGCTATTTTGAGTTAGCTAAAAGTCCCATTGTACAATCATTATTTGAGAATTTGTTTGCTTGTTTGGAGGGTGGTGTGGGCTGTGGGGAGTATAGGCTGGCATTGGCATGGGGCACTGTTTATTTATAATCCTCACTGCCCTCAAGTCAGAAGAAGCTTTTCAGCATCCTGCTGTTGCATTTAGCTTTAATGCTCCTGTACCTCTTCCCCGAGGGTAGGAGGAAAAACAAGCCATGTGTGGTGAGGATCCCTATGATCATGAATGATGCTGGTGGCTCTGTGGGCACATTGGTTATAGAGCTGCTCCAGCAAGGAGGGGACAGTGGCACCCATGACCATGATCTTACCAGCTGTCTTCAAAGACCGGTTCAGCTGATGTTTTTCACATGTGCCTTGCAGCTGAAATGAAGGCTGTATAAAGTCCTACTATTTTGTCACATGCTGTATGTGTACAAGTACACATGCTGTATGCACATTTGACTCATCTTTTAGATCAGTGTATTTGTACTTGATCTAATCACCAATCCAGCCCTGGATGGGTCCCATTTCTTAGTCTTTGGTAGCCTATGGCTCGGCTGGGGATTGAACCCGACCTCCCAGTTTCAGGGCGGCACTCCTGAAACTGGGAGGTGTATAGCGTAGATTCATTCAATAGATGATTGTGTGGAGGAGTGGAGAGGATAGTTGCCCTTTCAGAAGCTGTTGCAACTAAGTGAGCAAGTCTGTGGTAAGAATCAATATAATATAAATATATTTGATATTTATCTGTTTTGGTGATTTCTTTTGATTGTAATTTAATTGTAATTTATTCCTAGATGCATTATCTGCATTTAAAGAAAGTCTTTTGTGAAGAAAGCAATGCATGATAACAAATACAAGGACAATATTTCTGTTCTTTAGAGAGCCATTGCTTCCAAACAGACAGTGGATACACAGCGCCCCCTGCTGTTAATTGGTTGCTGCTACAGAAGACACAGCAATCTAATAGTGCCCGCCGTGTAGCAACCAAACGGGATCAACATGCAAAGAGAAGACCCTGCTAAAATGTGGAATGCATGTCCAACATCCATCAAAATTATATAAAACTCTGACTTAACACCAGACATTTCTACCTAAGAAACCTTTTCATAATCAACAAAGGCAGATTATGAACGGCAGGTTATGTTATTTTACAGCAGTAAACTATTCCACACATACGCTCGCGCACGCACACACACACACACACACACACACACACACACACACACACACACACACACACACACACACACACACACACACACACACACACACACACACACACACACACACACACACACACACACACACACACACACACACACACACACACACACACACACACACGCGTATTATGATTTTACTTTGACGTTCACTCCATGAGACGGAAGTCAGGTGATACAAGTAGCACTACAGTTGGGTGGGAGAAGCGAGCATGCATTTAAGAGCGACTTATTCGTTGACTCAGTCTACTAAACACAGTCACTGGGGACGCCATTTTTTTCTAATTCGTTCTTAAATGCTTGCACGCGTAGAGCAACAACATTAACAACTTCATGCTAGACTAGTGCAGTTAGTTAGCCTACCCGCCACGGGTAGTTTCCCCAAACAACTCGGTAAGTGCCTATCTTATCGGCTGTTGAATTAATTCATACAAGGAAATTTATTTCTATTGCAAGATGTCGTTTTTAGTCTACAACCATTATGGTCGCTAGTTTGACGCCAATAAACCAACATTGTTGTTGTTTGCTAATCGGTAGCTAACGTTTAGCACACCATAGTTGAGGTCGCAGTTCACAGACAAGACGGACGTCATGTTCAAACTTAATTTCCCATAGTTTTCCAAACTAATTCAATTTCATGGACCCCCAGCCATGCATTCGACTACGGTTGGACCCGCATTTAATGGCAGTTCAATCTCCTTGACCCCAATTTATATTGTAAAACCAATGTTATGGACGATCCATCCATTTGATTACATTTGTGCATTGACTTACAGACCAGACCATCAAGGGTCCGTTTTGGTTCCTAATAACTATAATTTAGCTGGAAACCCGGGAACCTCAAGGACCCCTAGAGACCACTGACGTATTGTGTTGTCATCTTTGATGAAATATGCATTAAGAGGCTGAAGAACGGGTACCTACCTGTCGAAAGCGGACAGGTCCAACAAATTCTGTAAACCCAGAGTTGACATGTTTAATGTCAAAGTAGTAGCTCATAACATGCGTATGGTGGATTTTTATCAAACAAACGCTTTGAAGATAAAGTGTATAATTCAACCTTTCTATACAGCTGCAATTTTGGTGAGTTTACCGTTGTTCAATACACACAGATCGCAGATTATTATTATTATTTTTTGTTATTGGGGACGTATAGTCAATGCGGGGTACTGCAACAAAAATCCTACAGTAGTATTGCGGCTATGCCCACACTAGCCGCATTGCAACTCCAGATTCTTTTATAATTGGAATTTATTGCATCTGGAGTCGCATAGCACTCTATTGACTCTCCCATTGCATAAATGTCACCAGTGATCTGCTTGTATTCAACGAGTCAAACTCACCAACTTTGCAGCTGTAGAGAAAGCTTGATACATCCTCTGTCGATCTGCAAGGGTTTTGTGCCATAAAAATCCACCGTAGACATATTATGAGCTACTTTCTGTCCTGGGTATTCCACAACAAACATCACAGCTGCCATTTTGCCAAACAAGAGTTGAAGGGTGGTGCTTGTTTTATACACTGACACACACAAACAGCAGGTGGCGATACTGCGTGTGCACGGACCAGGTGTGCACCTGGTGTGTGTCAGTGTATAAAACAAGCACCACCCTTCAACTCTTGTTTGGCAAAATGGCAGCTGTGATGTTTGTTGTGGAATACCCAGGACAGAAAGTAGCTCATAATATGTCTACGGTGGATTTTTATGGCACAAAACCCTTGCAGATCGACAGAGGATGTATCAAGCTTTCTCTACAGCTGCAAAGTTGGTGAGTTTGACTCGTTGAATACAAGCAGATCACTGGTGACATTTATGCAATGGGAGAGTCAATAGAGTGCTATGCGACTCCAGATGCAATAAATTCCAATTATAAAAGAATCTGGAGTTGCATTGCGGCTATGCCCACACTTGCCTGTTGTAGGATCTCGATACTCACTCACTCACTCACTCACTCACTCACTCACTCACTCACTCACTCACTCACTCACTCACTCACTCACTCACTCACTCACTCACAGGCATTAGTTATTTGAACATCCATGGGGAAGTGAATTATACGACTTGTTAAAGTAAGGCATTTGGGCCAATTTCTTTATCACTGTCATTTAGTTAGTTTGCTGAAATCCTGGCCAACAGAACTCTGTGGTCTCATTTTGCTCCCAGGTCACCATCAGCCTCATCAGTGGCTGCTGTTTTATTTGTGAACCATTATATTAAGAATAATAAGATACAAGATGATTTACAGCTCCTGAGGTAGGTTGTTTTTCTACTGTCACAAAGTCCTGGCAGTGCTTGTTCTGCATTAGCCCCGAAACTCTGGAACAACAGGTTCTTGGCCGAGGAGATATGCGCCCATGCTGTATACAGTATAGTATCTATTGGTGCTGCGCAATTAATCAAAAATAGATTGAGATTGTGCAGCACTAGTTGGCTGTCAGTTTAGTGACTGCTGTGCTTTTGTTTTAGAAACATATTTTCAGGCCGACATTTTTTTTGTTAGTCATTTACAATAGCTGACAATCCATGTAGAATATGGATTTGATTCCTGAAATAAGGCATGCTTCTGTCTCCTCGAATTCATCATTTATTAATTATATTTATTGAGGTGAAAGTGACAAGGATACGTCTGCATGAATAGGAGTACATGTGGATGTGTGTGTTCATGGTTCAATTTCTTCCACACAGACCCTTTCACTAACCTTTAACAATATAGTTTTATTGTTGCATAATGTTGTAATTTGCCGTGGCCAGCTCACCATCTAATTAATGTCTTTGGAAAAAGTTTTGCTCAAGTCTAAAGTACTAGTTGCCGACCCCTGGTTTGGGACATTATCGGCAATCTAAACCTCAACTCAAAAGTCTGCAGATGTTGACATTATTCCCAGTTCTAAATTGCCACACATGCACTAACCTCACCCAAACCTTAACCCTCAACTTTTGACATTCCATCGCATCTGCACACAACAAAGCAATTTTAAATTGGCATGTAAAACTCTATTTAATGCCTTTAAAAACGTGGTTAAACAAGGACATTTCTAAGAAAAAACCTTTGACACCTTCCGAGAGGTGAAAGAGAGAGATGAAAGACCACAAATTGCTCTGCTAACCACATATTCAACATTAAGCAAAATGGCAACCATGAAGATGAAGAGGAACTTTGCAAGAAGGAGGGATGATTTACTAGAGGAATACAAGACAAGATTATACCTGCCTACAGAAAAAATAAAAACTTAAAAGATTACCTAGTCCACAGGAAACTTAAAAAAACAACAACAACAACAACAAAAACAGACAGAACCCTGCTTAAAAAAACCCTGCTTAAAAAACGTCTTTAAACCCAAACTACTAGTGAAAAATAGAACAACAACTTGATAAAAATGCATCTATCTAATCACATGTAAGCAATTAATGTAATCTACAATATATAGGGGAAACCAGAAACACAATAGCAGCCTGGCTGAACCAGCATAGATATACTGTAACATGAATAACACAAAAGAAATGTTGCCAATCGTACAGCATTAGCGACATCGTACAGCATGTGTCCCGTGTCTCGACCATGTGGCTTGGAACTGTAATCTTTGCAGTAGCCTGTTGCAACGTCTGTGTGTGGGGGTTTCTTTTCTGAGCACTAACATCAATGTTACTTGTCTCGGCCATGCTTTTACTGCTCATAGACAATTACTTATATTACCTCACAAGAATCACGACAAATACAGTACTTGTCATTCTTGCTCACGAGATAAAATAAGTTAGGTGTGTGTGTTGGAGTCTGTTGTTGAGTGCAGGCTGGCAGATATACTTTACAAACTAACTACTGTTTTCTGTCTTTTTGAATCCTATCAAATTGAGTCATGGTTTAATGAGACACTGATATTAATGCAAATGATATGCTCCCTTAAAAATAATTGGATGTTTTTGGCAAACAGTTCTCTCATTCTCTTTTGGCAGATGGTAAACAAAAGATTGAGATGGTGTGATGGAGATCACTTCAGCTCTACCTAGAGAATCACCAGACTGTTCCCTTCTAAGCAAGTCTCCTGCGAGTTCTTTACCATTCACACCAACGAGACGTGAGGGACAACCATGGAACATACTTAGCAGTTCTCTTTTAAGCGAATCCCCAGAGAGTTTGTCACTGACCACGCAAACGAGAGACGAGGGACAAACATGCGATTCACCAGAAGCCTTGAACACCACACCGGAATGCAGATCCTCAGCTGCTATTCCATCACCTATTTCAGTGTCTCCTTTTGTAGCCAAAAAGGAGCTAGGAGGAGATGATGGAATGATGAGTCAGGTGTGTAAAGCTGCATTGTGATACACGCCTCTCTACAGATAAGGATTTCTTATTTGATTTAATGAATTCATTTGTTGTTGAAGGACCTCCAACCCGAGCTCCTCCTTTTTGTGTTTTCACCTATTTATCTATTTCACAATGTCATTTTTAGTAACTGTTCTCTGCCTGTTGTTCAGACATCGGAACTGGATTCATCTCCTATTCCTAATGCCAAACACCGACATAGAAAGGAACAGGAGATGGAGGGTAATGGTGCCAACAGTCAACCACCGCCAGCACAACACTGCAGAGCCATGTTTGAACTCACAGGAGAGTTGAACTCACAGGAGAAAGGTATATAGGCCTCTATTAAAGGGATGTTTCACTTAAAAAAAACCCTTTGGTTATTATATAATCTATTCTAGCTCATGTGAACACCACAGACAGTTTTTTACATTAGTTGGTTGTATTTGATATTTGATATTCATTTAAGCTGCCCGTCCCCCTCCTATACAACCCCAATATAACTTCATACTCCATTTTAACCATGATGGATTAATCAATAACACCTGTCCTTTTTCTGGTGACTGATATTGTCTTATTATGTGAGGGGGGCATGGAATTTAATTTACTGTCTTCATCAATTAAAAAAAAAAATCTTTAGTCCCCACCAGTGTGGTGCAGAGGCTACATTTTCCAAAACAATAATTGAAAAATAAGTGACACCTGTCAATGAAATTCAACAGGCCCTCACATTAGCTAAAATGATAATCAAATATGTTAATACTGAATTGAGTGATTTATAAACTGTCTGGGGCGTTCACATAAGGCAGGGTAGAAATCGTCAAGTTTTTTTTCAGTGAAATATGCCAAAACCGGTTTGCTTGTAAATATGCTTTTTTTCCCCTCTAGCCAGGTTTATCATTCCAAGATTCTACAAGAGGGAGATGTTATTAAATTAATCTGATTACAAATCGTGAAACTTCATCAGGCTGATGTGTAGTAAAGTAGTGATCAAACATCAACTCTGTCTAGTACAAAGTCTCACTTTTCTTTTACTTGATTAACTTGATTAATGAAAAGACAAAAGTGCAATGTGCATTCTTTTATAGCTTAGCTATCCCTTCGCTATTCCAATTATATTTTGTAATCAAAGTCATTTTCTACATTTGACATTTTCTGTGGATATTTCTGTGCTGATAGAACATTCAACACAAACAACTATTTCCATAAACCCAACAAATCATGTACCCTTGTCTATCTGTTGGCATGCATGCTATCAAGTGGGTCATTTATTACTGGGCACACATTCAACTAGAGCAGGGGTTTTCAACTGATTATGGTGAAGAGACCACCGCTCTGAATAAAAACCTATCTGGGGACCACCACGGTTACCCTTATTCCATGCTGTTACTTTATCCAACCTCCCATTACAACACAGGTTAAGTGATGCCTAGTATTGACATCCTTTAAAGCTTGTTTGTGTAACTTTGACGACATGAAGCGTTGATTGGTGGACCAGCCAGAATTCCATTGTGGCTTGTCAATCCTTTAAATATCTCCACATGGACAATTGAAACAAATCATACCCAGTGATTTGTTTTTGACAGATCTCTTCAACTCTTCCCACAGAATCATCAGATCCATTGCTATGCAGCAGTTCTCCTCTTGTTTGCACATTGCCTGAGAGTGTCTTACCAATCGCGCCAAGGAGAGGCGAGAGACATGTTGACTCCACACCAGACTGCACATCCTTGGCTGCCATCCCATCCCCTGCTTCATTGTCTCCTGTTGAAGCCAAAGAGGATATAGGAGATCGACACTTGAGTCAGGTATCCAAAGCTGTGATGTGTGATACATGCTCCCTACAGATAATGACTAAGATTTGCATTTAATTAATACATCTTTTGGTTGTTTAACTCTTCAAACTCCTTGTACAATTTGTGCATTGTGTGACAGCCTCTAACCTGCTCATTTTTTTGGGCCCAACTATATCAATGCCATTTAGTAATCATTATTGGGCCTGTTCTTTTCAGACACTGCAAGTTGATTCGTCTTGTAGTATTCCTAGTGCAAGAGGTCCACCTCTGAATGCTTGGGCTAAAGTAAAGGCAAAACGAAATGGTCAACCAAGGACCTGCAGAGAATCCAGGACTGCAACCAAATGTCTAGAAAGGTCTAGAAAGGGCCGGGAGATGGAACGTAATGATGCCAAAGGTCCACCACAGAGCGACAGATCCATGTCTGAATCCCAGGAGTTGTATTCACCAGAGAGAGGTATTTTAAGTGTTCTGTGCCATATTGGCCTGTGTTAATTTGATGTTAACCTGGAAGTCAAATGTTCCAATACAATGCTATCACAGGTGATTAATGAGAAGTAAAACGCGAAGAATGCAGACGGCACAATGGCCATCCATAAAATAGAACTATAGTCTACAGAGATGCAATGATAATGATTTGACCAAAGTTTAGTGAAAGCCCAGTAGATCCTGCAGTGCACACACTTTGCCTCCCTGGCCAGTAAAGGATAATAAAGTGTATAAAATTAGAATAGTACACAAAGTATGGACATACAATAATGCAAGGTTTCTGATTCAACAGCAATGAAATTTTCCTTTCTGCTCACAGATTCTTTGCACGATGGCAAGAAGGAACGCAGATGTCCGACGCCGGGCTGCGATGGCGTGGGGCACAGGAAGGGCAAGTACCCTACCCATCGAAGCCTGTCAGCCTGTCCACACAAAGACAGGGTACCAACAGAAAGTAAGCAACTCTTTAACTAATTATTTTAGTAATGATGATGGACAAATTATGGCTAAAATTGACATTGTAATTGGCTGGCCTGTGGCTTTCTTAACTGTGATTGGCTGAGCATTGCGTAGTGGGTGTGCTGCAGGGGACACCCACCCTAGACATGATGAAAACCTCTTTCACTCTTCCCACAGAATCATCAGAACAGTTGATACACAGCAGTTCTCTTTTAAGCGAATCTCCTGAATCGCCAATGAGAGGTAAGGGACCACCATGGGACCCACCAGAAGCTTCTGTTAACTCCACACCAGACTGTAGATCCTTGGTTGCCATCCCAGCCCCTGTTTCATTATCTCCTGTTGGAACCAAAGAACAGGTAATGGGACCTTTTTCAGACAAGGTGCTTTTTTCTTGAAACTGCATTGGGATTGAAAGTTGTGAAATCTTCCTCCACCTTTTCAACCCATTTGTATCATCATCATGCAATGTCTTAACTGCTATTGGGCTTGCTTTCAGACTCCAGTGGTGGATTTGAGCATTCAGCAGTCGACCTCTGGACTTAAAAATTATCTGAATAAAACAAAGGGAAGACAAAAAAGTCCAAAAGGTCAACCAACTACTTGCACAGAAAAGAAGTCTCCAGCCAAACAGCGTAGAAAGGACCAGAAGATGGAAGGCAGCGATGATGCCAATGGTCCACCACAGTGCGACAGACTCATGTCTGAATCCCAGGTGTTGGATTCACCAGAGAGAGGTATCATATTTTACATCTAAGACTTCTAAGTCTTCTGTGCCATATTGCTCAACTTCTTAATCTCATTAGAAAGATTTTAATTTGGGTGGAAAAACGGTTAGAATATGGAGATGAAAGGATTCTTCCCTGACAGCAATGAAATGTTCCTTTCTGCTACCAGATTCTTTGCGCGATGACGAGAAGAAAAGCCATTGTCCAACGCCAGGCTGCGATGGTGCGGGCCACAGGAAGGGCAAATACCCAACCCACCGGAGCCTGTCTGCGTGTCCGCACAAAGACAGGGTAGCCCCAGAAAGTAAACACCTCTTAAAGTAATTTGTCTATTTCAGTTTGAGTAAGAAGGAAGAACAATTTGCAATGTATGATCTCAAAATTGCTGCTGTGATTTGCTGGAAGGTGTGTCATTCTATGGTGAGCATCGCAACAGTGCCACAATGCACTCATAACATATCCCCACAGGGTATGGATTATTAGATTGAAAATGAGATGTTCTCAAAACCCCACCCTTTGGCTCAGGGTTTAGTCACTGTCCAATGCCAGTTCAAATACTTTTAGCAACTGTTGCTTTGCAGGTCAAGCTTTCCTCTTCTAACATTCCTATTGGACAAGGACGGATTGGGGAGAGACTTAGTGAAGGCCTAATTGGTTACATATTTATTTTTTAACCAAATAGTTTTAAGTTCAGATTTATAATCGTCAATTGCTTATATAATACTATATCTATTATTCCAAAACTAAAATTGACTAATTTCATGACCA
Source organism: Benthosema pterotum (assembly GCA_039105355.1). Lineage (NCBI taxonomy): Eukaryota > Metazoa > Chordata > Actinopteri > Myctophiformes > Myctophidae > Benthosema > Benthosema pterotum. Next base: position 18,281,406 of record CM076966.1, on the reverse strand, counting down.
TTTAGTTTTTTTTTTTCCATAATATTTAAAACTTTAGTTGAAACAATGGGACTTTTTGGTCGTTCCTGTTTCAGCACAGTGAAAGTAAATGACTATTACATGATGGAGGGACATATGTTTGAGTCCAATTCATTAGTGTTTTGTTATAGACAACTGACATTTTTAGGGAAATCTCTTTCACTCTTCTCACAGAATCATCAGAACAGTTGAAATACAGCAGTTCTCTTTTAAGCGAATCTCCTGAGAGTTGCTTACAAACTACGCCAACGAGAGGTGAGGGACAACCATGGGGCCCACCAGAAGCCTCTGTTAACTCCACACCGGACTGTAAATCCTTGGTTACCATCCAACCCCCTGTTTCATCATCTCCTGTTGGAACCAAAGAACAGGTAATAGGACTTTTTCCAGATGGTCGGGTATTTAAAGCTGTATTGTCATACATTTATTACTGTACTTACTTCATTGACTTTATTTCATTGATTGATCTGGGATTGAAAGTTGTCAAGTTGTCAAGAGTATTTTTCAATTTGTATCATAATGCAATGTCTTAACTGCTATTGGGCTTGCTTTCAGACTCAAGAGGTGTATTCGTCCTTGAGCATTCAGCAGTCGACTTCTGGGTTTAAGAATTCTCTCACTAAAACAAAGGGAAGACCAAAAGGTCAGCCAACAACTTCCACAGAAAAGAAGTCTCCAGCCAAACGGCGTAGAAAGGACCAGAAGATGGAAGGCAGTGATGATGTCAATGGTCCACCACAGTGCGACAGACCCATGTCTGAATCCCAGGTGTTGGATTCACCAGAGAGAGGTATCATATTGTACATATGTTTTGTGTGCCATATTGCTCGCCTTATTAATCTGATTAGAAAGATTTCATTTTTTGGGAAAACAGTTAGAAGATAAAAGGATTTTTGCCCGACTGCAACAAAATGTTCTTTCCACTCGCAGATTCTTTCCGTGGCGATAAAAGCAAAAGCCGATGTCCGACACCGGGCTGCGACGGTGCGGGCCACAGGAAGGGCAAGTACCCAACGCACCGGAGCCTCTCTGCGTGTCCACACAAAGACAGGGTACCACCAGAAAGTAAGCAACTCGTCTTTGATTAATTTATGTAATTATTTTAATAAGGAAGGAAGAACAAATTACAATGATGGCGCCAAAATTGGCGCTGTAATTTGTGGGAAGGTGTGCCCTTCTGTCTGATAACTACATAACGGTGCCACAATGCACTTCATATCCCCAACGGGTATGGATTATTAGATTGAAAATTGGACATGTTTTTTTTTTTTTAAACTGTTTAATTTGAGTTTTAGAATCTTCAATTGCTTCCCACCATTCGCCAGGCATCTCTAATTTCAAATGGCTATTTAGGTTTTTTAGCAATATTTCAAATCTTTAGTTTAACAACGGGATCGTTTCATGTGCCAGCACAGAGAAAGTAAAGGACTACTGCATTATGGATGGACCCATGTTTGAGTGAAATTTATTCCTCTTTTGTTGTAGACAGCTGACATTTTGATGGAAATCTTTCACTCTTCACACAGGATCATCAGAACAGTTGATACACAGCAGTTCTCTTTTAAGGGAATTCCCTGAGAGTTGCTTACCAACCACGCCAAAGAGAGCTGAGGGACAACCATGGGATCCACCAGAAGCTTCCACACCGGACTGTAAATCCTTGGTTGCCATCCAACACCCTGTTTCATTATCTCCTGTTGGGACCAAAGAACAGGTAATATAATAGAACCTTTTTCAGACATTCAGTTATTTAAAGCTGCTTTGTGTCGTACAATTTCCCGTAATGAGTAGACTGGTCTTTTATTTCTTTGATTGATCTTTTGATTTGCTTCTCGAAGCTTGTACTGGAATTGAAAGTTGTAAAGTCTGTTCTTGCCGAGAACCCATTTGTCTCATAATGCAATGTCTTAACTGCTATTGGGCTTGCTTTTAGACCGGTGTTAAGAATTCTCCAACTAAAGCAAAGGGAAGACAAAAAAGTCCAAAAGGTCAACCAAAGACTTGCACACAAAAGAAGTCTCCAGCCAAACGACGAAGAAAGGACCAGGAGATGGAAGGTAGCGATGATGTCAATGGTCCACCACAGTGCGACAGACCCATGTCTGACTCCCAGGTGTTGGATTCACCAGAGAGAGGTACTGGTATCGTATTTTACACAAGTCATCTGTGCCATATTGCTGACCGTAATTGCTATTTAAATCAAGTAGTGAAATACTTTATTGCTAAAGCCTTGTGTATTAAAGTTATGATAACCCCGCAACAACCCATCAAGTGCAGTTCTCTTCAGAATGTATTTGTTTAGTTCATACTCTGAAGCAATCGGACGTTTTAATGCGTCTTTTTGTGTCATCTAAATGACACTTTTGCGTTTGTTTGGTTCTCTCTGTCCACCTGTGTTTTCCAGTATGTGATGTCATAACAGTCATATGACTGTTGTTGGAAACTGAGTCAGGTGAAAATCTCATCCTGAAAAAATGAGCTATAATATGGAGGCAAGGATTCTTTCTGACCCAACAGCAACTGAATGTTCTTTCTGCATGCAGATTCTTTGCGCCACGACAAGAAGGAAAGCCGATGTCCAACACCAGGCTGCGATGGTGCTGGCCACAGAAATGGCAAGTACCCTACACACCGGAGCCTGTCAGCATGCCCGCACAAAGACAGGGTACCAGCAGAAAGTAAGCATCTCCCAGTGAAATAAAAAACAAAACACAACAAAAACACAATTATAACCACATCTGTGGTCATTATATGACAATACCCAACAATGCATGGCAAATAAATACATGAATACATTTTCATCATTGTGTATTTTTAGATCAACAATAAATTGAAAAACAAATTTTGATTACTTCCTGAATACAAAAACGTGCTGCATGAGGACATCCACTGTCTCAGAGCCAGTAGAAGCCAATAGAAAGTTCACCGTTTGAGTCCCCATTGCTGCGTTGTCTTCCAAATATAGCTGGTTTTGATGGAACAATTAGTCAGTTTTGAACCCCTCTTCAATGACATCCACACAGTGCATTACTGGTTTAGGTTAGAAATAATCACGTCGTATTCTTCCTGTCTATGTCACTTTGTTTACACACACATGGTGGAAGCACACATGCTTCTCAAGATGGAAGTGACAGAGATACCGTCCTAGAGCTCCCATAGCCTGGAGGGACGTGGCGTTCTGATTTGTCCTGAAACTAAGATTATCTGTTTGATGTTGAAACTTAAAAATGAAATAACCATTTTACTGCACTTTTAAACGTGTGTAGTAGTCATTTCTCGCATGCCAGAACACTGAAAGTAAATGACTACTACACTATGAATGGACATATGTTTGAGTGAAATTCAGTGCTGTTTTATTATAGCCTCATGACATTTTGATGGAAATGTTTTTTCTCTCTTCCCACAGAATCATCAGAACAGTTGATAGGGAGCAATTCTCTTTTAAGCAAATCTCCTGAGCCTTGCTTACCAACGAGAGGTGAGCAGAATTTCCAGGGGACTGAAAAATTAAGACACAGTTAAGATAGCTATAAATATACTGCTTAGTTGCAGCAAATGTGTGGGGGATTTGATACTTTTTGTGTGTGTGTGTGTGTGTGTAGTGTTATTCAACGCAAACTGCAAAATTTGCAACGTGTATCCCCCCCCCCCCCGCCCCCCCGCCGCCGCCGCCGCCGCTTCCCTTCCTCTAAGTAGCCTACCTCTACCACAGCAGCAGCCAGCAGGCAACTTTTTTCCATCAGTTTACCAAGCTGACATCCAGTGTAACATGCGTCGCTACAGTGAATCAGTGAATAAGCTGTGCAACACGACGAAACACCAGCTGTAAATAATCGTCCCTTGATTGTGTTTTAAACGGATTATACGAATCATTTTGGGACAAATAACGGTAGGAGCCGGCGATCAGTTAGGAGGAAGTTTAATATCTTTGGCGTGTTTATATGAGGGACAAACATTAGGCTACACGCGCTATGGATTCTGGCAAGTAACTGGTTTCAAATGCTGTATATATTCACAGTAGGCTATGCCGCAGCCTTACTTTAAACTGAGTGAGAAAAAGCCCTCTTCCTCCTGCTGTGCCTGCTGCGATGCGAGCGAGGCTGTCTGGCTGAATACAGGAGGGCTCGACCCAAATAAAACCCCGACCAGCCAAAATGGAAGGGATCTAAAATGAAGGGATTCATAAACAGTAAAGTTGTGCTGTTGCCTGGTGTCTGATGTGTATGCTATATTATTACAAACCGATCTGAAATAAAGATAAAGAAGTCTATGTAGAACAGCCGCCATGAAGAGAACAGACGGCTTAAACTCGGGGGTGAATTTGGGTCGAGCCCTCCTGTTACGCCTCGTTCAACGTCGCATGGACGAGGGAGAGAGAAAGAGAGACAGAGAGAGCGAGAGAGAGAGAGATCGTCCGTGGAAAAGATCGCACGAGAGAGAGAGAGTGTGTGTGTGTGTGTGAGAGAGAGATGGTCCGTGTGGAAAGGATCGAGAGAGAGAGAGAGAGAGAGAGAGAGAGACCCCGTGTGGAAAGGATCGCACGAGAGAGAGAGAGAGAGAGACCGTGTGGAAAGGATCGCACGAGAGAGAGAGAGAGAGAGAGAGAGAGAGAGAGACCGACCGTGTGGAAAGGATCGCACGAGAGAGAGAGAGAGAGAGACCGTGTGGAAAGGATCGCACGAGAGAGAGAGAGACCGTGTGGAAAGGATCGCACGAGAGAGAGAGAGAGAGAGAGAGACCGTGTGGAAAGGATCGCACGAGAGAGAGAGAGAGAGAGAGAGAGAGAGACCGTGTGGAAAGGATCGCACGAGAGAGAGAGAGAGAGAGAGAGAGAGACCGTGTGGAAAGGATCGCACGAGAGAGAGAGAGAGAGAGACCGTGTGGAAAGGATCGCACGAGAGAGAGAGAGAGAGAGACCGTGTGGAATGGATCGCACGAGAGAGAGAGAGACCGTGTGGAAAGGATCGCACGAGAGAGAGAGAGAGAGAGAGACCGTGTGGAAAGGATCGCACGAGAGAGAGAGAGAGAGAGACCGTGTGGAAAGGATCACACGAGAGAGAGAGAGAGAGAGAGACCGTGTGGAAAGGATCGCACGAGAGAGAGAGAGAGAGAGACCGTGTGGAAAGGATCGCACGAGAGAGAGAGAGACCGCGTGGAAAGGATCGCACGAGAGAGAGAGAGAGAGAGAGAGAGACCGTGTGGAAAGGATCGCACGAGAGAGAGAGAGGTGGTCCGTGGAAAGGATCGCACATTACAGACAGGAGGACAGCCGACACAGTCGGCCACAACTATTATCTTTTGACTGACAAAACATTTAGAGTTCGGGTAGATCTATCGAGCTGGATTAAAGCAGTCAATTGGAATTGCAACGGCTGCCAGTGCATGCATTCTAGCTCGGATCAAATCGACCATTTAACGACCTTCCTTTGCATAATCATTTTAATACTATTGCTATTATCTTATCAACATATTAAACAAATTCCAAGTTCGCCAGGCAAACGTGATAAAAGAGAACAGACTATGGTGCTGCCCTCACCTCGGCAGAGCCACAGAGTATAAACAGAGTTACGACAACTCCATCCACTTCATGGGGCCAGTCCAATACATAGACTTCTATTGAAGAGGGACAACCGGACCCTATGGAGTCTATTGGCTCGCGCTCGCATTTTCTGACCCCTCAAAGTAATAAATAAAAAAAAGTTGAAAATATTTTTTTATTATTATTATTTTTTTATTTTACCGCGGTAATAAAGCCCATACCGCGGTATGCGTTACATACCGGCGGTATGGCGATATTGCGGTTATTGCCCCCAGCGCAGCTCCAATAGCAAATGTTCTTTTCCGCTTTCAGATTCTTTGTCCGGTGACAAGAAGAAGTACCGATGTCCGACGCCGGGCTGCGATGGTGCGGGCCACAAGAAGGGCTTGTACCCTACGCACCGGAGCCTGTCAGCATGTCCACACACAGACAGGATACCACCAGATAGTAAGCACCTCTTTAACACTATCTCTGCTTAACACAAGTTCCCCGAGTTTTTGGCCACTAGGGGGCTCCAAAGTATTTTTTGGGACTTAAAAAAAAATGAATTTTTTTTTTAGGCGAGTGCCTAAAGCGGTGAAAGTGTTAATCTGTCTAATTACTTTAGTAAGGATGAAGAACAAATTACTATGTATGATGTTGAAATTGCTGCTGTGGTTTTCTATAACGTGCCATTTTAGTTTAAGTTCAGATTTAGAATCATTAATTGCTTACATTGTACCATTTCTAAAATTGACTCGATAAATATGAAAATAATGCTTAAATGAAAAATACTCTTAATACTTAATACTGTTCCTCATGTCATATTGCTATTTAGATGTTATAACAGTATTTAAAAAGTTGAACAATGAGACATTTTGCCCGTGACAACACTAAAAGTAATGACTACAGCGTTATGGATGCAGATATGTTTGATTAAAGTTCATTGCTGATTGTATTTCATTGCTGTTTTGTTATAGACTTATGACATTTTGATGGAAATGTTTTTTCTCTTCCCACAGAATCATCAGAACAGTTGATAGGGAGCAATTCTCTTCTAATCAAATCTCCTGAGCCTTGCTTACCAACAACGCCAACGAGAGGTGAGCAGAATTTCCAGAGGACTGAGAAATTAGACACAGTTAAGATAGCTACAAATATATTGCTTAGTCAGCAAATGCGCTGCTTGGAACTGTGGGATTTGCTACTTTTTTTGTTTTTGTGATGCTGTAGTACATGGGTTTTTAACGAATGGTCGCAGTTATTGCAGGTGGTCCCTGGGGGGAAAATATAGAATTAAGCTAGATGGTGGACGTAAAGGTTACTGCTTCAACAGCAAATGTTATTTTCTGCTTGCAGATTCTTTTCCCAGCGAGAAGAAGGAGTACCGATGTCCGACGCCGGGCTGCGACGGTGCGGGTCACAAGAAGGGCTTGTACCCTATGCACCGGAGCCTGTCAGCATGTCCACACACAGACAGCGTACCACCAGGTAGTAAGCACATCTTTAAATAATCTGTCTAATCATTAATTGCTTATATTGTACCTTTATCTAAAATTGACCCTAAATATGAAAATAATGCTTACATGAAAAATACTCACTGTTTATATGGCTCTTTAGATGTAATAACAGTATTTAAAACATTGAATAATGGGACATTTTGCACATGCCAGCACTGAAAGTAAATGACTACTGCATTATGGATGGAGATATGTTTGATTGAATTTCATTTCTGTTTTGTTATAGACATCTGACATTTTGATGTAAATCTCTTTCACTCTTCCCACAGAATCAACAAAACAGTCAAAACGCAGCAGTTCTCCTGAGATTTGCTTACCAACCACACCAACGAGAGGTGAGAAAATGAGGCAAAAATCAGGCACAATTAAGAATAGTATGATTGGTGCGTGCCACATAATTCATTTACGGGAGTGGGTGTGGAGCAAAGTTAGAATACAAACCTAAAAGGTTTCTGACCCAACAGCAATGAAATGTTCCCTTGCGCTCGCAGATTCTTCGCAGGGTGGCAAGAAGGATTACCGATGTCCCACACCGGGCTGCGACGGCTCGGGCCACAGGAAGGGCTTGTACCCTACTCACCGGAGTCTGTCAGCGTGTCCACACAAAGACAGGGTACCACCAGGAAGTAAGCAGCAATCGACCTCTGCGCTTATAAATTCTAAGATTAAAGCAAAGGGAAGACAAAAAAGTCAACCAAAGACGAGCACAGATGAGAAGCCTCGAGCCAAACGGCAGAGGAAGGACCAAGAGATGGAAGGTAGCGATGACGCCACTGGTCCACCACGGTGCAGCAGATCCATGTCTGAATCCGAAGAGTTGGATTCACCAGAGAGAGGTATCCTGTTTTTATAGGTCTTCTGTGTCACGTTGGTAACTTTAATCTGATGAGAGATTTTAACCAGCCAACTGAAACTGGGAAATCAATTTCATCCAATCAGGCCAAATTTTAAACGTGGAGTGGAATTGTAAGTTATGACAGAAAGGAGCAGAGAAATTTTGAAACTATAAAATAGCCATTGTTTGTTAAAGAGCTTTTTAATCACCTCTGTTGGGTGATTAAAAGTGGCCTGCTCACTCCTCATGCATTGAAGGAAGCGTGAGCTCAGTTTGGGGCTCTCCCCAGGTTGGCAGAGGGAAAGTAGAGCACAAGATTACAGGTATAGGCAATTGGCACTGAAATATAATCGGGTTTAAAAACTAAATTGAGGAATAATAACTTAGAAAAACGTAAAATCTTTATATTGTAAAGTGTAGTTGAATACAGAATTCATCATGCCAGTATCATGAATAGAGGAGATTTGGCATGCCAGTATCGTGATAATAGTGGATGTGCAAAGTGGTATGCTGGGGTGAGTGAAATTCATTGCTGTGGTTTTATTTTTTTATAGATATCTTCGACTTTTTGGACTATTTCTCCCCAACACGTCCCGTTTCATTGCCTCGAGCCAATGGACAGGTAAATGGAAATATTAGACCCTTCATGTAGATAGTTAAAGAACCAGTGAACCACTTTTAGACCGCAGGTCATTATAGGTATTATATGGCCATACCCGACAATGCATGCCAAAAAATGTCTATTTTGTCTATTCATAATAAAAAAAAAACACTGTTTCTGGTTCATTCCACTTTTAAATTCTGATTGTCTTAATTTATGTAATTGATCTTTTGGTTTTTAACTTTTAAATGAAAGTTAAAGTAGTACTGAAAGTTGTCAAGAGTCTCCTTCCAAGTTGCTCACCCACCTTTTCTGTTTTTGGGCCTGTGCTTTTCAGACACCAGAGGGGGATTCATCTTTGAGCGTTAAGAATTCTACTACCAAAGAAAAGGGAACACAAAAAAGTCCAAAAGGCCGACCAAAGTCTTGCACAGAAAAGGAACCTCCAGCCAAACGCCGGGGTAAAAAGGACCAGGCGATGGCAGGTAGTGAAGAAGGTCTCCCACAGTGCGACAGACATATGTCTGTATCCCAGGAGTTGGATTCACCTGAGAGAGGTATTTACTGTACCTACTTGTTCTGTGCTGTATTGGTCATATTGGACAATTGATACTTGCATCCGTATTTTGCTAGGTTTATTGCAGCCTATTTGAAAAGAGAGATTTACCACTGTTAAATGAATTTGCAGAACTTGCATAGTTATTGTCTGACTTATAGATTGATGCATAATAAATTGCCATCTTGTCACATCCAAATTAAATAAAATGTAAAACAGTCTTAAATTTAATAACTTTAAGTTATCATAGTTTGGGCAATGGTGGCAGAGTCAGTGGTGCTGTTGCCTTGGAGATCCCAGGTTCGATCCTCACCAGAGATAGAAGTTAGAATCTGAACATAAAGCCCTACAGAAAATAATGGACAGATGTCTTTAACTCCCTATCATTGATAGTCGGGCAGAGAGTAGAGCCAATGCCTTTGGGTGCTCTGTTTGGGATCTTTCCCTCAATTCCATCACATTCTAAATCAGAAGGATGTTCCAGCTTTTGTGACCCACACTCACTGGATTAGAGTCATTTTGTACTGCTGGAGGCTATTTATTAAATGGCTCTTCTAATAGATTTTGGAAGATTTGGAACCCATTCTTCATAAACTGAACCCGTCTTTGCTTGAAGATTGGTGAGGTCTGTTGGACTTAGTGCTGTAGTGTATTGGATATACAGTTTCCTGTGCATATATTGGTCACTTATGGGATGTCTTTTTTTTAACCTTCTCATCTTGTCAGATTCTCTTGATAAGGTACAACAAGGGCTTTGTTTTTTGTTTTCCTCAGTTATTTGTTTTTCTTCCCTTTTTTTGTTTGGGGTGGGTTGTATTGTTTTAATTTCTTTATGGCTTCATGGGTTTATGAAGAGAATTTATTGTTGACATTTTTCTTAAACAAATTTATGAAAAAAACAATATGACAATAAAAGGTTCTGATCCAACAGCGTGAAAGCTATCTTTCTGCTCACAGATTCTTTGCATGGCGTTAAGAAAGATTACCGATGTCCGACGCCGGGCTGCGATGGCATGGGGCACAGGAAGGGCTTGTACCCTACCCACCGGAGCCTGTCGGCGTGTCCGCACAAAGACAGGGTACCGCCAGAAAGTAAGCACATCTTTAACTAATTATTTTAGTAACAAGGACAGACAAATCACAATGTATGGAGTCAAAATTGCCGCTGTGATTGTCTGGAAGTTGACCTATTCTGTGCTGCCTGATTGACTGAGCATTGCATAACGGGTGTGCTGCAGGGGACAACCATTATACTTTGCAGATATTCCATGCTCAGAATTTGAGAACAGAAGTGGCAACCAAATACTATTGGGAAACTCTCCCATATGTAAGTGGCCTGCTCACTCCTCATGCATTAAAGAAAGCATGAACTCAGTGAGTGTCCCTGGATTACTGCTTGGGGCAGGTTATTGGCGTTGGATGAAAATTTGGCTACAAAAATCATGGAATAAATATTAGGAGGGAAAACAGACAAACAAAAACTGACAAATGATTCTCACCGTTTGCCATAAAACTAGACTCACTGTTTGCCAGGCATATTTTGATTTCATGAGAGTAATTTCTAAAAAATTAGTTAAAGATAGGAGATTTAGCACATGCCAATATAGTGAAAATGGTGGATTATGGACATATGTTGCTTGTGAGTGAAATTTGTTGGATGTTCTTTTTTGTCAGACATATTATTGATTATTATATGATATCATAATATGATATGATTATTATTTGACTCTTCAGAAATGATCATATCTCCAAGACCCCCCCCTATTCCATTGCTTCATGATGGAACCAACAAACAGGTAGATGGAAATATTAGACTTTGAGACTGGTAGTTAAAGTTGCATTGTGTACAGATAATTACTATGTTTGCTCTTAATTTATATGCCGGTAGTTGATTAGTCTTTTGTTTTGTGTTTTAATTTTCAAAATGTCTACTTGTACATGTATTGCACCTTGGTACTGAAAGTTGTCAAGTCTGCCTTGAATTGGCTCACTTTTCCATCTTTTTGACTGCTCTGTCTCACAATTTAGTAACTTATTGGATGTACTCTTTTCAGACACCAGAGGTGGATTCTTCTTTGATCAATACGACTAAAGAAACGGGAAGACAAAAATGTCCAAAAGGTCAACCAATGTCTTCCACAGAAAAGAAGCCTCCAGCCAAACACTGGCATGCAAAGGTCCAGGAGATTGAATGTAGCGAATCACAGACTGAATCCCAGGAGTTGGATTCACCAGAGAGGGGTAAGTTTATTCCAACAATGATTGAGTGAAATTATTGTTTGTGTGAATGAAATTCATTGTTTTTTTTTTGTTTGTTTTGTTACGTTGTAGACATCTTTGACTTTTTGGACCTTTTCTCCAACCTGCCGCCTATTTCATTGCCTCCTGTCAGAGCCAGCGGACAGGTAATAGGGAATGCTAAGCTTTCAGACAGTCAGGTATTTAAAATTATATGGTGTCATACAAGTGCCCTACAGATAACGGTTATCTGACTCTTCATTTATTGCATAGATTCATCTTTATTTATTTTCTGTTATATTCTAACTACTTCGAATCTGTCACTCCACCTTTTTGACTCGTCTGTCTCCCAGTACCATTTAGTAACTTTTATTGGGCCTGCTCTTTTCAGAGAGCAGTGGTGGATTCATCTCTGACCTCTAAGCGGTCAACCTCTAGGCTTAAGAAAGCAAAAGGAAAACAAAAATGTGTTGAAGGTCAACCACAGATTTGCACAAAAAGAAAGCCTCCAGCCAAACGCCAGCATAAAAAGGACCAGGAGAGTAAAGGTAGTGACAACGGTCCACCACAGTGTGGCAGACATACGTCTGACTCCCAGGAATTGGATTCACAAGAGAGAGGTATTTACATATGTGTCCTCTCCCATCAGATTTACCATGGAGATTTTAACTGAACGTCAAAGTTGCATTGAGTTGTAAAGCAATACTATCACAGAGGATAGTGGTGGGGGGGTATTTTAATATCTTATTTAATATCTATGCCTCATGGTTTTATGAAGAGAAGTTATTGTTGACATTTTTCTCAAACAAATGTATATATTAAAAAAGAATACAGAAATAAAAGGTTCGGCTCCAACAGCATGAAATCTCTTCTGCTCGCAGATTCTTTGCATGGCGTTAAGAAGGAACACCGATGTCCGACGCCGGGCTGCGATGGTGTGGGCCACAGGAAGGGCTTGTACCCTACCCACCGGAGCCTGTCAGCGTGTCCGCACAAAGACAGGGTACCACCAGAAAGTAAGCACATCTTTAATTATTTTTGTAATGAGGACAGGCAAATCACCATGGAGCCAAAATTGCCGCTGTGATTGTCTGGAAGTTGTGCTATCCTGTTCTGTCTGGAAGTTGTGCTATACTGTGCTGCCTGATTGATTGACTGAGCATTGCGTAACAGGTGTGCTGCAGGGGATATGTGTTATGCGCTCTCTCCCATCAGATTAATAAAGTGACCAATATGGTCACTATGGAGATTTTAACTGAACGTCAAAGTTGCATTGAGTTGTAAAGCAATAAAGCAATACTATCACAGAGGATAAAAGATGTGAGCTAATGGGTTATCGATCATTCCCCTCAAGTCATAACTGAAATGGGCTTAAAAATATATGAAAATGCATGTACACATATGTACAGTACATGTACATATCTGGCCAGGTTTATTCCAAGACTCTATTAAGGGAGATGGGGATATTTTGATGGTTTCACTCTAAAAGTTTAGTTGAACATTTGGAGATTTTGCATGTGCCACCACAGTGGATGTATAATGGATGGTCATATGCTTCGCTGAGTGAAATTCATTGCTGTTTTTTATTATAGACACCTGCCGTTTTAACTTTCTCAAACTAAACGAGGATAAAACAGAAGTTCTCATAATTGGCTCCAGTGAGCAGAAAGAATCAATACTAAGCAGACTTGGCAATCTGATTGTAGAAAGTAATAGTACAGTAAAGAACTTGGGGGTCTTCATTGACTCCGAATTGAATTTTAATTCACACATTAATCATGTCACCAAGACTGCCTTTTTTCACCTTAGAAACATTGCACGAATCAGGGCCTATCTGTCAATGGATGATGCTAAAATCCTGATCCACGCCTTTGTATTTTCCCGGCTTGACTACTGCAATGCACTTTTTTCTGGTCTCCCCAAGAAAACAACTGACAGATTACAACTAGTCCAAAACGCGGCAGCCAGAGTTTTAACTAAAACTAAGATGAGAGAACATATTACTCCTGTCCTAGCCTCATTACATTGGCTACCAGTTGTGTTTAGAATTGGTTTTAAAATTCTTTTACTTGTCTACTTTACTTTACTTGTCTTACACCTTGACTGCCTGCCTAAGTATGTCCCAGGCCATCCCCTCAGGTCTTCCACTGATGGCCTGCTTGCGGTGCCCAAAATGGCAACTAAAAAACACGGTGAAGCAGCCTTTTGCTTCTATGGACCGACGGCGTGGAACAAACTCCCATTATACATTCGACAGGCAGCCTCTGTAGACATTTTTAAAGCACAGCTCAAGACATACTTCTGTGCACTTGCTTTTAACTGATTCTCTGTGATTTTATATTTTGATTCTATATTTTATGCCTTATTTCAGGTCCTCACTGTGCTGCTTCTTTAATTCATTCCCACTATTTTTTGTCTTCTTCTCTATTGCAATGTAAAGCACTTTGAGCTGCATTTTATGTCATGATAGGTCCTATACAAATAAAGATTATTATTAATGAAAACTATTCCACATTCCCCACAGAATCATCAGAAGAGTCGATACGCAACAGTTCTGAGAGTTGCTTACCAACCACGCCAACGACAGGCGAGTGTCGACCAATGGGCACACCAGACGCCTCTGCTAACTCCACAACAGACGGTAGATTATTGGCTGCCATCCCACCCTCCACCCCATTATCCCCTGTTAAAGAAAAGAAGCCTCCAGCCAAACACCAGCATAGGAAGGACCAGGAGATGGAAGGTAGTGATGCCAACATTCCACAACAGTGTGAATCCCAGGTGTTGGATTCACAAGAGACAGGTACAGTATCATGTCACTTCTTCATTTCTAGTTTCAGTAATGACATGCAAATTTGTCCAGTGCATATACTACTGCAGGCCTTGTTAACTAGACTAGAAGACATTTTGAAGCTCTTGCTACTGACATGAGTATTTATATGGGGAGAAGGACCGGATTTCCGTACTGGGAGGATTCCCCAGGGGCTTCATAAGATCCACGCAATTTGGCAAAAAAAAAAAAATCTAAAGGGGGGAGGGGTTGCCCACGGCCGCGATGTTAATTAATGACGTGACCAAACGCAAAACCAAAACGGACCATTATACAGTACTTGACTTGCAAGTCAAGTGATCTCCAAACTACAATGCATTCATCCCTAGGAAAATAATTTACATCGATGTATTAATTAATGTGATGAAAGATTTGTGCGCTCCGCTCCGTGCTGCCTGAAAGCCAAGCTACACCGGTGCCGCTGATAGTCTAATCAAGTGTCTGTTGAGTGAGTGGGTGTGTAACTTGAAGAAATGCGACATTGAAGGGTCAGAACCTGAGCCGTCGAGCTGCTCGATCTGAACTGTGACAAACATGATGGCCGTCCCCATTGCTCAATAGAAGTCTATGTAGAGCAGACGCCATTAACGTTTCCAGGAAGTGAACGGCGATAACTTAACTTTCCGGGCTTCTGGCTCCGCTGGTGACTTAGCTCATCTGTCTGTCTCGTCTGTTGTTATTTTACTAGGACCTTACTCGTTGTGAATATATGAACACCAAATGATCTACAGTGTGGTTAATGTGATTTAGCCTAATATCAATATCAATAATGTAAGTATTTTGATGGAAGTATTGCTGTAGTTGTGGATACTTGATCATGGAAAAAGGGGAAGCAGTCATAGCAAAGCAAGGTACACTTTAATGCAACATATTTTTGTTGCATTAAAGTAGGTGTTTGTGTGGACATCATGAAACCACTGGTTTAGAAAGTGGAGGGTGGTGAGTCTTAGTAACACACACACACACACAGTCTCACACGCTGTGTGCTTGTGTTTCCAGGGACCACCAAACGGAACAGTCCCTAGGGGGTCCTGGTGCTTCCTGTGTACAGTAGCCTTAGCCTGGCTCAGCCCTGAATCAGCACCTTAAGAATACTACCTTATCTTTTCTTTGTGATTCAAGTGAAACGGAATGCCATTCCGTTTCACTTGGTTTCACTTCATTATTCAGACTGAGGCCAGGCTACAGTAGCCTACTTTTATATCAATTATTTCCCACCGCGCGTAGCGAGGGCGGAAAACTCTGTGAGCCGAAGTGAGTAGCAGGCTGTAGCTTATAGAAGCGGCGGTGGGACATTGTTTTTGTTTCCTTGTCACACGTGCGGGTAAAAGTGACAGCAAAAGCAAACTAATATCTTCCAGTTCGAACACATGTTCAGTTCAACAGTTCCCAAGAAGACTATAGCCTGATTCACTATATAAAGTGGGTGTCTGTCGCTCCTTTCACATAGCGTAAAATCCAGTGGTCGGAACTGTGACTCCGTCCTGCTGCTCCAACATCACGTTGAGTAAAGTGCATCAGAAGTATATTCTGTGTCGATAAAACGGGTGAATTAACGTTCCAGCCCGCAGCCTGAGCCAACATAATATGGACAGTAGGCTGTGTTAGATCCAAACTATAAATACATACAGAGATGCAACGATACGTCCCAAAGTTTAGCGGCTGTTGCAGCTTGGGATAACATTGAGGAAATGAGGGTGGCCCGTGTGCACTGCGCATGCCACAGTATAGCCAGCGAAATTGTATGGGTCACCATGGGTTCCGGTGCTGGTGTAGCAGTGGAAATATGACAGTGGGGTAACAGCGATAATGGTGGCCTGTGATTTGTGTAACGTTAGGGGGCCCGTCGGACTTTCCCCATATAAACTTAATGGGGAAATTTACACGCACAAATAAATTCATTATTAATCAAGGACGTGTTAATTTGAAATAAGGGCTTCGTGAGTCTCTTCCTAATGTTATGTTCAATGAGCATGTGAAAACTCAGAATGATTGCTGTAGTCAGTGACGACTTATGCCTGTTTCAGACAGACATTCAGGCAGACATTCAGACAGACATTTGCTTAGTTATAGTATTGATGTTTAATGTCGTTTTACGTGATTACACCCGCTTTCTTTTTGTGGCAATATGAAGTTTAGGGGCAAAATGCACATCTTGCTCACCCAATGAAAGGTTATATCAGTGGTTTTCATCAGCGGTCCAGGGACCACTAGTGGTTGAGAGATGATCCCCAGCTAAATGTTGGAAAGTTGGTTAACCAGAATGTAACTCTTTGAGAGCGTAAACATGAAACAAAATGGACCCGCGTGGTTTCATTTTTATGCTCTCAAGAGTTCAATTCATCATGTGAATTAGCCCAAGTCTACACAACCTAGAGAATGTAGAAGATTAATGGTCATTTTAGTATGTTTGACTGTTTTCCCCCAAATCCAGCCTGGAATTGTGGACAAAAGCAAAAGAAATCTTTATAGTTTTGGGGTCTGTGGGGCTAAAATGTCCTCAAATGGTGGTCTGTGGCTCAAATGCTGAATAAATAGTCGGCCCTGGTATCAAAAAGATTGAAAACCACTGCTTCATATGGGAAAAACCTTGGAGTTGCCCACCCTGCCATTTTTCCAGCCCACCCTAGTAGGGCTTGCTAAATCCGGCCCTGGGTAGAGCTGCTGCTGCAAGAAAAACAGAAGATATTGCTGGCACAATAAATGTGTTATCAACAGGCCGGTTAATTAATTTCATATTGAATGATATTTAATTGAACGATTTATGTATTGTCTCGCTATACAGGTCATGTGAGCAAACTAACGTGGGTCTGTGTGTGCGCAATTGCGCGGAACGGAACAGCTGCCTGTTGATTGATTGATTTGCAGAATAGGCTACAGTATGGCTATACTATATTTCTCCCATATTTCTCGGGCATAGTATGTTATAGAAAATGTGTAGGCCTAATGTGACTTCCGAAAAATACTTGGTAAGGATTTATTTATGCAATATTAATTGCATAGTGTGACATGGTACGTCGTGCACAACGTCGTGAACGTAAAAAAAGAAACGTGCAGTCTGCACCCCCCCCCCCCCCCCCCCCCCCCCCTGAAATATGTAATACATTTATAGGCAAAGAGCTATAACAACCTGATCACAGGGTGTGTCAAAACTTACTCAGTTCCTAACATTTTTTACGTAGAATTTTTAATTCTTCTATGTGCATTGTATTTGTATCGTGCATAATTAATGAGACTAGGACCTTACCCGTTGAATATGTCCAAATCATGCAAAGCGTGGGTAATGTCATCATACCAATGAAGTTGTGGCAAGGCGTACAGGAAAATGGTGATAAATGTTGTATAAAATGGTTGTTTCTGTTTCGTACCTTCAGACCGCTAGGGTCTAGTGTCTTCAACACTGGATATCATCTCGCGCACGCGCCTAGGTCGAACCTAATACCAAAACTGTCACCCGGGTGACCCCCCTGTGGGCGGCGCCTAGACCATATAGGTCGCCCGCGCACAGGGTCAAGCCTCTTTCATCTTTTCGCCTTGAGAAGCGCAGGTCGTGTACCTGAGCAGCTACGTTTGCTAAAAGTCTCGCAACCAGAATGGTTGGAGTAGCCTTGTGCCCTCCAGAGACTGCCGTAGCTTGTCTGTGTCGACTGGGGCTTTGCCCTGGTGACACGGACATTGGAAATATGGATGGAATTACCCTTTCCCCTGGTCCGACACGGACACTGGGAATATGATGGAATTACTCTCAAGAGAACAGCATGCCTCGTCTCTTGTTGTGGCAGTAGCCTGTGAGGGTGTAATTCGCCCCACCGCTAACATGGCTGCGTGCGTGTGTGCTGACTGAGAGCCATCGTTCCATCATGTGCCGGTAAGTATAAGACTTTTTATCTGGCCACACCATTGTTTTCGCGGGTGTGTTTTGAGCCAGCGTGCTGAGTGTGTGTCGCTCGCTGTGAGGCTAGCTCGTTGTGTGGGCTAGCAGTAGCAACGAGGGGGTCCCTCGTTCTGTTAGCGTTGTGGTTACGTTGTGGTGATTGAGTGTGATCATGCCCTGCCTTGGTTAGCTTGCAGGCGCACGTCAACAGTGCTGGGCGCTGTGTAATTACTACTATAGTGTTTTCGTTGTGTTAACAGAGCGTCTTGTGGATCCGTCTTTATGGTTGGTAATCGGCTGATCATGGCTGTTCCAAGCCGTAGCAATCGAGCGTCGAGCAGGCGCTCTCAGAGGGACAGCCTGTTCCCGATGGAAACAGGATTATACTACAGTGGTGGCAGCGTGTGAGAATGTGCTGCCTTGGTTAGCTTGCAGCCACACGCCAACAGTGTTTGGCGCGGTTTATTACTATAGTGTGTTAGTTCTGTGAACGAAAACTCTGGCTGTTGGCGTTGGGCGCCATTGCCGAGGGATGTAGTGTTAAAAGGGGACAACCCCATCCACGTCATGGGGCCGGTCCAATGGCGGGCCGCCCTCGTCGGAGACAAGGTATTTCCAACTACAGTTTGTCCCTATTGGGCTGCATGAGCAGCGCTTGAGCACTGCAAGTTAGACCCCTCAATGTCGCTGATGTTCGGCCAAAGGGGAAGTTCTGTTAATGGAGCTAACAGCTAACGATACGTCGTTTATGTTTTGATTAGCAGATTAGTGCTATTTGAGTGCATGCGCCGACTGGTTAGAAGACCAGCAGGTCGTTTGTGTCGGCCTACTATCTGCTGTTACCAGTAGCCTGGTTGAAGCTAGCATCACACAAGGGATTGATGTATGAGTGACTCACGCTCCGTTGCTATTAAAGGGCATAGACGGTGCCTGTCTATTGAATATTCAATTCAACTTCAATTCGAAGGAGCTTTATTGGCATGGGAGAACAGACGTTTACATTGCCAAAGAATGTGGCATGAAAGCAATACAATAAATACAGCAAATGTATGTCATATGTATGTCATTTGGCTGGTTACTGCCGTATGGGGCATTAAGATAGAGTTGGAGGTTTTTTTTTTATCCCCCTCTGGGACTGCCACTGTGTTTTGTGGCAATAAAGGGCCACTATGTTGGCAGTATATATTAATTGCTGCCTCACTGGCTATCAATCAATTAATTACCCAAACTTATTGGTCAGACTTCGGGTCCAGTAGGAAAACAGACAGCATATGTAACTGCTTGCAGTTCAGCTTGAAACTGCTATGTGACTGGGGAATGGTGACATTAAAAGGAGTGTTCTTTCGCTCTGCTATCAGCCACCGCTATATGGTCCCTGTGTTCATGAAGCATTTCACCAACGTGTTTGCTGTTATAGCTTAGCAGTTGGAACTGCTATTACTAATGGAGGTTGGTGAGTAGTGGCATTAAGGGTGTTCTCTCGCTCTGCTATCGGCCACCGCTATATGGTCCCTGTGTTCATTAAGCATTTCCCCAACTTGTTTGCTGTTATAGCTTAGCAGTTGGAACTGCTATTACTAATGGAGGTTGGTGAGTGGTGGCATTAAGGGTGTTCTCTCGCTCTGCTATCGGCCACCGCTATATGGTCCCTGTGTTCATTACGCATTTCACCAACTTGTTTGCTGACTGTTATAGCTTAGCAGTTGGAACTGCTGTTACTAAGGGAGGTTGGTGAGTAGTGGCATTAAGGGTGTTCTCTCGCTCTGCTATCGGCCACCGCTATATTGTCCCTGTGTTCATTAGGCAGTTCAGTATCCTGTTTGTGGTTATACTGTGGCTCAGCAGTTGGAACTGCTATCACTAAAGGAGGTTGGTGAGTAATGGCATGCTGTGTTCTGCTATGTGCCACCAGTACTGCATGGTAACCGTAGCCGTGGTGCGTGTCATTCAGGTGTTTGCTGCTGCAGTTTGCTAAAAGTTATAAGGAGAAGTGTGTCCTTCGCTTTTCTGTCGGCCACCAGTTGGTGTTTTGGTTCTGGTGGTCATGAGTGGTTTCACTCAGCTGTTTGCTGCTATATAATTCAGCAATGGGAACTGCTATCGCTAAAGGTTACAAGTTGTGACATAAGAGTGTTCTTCGCTCTTGTTGGCCACCAGTGGGTTCCTGTAGTCATGGAGGCCAGTCTCGCAATGGCACAATGAGACAGGAGTGGAATGACACTCAGGGTGTTTCTTCGCCCCACAGTGTCACTTTGCTCATTTGCTTCGGCAATGCATATGTTTATGTTTGCATGCCAGTAAAGCTCATTTGACTGGCATTGGGTCGGTTGTCATCATGAACGGTAGAGGTACCGGGTGCTCGGCCTTCTGGGTCCGGAGGATGGCCATGGTGTACTTACTGCCACATTAATAGTTTTGTGTGGGCGGAGGTGTGTGTCCGCCCCGCTCCTGCCGCCATATTTGGTGTATTGAGGCTGCGCTGCCAAATCTTGTCTCCCCCCTCTGGTGTTTTCCGGTGGGTCACTTACTGCCTTAAGGGCGTTGGTATAGACTGGTGAGTGTTTTCCGCTCCATAGTCTGCATAGGCATTTAGAGTGGGTTTCCGCTCTCCTGCTGGGTGCCATAGTCCAGCGTTGCTGCTGCTGTCACTGTATGTGGTTGGTGAGACGGGCATTCAGAGTGTGTTCCCGCTCGATGGTGTTGCGTCATTATGAATGCCATATGTGCTAACTGCTCCGCCCCTCTGCATCCAGAGGATGGCCATGACTGGTGCTTGCCCTGTCTGGGCATTGGCCATTTGAAACAAGCCTCGACAGAAGAGGCTTGTGTTGTCTGCAGTTGCATGCTCCATGCAATGAGAGCTGGGAGGCTGGCTACAGTTCAGGATTCAGCATCCAGCCCTGAGATGTCGGTGTTGAGCCCAGTGGTGGGCAGCCGTATACGCACACACAGATATTTGGGAATAGCTTGTTTTGCAGGTGGCCCTGGTGTGTGCTGGCAGGGTAACATACAGGTTTCCTTTCTGTAGTAGGCAGCCCCTGTCAAGCTGGGGTGGCTGTTTGATTGCTACGCTTGTGCCTGCTATTGGCTGGCGTAGTGTGATGGTGTAGCGTTGACATTCCTCATCCCACCATTTGTGTTGTAATTCGCGCTCAGCTGGTGTCCAGGTTGCACTTATACTTGGGATAGATCTCATAGTGGTACTTGGATCTACGCTTATTGGGGGAACATGTCGGCTGCAGCATGGCTGGCAGCGTATGAACCTTGTAGGTCACCTTTGTGTGCACCTCCCCTTGCTATTGGTGTGGGAAGCATACGCGCCCCTCCTTCACCTTCACAGGGCGCGGTCTGGCTAACGACGGCGTTCCACCCAACGATGATGTTCACGTCCGGGTGGTGGAACGCTGTACATTGACCTCTGATGGGGTTAGAGCCTCTGCTGGTACGTCCAGCGTGCATGCTCCCTCCCTCGAGCATGCCGACAATACAGGCTGGCAACCGGTGGTGTTCACGCCCTGGGCTAGTTGGGACTGGTGGGCATTAGCAGGTACAGCAGTACCGGTGCCACCGCGATGGGGTGCTCCCACCTTCACGCCTCGGGTGAGGCTTCCCTTTGGTGATGAGCCAACCTTGGACCTGCTGTCCACAATGATACAACTGTTTTACTGTTGATATGCTCTCCCTGACAGTTAGGCTAGGCACCTCCTATCCCTATGAGGAGGATGTAGAAGCCACGGGCGATAGTGTCACAACCAGCCTTTTACTTCTCGGTTACAGGTTGATGGCTGAGACGGCACCATGCACACCTTTGTGGAACACTGGTGCCTAGTTATGCTACAGCAGGCATAGTCCTCTCCTCCACGTGCCCTTCATGACACGGAGTAGCACTGTGTGGAGGGGTTTGTCTTCGGCAACACGAGCGGCTGCATATGTGGCGGGTTGTCACCACCAGTGCATCGCTTATCTCACATGGGTGTTTTTGTTTCCCCTCTATCTTCCTCTTGGTCAGATCCTGGAGCCTTGCTCATTCTAGGGAGTGCCTTGAGGCACCTTCTGATGATTTGATGCTTAATGGCATGAATATATTGAACATGTGAAGCGAAGGGGGCTGGCCTGGGTTGCATGCCAACCATCAAGCAGGGCATTTTGTGCCCCATGTTATGCAGGCTCTGCTCAGGATGCCAGGTGACCTCGGCCGCTATGTTGGAGCGCAACCGCTCTGCAGGCCGGTTTGTTTTTTTTGACACAGGGTCGCTCAGGTGTGCTTTGATTACTCTTCACACCTTTGGTCTTGCCCTCTCAATTTATTTGAGAGGCCCAGTGGCTGATGTGCAGCCTGGGCTGCTCTGTGCTATCACTGACTCTGGCTTTTAGTCAATGCTTGACCGCGGCACCTTGGAGAACTGGGTGTTCTCCTTGCTGAGCCAGCAGTGGACTGTGGTCCGGTTGCTGATCACTGAAACAGGTCTTAAGTGAAGGAAGCAGATGCAGCGGGCGGGTCAAGGGCCCGTCATGTGTCCTCTCGACCATCCGGGTTTCGCCTTGGTTGTCTCTTTAAGCCGTGCCTTACTGGACTCGGTCTGTACACCAGCCTTTGTGTGGTGTGTGGAACTGTAACAATTTGCATTGTTCTGAGTTGGCTGTGGGGTTTATGTCGTTTCAGCTCTGGGCTGGCCTGGGGCACTGCAGGTGCCTTTATTTTGTGGTTCGACTGGCTAGGAAGTCTTTAGTCGTCTTCTACTCAGCAGACTGTGTCACAGGGCGCGGTGGAGGACCCCATCCATGTGGCCCTGTTGGCGGCAGTGCCATGTCGTTCATCGGTCTGATGTTCTGGCTGTTTCCAGCTGATGTCCATAACTGGGCAGGGGCCTGGTGTCTTTTTTCTTGGCGCCACCGTGATCCGTTCTGGGCGGCGGCTGCTTTCCTCTGAAAGCCTTGGTGGTATCGGTCCGTGTGCTGGTATCGTTATGCACGCAACCACGGCGGGTGCCGTGGTCACGCGTCCCCCTTTGCTGTTGAGGGCTCTGTGATTGCGCCCCATTTGAGTGGGCCTCTGCGTGCAGGTTTGCCTGATTTGGTGGCACGTTGTGCTGTGGCAGCGGCGGTGCCATCTGCCGCCTCGACCTGCGACTGTTGTTCGGTGTGTGCAGGTTCCTCGTGACTGTGTTGGTATAAGTCATCCAGTGTTGAAGACACTAGACCCTAGCGGTCTGAAGGTACGAAATAGAACGAGAGTTATGCATATAACTACGGTTCTATGAGTACCGGAAGACCGCTAGGGTTGCCTGTCACTCGGACTCCTGACGAAAAGATTTCAGGAGGCTTGACCCTGTGCGCGGGCGACCTATATGGTCTAGGCGCCGCCCACAGGGGGGTCACCCGGGTGACAGTTTTGGTATTAGGTTCGACCTAGGCGCGTGCGCGAGATGATATCCAGTGTTGAAGACACTAGACTCTAGCGGTCTTCCGGTACTCATAGAACCGTAGTTATATGCATAACTCTCGTTTCTGTGGACATCATGAATCATTGTTCCAAGGGTTCATCTCTGTTCATCTGAATCTTCCACAAACATAAGAACCTGTTATGATTACTTGGTTGTGTTTTATGACTGAATCTTAATCTTTGGCGTTGCATGCCAGCCGGAGGTATGCTGTGTGTTCTTTGTGGCATGATGTGTAGAGTTACAGTATAGAGTTACATCTGGTTAACCAACTTTCCATCCTTTAGCCTGGGGACCACTTGGAATCCTCTCAAGGACCACTGGTGGTCCCCGGACCACTGGTTGAAAAACACTGTTAAGCCATTAGTGCGGAGTAGGAGGTCCCTGTAGATTATGCTTAAATTATTATTGATTTAATGGAAAGAAATGAAAACCAAAACAAACAAACAAACAAATGCAAATTAATTAAATTACTGACTTGTTTCAAGTCAGTGTTCAGTCAATTGTCCAAAGTTCATCCGGGATCAGAGTCATTCAGAGTCAGTGTCTGTATGGTGGGTGGAGGTTATTTATTTAGTAGTCAGGAGTGAGTGTTTGGGTATGAAGGGTCCTACCGTCCGGATAGGACAGAAACAGTCAGTGGTTCGTTCTGGGGTTAGCTCGCCATTGTGTTAACTTTCATCATCACCATGATCTGGCAGTCGTAGAGTTAAGTGGGAAAACCTGGCCTGAACACAAAAAGGCCAAATTAAACATCTAGAATAACAATAAAAGTAACTGATCTACAAGATCGCATAACAAAACAAATCAAATTATCATTTACAAATAATCTCAATATAATACCATCAAATCAAAAGAAACAATGCCAAACAAAACGGATAAAACAAATGATTCCAAAACAAAACTCACCAATTCGGTACTAGTTCACAGCTCATTCATTCTCAGTGTATTCGCCAGTGGGGTTTGTATGGAGATCTAAAATGATGTTAATCCGTGTTAGTATGATGCTTTATATTGCAATGTTTGGGAAATGTTTGAGAGAGGGAGAGAAGCATACAGACCTGCCACAAGCCAGTGATGTGCACCTCACTGACTGGGACCAAGGGCTGGGCTTTATACTGGGGGTGTGGTGTGTGTGATTGCAACCTGGTGTGACTGAGTGAATGATTGTGAGCTGTGAGTGAGTGGTGAGTTGAGCTGTGAACTGTCATTAGTGACAACATGGCCGAATAGTGACAAACCAATGCAGCCAGTTTTACCCTGGGTTACATGTGCACCAGGCATGTTTTCATTTAATATATCTAAATATTTAGGTGAACATTTGTATGTTGCATGTTGGTGAAAGTTTATTCTCGTTACAGTATACAGGTGCTGGCCAGTAAATTAGAATATCATCAAAAAGCTGAATTATTTCCACAATTCCATTCAAAAACCCGAACTTTCATTAATTATAGATCCAGTACTCACATTGTAAATGATTTCAAGTATTTATTTGTTTATTTTTACGCAATTTTGGCTTCCAGCTCATAAAACCCACCAAATCAGTATCTCAAAAAATTAGAATATTTTGAGACCACTAAAAAGATGTGTTTTAAACAAGAAATGTTGACTATTTGAAAAGTATATTAATGTATGCAGTTAATACTTGGTCTTGGCTACTTTGGAAACTTTGGAACAGATTATTTCATTAATGGGGCGTGGCATGGAGGTGATCAACCTGTGGCACTGTTGAGGTGTTATGGCAGCCCAGTTTTGCTTCAATAACAGCCATAAATGAATTTGTATTGTTCAGTCTTATGTCTCACACCTTCCTCTTGACAATACAACCCAGATTCTCTGTTGGGTTAAAGTCAGGACAGTTGGCAGGTCAGTTAAGCGCAGTAATACAATGGTCAGTACAGCAGCTACTGGTAGTTTTGGCTCTGTGGGCAGGTGCCAAATCGAGCTGGAAAGGAAAACTAGCATCTCCATGAAGCTTGTCAACATACCGAAGCATATGGTAGTCTAAAAGATGACTGTGTTGCAACCACTGGCGAGTTTTCTCTGTCAGTGGATTAACACCAGTCGATAACATGGCTTGGAGACTGGACATGGCAAAACACATGATTTAGGTCATGTTATCGGCTGAAAACTTCAACACGGCCATTTTCTTAGAGTACCTTGTGCTTCGGTATGTTGACAAGCTTCATGAAGATGCTAATTATCCTTTCCAGCTCGATTTGGCACCTGCCCACAGAGCCAAAACTACTACTAACTGCTGTACTGACCATGGTATTACCGCGCTTAACTGACCAGCCAACTGTCCTGACTTTAACCCAACAGAGAATCTGGGTTGTATTGTCCAGAAGAAGGTGTGAGACATAAGACTGAACAATACAAATTCATTTATGGCTGTTATTGAAGCAAAACTGGGCTTCCATAACACCTCAACAGTGCCACAGGTTGATCACCTCCATGCCACGCCCCATTAATGAAATAATCTGTTCCAAAGTAGCCAAGACCAAGTATTAACTGCATACATTATTATACTTTTCAAATAGTCAACATTTCTTGTTTAAAACACATCTTTTTAGTGGTCTCATAAAATATTCTAATTTTTTGAGATACTGATTTGGTGGGTTTTATGAGCTGGAAGCCACAATTGTGTAAGAATAAACAAATAAATAATTGAAATCATTTACTATGTGAGTACTGGATCTATAATTAATGAAAGTTCGGTTTTTTGAATGGAATTGTGGAAATAATTCAAATTTTTGATGATATTCTAATTTATTGGCCAGCACCTGTATACGTACATGTGAGGACTTCATATTTAAGTTGACAAATTCATAATTGGGACATTATGAATAGAAATCAAAAGGTTTTTTTGTATAACAAAAGGTGCACGGGGTACCGTGTACCTTTGATGCACTGTGATGCATTCAAATTAACATCTTTGTTCTGTTCCCTCATTCCAGAGTCCATGGAGTCTAGCCTGCAGGTGAAGTTTAGTTCTCCAGGACTAGCCCATACCATTTCTCCAGAACGTAGTAGGAGACCTAGACGATTACCCCAGCATTTTGAGAACTTTGACTTGGGTAAGTGGATTTTACTGGGGAAGCTGTATCCCTTCATGGAGGTGACAGAGTTGCACTTTCTGACACACCGCCGTTCTGATTATGCAGCTTGCACGTGTGGTTAGGTACACTGTCAGTAGTGATGGAGATGCGCCAGAATAGTGTGCTTTAGAATGTTGGTGTCTGTAACGACCTCATGGTTGAGCTGTGTAGCATCATATTCAGTCAGTCGTATTTTCCTCTTTGGTGTAACTGCGCCCTCTGGTGACGGTGCAAGCACGTCACCATGCATTAACCAAACTTGATTTTTGGTAGCCGACACAAATACATTGTTAGTCAGATTTTTTCAGACTAGTCGCCAGTGATATATATGCATATTATTCAATAAAAAAATGGCATTTCTCAGCTTATTGAAACAGCGCATCGGGGACAAACCTGCGTTTTCTGCTCCACAGGGAATTCCCCTCACAAAAAACAAAAGCGCAGCATTTGACTGTCACTATGATCGCACCATCGCGATCATAGCATTTACATGTCCAGCTCCCGTTTTTATCACCTTATCACCTCTGCACACCTTATAATAGAGCATTTTAACAGAAAAAAAATTGGGGTGATATCTGACAAAAGTGAAATCACTTTCCCTACCTTTAAACGGAACGTATCATAGCGATCACTAGCTGTCAATCAAACCAGAGACGGAATGAACATACTGAAACAGCAGCATTGCAAGTACATAGAATGGAATACTATAAGCAGGTATCACTGAACTACATAATACACTTACAGTAATCAAAGACGCACACTGGCACTGCAGTGCTGCACAATGAAGACGGTTCATATTGTTGGAGACGAGTGAACTTGAACTGGAGAGTTCACCTCTCACCGTACATTAGCTGATTAGCATACCCATGCGTATAGTCAATTCATTAGGTAAGGTAAGGTAGGTAAGGTAATTTTATTTATAAAGCACCTTTCAAGACACTTGTCACAAGGTGCTGTACAATGACAATCATAAATACAGAGGAAGAACAAAAATACAAAACTATAATTAAGGAAATGTCTGTCTGTCTGAATGTCTGTCTGAATGTCTGTCTGAATGTCTGAAGCGAGCATAACTCATCACTGGCTGCACCGATCACTATGATTTTTCACACAGCCATTGACCATAACATTAGGAAGAGACTGATGTAGCCCTTTTTTCAAATTAACAAATTGTTGATTAATAATGAATTTATTGGTGAATTAAATTTCCCCATTCGCTTAACATTGGCAATTCCCTTTTCGGCCACAGGGGGCAATGCAAATGGCAAAACACACACACACACACACACACACACACACACACACACACACACACACACACACACACTTTATGACTGGCCATTGCAGTGTCTGTGCGTGTGCATTAAAGCAATCCAAATCCTTCATCACATTACCCACACAGTGAGTACATCATTTGGTGTTCATATATTCACAACGGGTAAGGCCCTAGTACAAAACAAACAAACATATATATAGAAAGCATAGTCAATTCACATATTCACCCACCAGAGGGCAATGACAACCAGTCTTTCATGAATTCTGGAAGAATCTCAGTATTGCTGCGGCTTCAGTTTGATTTAATTTATATAAACGAATTATCAGATGTTGATAAACAGTTCCGACTAGTGTTTGACGAATGTCGAATATTATGTTAATGCCCTACACCATGCTGACACAGGGCCTAAAACAAGGTGGCCAACGCGCCACATCGAGGATTTCGGGTTTTCGTCTTATCAATGCAATCGTGTCATTCTGCTCCCAGACAACATGCCTTGTCGAGGAACTATACTTAATAAGCAGCATCCTGGGAATTACCGCTTGATAACGGTAGAAGCGGGTGCATGGATGCAGATTCTTTTAGTCTCCCAGGGGTTGTTTTATTTGAGGTCATGGGATCTCGGTGCACAAATACACACATAGGAGCTGTAAGAAGAAAAAAAAAAGACTAAAAACGGCCATAGATACTACCAATTGTGCATGCAGCAGCACAGTGAAAGTAAATGAGTATGTATGTATTCTGGACAGGTTGGCTTTGTGAAATTCATTGCTGTTTATTTTGTTATAGACATTTAACACTGGTGGAAATCTCTTCCCCTCACAGAATCATCAGGACGGCTGATATGCATCAATTCTGTTTTAAGAGAATCCCGTGAGAGTTGCTTACCAGCCACACCAATGAGAGGCGAGGGCCAGCCATGGGACACACAGAAAGCCACTAACTCCACACCAGACTGTAAATCCTTGTCTGCCATTCCACCCCATATTCCACTCTCTCCTGTTGGAACTAAAGAACAGGTGATGGTATTAACCCTCTTATTGCCCTTGACGCATTTTATGCTTTAAATCGCTGATCATAATCCAACCATCGGTGCGTCATTACAGCTTGATTTGACTTATATATGATATAAAACACGATCGCTCCGATGGAGGTCTAGACGATGATCACACCACCACACAGTTTGCCTAGCAACAGTGACATGGATAAACAGGAAGTACTCTTACTCCATGACCAGAAATGCGCTTCATTTCCGGCCATCGTCTGCATTACTGCTACCTACTGGGTGTTATCATATACAGTAGTATATGATCAACTACAAATGACGAGTATTTGGAATCATATGCTTTATTTGATTGGCATTAATTTGATAAATAAAAAATGTCAAAATTGGGGTAAATTGTTGGCATTATGAGGAATAGTGGCATGGCCAGTAAGAGAGTTAAGTAGAGTATCCAATATAAATAAATTGCTGTTATGGCCAATAAACAATATTACTGCTCTCAATATAATCTCAATCTCTGTATTAAAGAATTATAATAAGTTTTAAAAATATGTGTAACAGGCTGTGCACTACAGATTTAACTTAAATACATTTCATATTCAATATTTTGAGCTTGTAGATCTATAGACAGATACCGATGTACCAATTAATCTCCAATCATTAATTTTAATCTGTATTGTATCATATGTGCTCCATATATCTCTGTCTCACAATGCCATTTAGTAACTGTTATTGGACCTTTATCTTTTCAGACACCAGAGGTGGATGCATCTTTGAGCATTCAACGGTCAACTTCTGGAGTTATGAATTCTATCACTAAAGCAAAGGGAAGGCAAAAATGTCCTAAAGGTCAAACAAAGTCTTGCACAGAAAAAGAACCTCCAGCCAAACGGCGTAGAATGGAACAGGAGATGGAAGGGAGCGATGCCAACAGAGTAGCCATGTCTGAATCCCAGGAGTTGAATTCACCAGAGAGAGGTATTTTACAGGAGGTATTTTAGCTATGTGGCTGTTCTGTGCCACATAGCTACAAATTAAAATGTGTAAACCTTATCTTATGATTTCATGAAGCTATTTTGATGTTTGGCAATATTCTAGTTTAGTTAAATATACAAGACTTATTGCTTTCCAGCACAGTTAATGTAATGGTTTATGCATGGATATATACTGTATATGACATTCATTGGTATGGTTTCTGTTATAGACATCTACGACTTTTTGGACTTTTTATCTCCGGCACCTATTTCATTGCCTGTTGGAGTCAACAAACAGGTACAAGGAATTATTAGACCTTTCAGGCGGTTATTTAAAGCTCCATTGTGTTTGTATAATTAGGCTTTTCTATATAATTGGTGAAACTTTTGGTTTCATTAATTGCATGTCAATACTTGAATGTTGTCAAGAGTTTGCTGCTGTCTCACAATGCCATTATGTACTGTTGTTGGGCCTGCACTTTTCAGACACCAGAGGTCGATTTATCTTTGAGCATTAAGCGGCCGACCTCTGGTCCAAAGAATTCTACGACTAAAGCAAAGGGAAGACAAAAATGTCCAAAAGGTCAACTAAAAACAGACAAAAACAGAGAAAAGAAACATCCAGCCAAACGTCTGCATCGGAAGGACCAGAAGATGGAAGGTAGTAACGCCACCAGTCCGCCACAGTGTGACAGACCGATGTCAACATCCCAGGAGTTGGATTCACAAGAGAGAGGTATCATTACATCTGCTGTGGCGTTTGTCACATTAGTCACTTGCCTGCCAGCACAGTGAGAGGCATGGATTGTGGATGGACGTTATGTTTGGTTAAAATGGGCTGAAATTTATTACTGTTTATTTTTGTTACAGACAACCTTGTCTTTTTAGCAGAAATCTCCATCCCACCCCCTATTCCATTGTCTCATGTTGGAGCTGATGAACAGGTACAAGGACATGATATACTTCACTACCTCATGGTTATAATAGTAATGCTTCAGGTGAATTATGAAAAAATGTATAAATATCTGTTGCTTCTGGTTCATGGGGGTCAATTTTGGGGGCTTGAGTACAGACTGAATCAATTCTGCCAATAAACGACTTGGATAGTATTATGGATTTTATTTTGGTTAAACCTTTCAAACAAACTGCCTGTAAGTTAATTCTGCATCTTAGGACTAAAAGAGGCAAGACTTCAACCTGCTCATTCACAAAGTCTTTTATTAACGGTCATTGTGCCTGTTCTTTCCAGACATCAGAGGGGGATTCATCTTGTATTATTCCAAAGGCCAGAGGTCTACCTATGAATGCTCGGTCTAAGGCAAAGGGGAAACAAAAACGTCCAAAGGTTCAACCACAGACTTTCACAGGAAAGAGGTCTCCAGTCAAACACCGGCGTAGAAAGAACCAGGACATGGAGGGTGGCGAGGCCAACAGCCAGGTGATTACATGAAAACACCCATCCTTTATTCTGATGACTGATGTTGTCCTCTAATATATGAGGGGCTGTGTTTTTTCTTTTTCATTTTCTCTTTTCATTTGTTTTTAATAATTCTCGATTTTTTTTTTTTTTTTCTCCGGCCTCCTCTTGGAGGAGGTTCTTTTCCAAATGAATTATAAATGATAATTGAAAATCATAAATTGGCCCATTTCGTCCTGACATTGTAGATTCCAAGATTCTCCCCAAAAATAGGTGTTCACGGCTGCTATTTTTCAATGAAAGTTAAAACACCACAAGTACAGTACAGAATGGTTAAAAAGCATGTCATCGTATGTATTAGGAAGACGGTATCCGTCACCAGAAAAAGGACGTGTTTTCAATGAATCTTATCATGATTAAAATGACGTTTAAAGTGGTCGGGGAAACTAAAAATAATATCAAATTTCAAAAACTGAATCAAGCAACTTAAAAACCTGTATGTGGTGTTCACAAAAGCTGGACTAGGAAGTGAACACTCAAACTCACTAAAATGGGCACGAGTCTGACTCCAAACTGCTCATTCACAATGTCGATTTGTAACTTATTGTGCCTGTTCTTTTCAGACATCAGAGGGGGAGACATCCTGTATTATTCCCAAGGCCAGAGATCCACCTATGAATGCTCAGTCTAAAGTAAAGGGGAAACAAAAAAGTCCAAAACTTCAACCACAGACTTCCACAGGAAATAGTTCTCCAATCAAACACCGGCATAGAAAGAAACAGAACATCAGCCAGGTGATGACATGAAAACGCTCATCCTTTTTTTGGGGGTGACTCATATATGCTCATAAGTAGGGGGCTCAACAATATTGAATTAAAGACAGCTTCTGTCTTTGGTAGTCTACTGCAGTGATTCCCAAATTCTTTCATAGCAAGGACCACCTTTTTTGACCCATCTGTCTCACAATGTCATTTAGTAACTGTTATTGTGCCTGTTATCTTCAGACAACAGAAGAGGTTTCATCTCGTCTTATTCCTAAGGCCAGAGGTTCACCTAAGAATGCTCAATCTAAGGCAAAGGGGAAGCAAAAAAGCCAAAAACTTCAACCACAGACATCAACAGAAAAGGGGTCTCCAGTCAAACAATGGCGTAAAAAGGACCAGGACATGGAGCATGGAAAAGCCAACAACCAGGTGATTATAGTTGTCCAGAGTCTGCCTTGAACCTGCTCATTCTAGTGACGTCACCATTTTTGACACAGTTACCCCAATGCCATAACTGCTGTTTGGTCTGTTCCTTTCAGTCTCCAGAAGTGGATGGTTGCATTCCTACGGCCAAAAGCCAGCCTCTTAAAAAAGCTCAGTCTAAAGCGAAGGGCAGACCGAAAGGTGCAAAAACTCAACCACAGACCTCTAGTGAAAACAAGAGACCTCCAGCCAAACGCCGCTTAAGCACAAAGGGTCAGGAGCTAGATGGTAAAGATGCCAACAGTCAACCACCACAACGCTGTAGACCAAGATTTGAATTCCAGGAGGTGTTGTCACCAGAAAAAGGTAGGTCCATTTATTATAGTTATTAGCTACTGTTGATTTAAAACAGAAGTCAGAGTTGTGGTGCAATACTACTGCAAAACATGATCAACAGTATGTGAACCAGCATGAGCTAGTAATGGGGAACATCACTTTACATAAATCTGGTCTGATTGATGTAAACTCCTAAAAGTTTGAATTAACTTCTTACATACACATTTGCACTTTTTTCTTTATATCATTGATTACCTTTACAACAAGGTATAACTGAGAATTTTGGAATGAGCAACATGGCTAAATGTGTGGGTAACATGAGCTAACACAACTCCTTAATTGAAATAAAAGAGATTGACAGATGGGGGTGTGTCCAATCTCCTTTGAGCAATATTTTATATTAATCTGTTTTCTATTTCAGAGTTATAACCCCCTCTACTATTCTGTATGCTATTTCAGTGTTATAACCGTGTGTGTGTGTGTGCGTGTGCGCGTGCGCGCACAGTCAATCCCCTTTTAGATGAGAGCTCGCGGTCCTCCGATCTGTCCATAGAGCTGAGTAATTATGAAGAGGAATTGGCTTCTTACTGTACTCTGGATGAGGAAGAGGAGGAAGAAGAAGAGGAGCTTCCCAATCTGCTGATACAGAAAAGTAAGTGGGGGAACCCTAGTTTCCAATAGCTGTAATGACAACCTGGAAAGCACATGGTCTTAATTTATGGACTTAATTTAACAAAGTCTACAAATGGATTCACTTGGTTAAATACTGAATGAATCGATGTAATGGTGTAAAATGTTTCTCTTACAGAGCCTCCATCCATTTCAGCTGGAGTATTTGTTTGGTGCAAATTTAGGAATTTTCCTTTCTGGCCAGCGGTGGTAAGATCAGTTATCGAATATTACAAATTTTGTATTAGATTTACCTTTATATTTACAATAATTTTCAATAACATAGCAACATGCACACACACATACCAAAGTTCATGTATGGACATTGGGCAATGTGTGAAATTCCAAACAAATTGTAAGGGGGACAGGCTGAGCTATCGTGTTAGGTTTTTGGTCTAAAGGGGCAGGTCACAGATGAGATTTCACCTGCCCTGATTGGATGTCAACGATTGTCCGTCAGTCCCGGCCCCTACTTCTACCCCAGTGCCCTTCTCAAGACCAGAGTATCCAATGCGTTGGCCCAAGGCTTTCAACAAAAATGAGCGATAATAAGGTATAGTGTCTATAATGTGAATGCCTGCAAATATTAACAGATTCATGTTCTTTGCAGGTGAAAAGTATCAACCGCAGGATGAAAAAAGCCAGTGTTGTTTTCATTGATGGCCCATTGATGGACAAGATTTGCAAAGGGTAAGAACTACATGAATACAGATAATCATACCTTGTGTTTCATAGATCAACTGCGGACATTTCATGGCGATAATTTAATATAAGTATCCTTTTCCTCATAATTAATGTTCCAAGTTTGGAGGTCTGGCTCATGGACCAAGAACCAAAAAGAACTGAACCAATTCTTTCCAATTCTTTCTATGATTCTATGACTTGAGGCTTGAAAATCTAGCTGTAGTTCAATAACAGGTCTTTGCCTCTGCTTGTGATCATACACATGTCCATGTAAGCCAATAAAATTATGTGTCTATTGTGGTAGCTTGACGGTGTCTCTGAAGACCATGAAGCCTTTTGACTGTGAAGAGAGCAGCCAATTTGTGGTAAGACTCATAGATCCTATTTCAAGTTGGTCTGTTTTCATTGACGGTGAAATTCACAAGTCATTTCATTATAACTGTATTTATTTAAGTGCTATTTTGATCTTGTTAACTATAGGCTATAGAGTTTAGATTTCCGGTGATCAACGCAAACACCACTCCACCTGCCTCAATTATAATCCTTTCTGCTGCTTTTATGTTTATTTCCTTTTCTATTTATGTAATTGTCTTCATTGAGTTCCTCCGTTCTCCTCTGCTGTGTTGTGCGTTTTCTTTTTTTTTTACGTTGAGATGTCAAAAACAAGCACTTCAACAGCTTCTGGGCCAACCGCCCGGTGGCTCCTGGCCATTGTGATTGCTTTAGCTCTGTTTGGTGGGCGTTCTTGGTGAGCACCCCTGTGGTGGTTAGGAAGATCAGAGGAGGGCTGGAAAGGGTGGCGTTTGCGGTGGTCATGTTGTCGGCAACAGTGGTAACGGCTCGCAGTGATCACCGAAAATCAAACTCTGAATAGGCATTAAAAAGATCCCGAACTCCCTTCCTCTCGCACTGTTCCATCAGCTGTATTGTAAGTGGGTGTGATAATTAAAACATTGAACCCTGAACTTTACAGTGTCAAGCCAAGGAGAAGTATGATGCGTCCATTAAATGGTCCCTGGACATGATAAACGACTATAGAATGCGTATTGGTAAGCAGCTCTATTTTTCCAGGTCAAACTTACTGAGGCCGTTTGGCTTCACAGAATGTTGTTGTGATTGTTCATTAGTATTGATGTATTTTTACACTGTTAGTATTTGTACAGTTTACTTAATGTTTCTTTTCACAGCATGTGAACATTTCACTGGATCGTTCATTGAATACATCAATCATGACATGAGTAAGTTCAACTTCAGTTGTAGACCTGTTTCATTGATGTTGTTTTTCACATTAAACACTGCAGCCTTTCTCACCTTTCTCCTCGACAACTCAAGGTCTTGAACACATCTCCCTTTCCAACACTTTGTCCTGTCTACTGAACACCTCTCTCCCACCCGTCTGGAACGCCGCCTCTCCAAAATTGACCCTCTCTTGAACACTTAACTTCCTGTGAACGCCCAATTTATCCCTCCCTTCTAAAAATCACCTTCCACATGAATCAATCCTTCTCCTGAACTCTGTCCTCTTGGTCTCTACTGCATCTCCAGGCTATCCGGTGAGGAAGACCTTCCTCCAGGGTTCTGGGGAAACACCAACCATCTCCAGTGACCTGATGAAGATGGAGGAGTTTCAGGCTCAAGGGGAGGAGGGGAGGAGTGTTGAGGAGAGGCAGGAGGAGGTTAACAGGCAGTCCAGGAGGCGTCTTCCTGACCGAACCCTTGCTGCCTACAACAGAGCCAACGAGAAACTGGTCTATTACATTGTTAACAGACGCATGGTGGAGAAAAGACTGTTGGTATGGACTGATGGATAGACTTAATTTTGTGTGTAAACAGATGTATATTTCTTTACTGTATTCATGATTTTAATAATTGACTACAGTTTTATGGTTTATGAAACGCACCACTTACTTTACATGGGTGTGAGTTTTTTAGTGGTGCTAACCACTCCACCGTGCACCTGCATGCGAGTGCCATTTCTATCCTGTATTTTTGAATGTTGGAAAATGGAAAATTATGAATAACCCCTAAGGAACTGTACAGATTGTCATCTTTCTATCGCTGACCCTCATCTCTTGCTCCTCTCTCCACAGGCAGTGATAAGTGGACAGGAGCGGTCCACATGGATACACACATTTCTGCAAGTCAGTCAAAAAAAGAAGATGCCTGTGCCCACCTACCTGCAGGATGACCATGTAGAGAAGGTGTACAAATACCTGACAGAGGTCTTCGACAAGGCGCCGGTCACAGCTCCCTGCCTGGCTAATGTGAATGGAAACTTTATTGAGCAGGTCCGTTTTGTCCTGGATGTGCTGCTGCCTGAGGTGAGTTCAGGTTTAACCAGAGACCAAAGGTTTGATCAAAAGGATTTTTGTGCTGTAGTCTTTTGTGCAGTTGGTGGGTTTACTTGATTTTAATGCAAGTTTGTCTTGATGAGGTTTGAACAGTATACACATTTTCACTTAACACTTCAATTGCTTAACCTGACTTTGCCCGACTTTTTTGCATTGGTTTTCACTGCCAAACCCAACTTTTTGACTAGTAAGGGGTGCCAAACTTTTTTGTTTGTTTGACCCCAAAATGCCTAAATCAGTGAAAGCCATTTTGACCCTAGAATAAAGAATAGAATACCCCAGAGCTAGCTTTCCCAGTACCAACAAATGGCAAATACATGACAAAATGTAAACATCACATCACAGAGTGCAGCAGGTCTGTCTCAGAACCTCTGTAAAGATGTGCCGTGGGAGTTAGTGAAAGGTTATGCCTGAATGTCAGTTTAAATATTTACATCTGTCCAATCACACAGAGGATTACAGTTACATTTACATGTACATTGCAGCATTATAATGTGAATCCACTTTGTATATTTCTTTTGTAGGGTCTCAATCCACGGCCAACACTTGCAGAGTAAAATACTACCTTTGCATTGTTCAAGTATGTTGTGTTGTGGCTCTTTTTGTCATGTGCAGGCCGTCATCTATGCCATAGCGGGAGTGCACAACGTGTCCATAGCAACAGCAGAGGAGAAGTTCCTAATGGGTCGACAAATAAGCAACAGGTAAGCGCAGAGTTTTCAATCCCATGTTTACATCTAGAGACTAGATCATACATTTTGTTTGTGACGTTTGTTTACATGCATCCTGTTTCAGGGAGAGAGAAGAATTTTATCAAGACCTCAAAATTCAGAAGTGACATCACCTCCATAGTGCCTACAACTATTTATTCAACAGCTTGTTTTCCTTTCCTTTTTTTTGTACGGCATGTTTTTTACATTTTTTAAAGGGGAACTATTTTTAAAAATATATCAAAGCCAACGTACATGAATGTACAGTAATTGTAGTTGGGTAGGTTTCATCAGGTGGATACACTCAACTTCAACACTGCAGCTATCAAATACACATTAAACATTAAATAATGTTGTGTATGGTATTAAAGGTTGATGGGTGTATTCTTTTCTTCTCCTTTAAATATTTTTGCCTTTTCTTTTATGTTTCTAGTACCACCACCAGGCCAAACAAATTAAGAGATTATAGAGCACCTAAGTCCTGACATGATTCACTCATCCCCTGGTCGCTCCGTTGGTTCTTCATATCCATGTGCGTGAAATGTCTGGGATGATTATTTTTTGTTGATTATATTGACGTCAGACTTTGGTGCTATATGAGGCCTCTGTGGAAATCTGCACTCTATTGAGTGCGTTATTCTCATTATTCTTTATTTTGTACAGTGAATCTTAAAAATATATATATATTATTACAATCACTTTTTAAAAGGCGTTTAATCCTGTATATTAATTTTTTCGTACTCTGGAAATGAAATAATATGAATGCAAAGTCTGGTAAATTGTGTTTGGGTTCATTATTCCTCTGTTGGAACCACACTTCTAGCCTATTTTATTTTCCTTTCTTTATTTTTATATTTTCATTGTGTCCTATTTGTAAGGAACAAGCATTTATGGGATTGGATAATGTGACGGCCAGAGCCATTTATTAGTTTTAGAAAGAGAATTCCTAGTCTAAACTGTACTAGACCCCTAGGGTGTAGGTGGGGAATATTCGGGTGAAACCTGGGTCCTCTCTGTTTTATTTGCTTTATTTCCACATAATGTATGAAAAGACAAGTGAATGTGCATTACTTTTTTGGCCTTCATTTCCATGTCAGTGACACATTTGTAATTAAATTAATTTGCTGCCTTATTTTGAAAAATTATGTGCAAATGGAATTGTCACTTTGAACCAAACTGTTTGCACAAAACAAACTAATGTACATGTGTCTGCCTGCTATAAAATGTGTTAATATATAGATGATTAAAATGACATTGGGTGGAAAAAGAGAATGTGTTTGAATGTGTGTTTGAATTATTTCGGGTGTTTTTTGTTTTCACATTGAGGTCAATTATTTATTTGACACTCATCCATGCTATATTGATTTGGTACTATTGGAGATAACAGTTCCACACCATAATGATGTTGGCACTATTGCCAATTATAATTGACACCACAGTACAGTACTTTGAATATCGGCACACAGAGTTTGCGATCTTAACTTGCATCCATTATTTCTCCACTTTAATATTGGCATCTATTGTATCATTTTAATCGTTGATTAGTCACTTCATGCTGATCATCATGCTGATTGCTGTATATGGGTTCCACCTCCAAAAAAAGTCAAATGTGATGTTCAAAGAAACCTTGCTTTGAATTGGATGATTATACTCTCCACCAATAAGGGAATAAACTAGGTCTTCTGGACCTCGATCCAAAAGCAGTCACAGAAGCTTGGCACCTCTTTATCCTGCTGATCACCAACCTAGCCAAATTTGTTGGTGGGTGGCATCCCATTCCTTAACCTGGATTGTTACAGATTAACCAATGTGGTTCTGTTGGTCACTCTAGCATGTACCATTTTGAAATGGTCCAGGGCTGACGCCATTTGCTTCCATACATTTCTGCTGTATGCAGTGATACAAGTGACTTTTTTAGGAATTGAGTGATTTTTTTTTAAATTGAGGAATTGAGTGATTATCACTCAAAGTAAAACTGCCTGAATTAATCACAAAGTACTGGAAATACATCATTGTAATGTACATAATGTTTATATGATTTTAAATTTGTTGAATCCAATTCTGTCATATGCCGAGTGATACAACACACCATTTAGTCAAATTGGATAATGAAATGACTATAAATTTAAAAATAATTGTGCTTAATATTATATTATTTTTTTATGTTCTGAATGCTACAAGTTATTGTTTTGGTAGGACAGCTACAACAGTATACACCTACTACAACCCCAATTCCGTTGAAATTGGGACGTTGTGTAAAATGTAAATAAAAACAGAATGCATTGATTTGCAAATCGTTTTCAACCTCTATTCAGTTGAATACACCACAAAGACAATATATTTAATGTTCAAACTGATAAACTTTATTGTTTTTTGAAATTATACAATCTTTTGTAAATTGATCCCTGCAACACGCACCAAAAGAGTTGGGACGGGGGCAACAAAAGACTGGGAAAGGCCATGAATGCACAAATAACGCCTGTTTGGAACATTCCACAGGTAAACAGGTTAATCTTAAACAGTTTAATATCGTGATTGGGTATAACAGGACCATCCCAGTCGTTCACAATCAAAGATGGGACGAGGTTCACCACTTTGTGAACAATTCTGTGAGAAAATCATCCAACGGTTTAAAGACAATGTTTCTCAACATTCAATTGCAAGGAATTTGGTGATTTCATCATCTACAGTCCATAATATAATCAAAACATTCAAAGAATCTGAAGAACTTGCTATACTAAAGCGACAAGGCTGAAAACCAACACCGAACACTTGTGACCTTTGATCCCTCAGGTGGCTCTGCATTAAAAACTGACATCATTGTGTAAAGGATATTACTGTGAGGACTCAGGAACACTCAGAAAACCATTGTCAGTTTACATAATTTGTCGCTACACCTGCGATTGCAAGTTAAAACTCTACCATGCAAAGCAAAGCCATACTTCAGAAAGGTTGGTTTGAAAAAACAACCAGAAAAACAACCAGAAATGCCTTCTCTGGGTACAATATCATTTGAAATGGTTAGACACAAAGTGGAAAAGTGTGCTGTGGTCTGATGAGTCCACATTTCTAATGATAGTGGACCCAGAGAAGGCATTTCTGGTTGTTTTTCTGGTTGTTTTTCAAACCAACCTTTCTGAAGTATGGCTTTGCTTTGCATGGTAGAGTTTTAACTTGCACTTGCAGGTGTAGCGACAAACTATGTAAACTGACAATGGTTTTCTGAGTGTTCCTGAGTCCTCACAGTAATATCCTTTACACAATGATGTCAGTTTTTAATGCAGAGCCACCTGAGGGATCAAAGGTCACAAGTATTCTGTGTTGGTTTTCAACCTTGTCGCTTTAGTATAGCAAGTTCTTCAGATTCTTTGAACGTTTTGATTATATTATGGACTGTAGATGATGAAATCACCAAATTCCTTGCAATTGAATGTTGAGAAACATTGTTTTTATACCGTTGGATGATTTTCTCACAGAATTGTTCACAAAGTGTTGAACCTCGTCCCATCTTTGATTGTGAACGACTGGGATGGTCCTGTTATACCCAATCACGATATTAAACTGTTTAAGATTAACCTGTTTACCTGTGGAATGTTCCAAACAGGCGTTATTTGTGCATTCATGGCCTTTCCCAGTCTTTTGTTGCCCCCGTCCCAACTCTTTTGGTACGTGTTGCAGGGATCAATTTACAAAAGATTGTGTAATTTCAAAAAACAATAAAGTTTATCAGTTTGAACATTAAATATATTGTCTTTGTGGTGTATTCAACTGAATAGAGGTTGAAAACGATTTGCAAATCAATGCATTCTGTTTTTATTTACATTTTACACAATGTCCCAATTTCAACGGAATTGGGTTCGGCACATAAATCAAACAGAGAGAGTGAGAGTTATAGCACAAGTCAAGTAGGCCTAGACTGCTACAAAACTGATTGGAGCTTGGAGAATTACAGAACAATTCAAGTACAGCTACAGCAAATCTGAAAAACTGATTGGACACACTAGTTAAGAATACAGTTGTTTACAATAGTGGCCAACTTTTCATTTCAGTTTAAGTGTTGTTCAACTTCACCTATTTACATATGTCCAACATGCATTTTTGCTATATGTTGTCTCTCCACCATGCCAATAGTGTGTTGACACTTTCGATTCAGCAATGATTCAGTCATAAGCCGTGTGCCATGCCCCCACCTTTTGAGACAGCTGAATCACTGCTGAACCAAAGGTGAAAGTGTGAGTGGTAACACAGTACTGACATGGTGTAGAGACAATATATAGCAAAAAATGCATTTTGGAGCTACGTAAATAGATGAACTTGAACAACAACCATTAGCCCCATTCTAAACTTATATTGAGTAAGGATTGTTCTCACAAAATAACAAGTGGACCACTTTAATAAAAATAACTGCAAATACATTTAAAAAAATCTTTTGGTGTGTAATTCTCCTTTAAGGTTTAAGCTTTTGAATTATTTATACTATGGAAGAAAATCACCTTTTCACAATATTTACAAGTAAACTAGCCTAGGCCTACTTCGTTGGCGTTCACTTGGAAATCATCGGTATAGCAGTGCCAGTGGTGAAATTGCTGATAATAAATCCTGAATGTGGCTCAAGGAGATACAGATCCACGAACCCTAGTTAAAAAATCCTATATAAATTTAGAAAAGTCCAATAGAAAAATCCTAGCAGATTTTGGAACAAATCCTATTGGATGTCCAATAGGAATCCAATAGATTCCTATACAAATCCTATAGGATCTTATAGGAATCCTATTAAAAAAAATCCTATAGGATTTTCTTATAGGATTCCTATAGGATTTTGGGGAAAATCCTATAGGATTCTATTGGAATCCTATTGGATTCCTATTGGGAATCCTATAGGATTGTTCCAAAATCT
Organism: Benthosema pterotum; assembly: GCA_039105355.1. NCBI lineage: Eukaryota > Metazoa > Chordata > Actinopteri > Myctophiformes > Myctophidae > Benthosema > Benthosema pterotum. The sequence goes on along the minus strand of CM076966.1, from coordinate 18,239,373 downwards.
GGTAGGACTTTTCTATTGGAATCCAGGGTTTTTTTTGACTAGGGAACACACATTATGCATTTTTAAATTCCATTTAAATCGAGTCTGAGACAATTATTGTTATTGTAGCCTGCAAAAATCTTAAACAAATAGAAACAATAAGATATTCTGGTTTTGTGTCTCAAAGTAAATAATGAGGGAAAGGGGTGAAAAGCCTGGCCTCAGGGTTCTCGCATAGTAATCGAATCGTAGCATCAAGTATCCAGGAGGTGGCGCTGCGCCGCCGCTGCTGCACAGCGTCGGTCCAGTGGTTTTCAACCAGTGGTCCAGAATCCACCAGTGGTCCTTGAGAGTTCCAGGTGGTCCCCAGCTAAATGATGGAAAGTTGGTTACCAGATGTAACTCTTTGAGAGCGTAAAAAATGATATGGATCCATTTTCATCATCTGAATTAGCCCAAGTCTACACAACTAGAGAATATAGAAGATTAATGGTCATTTTTGATCTGTATGTTTCCCAAATCCAGCCTGGTATTGTGGACAAAAGCAAAACAATTCATTAGTTTCGGGGTCTGTGGGGCTAGAATGTCATCAAATGGGGGTCCCTGATCCGTGGTTCAAATGCTGAATAAATAGTGGGCCCTGGTACCAAAAAGGTTGAAAGGTCTGATCCGCCACTAAAATGACATGGCACACAGACTAAAGTCTCGCGTTGTTTTGCTTTTGGCTGCCTTTGACCCAGCGGAACGTTAGCGGGACTTTGAAAGTGCGTACTCTACGGAGCAAGCATTTACTAGTACACTACACGGAAATGGCGCTTGTGGAGAATAACTAGGCAGAGAGAGTCCTTTTGGTGTTTATAAACGGAGTATGACAGTGAAGTGGAGGACTCGGCACAGTCACAAAGGGAAGAAAGAACAACGGAGGCTCTGATAGAAGCCGTCCAACGTCTGCAGACAGACAGACAGACAGGTAACCACCCGAACTCACGGTCCAGCAGCAGATAGCCTAACTTCAGCTAGCAACTAGCATAGACATCTAGTAGAAGAGCTGCGACATTCAGGGCTCAGAAATTGAGCGCTCTAGCGCGGCCTGAATATGCACAAACTGTAGCTGGAATTATTGTTTCTCAGCGAGATCTGCGCAAATAGGAGTTACTTTAGGCATGTATGCATGTCGACTGTTGTAAAGTATTGTACAGTAACTACTACTAAAGTAGTAAACTCTGTAGTTTGTGTTGTACTACTACATAGGTTTAAGATAAAGAGATTTAAGATCACTAAAGCTGGGCTGGTGCCTGAGTTTAATCCATTTATGACTACTTCGGGCCCGGGACCCTATTTGATGTCCCTATTCTCAATAGAACTCTACGTATTAGAGCCGCCATTGAACCGGGCCAATTGAAGTGAACGGAGGATGTCGTTACTCTGTCTTCCTCCAAGGCTCTGGCAGCTAGTAGACGCACATTGCATCACAAGTCATTAGCATGGAGGGATAAGTTCAACCATAACGCCAATGCTAGCTACGCATGTTCACAAACGGGTGGTTTCTCGTGTCAGGTTGTTGTCGCCCAACTTGCAGCAGCAGCAGAACAGTAGTGTTACACAGACACTATTACGTCCGCTCACTGTTTACACCTTCCTAAACATCAAATTGGGAACTATAACGGTTGCTGCTGCCCGCTAACCGTTAGCTCAGTTAGCTTAGCATCAATCGACTAACAAACATAAGTACAGTTCCATGTGAAATTCCTGTGGTTCCCACTGGTTGATCTCTACAGTCGTATGTGAGTGTGTGTATTCGGTCTTTTCGCTCAACTGTCTGTTAACGATAAAACAGGTGTCCACATTCTCACACCATGCCACGATAATCCCCACATGACCTTTACTTTACATGACCGTTTTGTTTGCGAATTGCGATTATGTGTCACTGTTCAGTGGCACAATTCAGGGACTGATGCATCACACACATTGACAGACTGTGGTGGTGGTGGTGTTTATTTACTTTGTACGGGTCGTCATCATGTTGGATGCTCAAGTTCACGTGCAGCACAACAACCTGTCCTGCATGGATGACTTCTGATCATGTGACCTGGAGGGGAAAAAAGCACTAGGGGATTAGTAGTACATGCGATGGTTGGTGACATGTAAACATTGAACGCTAAAACCAACTAAATGCGATGCATGTGTGCATTACATTCCCTCAATAATAATTTATTTGGTAAACGAACTCAAATGGATTAAACGAACGAATGTCACTCAGTAGAGCTGTGGACCTGAGCTAGAGTGTCATTACTGTCGGAGGCAGTTGTTTGTTGTGTGTAGGTTCCTTAATCTATCTCTGGTTCATAATACTCCTCCCCCTCCTTGCCTATTAGACCAGAGCTGATATTAGTCAAGACCCATTGACCCTTGCTTACAGTGTCTATGTCAACATGTGTAAGATCATGACATGTGCTTACAGAGGCCAGTGGCCAGAGCTGCAGCTTGAATCTTCAGTGTAGTTTTGCTGTGCAGTGTCTGAGATGTATTTGGCTGGATGTTTAACATGAATGTTAAATAGGTATGCATGTGCAATTGTGCATTGTGCAACTAACGATTATTTTCATAATTGATTATTCAAACGATCCATCAATTAAACAGATTATGACACTTCTTTAACTGTCTTTTTAAAATATTTATTTTATACATTTAACAAAACATTTGATTGTCTCCTGATTAGGCTGCTATTCAAATACATTTTACTAATTAATTAAAGCACCTCATGGTTTCTTTAGGCTTATTCTGACTGCATACATTCGTTTGAAGAATATATACACGTCAGTCTAAAGGAACAGTACTCTACTGAGCTCAAATAGTTGATCTACAATCAGAAAGCATATTAGTTAACCAACAGCCCCTTAGCTTAACAAAAAGAAAGCTATGACAATCATAGTTTGTATTGCATATCAGGTGTGGAAGATAAACATTCATTTCGAACTTAAATGTTTTACCTTTTAATTATCATTATAGGACAATTGGATTAGGGTATACTCTCTACGTCACAGTTTCACTGTCCAACAGTCCCTGTAAACAGTCTCATGTAGTCCAATGGTAATTGAGGTCATTGGAGAGTAACTGTAACCAACACGGTGCAGTTGGCTAACATAGAGCAGACTGATAAGTTAGCAGCTGTTACAAGTAGTAACAGTTCAAACTGCTGACAACTGGGCTACAACAGAGCTGAAAGGCAGCTTTTGTTGCAGTCAGACCCAGGGAAAGCCCTGCAGATAAAGCCTGCAAAGAACTCCTACATTTGGATAGAACGGGTGGCATGTTGGCTGTTGTGTTGTTTTCATAGTCTGGGGTTTCCTCAGAGACTGGGTAGGATGGGACATAAAACCCACAGACTTGTATGCAATTGTTTAATAATATTGAAAATTGGTTCCAATAAAACAAAATGGCTGCTAATTAGACCACCAGAGAGACACTGCAGTCACAGCTTATATAATTCATTATATTCTAAGTCGGTGTCATTAGTAATAATATCAGTTTAGATTTCTTGAATGACAGTGAGGAGGTACCGTGGTGCTGGTGTTGATCTGGGTCCAGTCTAGAGCTTAAAAATTGTCCAAAATATTGAGCCCGGCCCGGCCCGGCCCAGCACGACAAGAAATTAAGCCCGGCTCGGCCCGAAGCCTGATAGATGATTGACAGCAATAGCCCAGCCAAGCCCGACACTTTTTCTAAACAAGCTAATTACAGGCAGACTTTTTTCCCTCATTAAATTGTTATTTTGTTATAAGAACTTAAGAGCAGTCATTCTGCCCATGTCTAGCAGTCTTTATTAGGTACAAACAAACAAAACAGCTTAGAGCAAATAACATGGGCCTATATAATTGTAATAAGATGGGGCCTACATTTAATGATGGAGCCTCCTCCATCGTGTGTGTGTGTGTGTGTGCGTGTGTGCGTGCGTGCGTGCGTGCGTCCTGGGACCTTCTGTGAGTGTAATGTGTAATAAGTATGATGCAGTGAAAAATGTCATATTTTGTGTATGCAGTGAGAAGATGCGTGACCTTACCGCTCAGGTCACCAGCAGTCTGCTGCCTTTCCCACAAGTGACCATTGATGCCCTGGGAGAAGATGAGATCACTCTTGATGCTGTGCTGCAGGGGCACTTCAGTGTCGGTAAGCTAACACTCATCCGTTGACTGTAAGAAACCTATTGAAAACCATATTGATCTCTAGTTCAATGACATAATTCTTACAGATGTGGTGTCCTTTCAATCCACACTGGTGTGACTTTCAGATTAAATGGTTCATGTCTATTTATTGATAGTTAGTGAAGATGGACAGGAAGGGGCAGAGAGAGTGGGGTGGGACATGTAGCGACACTGTTAGGCGAGACCTTTAGGCCGGCGGGTGGACCTTTAGGCCGCTGGGTGAACCTTTAGGTCGGCAGGTGGACATTTAGGCCGGCGGGTGTCCCAAGCTGCTTGGTTGTATATGCATGAAAACTCGTGTGGTGTTTCTGTGTTTGCAGGTCGCAGCGGGATGGCTTGGCTGGCCTGTGGCCCTCAGTTGGAAGTGGTTCATGCTGTGACTGGGGAACGTCTCTCTGCATACTGCTTCAGTAGTGCAAGTGAACATCCGCCTCGTGTGCTGGCTGCAAGGGATTTCAGCTGGCTCAAGAGGTCGGTTTTTCTTTTCAGCATACGTAATTGTTTCATTAAGTAGGTCATTACAGTAGTCGATACGGGTAGAAATAAAAGCATGGATAAGGTGCTCAAAGTCGTGAAAGGACAGCCTCAACTGATAGAAGCTGAACTTAACAACAGCATTGATCTGTTTGTTGAACAACAGCGTTGATCTGTTTGTCGAATTTAAAATCACTGTCCAATTTCACACCAAGGTTAGTAAACACTGGTTTAACAAAAGGATTTGGATTTGGTTGCAAGGGACCCAAATCCAACGAGGAGGAGTCATAGGCAGAGATGTACCCGAACGCGTTCAAAGAACGAAAGTTCTTGGAACCGTTCATATTTTTAAGGAACTTGAACCGAACGGCCCCTATATCTGCTTGAAGAACGGCGGTGTGAACTCGTTCATTTCTGGCGTGAGTGAACGTCACTTTTCTTGCGTTCGATTTTCGTTCAAGAGCAGGGCTCGACAGGCTCGCATTTGTGACTAAAAGTTGCAGATCTATACCTAAATTTATATGACTGTAGTACGGCGGTGTTGTTCGCGAAAATAGAGCAGATATACAAGCTAACAAGGTGTTGTGGCTCGAGGCATCCTTAGCTTGAAGATCTGTTCTCCTTGCCCACCTAACTTGGAGAAGGCGGAAGACTCACCGACATGTAGCCAAGTTCTGTCAGGAAAATGATATCCAGCTCATTTACGTTGAAGAAATCCTTCATGAAAGCAGTGTTGTTCCTAAGCGATCTAGTGGAACCTCACCACGGTGGATGTTTTCCGGGTATCCAGCAATCCTTGACGGTCATATACCAGCAAAGAGTTGATGTTTCCAATAGCAAGTGTCAGGACTGGGTAAACACAATTCTTCTGTGCCTGTATGGTTGACAAAACAGTCGACCCTGCCGTTATCGCATAAAGTCAGACACAGAAACTACTCTGGCCATGAAAGCCTGAAATGCGTGGTGATGAAACTTAGCCCAGTAAAGAAAATCATATTGTGTTCCTGCTGAAAGATCTTGAATAGATAACATGTAACCATCTCCAGGTCTGGTCTGCTGGTGGGTTTGGAGGAAGCAGAGAGCAGCATCTTGTGTCTGTATGACTTGGGTCTGTCTCGTGTGGTCAAAGCTGTGACGATACCAGGCAGGGTAAGTGGATTAAGCTCTTTCTGATACCTCTGTTTTTCTTACATGAACCTAGTCCAGCATTTTACTCCACCTTACTGTGCCATGCTCTTGTTCAGGTTTTAGCCATTGAGCCGTTGGCGAGTTTTGGTGGAGTCAACGTTTTTACCCAGCACCTCCACCAGAGCCTACGCTGGTTCTTTGGCATAGCTGCCGTGGTAACGGATCTAGGCCATGTCCTACTGGTTGACCTCTGTCTTGACGACGGGACCTGCAGTCAGAGTGAACTTGAGGCTTCAGGTGAGGACTGTTAATTTCCCAACACTCAACAGTGTACACCATGGCAATACCACACCATCTCACAGATTGGCACCCACTTGTTCTGTAACACATTCTTGGTGTTTCCACTAACCTGCCCCGTGCTGCTTCTGTTCCGTCCCATCACGCCTATAGTTGTTCAGTGTGTGTAAACATGTCTGTGATGTTTTTAACAGACCTGGAGGTGGTCCCAAAATCACCAGCAGAGATCCCCAGGTTGAGGGAAGTGAGCAGCAGGCAGGGAAAACACCTGTGTCTCCAGCTGAATGGCCCTACTGGTACAGTAGGGCCAGCAGCCTCGTCTTTGCAGTACATCCCCAGGACCAACCAGCTGGCTGTGGGCTTCTCTGATGGATACCTGCAGCTTTGGAACATGAAGACCCTCAAGAAAGAGTGAGTCTTACTAATGGCCTAAGCAATACTAATGGCCTACTAGTCCAGAAGCACCATATTAACAGCTGTTTTTGCAGAATGTTGTCACCGGAATATGGGATGCTAGGGTTCAAGTGGATAATGACTTGTCAAACGCAAGTCACTACGAGTTAAACGAGTCACGATTTTAGCAGTTTGGAAGTTAAACTTAACTTGACTTAAAGATGGAGTGCCATGTTTTTTTCCTGTCCCAAAAAGATGATCATCAGGTGTTATTATAACATAATCAGGAAGAATTTTTTCAATAAAGTGTATAGTATTTGTTAAAAAGCCGTTTGTATGTGGCAATGCCCACCAGTTCATTAAGTATGCATGACTTTAACTTTAGCACCACCCACCTAATAAAGTCTCTCCGCCTCTTACTTTTAAGACCACCCACCTCTCCTAGTCCCTCCCCCTCCTCACAAAAGGACCGCCCATGGTTCTGCCCATTTGTTTACAAAATTTCAGAGGGATGACAAACTGTTGAGGCCATAGTTTGAACCAGATTCTGGTACAGAACTCCCCATTAACACTATTAATGGAGATTCACCTACATTAAACAGTAATAGTAATAATAACGATATATTAATAATACATTTATTTATTAATTTATTCTGTCAACATGTTATGATACGGTATCACCCATAGTTCACTGAGTATTGGATAACCACAACCTGTCTAATATTCTGTCCGAGTTTACAGTAACAGCTCCTGTGTGTAGAAGTTCCTATCTATATAATAATAAAATAATAATAATAATAATAATAATAAAACAAGCAGTTATTAAAACAAGCAGTTGCTTTTTGTTGTGGCCCAGTGATTCCCAAAGACAGAGGCGTCCAGGGGGTCCCTCGCTACATTATACTTTGTAACCAAATGGCCAGGGTATAAACTAAGTGTACATATGAAATCAAATATGACCATTTGTACACTCAAGAGTTAATTAACACCGATTTTACAGTTAAAAAGTGGGTCTCAGAGATAGAAATGCCACAAATGGGGGTCCTTAAACTAATACATGTCAAACTGGGGCTCGAAATCAAAGCCTTATAATAGGCTATAGACAGTTATGCAAACACCATTCACTTCATGGGGCCAGTCCAATGGCGGCTCTTCTACATGGACTTCTATTGAATTATCACAACAAAAGGGGACACGTTCTGGACTGGAAGTAGTATATGCATTGGATTCAAGCAACGGCCCAGCTTTTATGATAGTTTTGTAGTAAGCCTGTACAATACCTTACAACAGTTGTCATGATGAACAGATTCCTAAATTAGCTCTTATTTGCGCCGCCTTCGTTGAGAAACAATGCATTTCCGACAGTTTGTCACTTTATCTCATTTGCGCTCGGCTTCTTGCCCCTCAATGTCGCAATTCTTGTCCACCTAGAGTACACTATCGCAGCCGACAGAGAAAACGGCGCATGCGCAGGCCGCAGGCACCGCCGTTTATATGGTCATAGTAGAAGAGTTGCGACATTGAGGGGTCAGAAACTGAGCGCTCGAGCTGCTGTTCATGCAGTTCATATGATGCAGCTGAATATGGACTTATTTTAGGCAGGTTTTCAACATGTCAGCGCTACAGTAACGTTGTTATTGTACCGTTGACATGTTTGTGTTGTACTATCACTAAAAACAATATAAAATAAAGCGATTTATGATCATTTCACTAGTGACAGACCACACATTCAACCATACATCGTTAAACGTTTATTTAGAAAAGAAGGGGTGGATTGAAAGGCATGATAGAAATAGAAATTAGATGTACATGAGTGATATGGAGGGATGAGGATGATGGGGTGAGGGGGGGTGAGGGGGTGAGGATGAAGGGAATGAGGGAAGGATGGAGGGCGGAGCCCTGGTAGGGATGGGGGAAGGATGGAGGGCGGAGCCCTGGTAGGGATAGGGGTGAAGGGGAAGGGGTGTGGTCTTGATGGTAGATGGTTCAGGCTCCAATGGGGGTATTGGACCCTGAGTATTTGGCCTGGGGTCCGAAGAGCGAAGCGTCCGTCTTGGTCGACGTCGGAGACGGCACGGTCCGTCTTGGTTGACATCAGAGACGGCACAGTCCGTCTTGGTTGACGTCAGAGACGGCCCGGTCCGTCTTGATTGACGTCAGAGACGGCACAGTCCGTCTTGATTGACGTCAGAGACGGCACGGTCCGTCTTGATTGACGTCAGAGACGGCACACTCCGTCAGTTCCAGACCCCCGTGTGGAACCTGAGAAGAAGAATAGTTTTAGTTGATTAAGCGAGGTGTGAAGGAGACAGAGTAAGAAGTTAACATGGAAAAGGGGAGGGTGGGAGGGATACGAAGAACAAAGCACGAATGATAGGTAGACGAGGCAGGTATATATACGTAGACAAGGGGGAGGAGTTTGGGCGGAACATGGAGGTCAACTCTATGTAAGCTGACATATGCTAGGAAGTAGCATACGTCGGGAGATTCGAAACAAAGGGCGATTTGGTGCAGGCATTCTGGCTTCCATGGATCCTTACTGCTGCGACAAGGCGGCTTGTAATGGATTGGAGTCGACACTTGGGGCAGCCATGACGGTGGACAGTGGATCCTGCCGTGATGGGGATGAACCCTTGGTGGAGGATTGTAGGTGGGGGTAAGATAAGTAGGTTGGGGGAGGCGGCATGCACAAGTTATGCGTTGAGGTTGAATAAACGGGCCTGGTCTGCCCTGGATGGAGTTAGCAGGTTTGCGGTAGCTTGATGGTGCAACCACTTCATGAAAGGTAGCTGGTTTAATTATGAATGGTATCCTGAACGTGGGGAACGTGAGTGTTGCATGCTCGGGCCAGGAGATAACAACGGATGGAGTTGTCCTGTAAATATGAGAGCCTTACTGTAAGTTTCAGCGCGTGCACGCAACGATAAAGTTAATGGGCAGACAATGAGTAGTTATCAACTGTAACTAGCATGCAGCGGTTGACTGGGTGATACTTGCATGATACATTGATGTTAGCAAACAGAGAAGCGGTTTAGATGGTTGATGTTCGAGCTAACAATGGAAGCCCGGCATATGGGCAGTTATATGGGTGGCATTGATTCCTAGTTGGCAGTGCATTGATAAATTGTACAACCAATAGGTAGAGATAAAGAAGGAAAAAGGTGAGAGGCTGGTGAAGTAGAGAAAAAGGGAGTGAAATCTTTAGGCCTACTGTATTATACCAATTATACCACTAGAAATGCATTCTGGGAGAATCTGGATAATGTGGCACTGCGTTATTGCTATAGGCCTACAGTGTTTTACTATAGTGGCAATGTATTCTGGATGACAGTGGCAGATTGAACACATAATGGTTAACCATCATTGGCAGTGAAAGTGTTAACAGTGTACTGCATTAGTTCTCATGTTATGCGCGATCGCATAGAGATGCGTGGGGGGAGGGGGAGGCGGCATGATAGGAGGATGTTGTGAGGAAGATGGGGTGAGAGGTGGATGTTACTGTCAACATTGAAGGAGACTTAGCTTGTGTGTTGTGCTGCTGGGCGAGAAGATCATTTGTAGTTCAGTCAGCGCTGCGCTGGATCTGGGAGTGACGTCATCGAATCGGCGAAGACGGCGGCTCCCGTGTGTTCTGAAGTGTGCCGGTTTGAAGTTGGAGCGGGAGCCGAGAGGAGGAGGAGAACCAGTTTACTCGAGTTGGATTGCGTTAGATTGTGGCGGTGGTGCGTTCCGTGACGTTGAAGCTTCGTGGTGTTGGAATATTGAACTGGACGAGCCAGCAATCACGGCGTGGACGATCGATGAGGACGCGGTTGCTAACGGGATGAAACAAACGAAGTTGTGTTTGCTGGAAGACGAGTAGGTTATAATGCTGAATACGTGGATGCCGCGGCTGGTGAGAGCGACGACTCTCTCAGGGTTTCTCCAGTGTGTTAATGGTTTGATGATCCGTGATAACTCGAGGTAAGTAGCCTAATGATTATTTTGATAACTACAGTAGTTAGAGCGAAACAACGCGGAAATTACTCGTGTGTGTGTGTGACAGGCAAGCTACGTGACGTGGCGTCACGTGAGTCATACGAAGAACAAAGCACGAATGATAGGTAGACAAGGCAGGTATATATACGTAGACGAAGGGGAGGAGTTTGGGCGGAACATTAGCGGTTACCATGGTAGTTAAGTCAAGGGGAGGTGCTTGATCAGGTTACCGTGGTGATCAGGGTATGTTACAGAAGTTAACCAAGAATGGCGTACAAGGTATGATAGAGAGAGACAGGGTAGTAACTATTAACGATTATTCTTTGAAGTGTGGTCTTCCTCCTGAACATACGTTGTACCAACTCCATTAATGCTGGGCTAGCTGTTGCCTGAGTCCAATGCCAATTCAGGTCCAGGAGTTGTCCCCATTCTCTATTGAAGTCTAAGGCTTAGACTCTAAGCAGAAGAGCCGCCATTGGACTGACCCCATGAAGTGGATGGAGTTGTCACTCTGTCTATACTCTATGGCTCCGTTTCAACACAGATGATACCAGATCGTTTTAAAAGTTTTCTTCAACACATCAACTCATTTATTCACAGCGTCTTAACAGCAGACACCTGGGGGTTGGTGCGACTACTATTATATGCCCCATACGATGTTTAGAGGTGATCTTAGAGAAGAGAAACTAAATCGCTAGTTACGTATGTAACTGTGGTTCTATGATGGTGCATGTCATAGACATACACAAAAAGCAGTATACAACAGCAAAACCGATACGTTCTTTTTTCTCTCTCTCTCGCCTTTTTACGTTCACCCGAGTTCCTTTGGCACCGCAGGCATTCATTAAGAAGTATTAACTAATAATATTGCATTAATCCTCCATCAGCTGGTAATGTTTGAAGCCACCTCGACCCGCCATGATCAAACGTAGGCTACCCCATGTGTGCATGTGGTAGCTCCGCCCCCCAGAGGCTGGCGTATTTAAAAATATGACAATGACGGGGAGGGGCGTTGACACGTGGTAGATTGATACGTCACACTAACCGTGTTGACTCCATTGGACTGTGTCACTGCCAACGGCCCCGCCCCCAGGAAGAAGTACTAAAAGCTTAAATTCTACAGTACTGCCCATAAAACGATCTCAGGAGGTCTAATGAAGTACTGAGACCTAATAAACACGTGAAAAACTGGGAAAAGACCAAATTTCACGGAACTGCATCTTTAACCTTTGACATGAACAGTTGGCTCTCATTTGAGTACCACTGTAATATGTAGAGTATAAATAAAGTATTTGTAATAGGCCAATCACATGTATTTTGACCTTATGTGTGTATCCAGGTATCACGCCCAGCTGGAGGGAGGCAGGGTCCCAGTCCATGCCTTCACCTTCCAGGAGCCGGAGAACGACCCAAGGAACTGTTGCTACCTCTGGGCTGTTCAGTCTGCTCAGGACCTGTGAGTCATTAATGTCATGGTGTGGCTAATGATCCGACAATGAATAAATGTACACCAACACTGCATAGCCCACATTATTTAATTTCTTTAATATTTTGTGCATTGGCTGTCCTGCACAACATACCTAGCAATCATCCAGAAACGGAAATCAAACTTCCCAAAATGACAATTCTTTAGGTGCACAGTAAGTTTACTGAGTTCAATGCAGTGTTCAGCTAAACTGTAAAGGTGTTCAAATCGAACTTGGGTCGTGACAAATCATGACAACAAGAAAAAACGACAAAAGTATTGTAACCTGGCATTTTTAGTTGTATTAGTTTGCGGTGTAAACGTCTTTATATAAATACTTTTCGAAAATTCTATGGGTAAAATGACCGGGGAATTCACTTCTGGAACATGCACTGGGGCGGTACTACTGTATTAGGTTCTGTTTTAATATATAGTCTTGCATTTGACCAGTGGTGGAATAGAATGGTTGTATAGTAGGCCTTTTGCTAAATAAACATTATTGAGAATGTGACTTTCCATTTTAAATTTTGTTTTTGATTTCCTTCCAGGGAGGGAGATGTATTGAGCATTCACTTACTACAGTTAGCGTTCAGTGAACGCAAGTGTCTGTCTTCCGGAAGGATCCTCTATGAGGTCAGTAGCCCATCTATAGGATCAGGATTTATTTACATTTGGTTTTAAAAGTAATAGTAAGAGTCTTGGGTTCAAAACTAAGACACTCCTGTGCACCTATATGGAGTGAGGGACGCATGCACGCACAGACATTTCTGACTGGCTTACATAGTAAAGAAAAAACAGATTGTATATATTACATTTCATGGACAACTGACACATCTGAGATCGCTATTGTCTTCCTTTATTTTCTCTCCGGCTGTCCATCTCTCCAGGGTCTGGAGTATTGTGATGAGCGCTTCAGTCAGGATCTGAGTGGAACCTCATTCCCTCTCAGGGTCCAGACATCAAACAGCCGCCTGCTGAGCTGTCAGACCATTGAGAAATTCAGACCTCATCCTGATCGAGATGACAGCATGAATGAAGGTTAGCCTCTGTGTGATAATATGCTGTCATATGAGAGTGAATGTGTGAGTGAGAGAGAGGTCCTCTTCAGTCTTCATGTCATCCTGCGACCCCACTGCCTCGCTACCCATGGTTTGAGAATCACTGATAATGTTTTAGAATGAAACACAATGGAAACATTGGCTTTGTAATTAATCCCAATTTGCCATAAAATGTTGCTATTAAAGTATTTAATTTACTAGTACCTACAAATTCACAGAAGCGTTAAGGGCCCTGGGCACGGCCATTACTAAGGTGTACCATTAAGCACAGCTTTACACCACAACATTGATAGATCAGGTACATCTGGCCTACAGACACTTCACTGCTCCATGGATTTGTCTAGTATATAGTGTTAGGCAATTGTATCATCAAAAATATTGCTAGGTAAAATCAAGTCCTTTTTCCATTCTCTTTAAAACCTCATGACCGTTTTATCACAATAAACATAAAAAGTTTGTACAGAGCAGACAGGCGTACCTTTCATTATTATTACTGTGTGCTGGTCTATACTAGGGCTGTCATTTTACCTCTAAAATCCCATTCGAAATTCATTTCTTTAATATTTTTAATAATCGAATATTATATTCGAATATTTATTAATATTAATATGTATTTATTTTTAGCTAATTATATATATACACACCGGTATATATAATATAGCCCATAAGACATTCATAGCCTACTCTCTCCACTAGAGGCCCCCATTTTACATGCAAATGCAGGCCGTTGTATGGCATCCATTTGCATACATGAAGGCTTGTGTAACTGACCGCAGCTGTATGGAATGCTCTTGATTGTCTATGCGATCGTTTTAGCGTGAAATGCAGGGACTTCTTTTAACTTTTGGCTGCTGCACGGCACAGGATTTGTGGATTAACATTTTTTCATGTTGCAAGTGGATGACACAAAGTGGAGTAAGTCTGCGCGCTCCCTCTCTCTCTCTCTCTCTGTGCGCGCTCTCTCTCTCTGTCACAGACCGCAGCAGCAGCAGTCTGTGACTGTGTGTGTGTTGCCTGATTAGCGTTGGTGAAGGGAGCGTGATCGGCAGTGTTGGGGAATATTACTTGGGGAAAGTAATATATTACTTATTACTTATTACCCCCTCAGAAAAGTAATAATATTACACTACTTATTACTTGGATGCAAAAGTAATATGTAGTATATTACATATTACTTTTTTATATTACTTTTGCACCCAGATCCCTGAAAAAAGGAAATTAGCTACAACTACACAATCTGTCAGCTTCTTTTAGAGCTGAATCTAATGAAGAAGAATAACAAGAGTCACAAATCAGCCAAACATCAATTGGGTGACTGTTGCCCCCACCACCTGACTACGGATAAGCAGGTGAAGATGGATGGATGTATTTAGATAAATGTATTTAGATGAATGAATACAGACATCCCACCCTGGAAAAAAATACTAAAATGTCTTAATATTTATATGCCGCACATGATTAACATATAGCCTACCATAGATTACATAGTTGCAGTAGGCTGTTATTTCAGTCAGTGGATTGTTATTTAGTTACAGTTCTGTCTGTCAAATATGTTTTAATGCAAAATTAAAATGTATGATAAACATACATAAGCATAAGATCTTTTTGATTTAATATTGAGTATATGAGGGCTTATAGCTCCAGTGTCTTAATTGATGATTAAGCCACTGGCATCGCATAATCAGAACAGCTGTGTAGCCTATGGGAAATCCCCTAACAGACAGCGCATACATACAGGCTTTAAGTGTGGACATTTCCCCCAGCCTTTGTGTGATAAACTCATATTATAAACGCATGACCTATATGGCAAATGAAAATATCCTTGGATATACTTGGACCACAGTTGGAATTATTGCAATCGGGTGAGAATGGACTGAGATTTTTTCGATTCAAATCTCAACAAAGAATCAACGAGTTTCACCGGAGAGGTAAGAGCGCAGAGCATTAGCGCCAACGCCGTTCTCTTTAAGTGGCCAGTCCAAGCGCGGCTCTTCTACATATACTTCTATTGAGGATCGGGACAATAAATAGGGACAACAAGCTGCACAAACAGCTTTCGAGCGCTACGTTTCTGACGCCTCAATGCCGCAGCTTTGACACCAGATGTCTTTGTACGTCTGCCTAATAAAAATCCCTGCTCATCTTTTTTCCGATCAAGCTAAACTGACATTAGCTCATCTCCCTTCACCAACGCAATACTGTTGAACGCAGCAGCATGACAAAAGTAACGAAGTAATATTAGTAGAAGTAACTGTAATATTATTACTATTTTCTAGGAGGTAACTTCGTTACACTACTCGTTACCTGAAAAAGTAGTAATATTACTCGTTACTCGTTACTCGTTACTCGTTACCCCCAACTCTGGTGATCGGTAGTACATCCGTACTGAACTGAAAAAGTAACTGCTGCGGCAGATTTGTTACATTTAACGAAGGAAATAACACATGAAACCAAATAAAAATATGATATGATGAATTAATTAATTATAAAGGCTAAATTCGAATGGCAACTTTCTCTTTCGAATCCTATCATTTTTTTTAGTATTCGAACGACATTCATTAAATGAAATTCGTTCTTATTACAGTGTGCTGGTCTATACACCTGTTCTTAAAAAATACATATGTATGTCTGTCTTTGTGTGTCCTACCAGCGTCGTCGCCTGACACTAGTGTGTCTATGTTCACCTGGCAGTGTAAGCCCTATGGCCAAGGGAACCCCTCCACTTACATTGGGGTGTTTGACATCAACCGCTGGTACCACGCACAGATGCCCGACTCTCTGAGGTACCTGGAACCACCACAATGTGGTTCCATATGCTGGAACATTCTTACTACTTGTATGATTTGATGGCTGTATATTATAATCTATATACAGTATCTAATGACCCATTTGTAGGTTGTGGACAATTTTAATGGATCCCTTTTTTTCAAATACAGTTCCAAATAATCTAATGTTTTCATAAAACAAAATATGAAGAAATATGAAATATGAAAAAAAAAATGAATGAAATCAAAGAAATTCCATAAATTAGAAAACAGATGTTTAGTAACTGGTGGGGGAGTCATAAAAATGCTTCTTTTTGATCACAGGGTAAAATGTTTGTAAAAACATGTGTTTTAATTTGTGTGTTGTGTTTGTACTATCTGGCAGATCCGGTGAGTCTCTGCGCAGCTGTCCCTACCTGGCTGTATGGTCTCTGGACCCTGCAGTGGAAATGGTGTCTCCTCACCCCCTGCTGGACGCACTGGTTCATGACCGCAGCCTCAGCAGGGGACTTCCATTCACATGCCCACCTCCTGAACAGTTCTTTAACCCCACCACTTACAACTTTGGTAAGCATGTGTCTGTGTCAGTGCGCAAAGTACCACTTCGAATGTCATTCACATGCATATGCTGTATTTTTCACACACACAATGGTTTTGTTCAATTCAAATCCTTGTGTATTTCAGATGCTACCTGTTTGTTCAACTCTGGAATAGTTCACTTAACCTGTTCTGGTTACCAGAAGGAGGTAACTGTACATTAATTGTGTTGTAATTGGTGTCCCACATCAAGTGCAGTAGTGCTTATACTTTATATATCTTTTTCATACTTTCCTGACCTTGTACCACAGTATGCAGTGTAGTTGTGTTAAAATAAAGCTGTGTTTTGGTATTTCATGTTAGTTTTCTGACTGTCATTATCATTACAATGTTTTTTTTTCTCTTCTATTTCAGACTCTAAGTTTTTTAAAGAAAGCAGCTCCGTGTTCAAGTGATGTCATCTCCAGTAGTTACTCTCTCTGCCTCAGATCTGGGCTTCTTGGATCACACCTGGCTGACACACAGCCATCCTCTCAGGTGTGACACACAGCCATCCACACACACACACACACACACACACACACACACACACACACACACACACACACACTAATTAACTCTCTCAGTGCCAGCCCTTTTTCATATTTTTGGAGGTCGCCAGTGCCAGCGATTTTCATCTAAAAGTCATATTTCATATTTCGGTCCATGTTTCCCGACGGACAAGTTAGTGGACGGACACACACTTTTGGTTCCGGGTTAGTCCGTCCCTTGTTATGGTCTAGCAATGGTCGCTGCGGTCGCTGCTAGCTGCTGTTAGCATGGGGATCGTATTAAACTGGCGCCGGTAAGTAACGTCACGTACAGTAGCGTTAACGTCAGCGGCATCAGTTGTTACTGTAAATCATAATGATAACGGGTGACGTAGATTCATTTCCACGGCACGAAAACTGATTAACATTCTGGGAGACATCAATCTGCACCATATTCTGGATTTTTGCGACTACACAATGTTTTTAGTGTGTGTACTTTTGTATCAACTCTCTAAATATGACTTTGTGTTCCCTTTCAGGAAGAGCAGTTGGATGCCATCTTGTCAACAGCGGTGGAAACCAGCTCTCTTGGACTAATTACTGGTTGTATTAAACAGTGGACAGCAGAAGGTTAGCTGAAACCATTTACACACAGGCTATTAGCTGAGGGGTGTACATTAGGGCATTAACCAAAAAATCGATCCATTGATGCATCGGTTTGCATAACATGAGTCGACTCCCCCCAGCCAGATGAAAAGTTGTTTTTTTCCTTCCTCCGAGGGAAAGGACGGGGAAATAAACATTTACCTTTGTTTTCTCTTTTTTCTTTTTCTATGTGTGTGACGCGTGCGTACATAATTCAACTGTAATATTGGTTATTGTCACAGGCAGAAGTCGTTATTTTCTTCGCAACTGTATCGGAGTTCAGCCTTAATTAAGAACAATCTGACCGCAGCTGTGCACTCTTTTGATCTCCGCGACTGAAAGGCTGCAGCTGCAGCCAGCTACACAGTGTCAGTGAAATATCACAATCATGAAAACTTTATCGTGCAAACTTTATCTCCAAACATATTCCCCCACCTCCCGCCATGCTATAGTGACCGTTGTGTCTTGGTTTCGCATTACGCACGAGACAGCTACTTCTCCAGCAGTGCACATTCTCGTTGATTTGCTGAATGGCTCAGAAAAAAAGCAGCGGCTTTAAGATGTGTGGAGTTTTTAAGACGAGGAGGAGGAGGAATTCAAGTAAATATACATAGCCTACGTGCGTAAATGTGAAGTCAAGGAAATAGATTGTATTTGGATGATGTGCCTGCTATGTTTACACCTCGTTCTGACATGCGGGCTGTATTGTTAATTCTATGTGTTCTTATGGCTGGCCTGGGTCTTTGTGCTGCTCTGCGTGCCAATATGTTTATGCTTTGTAAATCAGCACCTTGCCACAGACGTGTAGCTATACGCAGTCTTTTGAGCACTGCGCATCGACCCAGGACCATACTTGTGCTCTGGCATATTTAGCTCATTGGCCACGACTGACAATATACTTGACTTTATTGTTGACCATTTTTAAATCATACTGTGGTTTGTTCGATCTTCAATATCATGATTACGTTATGTTCATTTCAATGCTGTAAAGATCAGCCTCAACCAAAGAAGTGCACAGACCTCATTGTGTTTGATATTCTCTATTACTATGGTGTGAAACTAGGCTTCCCTGCTCTTGATTAATGGTGTTAAAGTGGGCATTAAACCTTCCAAATAATTCACACAGACATGCACTTATAATTTATATAATTTGGTATACCTGTGTAATGTGTATGCATGGGTTTCATGAATCTGACATTAATGAAATAGACCCACTGATATAACTAATTTTAAGTAACCTAATGAGTCAGAATCCTCATTAATATAATGGCATCTCTCATCACTTACCCCATGCAAATCCCAGATCAGTCTAACCTCCCTCTCTGTCTGTCTTTCTGAAGAACAACCAGGCTCAGCCATGAATCTACGCTACATACTTGAGTGGGCTTGGAATAAAGTAGTCTCTACCAAAGAGGAACTGGATGGAATCTGTAAGTTATCATCGGAAATAAGAATCATTAAAAAAAATCTCTGCAGTGCATGTAACTAAAGGGGTGTCTGTTTATGTCTGTGTTCCTCAGGCGCTCCACTGTTTGACAGCTCGTCAAACTTCACCGATCCACAGACCCTGCAGCTTCTCCAGCACAGCCAGAGGCTGCTTGGAAACCTCAGCACTATCTTCCAATGTCTGCTTCAAGAAGCTCACGACCTCACGCAGAGAGGTAGCAATTACCCCCACGCAGATAATCATCTAATGATGCATTTGTTCCTACAGTACAAAGCCTGCCACATCCATACCACGTTCTGTAATTCTAAAACATCTGCTTGACCGTTTGCAATCCAAGAAAATGCATGCATATCCCTGTAGACTAATCAACAGATGATGGTTAACAAACCTACTTGGGAGAACATAGACGAGACTGTCCCTGATTGACCACCAAGTCCAGGCATTTGTCCGTCACAGCTGAACCTGTGACTGACAAAGCGGTGTGCAGCCCTCATAGGTGCATCTAACGGGGACGCCAACGGGGTGTGTATGTGTGTGAGAATGCAAGTTTTTCTAATTACATTTACTATTGTCTAGGTCTGGTGGGTCTGATGAACAAAAACATGGTTTCCAGTTTGATCTCCCATTATGCCCAGGTGGTTTTGTGGTTCTGTCGTACTGGTCTCCTGCCCGAGGGGTCAGGTAAGCACATCTCTCCATACTACACAACAGTCTAAGAACAATTCAAGTCGTTAATGTATAAATAAAATGCATTTTATGTAGGCATTAAGAACTTTTTTTTTTTTTTTTCAATGTTTACGTCTTTGTCTGGTAGATTAACAAAATGAACTAATAAAAATGCAAGCCAGTTTTCCTGAATTCATCTGAACAATGCTCTTCACATCCCAGACCTTCTCCTTCATTGTTTGTGTTGTTCGAATATATTAGTATGATTGTGACATCTGATGTTAGGTACATTAGCATGATTGTTGCATTACTGTGATAGATGGGTTATGTTTTTATTGCAGATATTAAATTGGAAATTTTATACTGATTTCAGAATCAGTGCTATATGGCAGTCTGTTTATTAATTGAACCAAGACAATGGTTGAATATGTGTCATGGTGCTTCTCCACAAGGCGATGATGCTCTTCAGATCTCCAGACCTTTCTACAGCCACGCAGTCATCAGTAACGATTACACCCTCCGTAGAGAGGAGCTCAGCAAACTTGCTAAGTGAGTGGCTCTTCCATTATTCAAAAAACATGTTGTTTTACATCTAGGTCCTCCACGTTACCTTTTGATTTGTTGCAATATTAAAACCATAGCTTAAGTCAAAGTGATTTTGCTCTTCAGGGGAAGGTGGTGTTCAGACTGTCTGATGATTGATGGTCTGGTGGGGGAATGTGGAGAACATCTGGTGGAGCTGTGGAAGAGGGATGAAGGTGGAACAGGACGATATCCACCTCCTTCCTTACATGTGAGCTTTTGCAATAAAGCCTATCCTATTTATAATTGAATATTTAACGCATTTATTATTCATTTAATGATTTAATGATGAGATTTATAATGGGGTCATTACTAATCCAATTAGATGTTGACATCACTTTCGTTATTTATAGCCAATGTCATAAATGTACTTTTAATGTGTTCCCCTCTGATCACCAGGCTCTGCTGGACATTTACCTGCTGGAGAATATCGAGGAAGCCACCAAACATGCAATTGTATCCTTACTGTAAAAGTACTAGTTGATGATTGCAGCAGTTTAACAATTACAATATCGGCTTAAACAACATCACCAGTTAATACCAGTTAACACCATCTTTATTGTTGTGCGGACACTGTTACTGTTGTTAATGTCTCTGCTCTGCCACACAGATTGTTGCTTTAACCCAGGGGTTTTCAACCGGTGGTCCGGGGACCACCAGTGGTCCCTGAGAGGGTTCCAGGTGGTCCCCAGCTATGTTGGTTAACCAGATGTAACTCTTGAGAATGTAAAAATGAAACCAAATGGACCCGCAAGGGTCCATTTGGTTTCATTTTTACACTCTCAGTTAAAATGCTCTGTTAAAAATAATCTGAATTAGCCATTTTGGAATGTATGTTTTGCTTGTTTTGTTTCTCAAATCCAGCCTGGAATTGTGGACAAAAGCAAAAATGAATCTTTAGATTTGGGGTCTGTGGGGCTAAAATATCCTCAAATAGTGGTCCGTGGCTCAAATCCTGAATAAATGGTGGTCCCTGGGATGAAAAAGGTTGAAAACCCCTGCTTTAACCTAACCTGTCACAGTATGTTTAAAGGCAGGCTAATTTAAACATGAATATCTTTTGTTGTAAAAACATGCAAAAATATTCTGCTCCCTGCTACACCCACACACATAATAATCACCCGTAATGACTTGGGACTATTCTCCTCTATCCGATGCCATGTGCACTAGGCAAGTACTGCTGCGGTCACTGATAGAATAACCCACCTAAGGATGTCATTGAGCCTTAACCAGAGCTCCCAGGTCATCTATCTGTTGCTGGACATCATGTATTCGTTCTCCAGTAAGGGAGGGGCGTCAGTGGAATCATTTCCCACCGCTTTTGCCATCCCTATTGGATTAGTTAAGCTGGTGCAGGGCCTCTGGCTGCTTGACCACCATGACCACCAGGTACACACACAGGCGTGCATATCTTGACTCTGTTCGCTGGTCCGAGTTCAGTTCTTCCTCTGACTAACCACCAACTATCGACTAATTTTTTCCTGCTCAGAGTGCAGTGGAGCTGCTGCTCCACCCATCCACGTCTCAGTGTCAGTTTACTTGGCAGCATGATCGAGTCCTGCAGGCATTGATGATCCAGGGTCAGCACTCAGCGGCTCTCAGATACTTTCACATCAGCAAACCTCCACTCTCTTCCACCCCCCGTGCCAAACTCTGTTTGTCTGTACTGCTGCACAACAGGTGAGATCAGGGAGTTTGTGCAGTTATCCCTAGCATTACTAGACTACCTGTGATTCACGATTATGACTTCTATATCCAATGTCGGTATGTCAGTGAAGCCAAAATGGAAGAAATGGGCGAGATAATTTTGCGACTATGGTCATGACCTTTTAAAAAGGTAGTGACCGTTTTGAAAATGTTATAAGAAATATAACGTAACCCTAACCTATACCTAAACTTAACCTTAGCCTTTTTTATCGCAACAGTTTTAAAAAGGTCGCAACCGATTTTAGAAAATGGTCAGGATGGGGAGAACTCCCCCTGACCTTTTTCTAAATCAGTCACAACCTCATTAAAAAAGGGTCGCGGCCATGGTCTGAAAATTATTTTGCCCTTCCTGAACAATTGCGACCTAAATTTTAACAGCTGCTTTATTCTAGGGTCAAAATGGTATGATTGCCAAATGATTTAGGCATTTGGGGTATAAAAAAACGTACTGTTCAAAAAAAGCCAGGAAAGTTTTGATTAGGAGTGAAAACCATAGTAAAAAAAAAAGTCAGGAAAGTTGGATTATGCAGCTAAGTGTAAATTAAGTGTTAATTTTCACAATGTCCACAGCGCTACACTGCCACATGCAGTAGATGACCACAATATTAACTTATCCCAAAAATCAAATGCCCATGTAAAGTTAACAGGGTGATATTCTCTCTCTTCAGGTGTCTGGTAGAAGCATGGTCTTTACTTCGACAGCATTCTAGTTTACTCAACATGGAGGAACTGATGGGGTTTCTCTATGAGAGCTGCCAGGAGCTTGGGCTCATAAAGGAACTTCTCAAACTACCCTTGGGTTTGAATGAACAGGTAGGATATGAATGGATTAATGGCACTGTGTGCATGTGTTACTTTATTTTGTTTTAATTTAAAGCTGTAAAAGGAAAGGTCCTGCACACTGTTGAGCACTTGTCAGAATGTTGCCCTTTACTACATCAATGTTTCGGTCAAAGAGACCTTCTTCAGGACAGACAAAGTCTTTCTGTCCTGTTTAATAAAATGATACCTACCTATAAGAAACAAATGCTTACAAATAACACAAAATCATACAAAAAACAATATCTCATGAACACAATATCCTACATTTTATATACTAAATTAGTATAGTGATATATAATCACAAGACTCCACATAC
This sequence comes from Benthosema pterotum, assembly GCA_039105355.1. Taxonomy (NCBI): domain Eukaryota; kingdom Metazoa; phylum Chordata; class Actinopteri; order Myctophiformes; family Myctophidae; genus Benthosema; species Benthosema pterotum. The sequence continues at coordinate 18,216,382 of CM076966.1, read as the reverse complement.
TCCACCTCAATAAGAACAATTAGGTCATTTACGAACTTCAGTAGTTCCTTTCAGAACTTTGTTTGATATAGCAACTTCAAGAATGTCAAACAAGCTGCTAAGAAGTTATGGAAAAACATTGTGTTTTATGATCTGCCATACACACTATACTTTGATTCACAGTATCGGACGTATTTTGCAGTAGGAGACTAAATATGTCTCAGATATGTTTTAATTTTTAAATAATAGTTAAGTGTAATATACAATGAAACTGAAGACTAGATAAACTGTTTATTTCCCAGTCTTCAGTCAATGTGTGTGTGTGTGTGTTGTAGGAGTGTTTAGAGAAGTACCTACAGGGAACAGGTGGCCTCCACAACAGAGAGGTGTTGATGGTTCACTACCTGCAGCAGGCTAACTACATCCCAGCTCTACGACTCAACCAAAACCTTAAGATGAACCTGGTGGTATGTTGCATACACACACTCAGACAGAGCTCACTGTAACTGTTTTTGATGGGCACTAACCCCATCATCTGGCCAGCTTTGTGTGTGCCTGTGCCTCCAGAGCTGGGGAGATAAATTGCATGTTAAAATCCTGAGCGTTAGTGTAAAAGTGGACCCATAACTGTCCATTGGAAACTGGAGTTGCAGTTTTTTTTTTTTTTGTTCAAGTACCAACCCTACAACTCTGTGAATACTGAAAATGTGTGAAAGTGAACTGAGGCTGAAATCTTGAAGATGACATTGGTGTTCCCTCCCTTGCTGTTCAGAACGAGAGAGACCCCAAGCTAAAGGAGCGCTCCAATACCAGGAACGCAATAATGGAGCAGTATGGCAAAGTTCTGCCTAGAGTCCAGAGGAAGATGTCCATGGAACGAGCCAAACCGTACCAACATCCCTCCACCATCCACAGAGAAGGTAGGAGGGACAAATGTCATTTTCAAAAATGTCATTAACAGCAATGACGCGCTACTGAGAGTGGGGGGAATAGGGTAGAGCAGTCACTTGATCAAAGAGATTGGATTCAGAATATTGTGTGTGCATCGTAAAAAAAAAAAAACATCACAAAAGGTGGCCATTGAATAGTGTTTGTACTGAGCCTCGAGTTTAGGTGTACATACCAGTATTTAATTGACCCATATGAAATTGGGGTGACTATCCTATTACTACGAATATTTATTATAGTATTTAATGGGCATGTCAACTTTTTAGCTTAATCCTTGTGTCTGAAGTCTACCTTTTTTTGATGGGACACTTATTTAAAAGTATTGTGTGTTTTAGAAGACGGAAACGTGAAATCTGTTTTCAGTTACGGTTATAATCTGTTACGGTACAACTCAGGATATTTATCACCAACATCTAGCCTGTGTTTCTAGTTTAACAACCACATAATCACAACATCCCCCGTTTGATTCCTGGGGGAAGTCTGTGTAGCATGTTCTTCCTGTCTCAATGTCCTCAATTACCTCCCTATACTGTCTTTTCTAAAGACGGTAAAGCAAAAAATAATGAGATGTTTCCATACTGTGCTCCAGTGTCTAGGCCCCAGCCGCTGTCGACTGTTGCCAGACGCTGTGCAACTGAGAGTGTGACGTCCAGAGCTGGCTTCTTCAAAAATGTTATGGCCAAGATTGAGGAGGTCTGGATGTGCAAGTCACCTCAGCCCTCCCCGAGCAGGAGGTGAGGAAACCGCCTCCAAACTTAAACATAAAAAGTTTTTAATTTATGTTATTGCGAGTTGAGTCAAAGAGGGATTATTTGAGATAAAAGTGCATTTGCCATGTGCACTTGTATGTATATTGTATTTTGTCTATTCAGCTGTATTCTGTTCTATGCTATTCTAACCTCTCCTTATACTGTGTTTTGACCTCCAGTCCCAATTCAGCAGACAACCAGAGCCCTAAGCCTGTTTCATTAGCCCTGCCTGAAGCATTCCTGGGCACACCCATCACCATGGCTGCCAAAAGAAAGTCGAGGTGCGACCACACACAGGACATACACATGACAAACTATTTTCAAATTAGCTCTTATGATTCACAACTTTGCTTCTTTGAATAATGAAGCCTGTATCATTTTCCTCCATCACTGACCTATAGCTGTTCTATCTTTCCTATCATTTCCTCCATCACAGTCACCTACACAATTCCTCTATCTCTGAGTCAACACAACTCGACTCTTATTAGCATCCTACATATTGTGTTACATTGAAACTTCTAATAACTGTCCTTCTGTTGCCCAGGCTGTTGGACCTGGTGGTTAATCCCTCGTGTCAGACCCCACGTCTCCTCCTCACTCCTCCAAGACCTGCCAGCTCCTCTGCTGCTAATAAGAGCATTACTAAAGCCCCTGAACTTAAGCTGCTGCAGACACCACAGGTGGTCAAGGTGAGACAGCATGTTGGTTGGTTCTTTGACTTTCACATAATTATTCACGTTATTATTTAACAGGGATCTTAACATCACAGCTTCTGATTCTTTTTAAATCTTAAATTGTAAAGTCTCTGTGAACCACAACACATGTTCTAGGCTCTATTTGCACAATGCACCACTAACCTTTTGACCAATAATTAAAGCTCCTATATGTAATTTTATGGTCAAAATAATTACATCGTTTTTACCTTACATTTGAATGGGAATAATTTGATAAATGAAAAATATGACACACGTCAAGTACGTCATTGGGAGATAAAGTATTAACAGAGAGCATACATTTACAAATGATACACAAAAGTTTACACAGAAATAGTAAGTCCAGTGTAAAAATGTAAATGAGCAGTTCATTTACAGTCTTTAAATAAGCGAATGGGAGCATTTTTACCTAAAATAAATGTTTGTGTGTATCCTCTCTCAGCGGGCCCGGGCTCTATGTGCAGATCGTCCAGTGTTCCCGGCCTTCACTCCTCAGTCCATCCTGCGTAGCAGTTTAAGACCCTCCCCTGCACCTTCTCCTGGCCCCTCCCCCACCGCCTCCCCAGCCCGCTCCAACAGTCCCCCTCCTCCTCCGCGCAGCAAGGAAAGCCGCATCACCTTCATAGAACACACTGAAACCACAGAAACGTCTGAAGTAAAACACAGTATGCACTGGAGCAATGGGGTGAGACAAATCAATGTGCATGTCCCTAATTCAAATATTTTGTTGTTTGAGTGTGTGTACGTACTGTAAGAATAAATACATTAAGAATAGGCAATGTCTAAAAGGCTGTTAAAAGAAAGTGGTTAAATTGATTTGATGCTGATTAACATATTTAGCGTTTTAACATTGAAGACAAAAGTGGCTAAACACAAGCATGTGTAAATGCAAACATTGATTACAAAAGTGAGGATGCAAATTGCAAATCTTTTCTTTGTTTAGATGGCAGCGGAAAGTGAGATCAGCCTGTTGACCAGAGGCTCCCCACTGATGAAGTCCTCTCATCAGGTCTGGTCGTCTCGCGACGACGAAGAGCCTCATGTGAAGTTCCTTCCGCCAGAAGGGGGCGTCCCATCTCCCTCAGAGAGTGGCTCATCCTCTGTCCCGGAGGTCAACACAGGAACCAAGTCGTCGAGGGTATCGCTGCCAGGGCGTCTCAGTCTGGGCTTAGATACCAGCCAGGCTTCTGTCCCCTCCACAGACACCAGCCTAGAGTTCCACGATGCACCTCTTCTAGAAGATCTGGTGAGAGAAGACGTGCAGCCCAGCAGTGAGGAAGATGACAAAGTCATTAAACCCTCCATTGAACTGGTGGCTGAACTGCAAAGGCCTCCGATCGGACAGGAAGTGTCCTCACCTACCAGTGAACAGGAACCACAGGAAGTATGCCAAGAAGAACACCAGGACGAGGCATGCGAGGATCCAGAAGAGGCACTGGAAGTGTGTCTTGATCATGAAGTTGAAGAGCAGGAGAAGGTGGTGGAAGAGGAGGATGAGTCTGAAAAGGAGGAGACGGGAGAAGGGAAGGTGGATGAAGTCAAAGTATCTACCCAGGATCCAGGTAATCAATTATATGGGGAGATATTTATTCAGCTGTTTTGAGGTTTAGTATTAACAAATCTTAAGTATTCGCAGAAAGTACTTGATCCTATATCTCCGGCGTTTTCAACCTTTTTGACACCAGGGACCACCATTTATTCAGCATTTGAGCCACGGACCACCATCTCATGACATTTTAGCCCCAAAGACCTAAAACTAAAGAATTATTTTGGTGTAGGCTTCTTAATTAAGCCAGTGCCAGCCGTTTTTCATATTTTTTGAGGTAGCCAGTGCCAGCGATTTTCATCTAAAAGTCATATTTCATATTTCGGTCCATGTTTCCCGTCGAGTTAGTTGGCGACACACTTCCGGTTCCGGGTTGGTCCGTCCCTTATTTTGGTCCGTTCTGAATGGAATATGCGGTCGCTGCTCGCTGCTGTTATCATTGGGATCGTATCAAACCAGCGACTGTAAGCGACGTAGAGAGACATAGATCAACCTAAGAGGCATCGGTCATAACTATTATTCATAATAACACGCGACGTAGCTCTACTGCAAGGACAAAAAAGTGTTAATTAAATAAATGCTAATTCAGATGAATATTTTAACTCTTGAGAGTGTGAAAATTCATTTTTTACATTCTCAACAGTTACATCTGGTTAACCGACTTTCCATCATTTAGCCTGGGGACCACCTGGAACCCTCTCAAGGACCACTGGTGGTCCCCAGACCACCGGTTGAAAACCACTGCTATATCTCATGCCATAAGATTTCAGTAAGAAAAAAATAGGCACTTTCTATCAAATGAGACAACGCCACAACAAAGTTTGCTTGCTGACAGTGTATGGTATATCGCATTCCTTGTATTTTGCACCTAGGCAATAACCAAGATGAAGTGGCTGAGATTAACTGCGATGAACCTGAAGCAGATGAAATTCAGAGCCAGTCAGAGACTGCTGCTAATCTGAAGGAAATGCAATCTGAGGCTGCAGAGGCCTCAAAGACTGATGCAAATCTAGAAGCATTAGAAGACGCAGAACCTTCTTCAGGACCTACTCTGGAACAACCTGCTACAGGACAAGTGGAGGCTCTGGAACCTGCTCTAGAAACCTCAACAGGTGAGTTTCCTCTCTTTACATTATATAGTTGAACTCTGGCCAACGATGCAAATTGGAAGTGCATGCCCCACCAAGTTATTTCTGTATCCCTTTTTAGGCCCTTAAATGATGTACATATATGGATGTTATAAATGTCAGCGTGTAAACTGAAGTTTTGTTTTGCCCATAGATCTGACAGAATTTGTAGAGCAACAGCTGTTTGGAGATGAATCCGATGACGCGACGTCTCCTCTGACTCGCTCTGCGATACAGGAGGACTTAAAGACCGATGCAATAGCAGACGCAGAACCTGCTGTGGAACCTGCTCCAGGACAGGTGGAGCCTCAGGAACCTGCTCTAGAATCCTCAGCAGGTGAAGTTCCTCTCTTTAAACTAGATGAGTCGGTATTACATTTAAAGATGAAGTCTGGACCAGCTGTTTTCTTACCGTAGGATGATGTAATGATGAAATGTATTGATTTTATATTTATTGCATTTATTTACATCTGGTATTACTGTGTAAACTGAAGGTTGGTTTTGCATCTCTCTAGATCTGACAGAATTTGTCGAGCAACAGCTGTTTGGAGATGACTTGACGCCTCCTCTGGCTCGCTCTGGCATCCATGACGTTTCACAGTCCTGCATCTCTAACAGGTGAACACCCTCAATAATGTAGACCAGCAGTATGACATTAAAATAAATGATGAAAGTGAGGACCAGTTGTGTAAGATAGGTTAAAATGTGGTGAAGTGGATCTTGAGTGTTTATGCGTATTCAGCCACCACTGGAGAGACTGGGATTGACATCCTGTGTGTTGCTGTTAGTTCGGGCAAAAACTCAAACTCAACGGAAAAAAAAATGTTTGTATCCTTGGTTAATTCATTCAATTAGCATGAGCTCAAGAGATACTTGTTTTGCTGTCACTTTTTCAACATATCTAAGTAAGAAGAAAAGTCTGTCAATATATGCCCCTGTAAAACGGACTTCTTTGTGTTTTAATGTTGTTTTTTATTATGTTTTAATGTTATTTTTTATTATTCATATTTGTATTAATACAATATATTAGTATTTACATAACATTCATGATCGGTCAGCCGTTCATTTAATGACATTAAGATTTGTGTTAGTCAGTCGCAGGTATATACTGTACTAGCTAACGGCATCCCTGATGAATACAGTACCTTTAACATGACTGGTTTACATGGGGACTCTGATGGCCATTAAAACTCTGAATTTTGTATTGGCTTCATCCCAGTGAACAAGAAGCTGAAGATCTTCCTGTATCGACCTCCCAGAAACTTGACTGCTCTTCAGAGCCCAGTGCTACGGACTCTCACTGTAAGAGACATACATTCACAACATAAAAAATGAGCATAAAAAAGCAATTATTACATGATGAATTATTCAATTACTATTATGCGTTGGTTAGTTTTGATGTTGGATGTCTGGAGCTGTTTGATAGTAATGCATTTTATCTAACTCAATTATTTTTCTTTGCTCGCTGATCACGAACATTCATAATAAAATTGCGATATACTTACACTAGTCTACTCGAGATAAACCTTTTGCAATCTGCACGAGTGCCAGACTGCCAGTACCACATATAATGGCCCTCCCTCTCGTGCATTTCTTAATAATTGATGAAGAACTCAGTGTTGTAACCTTCTGACTGTGTTTCCAGCTGTAGTGACAGTGAACGACAGTGAGGATCTTTCTAGCCCTGCCTCTGAGGACGAGGATGTTGAGGAGTCTGATGGTACTGAGGAGGAAGAGGAGGAGGAGGAGGAGGAAGAAGAAGAGGAGGAGGAGGAGGAAGATGAGGAGGAGGACGAGGACGATGACTCTGGCAGTGAGGTGGAGATCATAGAGGAGGTGCCTGCTCTCAAGCCACACCCACACCCCGATCTCTTCCTGGACCAGAGGCATACCCACTACCTCTCGGAGCAGGAGGCTGCCCTGTTGTCATTGGTTCCAACTGAAACAGACTTAAAGGTAAGTCATCATGATGTTCTAATATTGCAGATAAACACAGCTGACTTATTTTACAACTACTATTTTTTTTTACTGTTCTATAAATTCCAGTATGATGACATTGGCACAATTCACAAGTGCATACAAGCAGATGGGGAACTTATGGTTCAATATAATATTCAATATATTTTTTGCAATCAACAGTTACAATAAATACCATGTCAGCACAGTGTTGTTGACCACATTAAACCACTGAACAGACCATAGAATTTACATTTTCTGTCTTAGGCATGGAAGTGCTGGATAGAGTTAAATATGTACACACGAATTGTGCCTGAACTCAACATATTTGTCAAACAAGCTTCAAACTGTTGTCTTAAGCCAACTGACATATTAACACACTTTTAATTTCCCCCTTTGCCCACTTCCAGATTGTAGATGGAGAGATGGAAGGAGAGGTGGTGGTGGTGAGACTGGGAACAGATAACGAAAATATGGATGGTGGTGTTATGGCGGAGGAGGAAGATGGGACCTCCTACATGAACCTCCAACCCTCCACAGCACTCCTGGTTCCCATGGAGCTGGTAGAGGACCAGGAGCAGGGGGTGCTGGCTGAAGAGGACCACCTTGATGTTGCCACACTGCACCAACCCAGAGAGACGGAGGTCAGCAGCAGCAGCTTCTCCCTGCAGTTGGATGTGGATTCAGAGGCTGACACTTTACCTATGGAGAATGATCTGGAACCCTCATCCACCCAGGTAGCTGACCCTGGTTCTGTGGCCCAGTCACAGGTCATAATTCCTGATACAGATGACCACGACCCTCCCCTGGCTGAAGACGCTCCTCTGGCCAAAGACATTCCCCAGACTGAAGATGTCGCCCTGTCCGATGAAGACAGCTTGGATAAAATAGAGATCGCTGGATGGACTGCAGCTGCGACCCAGTCAGAGGTTATTAGTCTTGGCGAAGACAGCCATGACTCTCCTGTGTCTGAAGATCTACCTGTCTCTGAAGATGCTGCCCTGACTGAAGACACCCCCATGTCTGAAGACGTACCTCTGACAGAAGACGTGTCTGAAGACGCTCCCGTGTCTGAAGACGCTCCCCTGTCTGAAGACGCTCCCATGTCTGAAGACGTTCCTCTGTCTGAAGACGCTGCCCTGACTGAAGTCCCTCCCGTGTCTGTAGACGTCCCTGTGTCTGAAGACACTGCCCTGACTGAAGTCCCTCCCGTGTCTGAAGACGTCCCTCTGTCTGAAGATGCTGCCCTGGTGAAAGATGTCCCAGTGTCTGAAGACACTCCAACGGAAAACCTCCCTGTGTCTGAAGACACTCTTTTGTGTGAAGACGCACCCCTGAAGGAAGATTTGTCTGAGTCCCTGACCGAAGCCGCTCCAGTCTCTGAGGAGGCTCCTGTGATAGAAGACGCTCCTGTGACGGAAGATCCTCCCGTGTCTGAAGACTTATCTGTGTCTGAAGACACACGCCTGACTGGCGACGTACACGTGTCTGAAGATGCTCCCCTGGCCAAAGATGTTCCCCATACTGAAGATGATGCCATGGCGGAAGATGCTCCCTCGGAGACTGACAGCTTGGATAGAATAGAGATAGCTGGATGGACTGATGCAGAAGCAAACAAGGCTCAGTCTGTCTTGTGTAGCTCTAGTGGTCCAGAACCCAATACTGACCATATGCTTTCTGAGATCAGCCCAGACACAGAGGAGGAACAGAACTATGAACCTGTGAAGATGATTGTGGAAGAACCTGAAACTGCTACAGACTTTGAAGTGGCAAAGGCAGAACTGGATGGAAAGGAGCAGTCCTTAAAAGAATCTGGAGAAATTAACAAGACAGCACAGGAGGAGGACAAAGTCGAGGAGGATAGAAATGTATCAGAAGAAGCCACAACAAACTTAGTTGAAGATCAACAGGTCATGGCTGAGGCTGTAGGAGAAAATCTAGAGATGGTTGAGGAGCATAATGAGACAGGCAAGGCAATAGATGGAGAGAATAAACAGGAGGAGCCTGAAAAGTCAAACAAGCATGAACAGGTAAATAAGCCTGCCTCTAACAGGCGGAGGAAGGTCCTGTCCACGCCCATACGTAGGTCTACAAGGAGCAGAAAGACAGAGCCCTCTATATCTCTCCCAGAGGAGGACATGGGTAAAGTATCTGTAAAAATTAACTTGGCACAGAAGGAGAACAAGGAAGAGAATATAAACCTCTCAGAACCTACAACAAACATGGTTGAAAGTCAACATGTGGATCATGAGGTCGTCGCTGTGGATGAAAACAGGGACATGGTTGAGGAGCTGCAGGAGAATAAACAGGAGTCAAAGTCAGCCCAGGATAAACAGGAAACTGAGTCAAACGGGAATGAACTGTCTACCTCCAAGAGGGGGAGGAAATCTGTCTCAACACCCACCCGGAGGACTACAAAGTCCAGAAAGACGGTGACCTTCATTTCTCCTGTCCTGGAGGAGGAGGATAAGAGGGAGGAGGAAGCACACGACACAGATTCTGCCTCCCCTACTCGTAGAAGAGGCAGGACCCGCAAGGGCCAACCGGAAGAGGAGGAGAAAACGGCAGTCGACAACAGTCTCCCAAGAGCCTCTATTCGCACCACCCCAGCCAAACGCAGGGCCTCTCAGAATGTTCCAACAACCACGAGGAGGACTCGCAGTAACTCTCAGGATGTGTCATCAGTCGAAGAAAAGGAACAGGTGGAGGAGCACATAACCGATGAAGATGATTCCCAGGCCAACAATGAGATGCAAACTCCGGCCAAACGTCAGGCAACCCACAGGAAACCCACCAGTCAGACACCCCGCAGGTCTGTTAAGCAGACGCCTGCCAAGGTCCAAGAGGAGCAAGACTTTATTCCCCCTGTCAACACCCCCAGAGTAACCACCAGGCGCAGAGCAGCAGAGACCCAGCCTACAGAGAGCCGGCCTACAGAGAGCCTTGACCTTAATCCTCAGGTAACTAAGATGCAAATATTATAAAAAACGATTTTTCATATACTTGTATTATCATAAATGGCTACAAGTAGTATAGTAACTTTCGGAAACCATTCACAATGAACACTAAATATCTAAAACTTCTACAACCACAAATTTACTTATTTTAACCACATGTTAGACATACAAATTATTTAGATCCATTTTAATGTGATTGAGCAATCAAACAACTAGGACTATTGATGTTTGGAAACACACATTTGGATATGTTATAGATGACTTGTTCTGTTTACCTCTGATGCCCAGGTCCGCTTAGTTCCTCTATCACCTTCTCGGACCAGGAGGAAATTGAGCGGAGCAACGCCCATTAAAAATCTGCCTGAGTCTGGCAGTGATGTCCTACCAACCACAAACGTGCGTAGACAAACTCGGAGCAAACTGTGGGACCTGCCCTTATTGGACACTCCACTGGAGGTGGATTCTGAGACACCTGTGGCGGATGCCCTCATCAGGAGGCTGAGAGATGAACAGCAGAAACACGAAGGTAACTGTACCGACAACAACTTTAGGGACATTTAGACAAGATTGAAACTATGGTTATGTGTTTGTGTTTTATGTACTAACGAGAGCTTGTGAATGTACTGCATATAATTGCATTGGGACCATTGGAAAGGTTATCATCAGTTTTTTTTCACAAAACTGATACTATTCGACTACTGCTTTGACTTGATTGACTTTAATTTCCTAAACTGCTAAATATGTTCAATCTAGGGATGGCCAAATGGAAAGATTTTCTTAACCGATCGTCGTCAGACCTCTGCCGGTTAATAACCGTTAACCGATAAGGAAAAATGCGCTATTTTAATCCATTAAAAAAGGCCAATTATACGCGGCTACAACCGGCCTTTTCCGAGTCCTTTTTCCACCTCAAGCACTAAGCAATAACAATGGCTGCATTAGTTCTATGGACATCGTATCTTAGTTGTATATGGACACGTTCTGTTACTGTATCAGAAACAAATCAAATTTCGGGGACGGAAATGAGCAACCAATTATCAAATGCGTGCGTGCGTTACAGCACAAACACTTTGTGGTCGCTGCTCGACGAGATCATTTGTAACGCAGCGAGCGCCCTGTGCATGTGTTCTGAGAGAATGATGTTAAATTAGGCTACTGTTACTGTGTACCTTTTGCAGTATTTCATCAATTATATCCATCACGCGCAGCGATGGTCGAGGGAGAGGAAAAAGTGTCCGTGATCGCCTTCTTTCTTGCTTTCTTTTCTTTTTTTGGAGGCTCGTGTTTGCAGAGCCGGCTATAAAGCTGTGCGCAGGGGCTAGGGGGCGAATGCCCCCCTAAACGCCCTTAATATAATGACGCTGCCTCATAAAGCCCCCCAATTGTGAAATGTTAGATCCGGGCAAAAAAAAACATCTTTAAGTTTGAACGCACGCTCCGCTCCAAAGACTCTTACTTTCCCATTACTTTCACATTAGAACAGTCAGTCCCAGTGCAAGATTTACGCACACGCAGGCGCAGCCGTGCGCGCACGCAGTACGCACACAATTCAATTCAGTCAGTCACATATAACACAGACGCGGGGCCGTCTTGCTGCGGAACAACAATGTGTGTAGTCCCACACTCGGCATCCTGTCTGATGCAATGTTAAGAGCTGTGCGCTGCGCGATAAATATACAATCTACAAGCTCACAGGCATTATAAGTGTGCTGCAGCACCTAGTTATAAAACTAGGGTGAAATATACCACGCGAATACTGCAGTATAATATTTATTTTACAACGTACAAAATGGCTCTGTGGTGAGTCATCATTGAACGAGCCACGTGCGTAATCTCCATATAGCCATGCGTATGCGCAGCGTGTGCCGTGATGCAGACAGACCGATAGAGCAATGGCCTTACTGACATAAATAAAACTATAGGCTTAAATACATACAAAGATGGTTATTACCAAAGTTTAGTGAAAGCTCAGTGGCTGCTGGCTGCAGCGCACACACTCTGCTCCCCTGGCTATTGGGTAATAATGTGGATGAAATTGGAATAGTCCAGCGTGCCCCGACAGCCACCTGCGCTTTTATTTTTATTTTATCAGTTAATCATTAGCCGTTAATGTTGTCGATAACCGAAATTCTTAACGATTAACGGTTAACGGTTAACTGTTGGACATCCCTAGTTCAATCAGAGCGTCCACCCAACAATCAGAGCGTCCACCCAACGACAACAATATGTTAGATGTGAAGCATTTTAATTTGACAACATTTTACAACTTTTCCAAGGAGCGGCCGTCACAGAGATGGAAGGAGCCAGTAAGAAAAGCATGAAGTCTTCGGCTGTTCGGGCTCCTTCTCCTACACCCGTTTCCACAGAGAGTGGCCTGGATCCAGAACAGGACCACGACTCCATGTCACCTTCTAGAAGATCAACGAGAGGTCTGCTGACATTTATTAAGCCGTTAATGAATTCATCCTTTCATCCATAATTAATTCATGCCATCTAATTCTAGTAGGGTCATAATGTACATGTGTTTTTGTGGACATTTTGTCAGGTCGCAAATCAAAAGTTCCTGCAGAGATGGAGTCTCTGCCTCCTGCTACTCGAAGGAAAAGAACAGCTGTCTCCATCGCTCATCAAGTAAGTGTTTCATGTGTGTTTACATGTTTTTGTGTTGGTAAACTAGAGGCTTCCAAAGGGGTGACAGATAACCACACTTGCCTGCCAGTGTGTTTACATGCACACTAATAACATGATTATTGGAAATAACACCGCAATAACCAGGGTTTACATGTTCTTCTGTGACTATGACAGGCAAAAATGGTGATATGTGATTAGTTAATATTGTGATGATGTAAATTTGGGAATGAAAACCTAACCAATGAAATTACCGTAGTTCTTGTATCTACTGTATGTCGCTCTGTGAAATATATTCTGCTCTAGTTCTTTGCACTAAACTAGGAAGTGACTTTACATGGTCTTTTTATTTTTAAATCTGTGCATTTATACCATAAATATTTCTCCTTTGAATATCATACTTTTCCCAACATTGTTCAATTTCGTGAAATAGTTTGTTCATGCTTATGTATTTAATTTTTTTTTATTAAACTGAGTTTGTATTGTGTTTTCAGGATGAAGATATTTCAAAAGATGTGGAGAAACCAGCACCCACTAAAACCAAAGCGACCAACAAACAAACTACCAAGTAAGACTCTTTTATAGTCTCAGATCCTGAACAATCATGACGAATACCAGTCCACATTATATATTAACTATATGCTATATATTATAATTTGGGGAATCAGGCAGTTGTATCTGTAACAATCAAATCTAGCGTACTTCATAGTTTTATTAGTGCTTTCTTGAAAGGCAAATTGAACTCTGTAGACAACATTACACAATTAAATGTTTTCTCCACCAATATTATTATATTATTATTATTTTGTTATAACATCATGGCTGCTTAGTACTGCTTAGTGCTATGTAGCCATGCAGACTGGTGCTCAATACAGACTGACCATCGAGGCATCTCCCCCTCCATTGCGACGCACGGTTGATTATGCTTAAAGGAGATTTCCACACCAAAACACATTGGGCACCAATTTACCTTGATCCCTGTGACATCATATACTGCACTTGATTTTTGCCATAGATGCCCCCTTTTCTACATTTCACCCCTGAGACCACCTCCCCTTCCACAGTTTGCATTGCCACAGGTTGTGGGTATATTTGTAGCTAACTTCTTTCATTCATGTGTTATATGTCACTCTGGTGCAGTCTTTACCTGGTGGTGCTGCCTTTCTTTCCCCCCCAATCATTTAGTGTGTGCTGGATGAGATAATCTGCCCAGATTATCCTGTAGTGTGTGGTTTGATGTGATGTGTGGGGAAGAAAGGTTTTGGAGCTAAAAAAAACAAAACAAAACAAAACAAAAAAAACAACCTGCACCAATGCACTGCAGCAGGGGGCTTCTATGACAAAATACATGGTGTCAAGGACAACATCTACGACAGCACAAGGTAGATTGAAGCCGAATAATTTTTGTGTGGAATTCTCCGTATAATACTCATTAAAAGGTACCCAGGTAGCGTCCCGACCGCTTATGGGTCGGTACATTTAACCTCCCTCCTCTTTCTAACCTTCTTGATGTCCACAGAATTGCTTACTACCACCACTTTCTGTGGACCTTGCTTTCCTACAACTGGTTCACCTTTTCCCCTGCTCGAGTATCCTCACAACTACATTAAAGCAATACTTCACCAAAATACATAATTGGTATTGATATTAAATCACATTAACCACAATGCTCATCATTTGTGTTCATTATTCATAACGGGTAAGGTCCATGCAATGAATTCATGGACTGATGAACGATTTTACTTTGTCATTGGAAATTATCATAGTTACACCAATCCACAAATCCACATACAGAAGAATTTAGTGAAAGCGCATATTGATGTATGTAGCAGCATGTACTTGAGTTATATAATATCGTTGAACGTTTTGTGTTTCCAGGTCCAAGGCATCTCTGAAAGAACTTACCATAGAAGACTTGGACTTATTCTCCCCGCTAGCTTCCCCTGCCCTCCAAACTGAACCGCAAGCTCAGACGAAGGCCAACACAGGCTTGGACAAGCGAAGCAAGCGCATAATGGATAAGGCCTTTCACAGACCTGTTACTCGGAGGATGAAGCTCTGAGGAGGAAATGGCTAATGCAAGCACCCACATCTGGATTAAAACATCACGTTTTATTCTTTTTATTGCATTTTTGTTTTTCATTTGTGTCTTTAAAACAAAGGAAACAAATGTAAAAAGAAAAGGAAAAACAGGTTTTTGCCACCTGCTGTTTTTCCTATTTTATGAAAAGAAGCAGGTTAACCTGTTGTGATAATGATAATAAAGGTGTAAATAGTTTTTATTGATGCGTTCCAAATAAAGTTAAGTAATAAATAAATACAGAAGTCGAGAATTTATTTACTTTGAGTGTTGACATGACGGTCCTAACTGGTCCAGTGTCATAGTGAGTCTTAGTTTGGCTTCTCTGAAATTCAGACTTGTACACTACTGCCAATGGAGTTGGTCTATTTTTGTATTCCATTTGTCCTTTAAAAGAGAAGCCAGATATGCAATGACTGAATTATGTTCCATCTATGGTTTTTCAAACCTTGGTTTTGTTTTTCTTTAGACAAAAGACAAAAGTCATTTCTAGTAGAATAGTCAATGCACGACATTAAGACAGTAGGAAAGATTTCACACTTCC
This sequence comes from Benthosema pterotum, assembly GCA_039105355.1. NCBI lineage: Eukaryota > Metazoa > Chordata > Actinopteri > Myctophiformes > Myctophidae > Benthosema > Benthosema pterotum. Next base: position 18,201,155 of record CM076966.1, on the reverse strand, counting down.
ATCCATAATTTGTGATATTTATGTCTACATAATTTCCCTTTGCTGCCTTAGATGTAGCCCTACAATCTGAGTTCATTATGATTTATCCTCTTAGTGATACTGTCTCTGTCTTTTGCCTGCCCTGTAATCCTGTGCCTCCGGCTAACCATAACATTTTTTCCCCCACACATCCATTATTACCTAACCTCTGGATTCTTGCTGATATTTAATATTTTCCTCTGAAAATAAAGCACACACAATGGACTATCATATCTTAGGAATTTGTCATACCTTTTGCCTTGAACCTATGAATATGAAATATCTTATTTGTCTATTGAAGTGTGCCTTTGGTAATTAGTTCACCTAAGATTACTTGATAAGTGAATGTCCCCTTTGTCATGAAGGTCCCTCTCTCATGACATGATGACTTATTAAATATGGACATTTTTTTTAGATTGTTGTGAATTTATTGGTTCATTCCATTGAGCTACTGTGAAATTTGTGATTGTGTTTTTCTTATTTCGAACACATGGTTTTAATTTTCTGAATATCCCATAGTATTAAGTAATATATAAATATTTTTTTTTAATTAGCAGAAAAACATTTTCCCATGGTTACTCATTTATCCATTGTTATGGAGGGGGGAAAGGGTGTGACTGCTACAGCTATATCATTTTAATGATTAATCATCTATTTTAAAATAAACATGACCAGTGGGGACGCAACCAATGATTATTTTCATAATTGATTCATCGGCCGATTATTTAAATGATTAACCACTTAAGACTGTGGCACTTCTTTAACTATCACCTTAAAATATATATTATAGACATGTTTTAACTAGTGGGAAGAGTGGAAAAAACACCCATGATACATTATGTATGTATCATACATAACAAAAACTAAATTACCGATTTTTGATTACGATTCATCAATTAATCGTTGCAGCCCTAATGACCAGCAATAAATCACGGGTTTATAAGCTAGTGAATAGCATAAATATGTTTTTTATATATACATTTTTAAACGTCAATGTTCATTTTTTTTTTATCGAAGGCCATGATAAAATAGTAGTACTGAAAGAAAGTAAGATAATTTCTGATATGAAGATACAATGCATGCAATCGATAAAACATAAAATATACATAAGGGTACGTTTGTGGACTGACTCGCCTGCAGACTGTGTGTAGAGACCTGCTGTATAATTGATAACAGACTGTCAGGTAAAAGTGAAAGCAGCATGTATCAGGTAACCAGCCAGCAGTTTCCAGTTACTCTGCCCGTCATTACTGGACTAGACCGCAGTAAATGTAGACCTAGTATCAAAGTTAAAATAACTTTTCGGGCCTGTTTGATGGCGTATTGTCTTACGTGTGGTGGGCAGGCAAGCTTGCATTGAAGTACCTCATTTTATATAAGTATGTATTCGAATTCGAGTTCCATGGGCAAATTAAACACGTGGCACTGCCGTGTGACTATGTGCATGAAACGCGAGTTAAAATGTTTTCTACTACGAAATGCATTCGTTTTAACAAGAACGTGTAGGCCTAGTTCATAATTTATGTACCATGCCATGTCGCCACACTGCCACCTAGTGGTTCTCGTCTATATTGCAGGCCTATAGGTGTGTTCATGCATACCATGAAGGCTAAACAGCAGATATGCAAGGCAAGGATTGTGTTAAAGTAGCCGTCAGAGTTCGACCATTCAACAAGGTCAGTGTCTGAGTGGGTATATATTTATTTAAATCGCCTATTTTGGCAATTTGTTACACAGTTGCTTTAGACTACATAGCTATTTACTCTGGAGACATCCAATCCCTATCTCATTGTGTCTGTTACCTGGCTTGCCGGTGTGTAGTGCTTGTTTGTACTTCACTTTCTGTCATATAGGTATGAATGTTATGTGATTGTAAGTCATTTTATTTTGAGTACTAGAGTTATACGAGTTCTTTCTTATAAATTGTAGGCTATCTTGACCTGGAAATGTATTTTATATTTATGCATAGGTCTACTATAGAAGGTGGAGAGATCCATAATGATTAGCTTACTTTGGTAATAGAGCTATAGGCCTATCTAACACACCATCTAAATGTCACTTACACCGTTATTACTTTTCAAGGCTTCGCCTTTGCAATAACGCATAATGCATACTGCGTAATGACTACTAGCTTACATTATTGGGGAAAAATATTAATTTGTTTTGGACAAATGAGTATGGTTTGACCTTGTCAGGCAACATAATAACTGGTAATTTTGAAGTTATAATTCAGGGTTCACCAACAGCGACATAACATTTATAAACAGCAATTATTTGCTTCAGTGCCTACATTAAATAGTCCCTGCTCACTGCATTACATTACATTGAATTGCATTTCTGTACACAACTAATTTGAGATATCTGTATGTAACTCCCGGGATTCAAACCCGGGTCTCCCGCGTGAAAGTCCAACATCTTAACCACTAGACCAAGAGGACATCCCCTTCTTCCGGGGGCAGATACTAGACTTTGGAGGCCATCACGACAGAGGCTGTAGCCACCTGCTACACTTACCTCCCTTTTGACCTCCTTCCACGGGGAAACCCAATCCGGGTTACGGCACCAATGTAACGCCTGGGATTCGAACCCGGGTCGTGAAAGTCCAACATCTTAACCACTAGACCAAAGGGACATCCCCTTGGTCTGGGGGAAGATACTAGACTTTGGAGGCCATCACTACAGAGGCTGTAGCCACCTGCTATATGTACACAACTAATGGGGGCTATATATCCAGCACCGTGAATCATACTCCACCAAGAGATGATAGAATTATGTTATTATATAAATTGTAGGCATGAGCATTGTAGTCCTGTTAGGAGGAGCCTTGCAGAAGGGCCCAGATATGTTATACATTTTATCTGCTTACATTTTGTAAAGTTCTGTTGTCGATCAAGCTTTTGGTCAGTGCCTTTGAGTGGCACTGTCTCCATTGGCCTGCTGTCTCCATAACTTAAGGACATAGCCTATATACTTTGTCAACAGCGATAGTGCACTCTCCATTAAAAAGACGCACACAGCAGCATATGTAAAGTAATTAAAGAAACATGGGTCATGAAAAAAATCTGCAGAAGTTTTATTATGGAAGCAATTAAATTGTTCTAGCCTATATAATGCATCAGTTGTTCTGTCAAAATCACCTTTCCATTCTATACTCAACAAAAATATAAACGCAACACTTTTGTTTTTGCTCTCATTTTTCAGGCGATGGACTTAAAGACCTAAAATTCATTCCAGATATACAATATAACCATTTCTCTCAAACACTGTTCACAAATCTGCCTAAATGTGTGATATTGAGCACTTCTGCCTTGTTAAGATAATCCATCCCACCTCACAGGTGTGCCACATCAAGATGCAGATGTGACATCATGGTTAGTGCACAGGTGTACCTTAGACTGTCCACAACAAAAGGCCACCCTGAAATGTGCAATTTTTCTTTGCCTTATTGGGGGTATGGGACTCCAAACCAGTCAGTATCTGGTGTGACCACCATTTGCCTCATGCAGTGCAACACATCTTCTTCGCATAGAGTTTATCAGATTGTCAATTGTGGCCGGTGGAATGTTGGTCCACTCCTCTTCAATGGCTATGTGAAGTTGCTGGATATTAGTGGGAACTGGTACACACTGTCAAAATGGTAATAACACATTATTACCACAATATTACCATTTCGACTGTGCGTACCAGTTCCCACTGGTACGCACTGGTGTCAAGCACTGTCCAGTCTACTGGTGTCAAGCACTGTCCAGTCTACTAGTAGTCCAGTACTTAGCATATATACCTGTTCGCAATTTTGCGTCATGGGAATTTCTCACTTGAATTGAGTCAAGGGGTCCCTAGACATGAAAAATCACCGAGGTGCTTGTCCGTCATAGTGGGACGAATGGCGCAATGGCTGAATCAAATATGGCCGCCATCGTATATGATGATAATCCAACTTCTGTGTACATACACATGCAATACCTCGATCCTGACTAATTTGGGGGTGGGGAATTCATTTCTGATGTTGTTATGACCATTTTGGGTGTTTTTGACCTTTAAAGGTCATGGTCAAGGTCATTTTGCAATTCCGAAGACCTAATTTGGCCATTGTTATGATAAAAACTGGTGCAGTGGGTCTAATTCAAATAATTCTGACATGTATGACTCCTGAGTGATATTGATATAGATAAGTAGAAGTAGATGGAGGCATTTGTTTCGCTTAAAGGGCATGCAACCACTACTTCAGCTACGTATGGGTGACTGTTGCAGCTGCTGCTGGAACTGCTGCCTTTGCTGCCTTTCCTGCAGCAGTTCCTGGCTTAGCTGCTGCAGCTGCTGCTGATGCTGCAATTGGTGAACTTTCTGCTGCAGCGTTTAGAGCTGCTGCTGTGTGCCGATGGCAATGATGGCCTGGCCAAATTGGGGCCCAGAGAGCCTCACAGCAACTTGTGCTGCTCCAGCTGCTGCTCGTGCTGCTCCAGCTGCTGCTCGTGCTGCTCCAGCTGCTGCTCGTGCTGCTCCAGCTGCTGCTCGTGCTGCTCCAGCTGCTGCTCGTCCTGCTCCAGCTGCTGCTCGTGCTGCTCCAGCTGCTGCTCGTGCTGCTCCAGCTGCTGCTCGTGCTGCCCCAGCTGCTGCTCGTGCTGCTGCTCGTGCTGCTCCAGCTGCTGCTCGTGCTGCTCCAGCTGCTGCTCGTCCTGCTCCAGCTGCTGCTCGTGCTGCTCCAGCTGCTGCTCGTGCTGCTCCAGCTGCTGCTCCAGCTGCTGCTCCAGCTGCTCCAGCTGCTGCTCGTGCTGCTCCAGCTGCTGCTCGTGCTGCTCCAGCTGCTGCTCCAGCTGCTCCAGCTGCTGCTCCAGCTGCTCCAGCTGCTGCTCGTGCTGCTCCAGCTGCTGCTCGTGCTGCTCCAGCTGCTGCTCGTGCTGCTCCAGCTGCTGCTCGTGCTGCTCCAGCTGCTGCTCGTGCTGCCCCAGCTGCTGCTCCAGCTGCTGCTCGTGCTGCTGCTCGTGCTGCTCCAGCTGCTGCTCGTGCTGCTCCAGCTGCTGCTCGTGCTGCTCCAGCTGCTGCTCGTGCTGCTGCTCGTGCTGCTCCAGCTGCTCGTGCTGCTGCTCGTGCTGCTCGTGCTGCTGCTCGTGCTGCTCCAGCTGCTGCTCCAGCTGCTCCAGCTGCTGCTCGTGCTGCTCCAGCTGCTCCAGCTGCTGCTCGTGCTGCTCCAGCTGCTGCTCGTCCTGCTCCAGCTGCTGCTCGTGCTGCTCCAGCTGCTGCTCGTGCTGCTCCAGCTGCTGCTCGTGCTGCCCCAGCTGCTGCTCCAGCTGCTGCTCGTGCTGCTGCTCGTGCTGCTCCAGCTGCTGCTCGTGCTGCTCCAGCTGCTGCTCGTGCTGCTCCAGCTGCTGCTCGTGCTGCTGCTCGTGCTGCTCCAGCTGCTGCTCGTGCTGCTCCAGCTGCTCCAGCTGCTGCTCGTGCTGCTCCAGCTGCTGCTCGTGCTGCTCCAGCTGCTCCAGCTGCTGCTCGTGCTGCTCCAGCTGCTGCTCGTGCTGCTCCAGCTGCTGCTCGTGCTGCTCCAGCTCCTGAGTGATATTGATATAGATAAGTAGAAGTAGATGGAGGCATTTGTTTCGCTTAAAGGGCATGCAACCACTACTTCAGCTACGTATGGGTGACTGTTGCAGCTGCTGCTGGAACTGCTGCTCGTGCTGCTCCAGCTGCTCCAGCTGCTGCTCCAGCTGCTCCAGCTGCTGCTCGTGCTGCTCCAGCTGCTGCTCGTGCTGCTCCAGCTGCTGCTCGTGCTGCTGCAGCTACTCCAGCTGCTGCTCGTGCTGCTCCAGCTGCTGCTCGTGCTGCTCCAGCTGCTGCTCGTGCTGCTGCTCGTGCTGCTCGTGCTGCTGCTCGTGCTGCTCCAGCTGCTGCTCCAGCTGCTCCAGCTGCTGCTCGTGCTGCTCCAGCTGCTGCTCGTGCTGCTGCTCCAGCTGCTGCTCCAGCTGCTCCAGCTGCTGCTCGTGCTGCTCCAGCTGCTGCTCGTGCTGCTGCTCGTGCTGCTCCAGCTGCTGCTCGTGCTGCTCCAGCTGCTCCAGCTGCTGCTCGTGCTGCTCCAGCTGCTGCTCGTGCTGCTCCAGCTGCTGCTCGTGCTGCTCCAGCTGCTCCAGCTGCTGCTCGTGCTGCTCCAGCTGCTGCTCGTGCTGCTGCTCGTCCTGCTCCAGCTGCTGCTCGTGCTGCTCCAGCTACTCCAGCTGCTGCTCGTGCTGCTCCAGCTGCTGCTCGTGCTGCTCCAGCTGCTGCTCGTGCTGCTGCTCGTGCTGCTCCAGCTGCTGCTCGTGCTGCTCCAGCTGCTCCAGCTGCTGCTCGTGCTGCTCCAGCTGCTGCTCGTGCTGCTCCAGCTGCTGCTCGTGCTGCTCCAGCTGCTGCTCGTGCTGCTCCAGCTGCTGCTCGTGCTGCTCCAGCTGCTGCTCGTGCTGCTCCAGCTGCTGCTCGTGCTGCCCCAGCTGCTGCTCGTGCTGCTGCTCGTGCTGCTCCAGCTGCTGCTCGTGCTGCTCCAGCTGCTGCTCGTGCTGCTCCAGCTGCTGCTCGTGCTGCTCCAGCTGCTGCTCCAGCTGCTGCTCCAGCTGCTGCTCGTGCTGCTCCAGCTGCTGCTCGTGCTGCTCCAGCTGCTCCAGCTGCTGCTCCAGCTGCTCCAGCTGCTGCTCGTGCTGCTCCAGCTGCTGCTCGTGCTGCTCCAGCTGCTGCTCGTGCTGCTCCAGCTGCTCCAGCTGCTGCTCCAGCTGCTACTCCAGCTGCTGCTCGTGCTGCTCCAGCTGCTGCTCGTGCTGCTCCAGCTGCTGCTCGTGCTGCTGCTCGTGCTGCTCGTGCTGCTGCTCGTGCTGCTCCAGCTGCTGCTCCAGCTGCTCCAGCTGCTGCTCGTGCTGCTCCAGCTGCTGCTCGTGCTGCTCCAGCTGCTGCTCCAGCTGCTCCAGCTGCTGCTCGTGCTGCTCCAGCTGCTGCTCGTGCTGCTGCTCGTGCTGCTCCAGCTGCTGCTCGTGCTGCTCCAGCTGCTCCAGCTGCTGCTCGTGCTGCTCCAGCTGCTGCTCGTGCTGCTCCAGCTGCTGCTCGTGCTGCTCCAGCTGCTCCAGCTGCTGCTCGTGCTGCTGCTCGTGCTGCTCCAGCTGCTGCTCCAGCTGCTGCTCGTGCTGCTCCAGCTGCTGCTCGTGCTGCTCCAGCTGCTGCTCGTGCTGCTCCACTTGCTGCTCGTGCTGCCGCAGCTGCTGGTGTTGCAGCCACTGCTGTTGTTGCTGCTGGTGCAACTGTTGTTGCCACTGCTGGTGACTCTGTTGCAGCTGCTGCTGGAACTGCTGCCTTTGCTGCCTTTCCTGCAGCAGTTCCTGGCTTAGCTGCTGCAGCTGCTGCTGATGCTGCAATTGGTGAACTTTCTGCTGCTGGCCACACTGCTCCAGCTGCTGCCCGTGCTGCTCCAGCTGCTGCTCGTGCTGCTCCAGCTGCTGCTCGTGCTGCTCCAGCTGCTGCTCGTGCTGCTCCAGCTGCTGCTCGTGCTGCCGCAGCTGCTGGTGTTGCAGCCACTGCTGTTGTTGCTGCTGGTGCAACTGTTGTTGCCACTGCTGGTGACTCTGTTGCAGCTGCTGCTGGAACTGCTGCCTTTGCTGCCTTTCCTGCAGCAGTTCCTGGCTTAGCTGCTGCAGCTGCTGCAGCTGCTGCTGATGCTGCAATTGGTGAACTTTCTGCTGCAGCGTTTGCAGCTGCTGCTGTGTGCCGATGGCAATGACGGCCTGGCCAAATTGGGGCCCAGAGGGCCTCACAGCGGCACTGGGCTGCTGTCCAAATTTGGGCCCAGAGGGCCTCACAGCGGCACTGGGATGCTGCCCAAATTGGGGCCCAGAGGGCCTCACAGCGGCACGGGGCTGCTGGCAAAATTGGGGTCCAGAAGGCTTCACAGCGGCACTGGGATGCTGCCCAAATTGGGGCCCTCTGGGCCTCACAGCGGCACGGGGCTGCTGCCCAAACTGGGGCCCAGAGGGCCTCACAGCGGCACAGGGCTGCTGCCCAAATTGGGGCCCAGAGGGCCTCACAGCGGCACTAGGATGCTGCCCAAATTGGGGCCCAGAGGGCCTCACAGCAGCACGGGGCTGCTGCCCAAGTTGGGGCCCAGAGGGCCTCACAGCGGCACGGGGCTGCTGCCCAAATTGAGGCCCAGAGGGCCTCAGAGCAGCGGCACCGGGCTGGCCGGCAACAGGGGGCGCCATACCGCTGGGCTGGCCGAAATGGAAAACGGCGGGCCTCAGAGGGGGCGCCATACTGCCAGATTGGGGTACAGGCTGCCTGAATTTGATCCTTCGGATGGGAGACAAGAATGCCGCCTGGCAAGAATGATGATCGAAAGATGAATGAGGAGTGATTGTCGCCCGGCGAGAATGATGATCCTTCTGATGGGAGACAAGAATGTTGACCTGGCTAGAATGTCGCCTGGGTGCGGTGGACTGGAGCGGAACTAGAATACACGATTAGGAGGAGGTACGACGAGACCTAGTCCAGTACTTAGCATATATACCTGTTCGCAATTTTGCGTCATGGGAATTTTCTCACTTGAATTGAGTCAAGGGGTCCCTAGACATGAAAAATCACCGAGGTGCTTGTCCGTCATAGTGGGACGAATGGCGCAACGGCTGAATCAAATATGGCCGCCATCGTATATGATGATAATCCAACTTCTGTGTACATACACATGCAATACCTCGATCCTGACTAATTTGGGGGTGGGGAATTCATTTCTGATGTTGTTATGACCATTTTGGGTGTTTTTGACCTTTAAAGGTCATGGTCAAGGTCATTTTGCAATTCCGAAGACCTAATTTGGCCATTGTTATGATAAAAACTGGTGCAGTGGGTCTAATTCAAATAATTCTGACATGTATGACTCTTGAGTGATATTGATATTGATAAGTAGAAGTAGATAAGTATTTTGATGGGTCGGTGGGCGTTGGAGGCATTTGTTTCGCTTAAAGGGCATGCAACCACTACTTCAGCTACGTATGGGGGAGGCCACGTGGAGGCTGTCTTCTCCTCCCCCATTTTTATTTATTTATTTATTTTTGTTTTGTTATTTATTCAATGACTGACTGATTGACTTTTGACTGAACTGTCAATATATTTTTTCAATGACTGAATAGCAATTCTGTCCCTTACTTTTGTTATTATTTAGAACAGAAGATGTGCAATACATAATAGCAATCATACATTTCTCATTTAACCTTTAAGTAGGTGCTGAAATTATTTAATAAGAGTGCTAAAGTGATATAGGTATTACCTCTCAAAGTGGATATATGTGGACATGCGCACTAGTGTGATTGATTATTACATTATTATTTTTTTATGGCAGGATGTAATGCATGGAAGTCCATCAGCACAGCAGCCGCATCGTTGTGTGCACTTGCCTGCACAGTTGCACACTGTGTGAGCTGAGTGCTGACTTGTGGTAAGGGCTTCAGGTATTTTGATGGAAGAACTGTACCAAAGTTCTCCCCCCATCCATGCTCCATTGGTGCTAGTTTTGCTTGTTTCCTTGGATGTAGCCAGCAGGTTGCAAACCCTATGCACCAGAAAGGCACCTCGTTTGATGTGACCTCTGATTACATTGCTCGTGGGAGGGATAGCATCAATTCCAGTAGCATCAATAGCATCAATTCCAGTACTGACACTGAAATAGTTTTCCAACCTATGGTCATCAAACGTTTCAGTTGTTGTATTGACCTGGCCACTGTCCAGACACGTACGAAGTCCTTTTCTGCCAATGCTGCGTCTTGTTCAGTTAAGGTTTCTGTCTCACCAAAGTTCATCAAGATATTGTACTGGGTCAGAAACCATGGCACCATATTTGGTGCCCAACGTATAATGGATTGCATTTTTATAGGTTTTTATATGCTGTCCAAGTGCTCAAAAGAATGTTACATTCATTCATACATTCGGAGGTAAAGCGGCGAACAGTCGACGCCAGCGTCCTCATTTCCCACATTCACACACCAATGGTGGTAACAAGCTCCGACCAACTCATTGGAGGCAATTTGGGGTTCATTGTCTTGCCCAAGGACACATGTAGACAGGAGGAGCAGAGATTCGAAATCGGTTCATTGGATGACCTGCTCTACCTCCTGAGCCACAGCCGCCCCACCTTGCTCACGCAGTCATCTCCAGTCAGGATATGTGCCTTGATCACAATCTTGGCTAGGGGTTTTCCAAGATAAGAGACTACTTGATTCTGTGGCAGCATGCGTCGCTTTTCCCTAGTGTCATACTGCAGCCAGATTTCCTTCACCCCCAGTACTGTAGGTGTAATTTAACAGTAAGGGAAAGGTGTCCGCATCATTGGAAACTATAACAACTCTCTTGCACTGTTTAACATGAATTGTCCACTCCATATGCACCACCAGCCTGGTGACAGCCTCCTCAATTCAGTTCAAGAGATCAGGGATGTCCTCACCACCAGCCAAATCTGCTGGGAGAACCTCATTGTCGTGGATGACAGAGCTGACACTGATGGTATTGCAACAGGCTTGACTGCACACCATATCCTGAACAGCTGGAGATTCCACTTGTTCTCAGAGTCCCTGAACCTGTCAAGTTGCTGAGGAATGGGTATGTTTGTCCATGCCAATGATGTCAAAGGCTGCTGCTGAGTCTGTACATCACATGTCCTCCACTTCCTTTAGAAAGATGTAGGAGATGTAGGAATCAAGTACAAGGTGAATGAACTGAGGGATGATGTAGACTTGTAGAGGGGTGACATGAGGTCTACCACAACATGAGTTGCAAGAGTAGATGTTTCACTCAATTGGGTGAGATGAAGTCCAGGCTCAATCTCACTGACAAGAGTTGAGTTGTTGACATAAGCTGGAAGGTCACCATCAACTATTCTTCAAAATGGTTGTTGGGCCTTCAGTGGTTGCTTGTTGAAGTGGGGTAGCTTCCTCTTTGGTATGTCTTCTCTGTCTACAGCCTGCTTTGTGAGCAGATTGTGCAGTGCTACAGGTACATTGACGAGGAGTATAGATTCTGGCACTCTAACATGAAGTCCAACAGCTTCACCACAGTGTTGCTGAATGTAAGGCACAGAGTGGTGCACAGTGCATGCTGGAGATGGAGATGGAAGGTTGAGGATGTTGGTGATCAACCCAATCTCATGAAACAAGAGCTGAAACTAGTGCAACAGCATTTGCATTGCATGTGGCTCCTACTACATAGTGACCTCCAGGACCCTTCAACACCCGCTGAATGGTCTGCTTGAACTTCATGTCACTCCTACAGCACAGAACACCTTGACGATCCTGAACAACCCACTGACCAGTAGAGCCCAGGGTGTGTGAACTCTAGCACCTTGATTTGCACAAGATACCATAAGCATGACGCAGGAAGTGCATTCACATTTTGCATTCACATTTTGCAAATATCGCCATAGTCTCAACATTAGCCGCATGTAAATTCCAGTTTCCTTCCCTTTCAGAGACTACAGCAGTTTTATTACAGCTACCAACTCCAGCCAAACTCCAAAGAATTGGCTGTTTTGAGTTCTGACTTGGCGTCACATTCGTTCTCAAACTCCAGAAATTCCTCATTAAATTTCTCTACTTGTCCTATCGGGGCATCAAACTGTTCTAGGCAAAGTTGATTTGCAGCCACTGCCAGCAACCATCCTGTGCTATCACTGGATATGCAGCTTTGTTCTTGTAGTGCCAAACATCTCCTACAATCATCTGCTACAATCAGCATCCTAGAGCCTGTCATAATAACTGCCGTTTAACACTGATTCTATTGCCATATGTCTTATGCACATGTTGGCCTACTAATGAAAAAACAAGAGATATCAGATATGATAATTAATAAATGTCAGAATTAGTTGAAATAGACCCATTGCACCTGTTATTACCCCTAACTGGTTAGTTATGGTCTTTGGAATAGCAAAATGACCTTGACCATGACCTTTAAAGGTCAAAACCACCCAAAATGGTCATGACAACATCAGAAATGAATTCCCCACCCCCAAATTAGTCAGGATAGAGGTATTGCATGTGTATGTGCACAAAAGTTGGATTATCATCATATACGATGGCGGCCATATTTGATTCGGCCATTGCGCCATTCGTCCCACTATGACGGACAAGCACCTCGGTGATTTTTCATGTCTAGGGACCCCTTGACTCAATTCAAGTGAGAAATTCCCATGACGCAAAATTGCGAACAGGTATATATGCTAAGTACTGTCCAGTCTACTAGTAATAAACTGGTACAATGGTTTGATATAAGAGATGAGTTCATTTCTCCATGCAGAGAGAGAAGGATGCAGGGAGTACCTGCATCGTCTCTATGTCATCCACATCCATCACCATCCAGGACCCTCGGAACAGCCACATCAGACGCTCTTTCTGCTTTGACTATGCCTACTGGTCTCACAGCGGCTTCACGCGAGACCGCAGTGGTCTGTTCTTGCCTGAGGAGCCTGGGGGGCGCTATGCTGATCAGGTGAGATTCAGATATTCTAAAAGGAGACCAAATGTGCATGTGTGCACTCTCAGAGTTGCAGAACCGTATGTGTGAATTTGGAACCCGTTCAATGAAGCTGACTTTATTACTCAGTCTCAGTACTCAGTCTTTGTTTCCCAATTTAGTGTCCATAAGGCAAGAACAAGCATGATGTACACATTCTTAAATCATGTATGTTGACACTGTCAACAATCCAGTGGAGGACAGTGACACTGTGTCAACATACAACTCCTGCAACATCTTGTGAACATCTTGTGTATAAGGCCCACTACTGTTTCTGTACAACTTTGATTTAGTTTAGATCAACATTCATACTGGACCTTCTCCTAAACAAATTCACCCAGCTGGGCATCAAGCTCAGTCAGCAACATTCTGCTCTGCTCGCCTTCAGGGGCCAGCATAACCCTCTGCAGGGGAAAGAAGCATGCACCTCCTCCACAGCAGGGTTATGGAACTCCACATTGGGAGGTGCTACAGGTCAATGTATTGTCCATCTAGGGAGATTCATGACTGTGCACTCTGACATGGAGAAATAGATGATGCAAAGCAGCAAAGTGGAAGCTTGGTTCAAACAGAGCAACACAAGCAGTGGAGAAGAATTAGAAAATTAATGCATTATTTCACAAATGCATCAACCAGCAAAATAGTTACATTTCTTGTAGATGCAAAATATATACTCTGATGTAGAATGAATAGCAATCTGATAATGTAATTCTGTCCACAGGGCAGCGTGTTCCAGGACTTGGGAGAGGGAATCCTCCAGAATGCATTGCAGGTACTGCATATTGTAGGCTACACATCAAAGTTTTGAATATGTGGGGTCCATTGTAATTGTATTTCTTCTACTGGACTCAACTGCAGTGAAATAAAATGCAATGCATTAAGTCTAGCAATACATATCATTGTAGTACAATAGTGTACTGTAGTCTGTTGTATTGTACTTGTATTTGTACTGTATTATGTCTGCAGGGCTACAATGCCACTCTGCTGGCATATGGGCAGACAGGTTCAGGGAAGAGTTACTCCATGGTGGGCTATGGTCCTAATAAAGGTCTGGTTCCAACACTGTGCCAACGACTGTTTCAGGACATCAAGACAAACCTGGACAACAGGCAGTGCCAGGTACCACACATGCATGAAATGTTGCAATAATCCATTGTGTCTTTAGCTGAAATGCATGACTGAAAACAAATTGAAATCAAATTTGATAGAATGTCCATTTAACCACCATCTGTACTTCTCTCAGGTGTTTTTCAGTATGTTGGAAATCTACAATGAGCAGGTAAATAAATAAATAAATCTGCTACATTTTTAAACATTCATCTTTTTTAAACATGCAGTGTTTTATAGCGATAGTTCAACCCCAAAATGTCCTGTTTCTCTATTTTTACTCACCCAATGGAGACATAATTGAATGGATTTTTCTCTGTCACATTCCTTCAACAATAATTTGATGCCCAGCAGTGGTTCCCCATGGAGACGCAAAGAGTGTCCTTGTCCCTATGGGTGGAAAAATATATTTTTGGAGGTGAGGAGAAGTATCCCCTTAAAGAAAAGATATTCCATAACATGTATTCCTTTATTCCAGGTGATTGACCTGCTGTCTCGAGGGTCTCGCCCTCCAGGGGGCCTGAGAGTGAGAGAGGAGCAGCAGAGAGGCTTTTATGTTGAAAGTCTGAGAACCGTCCCATGTGACACTGCAACACAGGTGAGATATAGATGGATGGATGGATGGATGGATGGATGGATGGATGGATGGATGGATGGATGGATGGATGGATGGATGGATGGATGGATGGATGGATGGATGGATGGATGGTGGGTGGTTGCATAGCAAGGTAGATAGAGGGATAGACTGAGATAAAGTGCTAGATGGGTGACTAGATGCACAGAGGGATGGGTAGATACATACAGTTGGCCTACTAAGTAGGTAATGAATACCTTGTGCTGATGACCATCGTGTTTCCAGATAGAACAATTAATGGAACAAGGCACCAGGACACGAACCACTGCAGCGACGCACATGAATGCCAACAGTAGCCGTTCACACATGCTCATTATTCTGCAGCTGAAGCAGGTGAGGTGTTCTGATTCCCGGAACACATGCTGTAAGTGAGAAGATGAAAGAGCATCATTCACGCTATTTGCAGCAGCATTTACAAACAACTCTCATGCTGATGATAATCCAACAACACTTCTCTCTGAAGTGTTACTTAATAATTGCACTCCTTAGTTAATAAAAATAACCACATGCATTGCATTTTCTTCAAAATTCAAATTCTTGAAACATTGTATTGCTCAAGTTGTTGATGAGTGCATATATACGTGCAATACTGTAGGCCTATTATATGGTATAGATCAGGGGTTTTCAACCTTTTTCATACCAGGGCCCACTATTTATTCATAATTTGGACCACCATTTGAGGACATTTTAGCCCCACAGACCCCAAAACTAAAGATTTATTTGTTTTTGTTCACAATTCCAGGCTAGATTTGGGACAAAACAGCTAAACATTCAGATTAAAATGACCATTAATCTTCTACATGCTCTAGTTGTGTAGACTCAGGCTAATCAGATGATATGATATTTTAACTCTTGAGAGTGTAAACATGAAACCAAATGGACCCACAAGGGTCCATTTGGTTTCCTGTTTACGCTCCCAAAGAGTTACATCTGGTTAACCCACTTTCCATCATTTGGCCTGGGGACCACCTGGAACCCTCTCAAGGACCACTGGTGGTCTGCGGACCACCAGTTGAAAACCACTGGTGTAGACCTACTGTATGCTCTCAGTCACGCATGCACACATGCAGTGCATAAACTGTAAACTTTAACTATTATTGTCTAGTCATGGCTCATCTGAATGCTTGCTTTGTGCATGTCAGATCTTCTCCAAGGAGAGCACCAGTAAGCAGTCCAACATCAACCTGGTTGACCTGGCCGGCAGTGAGAGGCAGAGGTCTTCTGGGTCAGAGGCTGACCGGCTGAAAGAGGGAACAGCCATAAACCTCAGCCTCACCACCCTGGGAAATGTTATCAGGTTGGCTGACGTTGTTATTTTTATGGGTTTATTGACAATGTTGGAAGTAGACCCGCGACAGAGGCTGTCGGGATGGAGAGTTGAACCTCTGGCTTAGCAGCCTAGGTGCCACGGACAGTTGAGCTAACCGCCCATGCCAGGTTGAAATATTCATCGATTATAAAACGATCAACCAAAAATCCAATTTCCAGTAATCGGTTTAAT
Source organism: Benthosema pterotum (assembly GCA_039105355.1). Classification (NCBI taxonomy): domain Eukaryota; kingdom Metazoa; phylum Chordata; class Actinopteri; order Myctophiformes; family Myctophidae; genus Benthosema; species Benthosema pterotum. The sequence continues at coordinate 18,185,400 of CM076966.1, read as the reverse complement.
TGTCATTTTTATTGGCTGGGTAAACATGAACAACAGCTGTTAACTTTGTATAACCAAAACAACCTCTCCTCTCCTCTCCTCTCCTCTCCTCTCCTCTCCTCTCCTCTCCTCTCCTCTCCTCTCCTCCCTCTCCTCTCCTCTCCTCTCCTCTCCTCTCCTCTCCTCTCCTCTCCTCTCCTCCCCCCCTCCTCTCCTCTCCTCTCCTCTCCTCTCCTCTCCTCTCCTCTCCTCTCCTCTCCTCTCCTCTCCTCTCCTCTCCTCTCCTCTCCTCTCCTCTCCTCTCCTCTCAGTGCTCTAGCAGATGTAGCTGTTGGTAAGAAGGTGGTTCACATCCCGTACAGAGTCTCTGTTCTCACCAAGTTGTTGCAGTCCGCATTGGGCGGCAACAGTCGCACAGTCATGGTAACAGTATTGCACAGAAACATACAGAGATACTTATAGCCATTTTCAATGGTGTGAGAGTGCAGACAGAAAAGGTCAGATCAGAAAGGATTTGATCGTGTGTATGATTATTGTTTTCAAGATCGCCACTGTGAGTCCTTCTGACATCTGTTATGAAGAGTCCCTGTCAACTCTACGTTATGCTGAGAGGTAACACACACACACACACACACACACACACACACACACACACACACACACACACACACACACACACACACACACACTGAGCTTACTCAGTATAATTCTCCTCTCCATCTAATTAATGTCATTCCTTCAGGGCAAAGCGTATCCAAAACAGGGCGGTGGTGAATGAGAGTCCCACAGAGCGTCTGGTCAAAGAGCTGAAGGCTGAGAACGTGCGTCTCCTGCAGAGACTGAGCCGTCTGGAGCAGGAGGGACGCAGGACGGACGACGAGAGCAGTAAGACTATATATGTGGGGGTTCCCAGAGATGGAAAAAAGTGCTCAAAATTTAATGTTTTACTAGGGTAAAACATTTAGTAGTTTAAATACTGCAATGCAGAATATTGGAAGTGTAAAAGTGTGGATTTCAAAATATACTTGACTGAATGTTCTATGTCAGTGGTTTTCAAACTTTGATCCCAGCACCCACTATTTATTCAGCATTTGAGCCACGGACGACCATTTGATGACTATTCACTACTATTCACCCCACAGACCCCAAAACTAAATTTCTAGATTTCTTTTGGTTTTGTCCACAATTCCAGGGTGGTTTTTCGCAAACTAAACAGGCAAACACAGAGATCAAAATGGCCATTCTTCTACATTCTCTTATTGTGTAGACTTCTTATAGCCTGACTTCAGTCTGAATTGTCATTCCGTTTCACTTCATTATTCAGATTGAAGTCACTCTCTACTACAGCAGTTTCTGGGATGGGCGTGATCAAAGCAGCAGTCTTCACGGTGATTGGTTCATACCAACCCATATCAATATTGGGAAAGCAGACGACGTTGTTGTCATTATATAATAATAATGACGTTGCTAACTAAACAAACACAGCCGACGAGCATTACTAGCATGTGAACAAAAGCAGTAAAATATGTCGGACGATGGTGTTTATAAAATCTAAAGCCTGACGCTTCTTTAAAGAATAATAAAGTGAAACGAAGTGAGTGACAGGGCTGGCCAATGAGGTGCTGGGCATGGATTTTCAACCGACAAAAACGACCCCAAAGGCAAGGAAGCCAGTCCTTGAATCACAAAGAAAAAATAAGGTAGTATTTTTAAGGTGCTGATTCAGGGCTGAGCCAGGCTAGACTTCTTAATTAAGTGGTGCTAATTCAGATGGTGAATGTTTATAACTCTTGAGAGCGTAAACAACCAGTTACATCAGATGTAACTGGTTTCAATTACATCTTTTCATCTGGTTAACCAACTTAGTGGGGACCACGTGAAGCCCTCTCAAGGACCACTGGTGGTCCCCAGACCACTGGTTGAAAACCACTGGTCTATGATGTGATTCATGCTGTCTCACATGAATCACCCTTCAGAAACAAATACATGAACCTGATCTTGAATAGACCCTCACATGTCTGCAGAGCTATGGGGATTGAAACTAAAACATTATGAGAACCCTATTGGCCTGTCTACAATGACACTTTGAGGTCATAAATAGACTACTAGATACAGTAAGTGTGTGTGTGTGTGTGTGTGTGTGTGTGTGTGTGTGTGTGTGTGTGTGTGTGTGTGTGTGTGTGTGTGTGTGTGTGTGTGTGTGTGTGTGTTCAGAGGAATTGCGTGGGTTGTTGAGTCACAACGAGCTGCAGATCAGAGCCATCCATACTCTATGGGAGCAACACCTACAGGAAGCACTGAAGGACTGGGAACAACAGTACACCTCTATAACACAGGCGTGTATGCATGCATGTACCCACCCACATACGCACGCACACTCACAGTATGTATCAGGCATATAGAAAGTAGCAGCAGGTTTATGCAACCACATGTAGTCATTCAGGCCAGAGAAGGCCATTGTCTGATAGTAAGAAGCCTACTGCAAAGAAATGTTGAGGTTTATGTCTGGATTGCTGTGGCCCCAGACAGCCACTCTATCCGTTCACCTTAAGCAGTCTGCATTAAATCTGATTTACTGTCGTTCTCAAACATTTTCTCTTCCAATATCCTGCTTCGTAGGCAGACTATTATCCCAGTGAGCCATTAAGCTGTTCATGAATTATGAGGACTAACTGTGCATATTTAAGAAAAACTCCACTGCACTGTAAACATGGCTTTGATCATCTCTCTCTCTCCATGTTATTAGGAGAGGAGGATGATGCAGATGTATCCTTACATTTTAAACATCAATGAAGACGCTCAACTGTCTGGAGTTGTGAAACTCTTCATCCAGGACGGTGATTATTATTATTATTATTACCCTCATAATACAAGTCCCTCTATTTTCTCTGTGTGGAATTCACTCTACGCATCTGTGTTTTCTCAGGCGAGTGGGATGTTGGACTGTCCGACTCAACTGCCAAATCCATATGTATCAAAGGTCTTGGGTCAGTATTCATCTTAACAATTCTAGTTGTGATAATCAATGATGCAACGAATTTGCACCATAGAGATACAGTGGTAACTGTGTGTATTTGTGTTGTGTATGTGTATGTGTATATGTGTGTGCATGTGCGTGTGTGGCAGTATTCAGGATCGTCACGCCGTGTTCAAGAACGTCCAACGCCGTGTGTCTTTGACACCCCTGACAGGGTCAAAGGTCATCATCAACGGTAACTCCATCTCCCAGACGACTGAACTGCAACACCTGGTGAGTCTCCATGGAAACCCTGAATGGACAAAATATCATCTGCTTGTAAATATTAAGAATGTACTGTATAACTTTGTCAGACGTGACACATGTATGGCATGGCTGCATGTATCGAGTTAATGCACGTGTGTGTGTGTGTGTGTGTGTGTGTGTGTGTGTGTGGGTGTGTGTGTGTGTGTGTGTGTGTGTGTGTGTGGTGCGTGCGTGCGTGTGTGTTCCTTGTAGGACCGTCTCATCCTCGGTTCCAACTGTACCTACCTGTTCATTGGCTATCCCTCTGAGAGGGGCGGGGACGACTGGAGTCGCTATGACTATGACTACTTCCAGTCTGAACTGGCTGCTGCTGAAGGCATCCAACTGGGTGAGACAGATGTGGTGTGTGTGTGTGTGTGCGTGCGTGTGTCTGTGTGTGCGTGCGTGCGTAGTTGCGCCTGTGTGCGCGCATGTCTTCCTGAGTCCATGCATGCGTGCGTGCATCGGTGTGTGTCACAATGATGTAATCTCATGCAAAGGCTAAAATGTAATAGCATTTATTTAAGCCCAAACTATACCAGTGCAACTCAATGAGTTGCATTGGTGTAGTTAACCTTTAAAACCGCCTCGTCCTGTCACTCGACCTTTTGGTGCACTTTGGGCTTCATAGTGAGATGCTAAGTTCACTTGTTTGTCTGCATCCTATAGTTTCTATAGTTTCAATGTAGAGTCTATTATTTTTCATGGGATAACGCTAAAACTGTCAGTAGTATCCTTTGGTGTGATTATGATTTTAGACTAATGTCATGTTCTTTATTACCCACTGAGGTGTGTGTGTGTGTGTGTGTGTGTGTGTGTGTGTGTGTGGTGTGTGTGTGTGTGTGTGTGTGTGCGTGCGTGCGTGCGTGCGTGCGTGCGTGCGTGTGCGTGTGTGTGTGTGTGCACGTGTGTGTGCACGTGTGTGTGTGTGTGTGTGTGTGTGTGTGTGTGTGTGTGTGTGTGTGTGTGTGTGTGTGTGTGTGTGTGTGTGTGTGCCTGCAGGGAGTCCAGTGTTCACAGCAGTCAGACAGACCCCAGCCTCCTGGCTGTGTTCTATGATTACACTAAGCTGATGCCCATGGTGTCTGAAGCAAACCAGATGAGCCAGGAGCTCAACAAGGTAACTAAATTATGTTTACGACTTAGACATAATTTTACGACTTATTATACCTAACATATGTAGTCACTTGAAATGTTGATGACATTTTTAATAAATTGTTCCATATTTAATTATGTATTGTACTGGCTTCTGTATGGTGTCTTTAGGGGGTGGAGTTTAAGCTGGAGATAAAGAATCTGGCGCTGTCGGACTCTAGAGGTCATGACATGGAGAAACAGATTGTTATCAGAGTAACCTCACTGGAAAGCAAACAGGTCTGTCTGTCTGTCTGTCTGTCTGTCTGTCTGCGTCTACGTTCTTCTATTCAACTATTGTTTACTAGAAGGTAGAACATTACAGAATTAACTGCTCCCTTTTGTAAACACAATTTTCAACATAACATGTCTAGTTTTTCTCTCTCTCCTCTCTCTCTCTCTCTCTCTCTTCCCTCTCTCTCTCTCTCTCTCTCTCTCTCTCTCTCTCTCTCTCTCTCTCTCTCAGGTGTGGGTTTGGACCAAAGCCAAGTTTGTGAACCGTAAGTTCCTAATGGAGGAGCTCTACCAGCAGCACAAGGCAGAGACCAGAGACAAGGTGATTCAGAATGCCATTTTATTGAACTTTACTAACACACAATCAGTAAAATTATCTTTAACCACTACTGTAGATGAGAAATTGTCTGATTTCATCCCAGAGTGGACAGGGTATGTCTGCCGTTGCTCTGCCCAAAGAGAGAGACCCATTCTGGGATCCACTGGAACCTTTACTCCTGGGCAGAGCCCATCTTTGGCTCCAGTCCCTGGCTTTTCGCATAGCTCTTGAAGAACAACTAGAGGTACAGTGTACACACACATATATAATGTACATATGTAGAGTCAGTATGCTGTATTCCGTTGTTTTCGAGCATTTTCAAAAAATGTCAAAACCTGTGAAAACGACAGGCTATAGTACATGGTCTCATTTCAATTTCTGAACATTGTTGAAAACAATGAAAAACGGTATGCTTTTCATTGGTGGTTTTTCAAAATGTCGACATCCCCCCCCCCCCCCCCCCCCCCCCAAAAAAAAAAAAAAAAAAAAAAACTCAAAACGATGAAACGGCATGCTGTGCAAGACTGTAAGGCTATAGCCTTGCGTTTTTGCCAGAATTCGTCATTTTTTGTCATTTTTCGAAAATCCTCAAAACGATGAAAAAACGTAAGGCTATAGCCTTGCATTTTTTCAAAATTTTGACATTTTTTGAAAATGCTTCAAAATGCACAAAATTATGAAAAACGGCATGCTGTGCAAGACCGTAAGGCTATAGCCTTGCATTTTGCCAGGTTTCGTCATTTTTGTCATTTTTCGAAAATCCTCGAAACGATGAAAAAACGTAAGGCTATAGCCTTGTGTTTTTTGAAAATTTTGACATTTTTTGAAAATCCTCGAAAATGCACAAAATTATGAAAAACGGTATGCTGTGCAAGACCGTAAGGCTATAGCCTTGCATTTTGCCAGGTTTCGTCATTTTTTGTCATTTTTCGAAAATCCTCGAAACGATGAAAAAACGTAAGGCTATAGCCTTGTGTTTTTTGAAAATTTTGACATTTTTTGAAAATCCTCGAAAATGCACAAAACGATGAAAAACGGTATGCTGTGCAAGACCGTAAGGCTATAGCCTTGCATTTTGCCAGGTTTCGGCATTTTTCGAAAATCCTCGAAACGATGAAAAAACGTAAGGCTATAGCCTTGTGTTTTTTTTTAATTTCGACATTTTTTGAAAATGCTCAAAAATGCTCAAAACGATGAAAAACGGCATGCTGTGCAAGACCGTAAGGCTATAGCCTTGCATTTTGCCAGGTTTCGTCATTTTTTGTCATTTTTTGAAAATCCTCGAAACGATGAAAAAACGTAAGGCTATAGCCTTGTGTTTTTTGAAAATTTTGACATTTTTTGAAAATCCTCGAAAATGCACAAAATTATGAAGAACGGCATGCTGTGCAAGACCGTGAGGCTAAAGCCTTGCATTTGGCCAGGTTTCGTCATTTTTTGTCATTTTTCGAAAATCCTCGAAACGATAAAAAACGTAAGGCTATAGCCTTGTGTTTTTTCAAAATTTTGACATTTTTTGAAAATCCTCGAAAATGCTCAAAACGATGAAAAACGGCATGCTGTGCAAGACCGTAAGGCTATAATCTTGCATTTTGCCAGGTTTCGTCATTTTTTGTCATTTTTCGAAAATCCTCGAAACGATGAAAAAACGTAAGGCTATAGCCTTGCGTTTTTTCAAAATTTCGACATTTTTCGAAAATGCTCAAAAATGCTCAAAACGATGAAAAACGGTATGCTGTGCAAGACCGTAAGGCTATTTGCCAGGTTTCGGCATTTTTTTCGAAAATCCTCGAAACGATGAAAAAACGTAAGGCTATAGCCTTGTGTGTGTTTTTTTTTTAAATTTCGACATTTTTTGAAAATGCTCAAAAATGCTCAAAACGATGAAAAACGGCATGCTGTGCAAGACCGTAAGGCTATAGCCTTGCATTTTGCCAGGTTTCGTCATTTTTTGTCATTTCTTGAAAATCCTCGAAACGATGAAAAAACGTAAGGCTATAGCCTTGTGTTTTTTGAAAATTTTGACATTTTTTGAAAATCCTCGAAAATGCACAAAATTATGAAGAACGGCATGCTGTGCAAGACCGTGAGGCTAAAGCCTTGCATTTTGCCAGGTTTCGTCATTTTTTGTCATTTTTCGAAAATCCTCAAAACGATGAAAAGACGTAAGGCTATAGCCTTGCGTTTTTTCAAATTTTCGACATTTTTCGAAAATGCTCAAAACGATGAAAAACGGCATGCTGTGCAAGACCGTAAGGCTATAGCCTTGCATTTTGCCAGGTTTCGTCATTTTTTGTCATTTTTCGAAAATCCTCGAAACGATGAAAAAACGTAAGGCTATAGCCTTGCGTTTTTTCAAAATTTCGACATTTTTCGAAAATGCTCAAAAATGCTCAAAACGATGAAAAACGGTATGCTGTGCAAGACCGTAAGGCTATAGCCTTGCATTTTGCCAGGTTTCGGCATTTTTCGAAAATCCTCGAAACGATGAAAAAACGTAAGGCTATAGCCTTGCGTTTTTCAAAATTTCAACATTTTTCGAAAATGCTCAAAAATGCTCAAAACGATGAAAAACGGCATGCTGTGCAAGACCGTAAGGCTATAGCCTTGCATTTTGCCAGGTTTCGTCATTTTTTGTCATTTTTCGAAAATCCTCGAAACGATGAAAAAACGTAAGGCTATAGCCTTGCGTTTTTTCAAAATTTCGACATATTTTGAAAATGCTCAAAAATGCTCAAAACGATGAAAAACGCATGCTGTGCAAGACCGTAAGGCTATAGCCTTGCATTTTGCCAGGTTTCGTCATTTTTTGTCATTTTTCGAAAATCCTCGAAACGATGAAAAAACGTAAGGCTATAGCCTTGCGTTTTTTCAAAATTTCAACATTTTTCGAAAATGCTCAAAAATGCTCAAAACGATGAAAAACGGCATGCTGTGCAAGACCGTAAGGCTATAGCTTTGCATTTTGCCAGGTTTCGTCATTTTTTGTCATTTTTCGAAAATCCTCGAAACGATGAAAAAACGTAAGGCTATAGCCTTGCGTTTTTTCAAAATTTCGACATATTTTGAAAATGCTCAAAAATGCTCAAAACGATGAAAAACGGCATGCTGTGCAAGACCGTAAGGCTATAGCCTTGCATTTTGCCAGGTTTCGTCATTTTTTGTCATTTTTCGAAAATCCTCAAAACGATGAAAAAACGTAAGGCTATAGCCTTGCGTTTTTTAAAAATTTCGACATTTTTCGAAAATGCTCAAAAATGCTCAAAACGATGAAAAACGGCATGCTGTGCAAGACCGTAAGGCTATAGCCTTGCATTTTGCCAGGTTTCGTCATTTTTGTCATTTTTTGAAAATCCTCGAAACGATGAAAAAACGTAAGGCTATAGCCTTGCGTTTTTTTTTATTTCAACATTTTGCGAAAATGCTCAAAAATGCTCAAAACGATGAAAAACGGCATGCTGTGCAAGACCGTAAGGCTATAGCCTTGCATTTTGCCAGGTTTCGTCATTTTTTGTCATTTTTCGAAAATCCTCGAAACGATGAAAAAACATAAGGCTATAGCCTTGCGTTTTTTCAAAATTTCGACATTTTTCGAAAATGCTCAAAAATGCTCAAAACGATGAAAAACGGCATGCTGTGCAAGACCGTAAGGCTATAGCCTTACATTTTGCCAGGTTTCGTCATTTTTTGTCATTTTTCAAAAATCCTCGAAACGATGAAAAGACATAAGGCTATAGCCTTGCGTTTTTTCAAATTTTGACATTTTTCGAAAATGCTCAAAAATGCTCAAAACGATGAAAAACGGCATGCTGTGCAAGACCGTAAGGCTATAGCCTTGCATTTTGCCAGGTTTCGTCATTTTTCGAAAATCCTCGAAACGATGAAAAAACGTAAGGCTATAGCCTTGCGTTTTTTTTTAAATTTCGACATTTTTCGAAAATGCTCAAAAATGCTCAAAACGATGAAAAACGGCATGCTGTGCAAGACCGTAAGGCTATAGCCTTGCATTTTGCCAGGTTTCGTCATTTTTTGTCATTTTTCGAAAATCCTCGAAACAATGAAAAAACATAAGGCTATAGCCTTGCGTTTTTTCAAAATTTCGACATTTTTCGAAAATGCTCAAAAATGCTCAAAACGATGAAAAACAGCATGCTGTGCAAGACCGTAAGGCTATAGCCTTGCATTTTGCCAGGTTTCGTCATTTTTTGTCATTTTTCGAAATCCTCAAAACGATGAAAAAACGTAAGGCTATAGCCTTGCGTTTTTTCAAAATTTCGACATTTTTCGAAAATGCTCAAAAATGCTCAAAACGATGAAAAACGGCATGCTGTGCAAGACCGTAAGGCTATAGCCTTGCATTTTGCCAGGTTTCGTCATTTTTCGAAAATCCTCGAAACGATGATAAAACGTAAGGCTATAGCCTTGCGTTTTTTCAAAATTTCGTCATTTTTCGAAAATGCTCAAAAATGCTCAAAACGATGAAAAACGGCATGCTGTGGAAGACCGTAAGGCTATAGCCTTGCATTTTGCCAGGTTTCGTCATTTGTTGTCATTTTTCGAAAATCCTCGAAACGATGAAAAAACGTAAGGCTATAGCCTTGCGTTTTTTTTTTTAAATTTCGACATTTTTCGAAATGCTCAAAAATGAAAAAAAAAACGGCATGCTGTGCAAGACCGTAAGGCTATAACCTTGCATTTTGCCAGGTTTCGTCATTTTTTGTCATTTTTCGAAAATCCTCGAAACGATCAAAAAACGTAAGGCTATAGCCTTGCGTTTTTTCAAAATTTAACATTTTTCGAAAATGCTCAAAAATGCTCAAAACGATGAAAAACGGCATGCTGTGCAAGACCGTAAGGCTATAATCTTGCATTTTTCCAGGTTTCGTCATTTTTTGTCATT
>CM076966.1:18000022-18175072 GCA_039105355.1 Benthosema pterotum | reverse complement strand
TAATTGACCTGTTTTTTTTTAATCGCCATTTCTGAATCTTCCTCACAAACACAGGTGCCTCGATTACAGTCAGAATACTCTACTGTAATCAGAAATACTAGTGTATCATAGGGCATTAACTAAATATTCGACTAGTCGATCATTTGACTAGCAAAACACTATTCGACTATTAAATTCACTATTCGTTATTCGGTAATAATTTTTGATATATAATTTTTTATATAAAATATATTTGATTAATATTTTTCAATTTTCTCTGCAGCAGGTATTGTGGATGTGTGCTGTGGGTGTTATGACATTTTTCATGTCATAATGTAACAGAGTTACAGTATTGTAATAGGCACGTATTTTCTCAATGGGAAGTCCCCAAATCACACATTTATATTGGCTAAAAAACAAATATATATATATATCACTATAGACTAGTCGACAATTATTCGACTACCAAAGTATTCGATTCGACTAGCAAAAAACGTGTTTGGTTAATGCCCTAGTGTATCACTCAATCATCACTTTATATTTATATACTCATTATATCTGAACACATTATATAGAAATAAGCCACATGGCTGTAATGTGACAGAGCTGAGTGGCTATTGTAAACAGTCCATGCAACCGTGCAACTGCCAAGCTGGCACCTACTCATGGATACACCCTTAGTTTAGAGGATACCTGGGTATTAGCGGCCCGGGGGCCAAATTCGGGCGGCCCTTTGGCTGACTCTGACCGGCCCGGGGACCACCAGTGGTCCTTGAGAGAGTTCCAGTTAAATATGGAGAGTTGGTTAACCAGGTTTAACTCTTTGAGAGTGTAGAAATGAAACCAAATGGACCCTTGCGGGTCCATTTGGTTTCATGTTTACACTCTCAAAGATTAAAAATTCATCTGAATTAGCCAGAGAATGTAAAAGAAAGTCATTTTGGATCTATGTTTTGCCTGTTTTGTTTGTGAAATCCAGCCTGGAATTGTGGACAAAAGCAAAAGAATTCTTTAGTTTTGGGTCTGTGGGGCTAAAATTTCATCAAATAGTGGTGTGGTCCTCTGTGGCTGAAATACTGAATAAATTGAGGGTCCTCGTGTCAAAATGGTTGGTCTTACTCTTACTTTATCTTGAAATTAAATTAATATTACGCAGACTTTAGTTCAGCCTTTAGTCTTGGCCAGTTTTGTAGTGGTACTTTTAGAAGTGGGAGGACGCCCCTGAAAGGGGAATTCCCCCCATTTTTTTCAGAAAAAAGGAAACTCATTAACATGGTGAAACACATCTTGATGATGTCATCAAGATGTATTTCACCATGCTAATGATTTTTTTCAGACCCAAAAATATTTTAGATGTGAGAAGTGGGGGGACGCCGCCCCCCTGCGTCCCCCCTCCACTACACCCCTGGTCTTGGCCCTCCACAATATTTTATGTATCCCATGTGGCCCCTTGGGAAAAATAATTGCCCACCCCTGGTTTAGAGAGTGAAACATCTCCAGGTGTCACGTGCAAGTTGGTGCCTTGCATGGTTTCTTCTGTCATTGGCGTGTGAATGGGAGAATGTAATGCATGTAATCTATTTAAGGTGCCTTGCACTTTAAATACTACTTAAATAGGTGCCGTTTAACATTTGTCGATCTATGAGGTAAAGTTGAGGAGCTTGTAGACCAGTTATTTTGCCTAAGTCAAGAGATTTGGGTTAAATGGAGAAGAACGGTTTAAACTGTGTTTAAAAGCTCTTACTAAGTTGACACGTAGCCTAGTTATAAGAGCGAGAGTGGTCCATAGGATATACTGTTACCCGTCTTTTGTTTGCTTCACGCCCGAGACCCCCGTCTTCTGGTCTGGGGCAGCACTCCCAGCCCAGGGGTGGATTGGCCATCTGGAGTACAGGGAGTTTTCCCGGTGGCCTGCGCCCCCAGGGCAGGCCAGGGCACCAGGCCCAGGCCAGGCAAACTAGTGTTTCTATCCTTCAAAAAAGAAAAGGTGTCCTACACTAGAGCCTTCAAGTAGGAGAGTTGCCATATTCCCACTCACTCCTGTGCGCCAGGGCACTGCCTCGCGCTGCTGGAGGCAGTGTTGCCAACTGCCAAGATCCAAAATGCACTAGTGGCACTTCCAAAATGCATTAGAATGCGCTAGATGCCCGCCTCGAACATACAGATCAAAATGACCATTAATCTTCTACATTCTCTAGTTGTGTAGACTAAGTTAACTCTTGAGGGCTCTCAAAGAGTTACATCTGGTTAACCAGCTGCCCCCACCAGGGTGGCCTGGCAAAGGCAAAATTGTCCCGGTGGGAAAATATGTGCCAATCCGCCCCTGTCCCAGCCTCACCAGTAAAGACACCAGCAGCCACTTTTGACAGTCTGATTGTTTTTTTGTATAACATCAAAGCCCTCATGCCTTATTTGTCCCCCTATTACGAGTGCCAAGTGCAAGTTTGACGTCTGGACTGTGAACGACTGACAATGGAATAGCGGGCCGTTTTAAATGCATATAACCGCTTAAGCATATAACCATACCGTAGGTAATTCATGTTTATACAAAAGGACTCTGGGACTTCGTGATCCCCTTAGTGTAATGTCGGGGCTTAGATGAGTCACATTTATGACTCATTTTAAGGAGCATTTGTCAGGAATAAAGGCCTGCTTCTCTGAGCTACTAATGGACACATTGGACAGTGCAGGTGTCACTGACAACACGCCAACACAAGAGAAAAGTGCCAACCTTTGCTTTTCCACTAACCACCCAGTTTTTTTTTTTTGTGGGGGATGTCTGTAGTCCGTACCTCATCAGTGCAAGGGTTTCTAAACGTTTTAGGCAACAATCCACAGCAATAATCAACACAATGTGAGCTGATTAACGGCTCCTCTCAAACCCTGACAAGCACTTGGGAATTGCAGGAATTTAGCATGACACGGCTCCACAGATGGATACGCCTATATTTCTGAGTTTGTAGATCACTAATTCACCTCCGTGTGTTAGAAAAACTTCACCTTTATTAAAAAAAAAAAATGTTAACAACATTTAGAAGCTACTTTACTGAAGCTACTTGTCTGCCTGTATGTAGTGGTTTATAACTGGCCAAAGAGTAGGGTTGCCACATGTGTCTGACAAAAATCCTGGACATTTTGACCATCCAATCGGCCGGCGATTATTGGCGGCCGATTGGAAAATTTGTGCACAAATGGGCCGGTCTGGGCCAAATTCATGCATAAAAAGACCAGGACGAACTTTTGTCCCAGCACAGCCCTGGTTTAGCGGTAACGAAAAATGGAGCCCATATTGTTTTTTTTTTGCATCCTTCTCCTTCCTATCAGAACGTTGACCCGGCTGCCCCACCTGGCCGGCAGCCAACAGAACCGGCTCTACGCCCAGCAGATCAGAGAGGAGTGGCTCCAGTTTGGACTGGACTCTGTGGACATGGTTCCCTACGACGTGCTGCTGTCCTACCCCAACAAGACCCGTCCCAATTACATCTCCCTGCTAGACCCGGGGGGCACTGAGGTACGTACCCCAACAAGACCCGTCCCAATTACATCTCCCTGCTAGACCCGGGGGGCACTGAGGTACGTATACCCCAACAAGACCCCTCCCAATTACATCTCCCTGCTAGACCCGGGGGACACTGAGGTACATACCCCAACAAACCCGTCCCAATTACATCTCCCTTCTAGACCCGCGGGGCACTGAGGTACTACCCCAACAAGACCCGTCCCAATTACATCTCCCTGCTAGACCCGGGGGGCACTGAGGTACGTACCCCAACAAGACCCGTCCCAATTACATCTCCCTGCTAGACCCGGGGGGCACTGAGGTACGTACCCCAACAAGACCCGTCCCAATTACATCTCCCTGCTAGACCCGGGGGGCACTGAGGTACGTACCCCAACAAGACCCGTCCCAATTACATCTCCCTGCTAGACCCACGGGGCACTGAGTACGTACCCCAACAAGACCCGTCCCAATTACATCTCCCTGCTAGACCCGGGGGACACTGAGGTACGTACCCCAACAAGACCCGTCCCAATTACATCTCCCTTCTAGACCCGCGGGCACTGAGGTACGTATACCCCAACAAGACCCCTCCCAATTACATCTCCCTGCTAGACCCGGGGGGCACTGAGGTACGTACCCCAACAAGACCCGTCCCAATTACATCTCCCTGCTAGACCCGGGGGGCACTGAGGTACGTACCCCAACAAGACCCCTCCCAATTACATCTCCCTGCTAGACCCGGGGGGCACTGAGGTATGTGGACAGACGATTCACTTACATCACCATACGATAAGATATCGATATTTAGGGTTCTGAATTGATGTATATTGCGATTCTTAATTATGCTGCGATTCGATTTGATATATCGCATTTTTCCCCACAATGAATATGTTTATTATACTAGAACATTTTGGGAAATTTCAACCATTTTCAAGATTTTTTCTGAGAGTATACAAATGTACATGTATTTGTACACCCTCAGAAAAAAAGGTCTTAATAACATTAGGGAGCTTAAGATCACCCTTCCTGTGATTTTTTTTTTTACTCCCCCACAACATTGTCGTGCTTTGTCGGTTTGCCTAGTGGTGTGAAAAGAGGCCAGTTCACACCAGGCTCCGTTTCACACTTGGCAAATCCCTGTCTTTGTCTGACGGTGCTTGGATAATCCTCTGGTGTTTCACTGAAGTGTCAACAGCGGGGCCTCCGAAACTTTGGAATGTTGTAGTGCAACATACTTAAAGTTAACAGATGCAACATTTTAGCCAAAAATCAAAATAGATATACGTATAGCTATATGTTTTGCACTTTTTCCCCTGTACTTTGATGCTGCAGCTGTTTCCCTGTAGACAGACACTTGCTTCGTCCGGCAGACGGTCCAGAACTTTGTTGTTGACAACAAATCATGAAAACAAAAACATCCGTTGGGCTCAGGAAGGCGGTGGTAATGTTTTAGCCAATCACAGTGCAGCACCAGGCTCCCTCCAGCAGTTTCATAATAAGCCAATGGAGTGGAGGTGAGGTGGAGTTAGTTTACAAATCTTTTACAAACACAGAGTTTGGATACACTAAAGTTACTTGCCTGTATTACCTTTAAGTTTAGGGCTAAGGTTAGGGTTAGGTTTAGCTGTGACTGTTTGTAAAACATAAGAGGGGTCAACGGTTTTCAACCTTTAAAAAAGTTGCAACTGTGGTCGCAAAATCGGGCACTTTAAGCTGCCGTATTTTTAAGAACGGCTCCCCTTACTGGAAGTATGGCTGCTATGACGCAATCACTGTAGCTCTCAAAGTCACTACGCACACAGCCATCCACAACAGTGACGTGTTACCATGGTGACGCATCTATGCAGCCTGTCTAAGAGATGTTGTGGACAGTGCACTACGTTAAAGTGTAGGTTCTGGCATAGTAGGAACATCTGCTACTGTAAGCAGGTTGATCTATCGAGCACAGATCGAGTACCTTTTGCCGTAGTGGAGACGTCACCATCGTATGCTTAAAGTCCCTATGATCTCATTCACTCCTTCTAGAGGAATGTAAGCAGAAGCTGCTACACAGGGGCGGATTGGCACATATTTTCCCACCGGGACAATTTTGCCTATGCCAGGCCACCCTGGGGGGTGCAGCTGGTTAACCAGATGTAACTCTTTGAGAGCGTAAGAATGAAACCAAATGGACCCTTGCGGGTCCATTTGGTTTCATTTTTACACCCTCAAGAGTTAAAATATTCATCATGTGAATTAGCCCAAATTAGTCTACACAACTAGAGAATGTAGGAGATTAATGGTCATTTTGATCTGTATGTTCCAGGCGAGCATCTAGCACATTCTAGTGCATTTTGGAAGTGCCACTAGTGCATTTTGGATCTTGTCCAGGCCACTAGGTGGCGCACGCCACGGGAAAAAAACTCCCTGTACTCCAGATGGCCAATCCGCCCCACTGCTACATGACCCCCCCCCCCCCCTCTCTCTCTCTCTCTCTCTCTCTCTCTCCCCCTCCCTCTCTCTCTCTCTCTCATTCTCTCTCTCTCTCTCTCTCTCTCTCCCCCCCCTCCCTCTCTCTCTCTCTCATTCTCTCTCTCTCTCTCTCCCTCCCCCCTCTCTCTCTCTCTCTCTCTCTCTCTTCCCCTCCTTCCTCCCCCCCCCTCCTCCCCCCCCTCTCTCTCTCTCTCTCTTCCCCTCTCTCACCCCCCCCCCCCCCCCCTCCTCTCTCTCTCTCTCTCTCTCTCTCTCTCTCCTGTCATGTCAGGTGTTCAACACGTCCCTGTCAGAGCCGGTCCCAGAGGGGTATGAACACGTGTCTGAGGACATCGTCCCTCCCTACAGTGCCTTCTCTGCCCAGGGACAGCCAGAGGTACACACAACTACGCACACTGGTGGTGACTGTGTCCACTGCCTGAAAAATAAATGTTCCTTGACTGCCCCAACTGAAACTAGGGATCGTAACAGTAAAATAAATGTTCCTTGACTGCCCCAACTGAAACTAGGGATCGTAACAGCACGTTTTACCAGCAGCCGATGATTTGCCTGGCTAAAGCCAGAACAAATCAGAACAAAATTGCCCGTCAGCAGATTGGTCTGGACTAGCTCAATTGTACACCCATTTCCTACTCCAGAGAACTGGCCAATCAGGACACAAGTTTGCATACTGTGTCCTCATTGGCCACCTTGATTTTCTGGAGTAGGAAATGGGTGTACAATTGAGCTATTCCAGACCAATCTGCTGATATACAATGTTTTGCCAAGAGCTGATTTGGTGTGGCTATAGTTGGGTCGTTTCCGACCGTTCCGTGACCGTGGAGAGCAAAGGTCCGTTTCTCAATGGAATTATCATCCAAGAGGTTATTAAACAAATTTGGCCGGGTGTACTGTTTCTGAAAGTGCGGGGAAATTTTTTTAGAGCCCATAATCCAAAATGTCCGCCCGAAAAATGTGTTTTTTCCTTCATAACTTGAAATGCATTGATTTTACGCCCCATAAATGTATTGAACGTTAATACAAAGTTGGGCATTACGGACAATTTGGTACCAAGCACATGTCTGTATCTTCTATGGTTCTCGAGATACAGTATATAGGTACTTTCACAGATTGAGGAGAGCAAGACATTTGTAACATTGATTCTTAAGTCAATCAAATAGTGATACAGGCATGAAAATTGGTATGAATACTCTTCAAACCCCACTATTTCTAAAAGTACCGCATGCCTCGCAAAATTCCAAGATGGCAGCGCCCAAAATCCAAGATATCTGTCCAAAAATGTGTTTTTTCATTCAGAACTCGAACTCGAAGATTTTAATCCCCATAAATGTATTGAACGTTAATATAAAGTTGGGCATTATGGACATTTTGATACCAAGCACATGTCTGTATGTACTACGGTTCTTGAGTTACAACATATAGGTAGTGATGAGGCACCATAAGGGTAACATTTTCGCATGTTTCACTCATTTACTCAAACATCCCTTTATCACCATGTCTACTATGTTCAGGAAACGGACCTACATGGGTCTGCTATCATAAACCACTTCAAGTTTTTCAATTGATGAAACGGGTCGGGAGTTATTAAACTGAACGTGAATGCTGTTCCAGTGTTAAATTTGCTGCGCACATTTTGCGAAGATAAGCCAGGCAGAATTGCCCCGTCTGTGCATTACACTGAGTCTGTGCTTCACAATGAGAGTATATGTGAAGCAGACGCACCAAGTGTAGCATGTGTCATAGTGTCAGGGTATAATATGCTAATAAGTGCAATAGGCTAATACGTGCAATAGCATAATATACTGTATGTACAATAGGCTAATATGTAATAGTCTAATATATGCAATAGTGCCATAGGTAATATGTGTAATAGTGCAATATATGTGCATTAGGGTAATATGTGTAATAGTGCAACATATGTGCATTAGGGTAATATGTGTAATAGTGCAATATTTGTGCATTAGGGTAAGAGTGTAATATATGCAATACTGTAATATGTGTAATAGTGTAATAGTGTAATAAGTACAATAGGCTTATAACTGTAATAGTGTGATATCTGTGCATTAGGGTAATGGTTTAATATATGCAATAGTGGCATAGTGTAATTGTCCTATTACACTACACCACAATTGCATATATTACACTATTACCCTAATGCACATGTTACACTATTAGACGTATTAGCCTATTGCACTTATTACAAATATTACACTATTACCCAATGCACACATATTACACTATTACACTTAATGCACTGTTACACATAATACCCTATTAGACTATTACACTACTGTATATAATATAATATTAGCCTATTGCACATGTATTACACTATTACACTATTAGCCCTATTACACTAGTACACTATTGCATCTATTACACTATTACCATAATGCATAAATATTGCACTATTACACTTATTAGCCTATTGTACTTGTACTACACTATTACATATATTACCCTATTACACTCTACCGCTATTACATATATTGCACAATTACACTATTACCCTAATGCACAAATAGTACACTATTACACTTTTGCACTTATTGCACTTATTACACTATTACACATAATATCCTATTACACCATGCCACTACTGTATATAATATACTATTAGCCTATTGCATATATTAGAATTACACTACTACCCTAATGCACAAATATTGCACAATTTCACATATTACCCTGATGCACATATATTGCACTATTACACGTCATATTACCCTATGGCACTATTGCATGTATTACACTATTAGCCTATTGTACATACAGTATATTATGCTATTGCACGTATTAGCCTATTGCACTTATTAGCATATTATACCCTGACACTATGACACATGCTACACGGTGCGTCTGCTTCACATATACTCTTATTGTGAAGCACAGACTCAGTGTAATGCACAGACAGGACAATTCTGCCTGGCTTATCTTTGCAAAATGTGCGCAGCAAATTAACACTGGAACAGCATTCACGTTCGGTTTAATAACTCCCGACCCGTTTCATCAATTGAAAAACTTGAAGTGGTTTATGATAGCAGACCCATGTAGGTCCGTTTCCTGAACATAGTAGACATGGTGATAAAGGGATCTTTGAGTAAATAAGTGAAACGTGCCAAAATGTTACCCTTATGGTGCCTCATAACTACCTATATGTTGTAACTCAAGAACCGTAGTACATACAGACATGTGCTTGGTATCAAAATGTCCGTAATGCCCAACTTTATATTAACGTTCAATACATTTATGGGGATTAAAATCTTCGTATTTCGAGTTACGAATGAAAAACCAAATTTTTGGACGGACATCTTGGATTTTGGGGGCTGCCATCTTGGAATTTTGCAGAGCATGCAGTACTTTTAGAAATAGTGGGGTTTGAAGAGTGTGTGTACCAATTCCCATGCCTCTATCACCATTTGATTGACTTAAAATCAATGTTAATAATGCCTTGCTCTCCTCAATCTGTGAAAGTACCTATATGCTGTATCTCAAGAACCATAGGAGATACAGACATGTGCTTGGTACCAAATCGTCCGTAATGCCCAACTTTGTATTAATGTTCAATACATTTATGGGACGTAAAATCAATGCATTTCAAGTTATGAAGGAAAAACCACATTTCCAGGCAGACATTTTGGATTATGGGCTCTAAAAAAAATCCCCGCACTTTCAGAAAGTACACACCGGCCAAATTTGTTTAATAACCCTCTTAGATGATAATTCCATTGAGAAACGGACCTTTGCTCTCCACGGTCACGGAACGGTCGGAAACGACCCAACTATATAGCCAGTATTCCCTCATGAAAAAACACTATTGAATCACTGCTCATTCAATAGTGTTTTTGCTATTGCGATGAATCACTATTGATATTACCACATAATTATTCAAATCACTACCTGGCTGCTACTTAATTACTTCAGCCTCACGATGGCTCTTTGAAAGAACTATACAATCACTATACATTTATTGTTGAATACTACATAATGCTTGCACATTTACTGCTGTATCTCTACACAATTCCTATAGAAAAATATTCATGTAGTGTTTTCACTACTGAATCACTTAATTACTTTCTGTTTTGTAAAATATAGGGTGAAAAGGTATAGTGACAGGATTTGAACTAAGGAATTATGTAGTAATATCAGTAGTGATTAAGTAGGGAAACGGGACATTTCTCTACTTATTTACTATTGAAATCTCTACAAATTCATCACAATAGCAAAAACACTATTGAATGAGTAGTGATTCAATAGTGTTTTTTCAAGGGGGTTGTTTCAAATCATTTAGAATTTACTATAAGCACTTTCATTGGAAATGTCTTTGAAATGTGGATTGATTGCACGCCTGGTGCATGTTTGGTGGGGCAGTCACCGCATTTAGGGGGGCATTGCCAACCCCGCCCATGCCCATGCCATGCTCTTGATCTGGCCCTAGATCTGCCTAGTTCTGGCTCCACAGAGAGTAGGTAGAGTAGGTGAGGTCTTCGCTATTTGGACTGTATATGGGGGGTCTCTATATGAAATACAGGGGTTGACACTAAGGTCTCCGAGGCACTTGCCCATCGGGCAAGTGCAAGTCAGGTTCTACTTGCCCTCAGGTTATGGTTACTTGCCCCCCCCCAGGTTCCAGGTGGTCCCCAGTTAAGTTGGTTAACCAGATGTAACTCTTGAGAACGTAAAAATGAAACCAAATGGACCCTTGCGGGTCCATTTGGTTTCATTTTTACACTCCCAAGAGTTAAAATTCATCATCTTAATTAGCCCAGGTCTACACAACTAGAGAATGTAGAAGATTAATGGTCATTTTGATGTGTGTGTTAATTTGCCTGTTTTGTTTCCCAAATCCAGTCTGGAATTGTGGATATCTAGAAAGCAGTGAAAGACACAGAGGCAGAGTGTAATGACTGCCTTCAAGACAAATTTATCTTGTGTTGTGTTATAGTGCATTAAGTTGCACACTTGCCCGATCGGGCAACCAGGTAGCAGTCTTCACTTGCCCCACCATTTTTTGTGTTAGTGTCAAGCCCTGAAATAATGTCCCTTGTCCATGGCCGCGGGAAGATATTGACAGCAGGGGGTGCTGGGCGTTCACTACGGGGTGCTGCAAGATGCGCACAGACGCAAAATGTGCATAAATGCATGTGCATTGTGCATGCACATTTTCATGCATTTACACATGGAAAAGTGACTTTTACCTTCCCTCTCCACATGCATGAGCTAACTGACACAGGTACCTTAGCCTCTGATACAACGATAGAGCATATGCATAAGGCCTATTAACAGGAATCTGTTTTGATTAAAATAACTAGTACTTTCCTCCTCCTGTCCAAGGGGGGCTGTGTCTGAAAAAAGGGGGTGCTCAAGCCCCCCCAGCACCCCTACTTCCCTCAGCCATGCCCTAGTCTTGTCTCCACCAGGGTGATCTGGTTTATGTCAACTATGGGCGTACAGAGGACTTCCTCCTGCTGCAGAGAGACCTGGGAGTCAACGCCAGCGGGAAGATTGTTATCCTACGATACGGGAAGATATTCAGAGGCAACAAGGTGAGATAACACACACAGATCCTAATCCACCACAGCATTCTGCAAACATGACATTGGACTACAAGTTGTCGCTAAACAGATCGTGTTGTACATCTCTATTCTTGGGAAACTAATAAAGTAATATCTAGCATATTACTTTTTGCTCCACTCTATTGCTCATTATGAAACTGCTGGAGACTGCTGTGCTGTGATTGGCTAAAATGCTGTCTCACCCCGCCCGACCCCTCTCCCTCTCACATTAGCGCCGCCTTCTCTGAGCCCAATGAATGTTTTGGTTTCTTGATTTGTTGACAATAACAAAGTTCTGGACCGTCTGCAGGACAAAGCAAGTGTCTGTCTGCAGGGAAACAGCTGCAGCATCAAGGGGAAAAGGCAAAAAAAATATAGCTATATATCTATTTTGATTTTTGGCTTAAAAGTTGCCTCTATTCTACCTCTTATTTCGAAGGGGTGATATGTAAAGTAAAGACACTCCTAAGAACTATTATTCTACATATTTGGGCGTGCAAACTGCGTTCTCTTCCCATGCATGTCTTAAAAGGTTAGTTAACCAGATGTAACTCTTTGAGAGCGTAAAAAAAATAATCATGTGAATTAGCCCAACTTAGTCTACACAACTAGAGAATGTAGAAGATTAATGGTCATTTTGATCTGTATGTTCCAGGACATTCTAGCACATTCTAGTGCATTTTGGAAGTGCCACTAGTGCATTTTGGATCTTGTCCAGGCCACTAGTTGGCGCAGGCCACCGGGAAAACTCCCTGTATTCCAGATGGCCAATCCGCCCCTGTATACTACATTTATACATTTATGTTCCCTCCACACTGTTGTTTATTTTCTCTACAAGCGCCTGTGCTGAGGTTGAGCTATAATGATGATCTATCTCTTTCTCTCTCTCTCTCTCTCTCTCTCTCTCTCTCAGTAAAGAATGCTATGCTAGCTGGAGCTAAAGGAGTCATCATGTTCTCAGACCCTGCAGATTACTGTGCTACTGGTGTCAAGGTACAAGCACGCACGCACGCACACACGGTCGCGCACACACAGTGTGCACAACTTGCATTTAAATGTGGTTTTAAAGGGGAATTCCACCCATTTTCATTTATTTTTCTGAGAGCGTACAAATGCAAATCATTTGGTTCCATTTGTACGCTCTCAGAAAAAAAGAAGCGTCTAAAGAAATCCATTAACATTGTGAAAATACATCTTGATGATGTCATCAAGATGTTTCACCATGTTAGTGGTTTTCTTCAGACCTCCATTTCTAGGGAACTCAGAATGGGGGAACTTTTTTTTATCAAGTCCACACAACACCTTGAAGGTACATCAATGACATAGTAATATGTTGAAAATGGGTGGACTTCCCCTCTAAGGCTGTTGCTTCTGTGTGTGTCTGTGTGTGTGTGCGTGCGTGTGCGTGTATGTGTGTGTGTGTGTGTGCGTGCGTGCGTGGTGTGTGTGTGTGTGCGCGTGCGTGCGTGTGTGCGTGCGTCCAGCCATACCCAGATGGATGGAACCTCCCAGGGGGCGGGGCTCAGCGAGGAAACGTCCTCAACCTGAACGGAGCAGGAGACCCTCTGACACCTGGATACCCTGCTAAAGGTGTGTGTGTGTGTGTGTGTGTGTGTGTGTGTGTGTGTGTGTGTGTGTGTGTGTGTGTGTGCGTGAGCACGCGTGTGTGGAGTCAAAAGGCTGGCAAAGCACTGTAGTGTCTCTGCTATAATTGTCAGCCATCAAATATGGCGGAGACACTGCTACCTATACCCTGCGCAACATGCTTGTTGTATCACAGAAGCTCCAAATGATTTTGCAGATGTAACTCAAATGTACCTATAATATTTGTGTCCCTGTATGCATTTCCTTTGTGTGTACATAAATAAATGGTTAAAAGTTTGTGTGTGTGTGTGTGTGTGCGTGTGTGTGTGTGTGTGTGTGTGTGTGTGTGTGTGTGTGTGTGTGTGTGCACGTACGTGTAACTGTCCTCTCTTCCAGAATACACGTTCAGATCCAGCCTGGAGGAGGGGGTGGGCCTTCCTAAGATTCCGGTGCATCCCATTGGCTACCATGACGCCGTTCATCTATTGAAGTAAACACACAATATTGTATTTTAGGGGTTTTCAACAGGTGGTCCGGGGACTGCCAGTGGTCCGTGAGAGGATTCCAGGTGGCCTCCAGCTAAATGATGGCCTGTTGGTAACCAAATGGACCCTTAAGGATCTGTAACTCTTGTGATCGTAAAATGAAACCCTTCATTTTACTCTGAAGAGTTAAATTATATTTAAACATCTGAATTACTTAATTTTCAAGAATGTACACATTTAGAAAATGTAGAAGAATTGTTATTATGACCAACTTTTTGACAGTTATCGCCTAAATTGTGAACCAAAACTTGAAAATCCTTAGTTCTGGGTCAGGGAGACTAAACTCAACTCCATCAAATGGTGGTCTGTGGATCAAATTTTGAATAAATAGCATATATTTATATTATATTGGGCCCTGGTATCAAAAAGGTTGAAAACCCCTGTTCTAGAGTCACACTACACTGCCGCCACTGTTACTTGGCTCACAGAAAGGCCGACGGTATGACAGGGGTGACAAAAACAACACTCACCTGTCTCTTCCGTCCAATAGGAACATGGGGGGAGCGGATCCGCCCGACGGATGGAAAGGCTCTCTGAACATCTCTTACAGGATCGGTCCAGGATTCTCTGAGGACTACAAGGCCCAGTAAGTCAGTCTGCGACCCACAGCTTCTCAACCTGGGAAACAATTCATGCATGGGTTAGGAAGTAAGTGGAAAATAGAAGGTCTAATCTATGAGATCTTTCACTTGGTTGGGGTCACAGACTGACCTCAAAGAATCTCTTTTGGCAGGACCACGTCGAGACCCAAAAGAGATTCTTTGAGGTCAGTCTGTGAACAATGCAGCACCGGATATGGATAAGGAGAACTTCTAGTCACTTCTGAATGAAGTTAAAGGGCTTATAACATGAAATTAAACTTTTTTTTTATTTTTCATTATTTTTGGAATGTATGTTATTTGCACTTTAAAGGAGAATTCCTTTAAAGTGCAAATAACATACATTCCAATTCTTTATTTATTTTGCAGTTATTTTTTTTTAAAGTGGTCCAGGTGTTATTTTGTGAAAATACTCCTTTATGGCTGTTTCCCCTACCCCAAAATAAGCTTATAATGGTGCCAATGGGCGTTGTGCAAGTTCACCTATATACATCGCTCCAAAATGCAATTTTTTGCTATATATTGTGTCTCCACCATGTCAGTAGTGTGTTAACACTCACACTTTCACTTTTGTGAAAGTGTGAGTCCTTTAAAGTCCTTTAAAACTTGTGTGTTTGTGTCTCATCACAGGAAGGTGCGCATGAACATCCACACCAACAACCAGGTGACCAGGATCTATAACGTCATTGGTCGGATCAGAGGTGCGGTGGAACCAGGTAAGACTAACAACGAACCAACAAGTACAACTTCAAATAGCTACAAGCTGAGCTCAGGGGCGGATCTAGGCATGAGGGGGGGGGGGGGGGGGGGGGGGGGGGGGGGGGGGGAGTTATGCCCCCCCCTAAATGTCCAGTCTGCCCCACTAAACACAATGGCATGCAAAACAACCCAAGATAGAGACCAAAGATATTTCAAATTAAAGTGCTTAAAATTAAAATGATTTGAAACACTACTACTGCTACTAACTAACTACAGCTGTGTCACCACTAAACCAACAGCATTTCATCATTGAAAACAGAAAACTCTCTGAGTCAGACCTTTAGCTTTATAGTCCGTGGGACGCCAGGCAAAAAATGGCAATTTACCGCCATCAAAAGGGACAAGACATATGTGGTATCATTACGTTCGTCTGACATCCAGGAATGCAAAAATGTGTGATAGCAGTTTCAGAAGAGTAGCTGAATACAGTTTTTTGGCATTTATATCTGATAAAATGTTGTAATAACTTCATAACTTGAAATGCATTGATTTTACGCCCCATAAATGTATTGAACGTTAATATAAAGTTGAGCATTACGAACGATTTGGTACCAACTACATGTCTGTATCTCCTACGGTTCTCGAGATACAGTATATAGGTACATTCACAGATGGAGGAGAGCAAGACATTTGTAACATTGATTTTTAAGTCAATCAAATGGTGATACAGGCATGAGAATTGGTACACACACTCTTCAAACCCCACTATTTCTAAAAGTACTGCGTGCCCTGCAAAATTCCAAGATGGACCCCCCAAAATCCAAGATGTCCGTCCAAAAATGTGGTTTTTCCTTCATAACTCAAATTACAAAGATCTTAAGCCCCATAAATGTATTGAACGTTAATATAAAGTCGGGCATTACGGACATTTTGATACCAAGTACATGGCTGTATGTACTACGGTTCTTGAGTTACAACATATACGTAGGGATGTGGCACCATAAGTGTAACATTTTGGCATGTTTCACTCTTTAACTCAAAGATCCCTTTATCACCATTTATTCTATTTTCAGGAAATGGACCTACATGTATCTGCTATCATAAACCACTTCAAGTTTTTCAATTGATGAAACGGGTCGGGAGTTATTAAGCCAATTGTGAAGGCTGTTTCAGTGCTAAAATTGCTGCGTACATTCTGCGAATATAAGCCACCCAGAAATGTCTGTCTGTGCATCTGTCCTTCACAATAAGTGTATATGTGAAGCGGACGCACCAAGTGTAGCATGTGTCATAGTATAATGGTATAATGTGCAAAAATGCGTAATAGTGTAATATATGCAATAGTGTAATAGAGCTAATAGTGTAATATATGCAGTCTATAGCGGTATACTGTAATAGGGTAATGTATGTAATAAGTGCCACAGTGTAACATGTGTAATAGTGTAATAGTGTAATATGTGTAATAGTGTCATAGTGTAACATGTGTAATAGTGTAATATGTTTATATGTGTAATAGTGGCATAGTGTAACATGTGTAATAGTGTAATAGGTTGATATGTGTAATAGTGGCATAGTGTAACATGTGTAATAGCATAATAGTGTAACATGTGTAATAGCATAATAGGGTAATATGTGTAATAGTGTCATAGTGTAACATGTGTAATAGGGTAATAGTGTAATATATGCAATAGTGTAATAGGGCTAATAGTGTAATGTCTGTGCATTATGGTAATAGTGTAATATATTACTGTAATATTGGTATAGCATAATAGCGTAATATGTGTACTAGTGTCATATTGTGACATGTGTAATAGGCAAGTATGTGTATCATGTGTAATGGTGTAATAGGACAATTACACTAGACCACTATTCAATATATTACACTATTACCCTAATGCACATATATTTCACTATTACACCATTACATATATTACCCTATTACACTATTACATATATTACCCTATTACGCTGTTACACAATTGCATATATTACACTATTACATGATTGCGTATATTGCACTATTACCCTAATGTACATATATTGCACTATTACACTATTACACATATTACCCTATTACACTATGACACTATTACACATATTTCCTATTACACTATTAGCCTAATGCACAAATATCACACTATTACACTTATTACCCTATTACACATGTTACAATATGACACTATTACACATATTACCCTATTACCCTATTACCCTATTACACATGTTATACTATGACACTATTACACATATTAACCTATTACAGTATTACACGTTACACTACGACACTATTACACATATTACCCTATTACCCTATTACACATGTTACACTATGACACTATTACACATATTACCCATGTTACACTATGACACTATTACACATATTACCCTATTACACATATTGCCCTATTACAGTATTACACGTTACACTATGACACTATTACATATTACCCACATTATACACATTATACCATTATACTATGACACATGCTACACTTGGTGCGTCCGCTTCACATATACACTTATTGTGAAGGACAGATGCACAGACAGACATTTCTGGGTGGCTTATATTCGCAGAATGTACGCAGCAATTTTAGCACTGAAACAGCCCTTCACAATTGGCTTAATAACTCCCGACCCGTTTCATCAATTGAAAAACTTGAAGTGGTTTATGATAGCAGATACATGTAGGTCCATTTCCTGAAAATAGAATAAATGGTGATAAAGGGATCTTTGAGTTAAAGAGTGAAACATGCCAAAATGTTACACTTATGGTGCCACATCACTACGTATATGTTGTAACTCAAGAACCGTAGTACATACAGCCATGTACTTGGTATCAAAATGTCCGTAATGCCCGACTTTATATTAACGTTCAATACATTTATGGGGCTTAAGATCTTTGTAATTTGAGTTATGAAGGAAAAACCACATTTTTGGACGGACATCTTGGATTTTGGGGGTGCCATCTTGGAATTTTGCAGGGCACGCAGTACTTTTAGAAATAGTGGGGTTTGAAGAGTGTGTGTACCAATTCTCATGCCTGTATCACCATTTGATTGACTTAAAAATCAATGTTACAAATGTCTTGCTCTCCTCCATCTGTGAATGTACCTATATACTGTATCTCGAGAACCGTAGGAGATACAGACATGTAGTTGGTACCAAATCGTTCGTAATGCTCAACTTTATATTAACGTTCAATACATTTATGGGGCGTAAAATCAATGCATTTCAAGTTATGGAGTTATTACAACATTTTATCAGATATAAAAATACAGCCAAAAAACTGTATTCAGCTACTCTTCTGAAACTGCTATCACACATTTTTGCATTCCTGGATGTCAGACGAACGTAATGATACCACATATGTCTTGTCCCTTTTGATGGCGGTATTTTTTGCCTGGCGTCCCACGGACCTTTAGCTTTATGCATGCTGCGTGTCTGTTGCAACTTCAACAACAACTGATGCCATTACTGATGCTCAGTCTTTTTAGATTCATCTCTGTACTTGTACCACTGAAGGACTCTTTTTCGCGCCACGGGCGATGAAGTCGCCTGTGGGGGGGCAGGCGATACCATTTTTGCCTGCCCCCCCAATTGGGAGATGTTACATCCGCCCTGGCTGAGCTGCAAGAATGTAGATTCCTGTCCTTATAAACAGTCCTTCAGTGGTACAAGAACAGAGATGAATCTAAAAATACAGAGGTTAATTCATCCAAAACCAGAGCCTGCCGAACTACAGTTGTGCCGTAGTTCGGCAGGTCCGTCATCCAAAGTCGTCCAGCCTCCATTCTAACCTCTGAGGAAGGAGAACATTGTGCGCTAATAACTACTGATATAAATCAAACATTAACAAATTATAATCAAAGTGCTCGTTTTTGACAGTCCATGGCTTTGTTTTGACTAGTCTAAACCACACCAGACCCAAACCAGTGTGTGTGTGCGTGCGTGTGTGTGTGTGTGCGTGTGTGTGTGTGCGTGCGTGTGTGCGTGTGTGTGTGTGCGTGCGCGCATACAGACCGCTATGTGATCCTGGGAGGGCATCGTGACGCCTGGGTGTTTGGGGGCATCGACCCCATGTCTGGAGCTGCTGTGGTCCATGAGACAGTGAGGAGCGCCGGGAAACTGCTCAGGACAGGTGGGATTATTGTTATTATTATCTGACAGTAGGACCCTAGAAGTACGTCTTTAAGTAAACAAATGGAATAGCATATATATAAAATTTAGGTTGGTTGGTTAAGTTAAAATCTGAAGCACTCCACTGGTCTGCAGGTGACATACAGTATGTGTTGTTTTGCAGAGGTGACTGATGCTCCACTTACCTGATCCATCTCCAAGTCATGTTTTTGAAGTGCTGCCAAGCACTTCCCTTAGACGATGTACAAGGTGTGTGTGTGTGTGTGTGTCTCTGTGTGTGTCCGTCCCTGCCTGCCTGTGTCCCTGCCTGCATGCGTGGAGTCATGTTGATGTTGCCATGTTCAGAGAAACAAGCACAATGGGACGTGCAGCCTGCCTGTGTCCCTGCCTGCATGCGTGGAGTCATGTTGATGTTGCCATGTTCAGAGAAACAAGCACAATGGGACGTGCAGCCTGCCTGTGTCCCTGCCTGCATGCGTGGAGTCATGTTGATGTTGCCATGTTCAGAGAAACAAGCACAATGGGACGTGCAGCCTGCCTGTGTCCCTGCCTGCATGCGTGGAGTCATGTTGATGTTGCCATGTTCAGAGAAACAAGCACAATGGGACGTGCAGCCTGCCTGTGTCCCTGCCTGCATGCGTGGAGTCATGTTGATGTTGCCATGTTCAGAGAAACAAGCACAATGGGACGTGCAGCCTGCCTGTGTCCCTGCCTGCATGCGTGGAGTCATGTTGATGTTGCCATGTTCAGAGAACAAGCACAATGGACGTGCAGCCTGCCTGTGTCCCTGCCTGCATGCGTGGAGTCATGTTGATGTTGCCATGTTCAGAGAAACAAGCACAATGGGACGTTCCATTCCGACTCCACGCAGCCAGGCGCCATGCAGACTTATAGCCCCAATTATTCTAAAGTGTGTTTTACTATACTGTAGCCACACACGCAGCACTTCATTTCACACGGGTGTGATTTTTTTATTTATTTTTTCTTTGACTCTGGCGGAAAACGCAGGCTGGAACGTCAGTCAGCACTGCAAAAACAATAACACATGATGCCGACCAGTGGAGTTCTCCTGTGTTTTACCGGTAGTTATCGCATCTCAAAAACGAGATGCGACATCTTAAGAGATCACCCCCTCTCTTATATTATACAGTATATTATCCTGTCCTATTTGACATGCACGCGCATGTGTGTGTTTTGTGCAGGCTGGAGGCCCAGGAGGACGATAATATTCGCCAGTTGGGATGCAGAGGAGTTTGGGCTGTTGGGTCAACAGAATGGGCTGAGGTAGGTACTCCTTTACATAGTGCTCCAACTTACATGCTGCACGGATTGCATGCGTGCAGCTTGCGGGCAGAAGTCAGATTTCGAGAGCCAGCGAAATCCAAAAGCGCCCTCGCCCGCGGGCGCCCGGTTTCAAAAGCGGGCGCCCGATTTCACAAAAACGGGCGCCCGGTTTCACAAAAACGGGCCCCCGTTTTCAAAAGCGGGCGCCCGTTTTCAAAAGCGGGCGCCCGTTTTCACAAACTAGGCTATGCCTAAACCTAACTCTAACCCTAAACTTAACCTCAGTAAACCTATGCCTAAACCTAACCCTAACCATAACCTTTTGAAAACGGCGCCCGTTTGTGAAAACGGGCGCCCGCTTTTGAAAACGGGCGCCCGCTTTTGAAAACGGGCGCCCGCTTTTGAAAACGGGCGCCCGTTTCCCCTCATGGCGCCCTAGGAAACTGCCTAGTCTGCCTAATGGTAACAACGCCCCTGACAGTGGGAAATGCTATACGTGCAAACACAGAACGCTCTAAACCATACCTGGGCATCATGCGGCCCGGGGGCCAAATGCGGCCCTTTGGCTGACTCTGACCGGCCCAGGGACCATCAATGGTCCTTGAGAGAGTTACAAGTTAAATATGGAAGGTTGGTTAACCAGATGTAACTCTTTGAGAGCGTATAAACGAAACCAAATGGACCCTTGCGGGTCCATTTGGTTTCATTTTTACACTCTCAAGAGTTAAAATATTCATCATCTGAATTAGCCCAAAGTCTACACATTCAATCAGAGAATGTAAGAGAATGGTCATTTTTTGTTATTCTGTTTTGTTTCCCCAAATCCAGCCTGGAATTGTGGACAAAAACAAAAGAAATCTTGAAGAAAGTTTTGTGATCTGTTGGGCTAAAATGTCATCAAATGGTGGTCTGTGGCTCAAATACTGAATAAATAGAGGGCCCTGGTGTCAAAATGGTTGGTCTTACTCTCACTTTTATCTTGAAATTAAATTAATATTACGCAGACTTAGTTCAGCCTTTAGTCTTGGCCCTCCGCAACATTTTATGTATCTCATTTGGCCCCTTGGGAAAAATAATTGCCCACCGCTCTAAACACAGTGGTCTCTCTCTCCCCAGGACAATGCCAAGGTGCTGCAGCAGAGGGCGGTGGCGTACATCAACGCAGACTCAGCCATAGAGGGTGAGAGCGAGGGTGATGTGTTTGTTAGTGTGGAGATCAGCATTCCAAATCCAATGGAACAGATTCTGATGGGTGTGTGTGTGTGTGTGTTTTACAGGCATGTACACACTGAGGGTGGATTGTACACCATCTCTACACACTCTGGTCTATGACATCACCAAACAGGTGGATGTACTGGACTGTAGGCCTACATGTAGTATATCTTACTAATGAATTGAGTACATGTGTTTTACTAATGAATTGAGTACATGTGTTTTACTAATGAATTGAGTACATGTGTTTTACTAATGAATTGAGTACATGTGTTTTACTAATGAATTGAGTACATGTGTTTTACTAATGCATTGAGTACATGTGTTGTGTTTGACTAATGAATGGAGTACATACATTGTTTTATTAATGAATGGAGTACATACTGTATATTGTTTTACTTTGTCTCATCTCCATTTATACGCAATTAGAGCATCTAGCATTTGGGAAGAGGCATTCCCACGCTAAATTCACTATTTTCGTTGCATTTCCCTTAACCCATTTAGGCTTGACAAACCCATGAACTTGTGGTCCAAATACAATAGCTCTACCGCCTAAGCTACCCCACTACTACTCTTTCTTCAGTAAAATAATGATTCTCTTCCGTCAGATATCCAGTCCAGAGGAGGGAGAGGACGGCGTCTCTCTGTATGACAGTTGGCATAAACGGGACAACTGGACGGTGACCGCGATGCTCCCAGGTCAGTTCAAAGAAGCAATTCGGCTCTACTTCAAGTCTCTCTTGTGTGACTGATCTCTGGTACATGATCTCTCTTTGTCTGGTCTAGGATCAGTAAGCGGGGCTCAGGCAGTGGCTGTGAGGCTCTCTCTCTCTCTCTCTCTCTCTCTCTCTCTCTCTCTCTCTCTGGTCTAGGATCAGTAAGCTGGGTTCAGGCAGTGACTTCGAGCTCTCTCTCTCTCTGTCTGTCTGGTCTAGGATCAGTAAGCTGGGTTCAGGCAGTGACTCTCTCTCTCTCTCTCTCTGTCTGTCTGGTCTAGGATCAGTAAGCTGGGTTCAGGTAGTGACTGTGTCTCTCTCTCTCTCTCTCTGTCTGGTCTAGGATCAGTAAGCTGGGCTCAGGCAGTGATTTTGAAGCCTACTTCATCCGTCTGGGCATCGCTGCTGGCAGGGCCAGGTACACCAAGAACAAGGTGAAAGAAGACCACCAGCATCAGTAACACCTAAACCTAGCCTTATATGTAAACCTAACCTCTGTTAAACTATCGACAAACGTTCCAAAGCACTAATTAATTACCAGATAATAAATGATTGCAGCTGCAGTAGCCAGTAGTAGCACAGCACTGGGCATGACTCTTACGGGTCCATTTGGTTTCATTTTATGTTCTCAAGAGTTAAATTATATTCAATTAATTTCGAACTACCCAATTTTCAAGAATCTACACATTTAGAAAATGTAGAAGAATTGTTACATTTTGACAGTTATTTTTCCTATTAGTCCGAGAGATTAAACTCTGGTATGAAAATGGTTGAAAACCACAGCTCTAGCGTATTTTGGCAATGCCACTAGTGCATTTTGTATTTTGGCAGTTGGCAACACTGTGTCTAACTCCCACTGTGTGTGTTTTCTTGTTATATTGCATTTCTTGCTGTTATGTTCTTGCTTTGGCAATGTAAACATAGGTTTTCTCATGCCAATGAAGCCATTTGAATTGAATTGAATTTGTGTGGTGTTGTCAGAAAACGGAGCGGTACAGCAGCTACCCGGTGTACCACAGCGTGTATGAAACCTTTGAGCTGGTGCGTGACTTCTACGACCCGTCCTTCAGGAGGCTCCGCGCCGTGGCGCAGGTGAGGGGAGGGCTGCTCTTCCGATTGGCCGACTCCCGGCTCCTCCCCCTGGACGCCGGCCAATACGCCGCCTCGCTGGCCAAGTACGCCCAGAGCATCGCCCGGTTGGCCGAGAAGCACCCTGCCCAGATGGACACGTACCATGTGACCTTTGGTGAGTGTGAACACAGCGCCGTCAGTGTTGCCAACTGCTAAAATCCAAAATGCACTAGTAGTGGCACTTCCAAAATGCACTAGAATGCACTACAGCAGTGGGTTTTCAACCATTTTCATACCATGGCCCTTAGCCTGAACTCAGTTGGAATTGTCATTTCGGTGCGTTCGGAAATACAAACTGCAAGTGCGTTGAGTTGTTTTGGGGCAGTGGGCGGAGACGTCACCGGGTGCGTTGAGTAACCCTATTTACAAATGAACAGTTAAAAGCAGACAACACACCTCACTCAAAAATGGTGAGAATCACTGCCAGAGCCATATAAATCCTCTCTTATGGGGGTTCCCTTGGAAAGTATTTTCAAATGGGGGTCTGCATGCATTCATTTGATAAATGTGCAGGTCCTTGACAGACATGGGAAAGTTGGGGACCACAGTACAATGCTTAGCCATAGCCTAGCTTCCTAGCTCACAACAGTTGTGTTGCTTTTCATTGAACGGGAGCGCTGGAGACACAGCTGTGACGCAATCATACAGTACCTTCCACACCGGCCAACCCCGTCTCCAGGGTAGGGTTGGTCAGTGCGTGCACCAAACACACCGGTGTGAATAAACGAACGAGGAGCACCAAATGCCCCAAATACACCAGGTATAAACGATCACAGAGTACACCATTGCATTTAGGGCACATTTCCGAACACTCCCTTCGTTTCACTTCATTATTCAGACTGAAGTCCCTCTCCACAACAGCAGTTTCTGGGACGGGCGTTATCAAAGCAGCAGTCTTAACGGTGATTGGTTCATATGAACCCCTAAGAATATTGGGGAAGCAGACGACGTTGGGGTCGAAGTGATTGACAGGGCTGTTGGCCAATCAGGTGCTGGGATTGGATTTCCAACCCACACAAACGGCCCCAAAGGCAGGGAAGCCAGTCCTTGAATCACAGGGGAAAAAAAGCTAGTATTTTTTAAGGTGTTGATTCAGGGCTGAGCCATGCTAACCAGTGCCAGCTATTTATTCTGCAATTTATTCTGTTATATATTCTGTTATGAAGTCAGGAAGTGACTCTACTGGTTGACTTTGTCCAGATTCCCTGTTCTCTGCTGTGGAGAACTTCACATCAGCAGCCGAGGACTTCCATGAACGTCTGAAGAGCATCGACACAACAGAGTAAGAGTCAAGGTGTCAACGTAGAGGCATTTCTAAGCAATTTGGAGGCCAAGGCAAGCCAGGGAAAATCCCCCCCCCCCCCCCCCCCCCCCCCCCCCCCCAAGAGATAACAATATGATCTATTTTGAAACTAAAGAACATACAGTATTATATGTGTTCTAAATGTTCAATTCTAGTTATAGCGGTCAAGTATAATGTATTTATCCATATGAGGCTTATTAGCCTGGGATCCTTTTAAAGCATGTCTGTTGGCGCCCTCATGGCGCCCTAGGCAACCAACTGCCTAGCCTGCCTAATGGCAAAAACGCCCCTGTGTCAATGTTAGCATGGAGCATTTTCCTTTGGCCTGGGAAACTGTCATTGCAGGTGTGCGTGTGTGTGTGTGTGTGTGTGTGTGTGTGTGTGTGTGTGTGTGTGTGTGTGTGTGTGTGTGTGTGTCCGTGTGTGCGTGCGTGCGTGTGTGTCAGTCCCCTACAGGTGCGTATGGTGAATGATCAGCTCATGTACTTGGAGAGAGCGTTCATCGACCCCCTGGGTCTGCCTGGGCGACCGTTCTACAGGTAAAGTTACATTTACAGGGGAATTACAACTGTTTTATACTTTTTTTTCAGAGAGCATAAAATGGAACCAAATGGACCCGTTTGTACTCTTCCAAAATGCACTAGAATGCGCTAGATGCTCGCCTGGAAGGGAATATGACCATTAAATGACCATTAATCTTCTACATTCTCTATTAGTGTAGACGGGCTAATTCACATGATGAATATTTTAACTCTTGAGAGTGTAAAAATCAAACCAAATGGACCCGTAAGGGTCCATTTGGTTTGATTTTAGCCTGGGGACCGCTGGTCATAGGAGGAGAAATGGTGAAAAATTAGGGTTTTATCTCTGGCGCCTGTCAATCAATTTCACCCCAACTCACCAGCAAAAAAGCACTAGATTTTCCACCAGGAGTTTTTCACTAATTTTGGCGCTAGGGGGGTCTGAAAAAGCGCTAAATATAGTGACAAATGCGCCAAGTTGTCAAGCCCTGCATAGATAATCTTTATTAGTACCTCCTCCTGTGCTGTGCGTTGCAGACATGTGATCTTCGCCCCCAGCAGCCATAATAAATACGCAGGAGAATCCTTCCCAGGGATCTACGACGCTCTGTACGACATCCACAACTCAGCCAATCAGGAGCAGGCCTGGCAGGAAGTGAAGAGGCAGATCAGCATCGCCGCGTTCACCGTGAACGCAGCCGCTGTTACGCTACAGCCTCCCGCCTAACGCACGCACGCACACGCACGGCGCGCACGCACGCACGCACACACACATGCACGCACACACGCGCACACACAAAAATCAAGGACATTATGTATCATGTCATAGGAATCATGATATATTGATGCCCAATGTGTTTTGGTGTGGAATTTTCCTTGAAGTGCCTCATCCCAACCCAATCTGAACACATACAGTATTGGTCTACTAGCCAACCCATAGAGCCCCATGCTGCACCCAGGCATGTTGAGTACACCATGGTTTTATGGTCGAGTAGTGCTAGCGGTCCCCAGCATGTAGAAACATTTATAACATCAGTTTCTACATGCTGGGGACCCCTATACTCAACATTTGTTAACATCAGTTTGTACTCAACATGCCTGGGCCCACATTCCGACAAATGGACTTTAATGTGAATGTGGCTCTAAAATTGTCTTTTTGAGTTTTGTAAACCATGAAAACATTCCTCTTGTAGCCAGGAGCAGAAAACTGCATGTATTTCCATTCCTGAAATTCAACTCCATACACGTTGACCCAACACACTGTGCTGAAAAGTAACTTAATATTACAGTTGTTGTTGTACTGACTTTAAGATGGGCCGGTGGATGTTGTTAAGCTACAAACGAGAACAATGTAACTCTCCAAAATAATCAGATTAAATCACTGCAAGCTCTGCAAGCTCACACTGTGAGCTTGTAGATTGTATATATACGGTCTGCAAGTTCACACTGTGAGCTTGTAGATCGTATATATACGGTCTGCAAGTTCACACTGTGAGCTTGTAGATTGTATATATACGGTCTGCAAGTTCACACTGTGAGCTTGTAGATCGTATATATACGGTCTGCAAGTTCACACTGTGAGCTTGTAGATCATATATTTTCCCCACACTCTTTGCCCATGTTATATCCATTGACAATCTGACTAGTGTGTTTCCTCCATGTTCTGTGTATATTTAAAGCACTGACTGTAAATAAATGATTGTTAAGTGTCATGAACAAAGTACTCGTCTTCAAAGTGCTGTTATGTCACATTGCTTTCTTCACGTTTGGTTTCCGTTTAGCTGACTAAGACTAGACTAACAAAAAATAATAATAATAGGACCAAAAGCCTTAACGTGTGTTTTTAAAAGACTAAGGCCTAAGTTTTTGTCACCGCTAAACCCCTTATCCCTTAACTTCTTTGCCTTTTTAAATGATTTAAAAAACATTTTTCAATGGTTAAAATGGCCAGTCTACATACTCACAACGTGTCAATAGATTGGCACATTTAACTACTCCAAAAAGTTTTTTTTTTTTTTTTTTAAATAGTAAAAAATGAATAAGGGGTTTGGGATAAGGGGTTTAACATGTAACGAAAATGAAGCCCCATATCCTAAACTAAGACCAATAGAAATTGGTATTTTTATCTACACAAGTATTTTCTATTTTACAACAATAACCTGTTCAGTCTTCAGTGTTGAATGTCATACTGTATATGCATCACAGCGTTTCAGGAGAGCAGCTCATAAAATCAAGGTTTTTACTTATTACTATTTCAGTCATTTTATACTAAGAAATAAAACAAGACGTGTTTCATATTAAAATATATATATACTATAAATCTGTATTGCATATACTGTATAAACATACTATATTTATCTAAGACTAAAAGATGTAAAGACTAAGACTAAACGGCTAAGACTACACCACTAAGACTAAGACTAATTTTTTTTTTTTGATATTTCGTCGACTTAAGACTAAACTAACGAAATTAATTTTATAAGAATAAATAAATATTTTTTTTACTATTTTGATAAACTTTCTGGAATAGTTCAACACGCCAATCTACTGACACGTTGTGAGCATGCAGACTGGCCATTTTAACCATTGAAAAATGTTTTTTTTTATCGTTTAAAGGTAGGGGAAGTGATTTGAAATTCATGGTGTAGTACCAGCCTGGTGCACTAGGGCGCCCAAGAGTAGCTACACTATGTGAACCTGCTGCTCGCTCCTGATTGGAGGAGAATTCGCCACCACCTGGGGAACTTTTATTAGCTCCTCTGCTAACGTGGGGGAGGGGGAAACTCCATATATGGTCTGCACACCTTATAATAGAGCATTTTAACAGATTTTTTTTTTGGGGGGGGGGGGGGTGATATCTGACTAAAGTGAAATCAATTCCCCTACCTTTAAAAAGGCAAAGAAATTAAGGGATAAGGGGTTTTGTGGTGATGAAAATCTAGGCCTAAATGTTAGTTTGTTATTACAGTTGGCCTCCGGCTAATGTGTTGTACTATTATGATTTCCCTAAGTTGAGCTCAAAGGTTAAAGGGGTACTCCACTTTCAAAAAAACTTTTGGTCATTTTATGGTCTACCTAGCCTCATGTGAACACACCAGACAGTTTATAAGTTACTCCTTTCAGTATTTAGATATTTGATGTTCATTAATCTGCCAGAACGTCCTTCCTATACAAACCAATTTTAACTTAAAACTCCATTTTAGCCATGACAGATTATTCGAAAACAACCCATCTTTTTTCTGGTGATTGATATTGTCCTCCTAATACGCGAGAGGGCCGTGGAATTGCATCTACAGTTTACAGTACAGTAGTTTACAGTAACTTATAAACTGTCTGGTGTGTTCACATGAGGCTGAGTAGACCATAAAATGACCAAAGGCTTTTTTGAAAGTGAAATACCCCTTTAAATTCATATTGCACCTTTTATCGAAGACAAACATAGTGCATTACATTCATCCATTCATCCACACACTGAAGGCAGCAGAATTCACACAAAGTTACCAACCAGCAGCACATCAGGAGCAATTTGGTTTCAGTGTCTTGCTCGAGGACTGGAGGAGCTGGGAATCGAACCATCAATCGTTGGACGACCTGCTCTACCCACATTCACCACTGCTTAGACTGCCTCCCTGTGGAACAAAAATGACACTGCACCAACATGACATCTGAAATACTCTGAGCAATCCTGGTCTCATTTTTCCCCAATATATGAACTAGTGATAATATATGGCACGAGTACAGCGTAGGCCTATATGGTAACATAATCATAATCATTTAACTCAGGGGTTTTCAACGGGTGGTCCGGGGACCGCCAGTGGTCCTTGAGAGGGTTCCAGGTGGTGCCCAGTCTAAATGATGGAAGGTTGGGTAACCAGACGTAAGTCTTGAGAATGTAAAAATGAAACCAAATGGACCCTTGCGGGTCCATTTGGTTTCATTTTCACACCCTCAAGAGTTAAAATATTCATCACTATTTCATTAAGAAGTCTACACCGTTTGGTTTCCCAAATCCAGCCTGGAATTGTGGATAAAACCCAAATAATTCTTTAGCTTTCCTTATAGTCTCTTGACTGGTACTCATTAAATAGTATTAAAAAAATGAGAACATTTTCTATTAACACTGCCACGCCTGAAGAAAAAAAGGGCCAGAATTAGCATTTGCTTAAATTCATATTAATTTTTTCCCCCTCCGATGTCTAAAATGTCTGAGATGATAGAATGATGATGTTCATGGAAGGAGAACCATCTGGCGCGACATGAGCTTGTTGTTCTGCTATTTTTGAAAAATTGTGAAAATGTGCTGCAAATCTCTGAATATGTTATTTTGGAAGCAAACATTTTTAACTCAAATTTTTGCATCTGGGGGATCCATAGAACAACATGTTTTCAGATGGGGGTCTGCAGCCAAATATGGATAATTCTGGTGGTCCTT
The DNA here is from genome assembly GCA_039105355.1 of Benthosema pterotum. NCBI lineage: Eukaryota > Metazoa > Chordata > Actinopteri > Myctophiformes > Myctophidae > Benthosema > Benthosema pterotum. Next base: position 18,145,401 of record CM076966.1, on the reverse strand, counting down.
GGCTTGAAATATGTTAAGCATCACTGACACAGGAACATGGATTTTTCAGAGAAACTAGAATCTGTCAGAATCTAGCATCAGAAACTAGAAACTAGTCACAAACTAGAATTTACTGTCAGAAAGCACAATCAGGTGTCAAATAGAATATATTCTTAGATTTGCGCATCATTTTTCACAATTTTTCAAAAATAGCAGAACAACAAGCTCATGTCGCGCCACTCGGTGGCGCGACATGAGCTTGTTGATCTGCTATTTTTGAATAGCTAAAACACCAAAACGCGCTCAGGACACAAAGGGTTAAAAACAAACAGTACATACCATGATATGGTTGGCGAGGAATATTGGAAGACTTTGTAAAACACTGTGGACAGTATCTAGACAAATACGAATAATGACAAACATCTACACCAGTGCTATTCAACCAGTGGTCCTTGACAAGGTTCCAGGTGGTCCCCAGGCTAAATGATGGAAAGTTGGTTAACCGGATGTAACTCTTGGAGAGCATAACAATATTTCTATTTTATAGAGAATGAGAATGTTATCGAAATCCAGACTGGAATTGTGGACAAAAAGCAAAATAAGGTCTGTGGGGCTAAAATGTCCTCAAATGGTGATCCGTGGCAAATTCTGAATAATCAGTGGGCCCTGGGATCAATATGGTTGAAAAACACTGCTCTACACCAATAATCACATTACCTGAGCATCAAGAACACAGTGCTTCATGCAGTCTTAGCATTATGCTATATTGTACAAACAGGAAAGCACGTGTACACACACACACGCGCACGCGCACACGCGCACGCGCACGTGCGCACACACACACACACACACACACACACACACACACACACACACACACACACACACACACACACACACACACACACACACACACACACACACACGAGAGAGACAGTATCAAAGCATTTAAGTATCACAAAATACTATTATTATTATTGACAGAGCTTAAAGGCACACACAATCTTCCACCCAGTGTCATAAACATTAAATAAAAAACAAATACAAAAAGACAATGATCTTTGTATTACGGTATTTGTTACATGGTATTGATAAGTTGTTACGGTAAGTAAGAGCACACAGAGCTGCTCCTGGTGGGTGTTGGCCAGGTCAGTGACTGCATGTGCAAATCAGGGGCGGATGTAACATTTCCTAGGGGGGCAGGAGAAAATAGTATGGGTGCGGCTTCGCGCCACGGGCGATGAAGCCGCACCCATACCATTTTCATTTACAAGACACTTATTAGTAATGAAGTAAAGCATCATGTTGAAGTTGCAACAGCATGCATAAAGCTAAAGGTCTGACTCAGAGAGTTTTCTGTTTTCAGTGATGAAATGCTGTTGGTTTAGTGGTGACACAACTGTAGTTGGTTAGTAGCAGTAGTGTTTCAATGTTGACCAGTAGAGGGCGTTAATGATCTGACTTTTCTGAACAACTGGAGTTGATCCTTTTCTATAGAAAGGTGAAACGTCAACGTTGATGATCGACGTTGCTTGTTGATGTTGATCAAAACATTGCAAGGTGTATCAGGGCCCGTAGAGGGAGAGACTCGACGTGGAGCCGTTGAGTTTAAAACTCAAAAACAGCGCCACGTTTCTAACTTGCAGATCTGCTGCTTTTTTCGTATGATGTCACCATATAATGGTGGTGTTTATTTATGGGGGAAAAAAAAGCGACTAATACTAATACTAGGCAGTATTGCATAATTTATCGCCCAACATTTCAACAGACCACTGGCCTTTCACATTGACTGATGTTTCTTTTTTTACATGTGTAAACTTGTCCCAATAAACACAGGATGTTGAATGTCAGAAAACGCTTAAATCGATTTCTTATACAAAGCATAAAACCACTTTAACCCTTTGCGTACTGAACGCATTTTGGTGTTCCAGGAATTAAGTGAGCTTGTAGCTCTGATATTTTTGAAAAAAAAGTGAAAATATCATGCAAATCTTTGAATATATATTATTTTGGAAGCAAATATTTTGAACTAAAACCGTTGCTTCTGGGGGATCCCTAGAACAACATGTTTTCAGATGGGGGGGGTCCGCAGCCAAATATAGATAATTCTGGTGGTCCTTGGCATGAAATATGTTGGGCACTACTGACACGGGAAGAAAGATTTTTCAGAGAAACTAGAATCTGTCAGAATCTAGCATCAGAAACAGAAGCTAGAATCTAGTGTCAGAAACGACAATCAGGTGTCAAATAGAATATATTCTTAGATTTGCGCATCATTTTCACATATCAGACCTACAAGCTCATATCGCGCCACTCGGTGGCGCGATATGAGCTTGTAGATCTGATATTTTCAATAGCTAAAGTGTAACATAATGCGTTGAACACCAGGGTTATATTAAGCAGAGTCACAATTTGCACATTTTGCCATTATTGTAGCAGCGAGGGAGGGTAGGGAGGTGAGGGTAAGGGTATTGACAGAAAGACATGCATCTCATGACGTTATTATTACAATCAATGTTTTACTGTCCCTTTGGCTCAGTGCATTTGTATCATCTTTTACATTAAACACACTAACAATATCAACTTCTCTTCAAAATAAACACTTTTCTAAAAAAAGGAAGTAAATGGTGATGGTTTGCCATTATAAATTCATGAATGGCTTCATCTTGCCACTGCCTTAGCCCCTTTACTTCAGTAAATTTACGAAAGCATCAATGCCATTAAGTATTTTTAATCATTCCCCCAGTCATCGACAGGAGGGGTGGGGGGGGGACACACGTCCGACATCCACAGAAGAGATGGTCGAGGCACACGGCATGTGGATGTAGGAAAAAACATATCTGGGGAAAATTATTATAAATAGTAAATAGCATCAATGGCCATTGGAATCTCCTACAGTTACTAGTAGTATCTCAGGGGTTGACACTAAGGCCTCCGAGGCACTTGCCCATCAGGCAAGTGCAAGTCTGGTTCTACTTGCCCTCAGGTCATGGTCACTTGCCCCCCAAAAATATATTGTACATTTTGCATTTAAGTTTACTTCCTACTTGGGTGTTTTAAACCAGGGGTTTTCAACAGGTGGTCCCTGAGAGGGTTCCAGGTGGTCCCCAGCTAAGAGTTAAAATTCATCATCTTAATCAGCCCAGGTCGCAGTGACCACCTTCAAGTCAAATTTATCTTGTGTTGTGTTATAGTGCACTAAGTTGCACACTTGCCCGATCGGGCAACCAGGTAGCAGTCTTCACTTGCCCCACCATTTTTTTTTTACTTGCCCCGGGCAAGCAGGCAAGTGTTGGTGTCAAGCCCTGAAAGGTCATTGGAATCTCCTACAGTTACTAGTAGTATCTCCTTTTTAAGTGAGGGGGATTCAGTTTCCACATGTTAATGTCAAAGTGGCTGAGTTTACTGTCACATACACTCAAACACTATAGATTTGCTGAGCAGCTACCAAAGACATCCTGTATGGAATACTGTAATGTACAGTATTTACAGTACAGGACGATGGTTGGAGTTGTGACAGTGGCTATACCCTGCCTGCTGCAGTGTTTATACGGCACATATCAGTACAACTGGAATCAGCATTGAAAGAGCAAACAAAATGGGTTGTTGTGGAATGTTTGGTAAGGGATATAAAGCTGTCATTATTTCACATTAAAGGTCAGAAACATAGTAAGGCATCTGACAGAAAGGTTCAATTTAAAAGGGGATTTCCACCCATTTTCAACATTTTTCGAGGATCTCCATTTCTAGGAAACAGAACTGGGGGGTGTCGGGGGGATTTTTTTTATCATGTCCACACAAAATCTCTATCGGGAACTTCTCCCATTTTCAACATTTTACAAATGCTGAAAATGGTAGAAATTTCCCTTTAAAGACAATGTTACAGACCTAAAGGCGTGGCGTTACATTGGTGGTCGTCAGGAACAGGTGTGTTTTCAGTTTTTTTTCAATCAGTTTTTTTTTCCATTTGTGTTATTTTAAGACATTTTGGACTGAGGCCGATTCTGAAAAAAAAAAAAAAAGTGTTCTGAAAGCTTCAAATACTAGAGATTAGAAATACAGTGCAGGATATTTTGTTGTTGTTGTTATTATTATTTTGTAATACTGTACATACTGTACAGAAGCCCAAGAAGGGATTACAAAGATTCATTTAAACAAAATGATTCACAGGAAATTTAAAACGTTTTAAACGTTAACTCCGGGATGTAGAAATGCAACCCGCATGGACCCGTGAGGGTCCGCTTGGTAACATTTGTCCACTCAGTCACAACTAGAGACCCTGTTCGTTTTACCATCAATCAACCACTGTCCTATAGAACCACCAGCACCACTACTGGTTTGTACCTGCTGTTGAAGCACTTTAAAGCCGGGAAGGCATCTTTGTCGTTTTAGATTTTAGCATTGGCTATTCAAAAAACAGAAATACAAACTCACTTTGCGTCACTTTGTACCATGCTGTGAGCTTGCACATCTGCTATTTATTTATGTTTTAAATGAAAAGAGCTACCCGTTTAGAAGGCCTCGGCTCAAATAAACTCCCACCGGCCTCTCCTCCTTAGGGCGGACTTCTCCAGAGCTATTCACCTGCTCAACAAAACAAACTGTGCTATTAGAATACTACTTTTCTTAGTGGCAGCAGCCTGAATGCTCCACTGCATGAATAACATGCACTTTTTGGACAAAAATGGATCGTTTTTCACCGGATAAAAACAATAGGATTTGTACCCTCTACTGATATTGCCAAGAGAAAACCTCCACAGAGAATATAGATCCTAATATCTTTCCGTAGAAACACAAAGCCTAGAAGTGTTTGGTGAGCTGCTTTGGTTTACACAAGTGTCTGGGGATGGGGGTCATACATATGCATACCCTCGAATGGCATTATATATAAAAAAAATCAATAAACATTCAATCCATCTTTTAAAAAAAGGCACAATGATTGGCTGTCGTGGTGCGAATACTACAACTCGAGTGAAGATCGAGGTATTGGATGTAAGCATGTAGTGACGCAAACCGACGTCACTTTCACTATCATGCAATTCCACACGGCAGATTGGTGGCACCATGGGAGCTAAAACTACAGCCGCAGGTTTGGTGGAATACATTGGGAGTCGATGAGAGCTCAGTGAACCAGTTCATGAACAAACCATAGATGTCTTAATAGCTGAGAACTTCAGTAAAGTAATCACTTCTGGAAAATAACAGAAGACACCTAGCATGTCGTCTGCTGTGTTGCATTTCGATCATCGGTCATTTTTGTAGAGATCTAAAGAAACTTAACGTGACAACTATCGTGAGACCGTTTCCGTTTTGCAACCCAATCTCGCAAGACCTTCGAGACAGTAAAATGCCTGCTGCCGTTTAGAACCGCAAAGAAAATAAAATCAAAGTGAAAGTAGGAAAAAGACGGTGCTATCTATGACTCCTTTTATAGTCCTGAACCGATTAAATGACACAGGTCTCAGTGGTTCATAAATAATGTCTTGTTCACGATCTGTTCCAGCTTGTATTTTTACTCCCATGAAAGTGTCATGGTGCAGCTCAGAGCTCAGTCACGTTTCCTTCTGGGGAAAAAAAAAGCTTCCTTGTCTCAAGACGAGGAAGAGGCCGTGCTCTTGTGCGTGTCTTCACTCCAGTGCAAAACTCGCCGTCGATTTCACCATGTCTTTTTGCATGGTCTATCCCTAGGCAGCCTCCATCTCCAGGCTGACATCCTCGCTGCGAGATGAAAGCCTGGACCCAGGGAACCCCAAAGAGACTATGAAAAGGCGGGACTTACGGTTTGCTGTTATCTTCCCCCGGAAGTTGCTATTTTTCAGCCAATCGCGGCACGGTGCTCCCGAAAAAAATACACCCCGTGGAAACATTTTATTTCTCCCTTTGTGCTCGCAAAGCTGTTGTAAAGGTTTAAAAGATGGAACCGTGTGCACTTTGCACACCGTCTTCTATAACTGCTTTGTTCGTTGAAATCATTTTTTTCTGAAAATAAGAGCAAACAGGGGCGGATGTAACCTTTCCCAATTGGGGGGCAGGAGAAAATGGTATGGGTGCTGCTTCATCGGCGATGAAGTCGCACCCATGCCATTTTCGGTTACAGGACTTATATTAGTCAAGTAAAGCATCAATAATAACATCAGTTGTTGTTGAAGTTGCAACAGACTCGCAGCATGCATAAAGCTAAAGGTCTGACTCAGAGAGTTTTCTGTTTTCAATGATGAAATGCTGTTGGTTTAGTGATGACACAGCTGTAGTTAGTTAGTAGCAGCAGTAGTATTTCAAATCATTTTAAACATAGGCACTTCAATTTGAAATATCTTGGGTTGTTGTTTTGCATGCCATCGTGTTTGGTGGGGCAGTCAGGGCATTTAGGGGGGCAGTGCCCCCCCCTCCCCATGCCTGGATCCGCCCCTGAGAGTAAACAAGCCAAGACCCTAGTGAGGACTGAACAGGGTTGTTTACTTGTTTCTCTGAGGGACTGTAAATACAGCAACTTCCGCAACTACCGCCAGCAACTACCGTCAGCAACTACCGTCAGCAACTACCGTCAGCAACTACCGCCAGCAACTTCCGTCAGCACCTTTCGTCCGCAACTTCTGTCAGCAACCTCCGCAATTCCCGCTCATAGTCTCAAAAGCGCACCCTTTGCCCAGGGCGCCCCCTAGGAGGACCTTGGGGCAGACTCAGTACTCCTTGTCCATCATGTCTCCGATGCAGACGCGCAGCGTCTCTGTGCGGTCCGGGTGGCTCTGCATCTTCTGCTCCATCAGCTTGACCACCTCCTCCTGGCCCACCATGATGGGGAAGCGGTTGGCGCAGAAGCGTCCCGTCATCATGCTCATGTGCTTGGGGTAGGCCCAGCCGCTGAGGTGGCGCAGCATCATGTCGTAGCGGCCCCGCGGAGACCCCAGGAACTTGTTCAGGGCCGTCTCCATCAGGGGCAGCAGCGAGTCGGGCTTGTCCTTCTCCGTCTTGGCGGAGAACATGCGCCCAGGCTGGGGCAGCAGGCGGTGGACCAGCTGGTTCTTACCGTCCAGCCAGAAGCTCAGGAAGATGTAGAGGGACACCATGTACTCCTGTTGGGAAAAACCAACGAACGAACAAACCCAGGGGTTGACACTAAGGTCTCCGAGGCACTTGCCCATCGGGCAAGTGCAAGTCAGGTTCTACTTGCCCTCAGGTCATGGTCACTTTTTGCAGATGTAACTCTTGAGAACGTAAAAATGAAACCAAACGGACCCTTGCGGGTCCGTTTGGTTTCATTTTTACGCTCTCAAGAGTTAAAATTCATCATCTTAATTAGCCCAGGTCTACACAACTAGAGAATGTAGAAGATTAGGTCATTTTTATGTGTATGTTAATTTGCCTGTTTTGTTTCCCAAATCCAGCCTGGAATTGTGGATAGTGTGCAATGACTGCCTTCAAGACAAATTTATCTTGTGTTGTGTTATAGTGTACTAAGTTGCACACTTGCCCGATCGGGCAACCAGGTAGCAGTCTTCACTTGCCCGACCATTCTTTTTACTTGCCCCGGGCAAGCGGGCAAGTGTTAGTGTCAAGCCCTGAAACCCCACCGCCGACAGGTCACTTCAAAAGGCCCTGATACACCTAGCAATGTTTTGATCAATATCAACAAGCAACGTCAACTAGTATCAACATTGACTTTTCACTTTTCTATACAAAATGATCAACTTCTGGCTTGTTTAGAAACGTCAGATCATTAGGGCGCCCTCGACTGGTCAACATTTCGGAATCCTCCAATCACAGCCCTCCTTGGTGTCATGTGATCCTTTCTCTCAGACTACCACACAAACTTTTCTGAAAACAACATGGCTGCTGCTGCCTCACTGGACAGAATATTTTATAACTTTTTAGTCTGACCTCTAGTCTGACATATTTTTTCTGAGAGCGTACAAATGGAACCAAATGAATTTGGTTCCATTTGTACGCTCTCAGAAAAAAAAATGAAAACGGGTGTAATCCCCCTGTAATAGAAGGTGTTGCCTGTTGCCATGTGTCTCATCAAGTTGCCCGTTGATGTTGACATTGTTAGTTGATATTGATCAAAATGTTGCTAGTGTATCAGGGCCTTAAAGGGGATAGTTCTGATTTTTGGAACGTATGTTGTACCAAATACTGTCCATTAAAGAGGGGGTGCCGTGATTTTTGTATTTTTTCAAATTTTGTACATGTTTGAGAGGTGACAGTATGTAAATAGACCCCTTGGTGTGTTTTTTATGTGCAATGATGTCTTCACTTTGTATTTAGGGTTTCTTCCTGGGGGCTGAACCTTTCCAGTCAAACGTGCCAATGAAAAAAACTACAATATAGTGACATGTGCTCAGCCCCTCCCCTAAACCATCCCCCTTTATCATGCAACTAAAGCTGTGGGCGCGGCTTCAGTTCAGGTGGATCTCCACCCATCACCACCCACCAGGCAAACCAGACATACTTAATGAACTACGTGGAATCATAAAAATGACAGTTTAACAAACACTGTACACTTTTGGGGGAAAAATCTTACTTTTCATATAATATTAATACCTGATGATCATGTTTTAGGGTAGAAAAAAATCATGGCACTCCATCTTTAATATAGTGGTTTCAACTGTATTAATTGATGTCCAGAGTCCAGTGGTGAGTTCTGCTCTGGTTTTGGTCCATTTTAAGTAGTTCCAGTAATTTTGTGGGGCTCCCTGGGGCCACACAGTAAAAGTATATTAATCCACAAAACTAACAATACTAATTTTTATTGTTGAATTATTTCTAAAACATTAGGACCTCCTTCGTTATTTTTTCACCCACCTATCACATGGAACTAGGTTTTGGGCGTAGTGCACATGTAGTGCACATGTATACCTCACCTCATAGTAAGCTATGTGTTGTTCTTAGTTGTTTGTTAGTTGTTGTTAGTTGTTGTTTAGTTGCAGCTATGTAATCTCGTATATAGCTTTAGATTTTTAGTTGTAGTTTCTAGCTGTAGCAATACTGCAGTCTCTAGTAGTAGTTTCTAGTAGTTGTATATATGTCCTGTCTTTAGCTTCACTACTGCCACTTTATCACACCTGGTTAGCTTAGCACCTTCACCTCAAGTTAGGTGTACAGTTTGCACTTTACTGGTCTGCTGCACTATTGTTGTCTCGTCCATATATTGTCTCGACCTTGTCTTATTGCACTGTCTATTGTCTCGACTTTGTCTTATTGCACTGTCTATTGTCTTGACTTTTGTCTTACTACACTGTCTTGTCTATTGCACTGTGGAAAATGGAAACGCTATTTCATCCCTGTATATGTCCTGACATACACTGGAGTGACAAATAAAAACCTTGAACCTTGAACCTTGATATGGACACAAAACACATAGTTCCCTGTGATAGAGTGGTCAAAAATGAACGAAGGATGTGCTAATATTTTAGAAATGGGTCACCAATACAAATGACCTTAGTTTTTTGGATTAATTTACTTTCACTGCATAGCCCCCAGTAACCCCTCAAAAATGACCGGAACTACTTCATATTTTACCAAAACCATAGTAGAACTCCCACCATGAGACCCTGGAGATCAATTAATATAGTTGACACCACTATGGCAAGTCCAAAATTATTCTTGTATAAAAAGTGTAAAATGAGGCCAAATGGACTTGTGGGGTTTTTGAAATTTTTGGTTCATTTGGTTCAAGAGAGTCAATACATTCCACGCCCCCAGCAAACTATTTGTCAATCAAAAGCACCAAACCTTGTCATTTAAAAAATTAATAATGCTTGCCAATTCAGAACGGAATTGACGACTGCTTGCCGCCAGTTGTTGTATTATCGTATGAATGAAAACACTCACCAGCCTGTTTATTAGGACTCTTGTAGAGGACGAAAATAAATCTGAACCCTTTTCCGGCCGTATTGTTTTTGGTGCATCACTATAATTTAATATAGGTATTAATTATTGTTCCAATTCTGGAGTGTCTGGCTCATGGCTCTACACACCCTCCACCAAACTGGGGAGGCAGCAGACAGGCCTCGAGCAGCTGCTTCCTTCAAGGCATGAGGAGTCACGCCTGCCTTCTTTTCACCCGACAGGGGGGAGTTTCCCTGGTTGGACATAGCGCGTGGAAGGAACACATTATTCCAATCAGTTCCTGTCCTCTCCATCAGGCACCCCGGCTGGCCAGGGGGAGGCAGTTTAGAGCACAGGATTACTGCATGATTTTGTGAGGGTATCTACCCTAGGGGACACGGGGAGAACATGTGAGGGTATCTACCCTAGGGGACACGGGGAGAACATGTGAGGGTATCTACCCTAGGGGACACGGGGAGAACATGTGAGGGTATCTACCCTAGGGGACACAGGGAGAACATGTGAGGGTATCTACCCTAGGGGACACGGGGAGAACATGTGAGGGTATCTACCCTAGGGGACACGGGGAGAACATGCAAACTCCACACAGAAAGGCCCTTTCACCAACCCTGCCTTGGGTATGGGCACTGATGACACGGAGGAGCGCCCCTAGCAGGAATCCAGGAACCCAGGACCTTCTAGCTGTGAGGCAACGATATGTAGTCTTGGGCAATATACCGGTATTACCGTTTATCGCGATATTGGAAATCAATACCGAGTAATATCTATAAAAAATATCGAATACCGAATATCGTCAAATACAAGCATTATACTGTATTCCAGTGGTTTTCAACCAGTGGTCCGAGGACCACCAGTGGTCCTTGAGAGGATTCCAGGTGGTCCCCAGCTAAGTTGTTTAACCAGATGTAACTCTTGAGAATGTAAAAATGAAACCAAATGGACCCTTGCGGGTCCATTTGGTTTCATTTTTACACTCTCAAGAGTTAAAATATTTCATCATGTGAATTAGCTCCAAGTCTACACTACCAGAAGATTAATGGTCATGGACAGAAGCAAAAATAAATCCTTAGTTTTGGGATCTGTGGGATCAATTCTGAGAACTAGGTGACTGGTGGAACGTGTCTGTCCAACTCTACTACTACTCTGATTGCACACTATCTAGTGGCCAATACCGGTAATATCGAATATCGAGCTTATTAGCACGTTATCAATACCGATATTAGAAAAATCAATACCGCCCAAGACTAACGGTATGAAACGTGTTGAGTGGCATGAAAACGTCTCCAGCAGTTTACCTGAATGATGAGGTGTACGAAGCTGTACTTCTTGCGTCCCTGGCGCGTCTCCTTGCCCACCTCGGTGCACAGGCCGCAGTAGGTGGTTACCTGCATGACATCCATACCCTGGTCCTTCACCTCCTCCTCAGAGAACAGCCACTCGTTCTTCTCCTGCAGCTTGTGGGCCAGTTTACCCAACCGCCTGAGGAACACCTTGTCCTCGTCTCGCCACGACTGGGACCAGAACGACAGACATATTGGTAGGGATGTCACTGTATGCGGTATTACCGGTATGCTAGAATCTAGCGTCAGAAACTAGAATCTAGCGTCAGAAACAAGACTCTAGTGTCAGAAACAAGACTCTAGTGTCAGAAACAAGACTCTAGCAGGGGTTGACACTAAGGTCTCTGAGGCACTTGCCCATCGGGCAAGTGCAAGTCAGGTTCTACTTGCCCTCAGGTCATGGTCACTTGCCCCCCAGGTTCCAGGTGGTCCCCAGTTAAGTTGGTTAACCAGATGTAACTCTTGAGAACGTAAAAATGAAACCAAATGGACCCTTGCGGGTCCATTTGGTTTCATTTTTACACTCTCAAGAGTTAAAATTCATCATCTTGATTAGTCATTTTGATGTGTTAATTTGCCTGTTTTGTTTCCCAAATCCAGCCTGGAATTGTGGATAGCTAGAAAGCAGGGAAAGACACAGAGGCAGAGTGCAATGACTGCCTTCAAGACAAATTTATCTTGTGTAGTGTTATATTGCACTGTTGTTGCACACTTGCCCGATCAGGCAACCAGGTAGCAGTCTTCACTTGCCCGCCCATTTTTTTTTTACTTGCCTCGGGCAAGCGGGCAAGTGTTAGTGTCAAGCCATGCTCTAGTGTCAGAAACAAGACTCTAGTGTCAGAAACAAGACTCTAGTGTCAGAAACAAGACTCTAGTGTCAGAAACAAGACTCTACTGTCAGAAACAAGAATGTAGTGTCAGATACTGGAATCTAGTATTGGAAAACTATAGAATCTAGTCAGGACAAAATGGGTTAAAAAGTAGAAAAAGAAGAATGGTTTACTATTTGGTTGGACTGCTGTCCCACGTGGTGCTCCAGGTACTGGTTGTACTGGTAGAACATGAAGTTTCCACAGAACTCCGACAGCTTGGGAGGGAACTTCCCGTAGTGCAGGTACCTGAACAGTGTTGTAGTGGTACTTTTAGAAGTGGGGGGGCGCCTCTTAAAGGGGAATTCTACCCATTTTATTATTTTTTTTCTGAGAGTGTACAAATGTGAACCAAATGGACCCTAGCGGGTCCATTTGGTTCCATTTGTACACTCTCAGAAAAAAGGAAACTCATTAACATGGTGAAACACATCTTGATGATGTCATCAAGATGTATTTCATCAATCTAATTTTTTTTTCAGACCTCCATTTGTAGGAAACATAGAATGGGGGGACATTTTTTACCTGTCCAACATCTCTAAGGTATACTAATGACATAGTAAAATATTGAAAATTTGCGGAATTCCGCTATAAAGAGCCCGTAAAGCAAAAAAAATATATGATACAAAATGTATTCCCAGTTTGTCACACCACAGAGTAATGTATTATAGCCCCACAGACCAAATATTTATGATTAAAAAAGTCGCTATGTTTCAGGAATGATGTTTAAACATGTGTGAAATACAATGGAACAAATTCTGGCCTGATTCTCCAGGACTGTAGGGGCGTGGCCAGTGCTGTAAGCTCATTAGCATATTCATGAGCAGTATGCTAATTAGCATATCTCGCCGTCCAAACCATACAGCCTAACTGTCTGTCAACAACAAGCCAGTACTACAGCGCGCTAACTTTACTAGCGTCGTGTGTGTGTGTGTGTGTGTGTGTGTGTGTGTGTGTGTGTGTGTGTGTGTGTGTGTGTGTGTGTGTGTGTGTACGACATGCGGATCTGAGAAAAGAGACTGACTGACTACAGCGGTCCCATCATCATGGTCCCATAGCCTGGACGGCCACGGTCGGTCCCTACAGGCTATGGGACAGGAGTTACGACAACTCCGTCCACTTCATGGGGTTAGTCCAATGGCGGCTCTTTTATTTTGCTGCCCTCATTGAAAACAATGCATTTCCATCTCCAGTGTGTCCCTATTCGGGCTGCATGAACAGCGCTGGAGCGCTCAGTTTGTGACCCCTCGATGTCGCAACTCATCTACTAGATAGCTCTGATAGTACGCAGCGGGGCTGGCAGGCAGTGTTGCCAACTTGGCGCATTTGTCACTATATTTAGTTTTTTTCCCAGACGCCACTAGCGTCAATATTAATGAAAAAACTCCTGGCGGAAAATCCAAGTGCTTTTTTGGTATGAAAATGGTTGAAAACCCACTGCTCTATCGCATTCTAGTGCCGTTTGGAAGTGCCACTAGTGCATTTTGGATTTTGGCAGTTGGCAATACTGCTGACAGGCAGCAGCAGTTAGATAGTCCTTGAATGTGAAAACGTTGCCAAGCTCTCCATCGACCGTTACTAAAAAACAGTTTTCAGCTGTCATCCACAAAATCACGCATCGAGAGCAAACAAATGTCAGTGCTTGTCAGCCTACAGGCAAAACACACTGTAGTAACTACGCTTTCTTGTATACATCTATGGTAGCTAGTAGCTACTAGCTAGTAGGGCTGTATACCGAAGCTCGGGATTCGAACCATTCGCTCGCTAAGGTCGCCACGCGAACGAATATTAATGATCCCGAACCATTCGCATTTATTTATTTATTTAACTTTCCCCCCCATCTAGTAGATCTGCGACATTGAGGGGTCAGAAACTCGCTGTGAAACGCGCTGTTGCTGCAGTTGGAAATGCATTGTTTTCACTGAAGGTGTCCCATTCTCAATAGAAGTCTATGTAGGCGATCCGCCATTAGACTGGCTCTAGGAAGTGAACGGAGTTTGCGCAACTCCGTCTGTACTCTATAGAGCTGCACGCTGACTGGTTGGTTTTATGGTTCACTGACCACCAGAGCAAGCTGGTGGGCAGCAGGCTTAAGCCTATACATACAATAGGCCTAATAGACACGTAGTCGTTCACAGCAAACAAATAATTAAACCAGCCTTTTTGTAAGGTTGGTCTTACGGTTCACTGTCCACCAGAGCAGGCTGGTGGGCAGCAGGCTTAAGCCTATACATACAATAGGCCTAATAGACACGTAGTCGTTCACAGCAAACAAATAATTAAACCAGCCGAAGGACGGCATATTGGCAATCAAAACAGTGTTACCCGTGGCTGTCGGATCGGTGTCATCAGAAAGGAGAGAAAGGACAGCGGTGTCATGATGAAGTATTCACTAATGTCAGGCACATCTCAGGGCAGTAGAAAACTTTGCTACCGATGACAACATCCACGATGTTAATAGTTAGTAGGGGCGCACGCACGGGGGGGAGGGGGGGGGGGGGGGGGGGGGGGGGGTGGTAGCATGCTGCTTTTTTTTAGCGAACGTTCGAAGCTCGCCCTATAATTCCCAGCGAACGTTCGAAGGCCAGAATTAGTCCAACTATACAGCACTACTAGCTAGCTAGCTAGCTATCAGCCAACACCACCAGCAGCTCCGCTCCGCTGTGAAGAAGAGGGGGCGGGGCTTCGGCTTCTAACTGACTATATGGAATATGATTTATATACAGTAGTACAGTAGGCTCATTAGCATAATTCGTCGTGACTACGTCATCAAGACGAATTATGCTAATGAGACCAAACCTACCCATGAGATTAACCAAAACACATAAAGTGGTCTTATTCTACAATGCTGTAAAATAAAGTTTTAGTTTTTTGTCCAGGGGTATAAAAATGACCTTTGTACCTGATTTTTATGTCTAAAAGAAAAAGGCTGAATATTTTAGATGTGAGAAGTGGGAGGACGCCGTCCCCCCGCGTCACCCCTCCACTACACCCCTGCATATTAAATATTTTAGATGTGAGAAGTGAGGGGACGCCGTCCCCCCCGCATCCCCCCTACACTACACCCCTGTACCTGAACCTGGAGTCCATCAGGGTGTAGACGACCCAGGATACGATGGGGATCCTGCAGAAGCTGATCAGGGCCGTGCAGCGTTTGTAGTGGTTCAGCACCTGGCCCTGAAGCTCCAGGTTGTCACGGAACTTCTTCTTCAGGTACTGGTCTGTGTTCTCCTTGCTGTGGTGGAAGAGAGCGGAAAGGAAAGGAACGTCACAACCCCAAAAACGCACCGCTGTGGAACTCCACCTATTTTCAACATTTTAATATGTCATTAATATACCTAAGAGATGTTGTGTGGACATGATAAAAAGGTTCACTTCATTCACTAAAAAAATACATGAATGCACATAGAAGTAGGACGTTTGGCATGGGGCATCCTGGCACATAGGGGTAAGTGGCAGAATACTTTTTTGGAGCCTGCTACAATCCTACTGTAAAATATCACTCACAACATCACCAAAAACACCCCCAAAACATGCTGTCCGCTTGACAAATACCTATCAAATGTGAATATTTCTCAGCACTTTAGAGTGGATATTAATTAGGGCTGTTGAATGATTAAAAATTTTAATCAAATTAATCGCAGCTTCAAAATTAATTTAATCATGATTAATCACCAATCGAACTATGTCCAAAATATGCATGTTTTCCTGTACAGGATTCCAACATTTAAAAAAGAAACAGAATCTGTGGGAAAAAAATAACCATTTATCTTTAAAACCGTGCTCTACCCATTTCTTTCAATGAGAAAATGCTCAGTGAGTTGAGTCAGTGTGCACATGAGTTAATTGTGTTAAATTTTTTAATCAGATTAATCAACAAAATTAATTTAATCCCATTAATTAACTATTTTCAACAGCCTTAATATTAATATACCTTAGAGATGTTGTGTGGACATGATAAAAAGCCCCCCCCCCCCCCCCCATTCTGTGTTTCCTAGAAATGGAGGACCAAAGAAATGTCACAGCGGGTAATCCATTAACATGGTGAAATACATCTTGATGACATCATCAAGTTGTATTTCACCATGTTAATGAGTTTTCTTTCAGAGCCCTTGAAAATGGGTGGAATGCCCCTTTAAAGGGGTATTCCACTTTCAAAAAGGTAAGTAGGCATGCTTGTGGAATGAGTAACACTACAAAAAGTGTGGGTTGCACCACACACCTATAAACGGTCGCAGCAGATTCGGTTTTATATATCTGCTGCGACCTAGGGAACAGTCGAATCTGTTCCCTAGGTCGAGGTCGCAAATGTTTTTCACCCCCTCCGCCAAAAGGCACTCAACGCGTATAGACATTTTGAGAACCAGTGGTCTAGTGCAGGGGTTTTCAACAGGTGGTCCGGGGACCACCAGTGGTCCCTGAGAGGGTTCCAGGTGGTCCCCAGCTAAGTTGGTTGACCAGATGTAACTCTTGAGAACGTAAAAATGAAACCAAATGGACCCTTGCGGGTCCATTTGGTTTCATTTTTACACTCTCAAGAGTTAAAATATTCATCATCTGAATTAGCCATTTTTGAATGTATGTTTTGCTTGTTTTGTTTCCCCAAATCCAGCCTGGAATTGTGGACGAAAGCAAAATGAATCTTTAGTTTTTTGCGGTCTGTGGGGCTAAAATGTCAATCTTAAATGGTGGTGTGTGGCTCAAATCCTGAATAAATGGTGGTCCCTGGGATGAAAAAGGTTGAAAACCCCTGGTCTAGTGGTGTAGCCGAGGCTGTGTGCGAAGTGAGCCGTGTTTTGTACCTGTATCCCTGGAGCTCCGTCTCCAGGTCCACCAGGTTGGGAGGCAGCCTGGACAGAGCTCCTCTCCTCCCGATGATCCACAGGCGGGCGTGGGGCAGCAGGGTTCCTCGGAGGAGGTTGACCACCACCGCGTCCAGGTGAGCCTCCTGGTTGATGTTGGTCACCTGCCGGCTGTCCTGGAACACCAGAGAGAGGGAGAGAGCAGGGCTTGACACTAACACTTGCCCGCTTGCCCGGGGCAAGTAAAAAAAAAATGGTGGGGCAAGTGAAGACTGCTACCTGGTTGCCCGATCGGGCAAGTGTGCAACATAGTGCACTATAACACAACACAAGATAAATTTGTCTTGAAGGTGGTCATTGCACTCTGCCTCTTTGTCTTTCCCTGCTTTCTAGCTATCCACAATTCCAGGCTGGATTTGGGAAACAAAACAGGCAAATTAACATCAAAATGACCATTAATCTTCTACATTCTCTAGTTGTGTAGACTTGGGGCTAATTAAGATGATGAATTTTAACTCTTGAGAGTGTAAAAATAAAACCAAATGGACCCGCAAGGGTCCATTTGGTTTCATTTTTACGTTCTGAAGAGTTACATCTGGTTAACCAACTTAACTGGGGACCACCTGGAATCCTCTCAGGGACCACTGTTGGTCCCCGGACCACGTGTTGAAAACCTGTGGTTTAAAGCACCCAAGTAGGAAGTAAACTTAAATGCAAAATTTACAATATATTTTGGGGGGCAAGTGACCATGATGACCTGAGGGCAAGTAGAACCTGACTTACACTTGCCCGATGGGCAAGTGCCTCGGAGACCTTAGTGTCAACCCCTGGAGAGGGACCAGCGTTATGATTAGGATCCCTGACTAATAAGATAAACACAGCTTAAAACATTATATACTTTTCCTATATAACTAAAATAAACAAATAAGAAAACCAATGGCATCTTATGTCTTTCATAAATAGAGAATATTTCACTCAACAGGAACTGCTCCTGGTGCAGGATGATGATGTCACATGTGATCTAGCTCTATAGAATCTATGGATGAACATGCTCTGTGACATTTATGAAAGAAATTAAGTATTGAAGGTGTTTTTATCTGCATGTTTTAGATATAGAAGTATAGTGTTTTTTTTTTGTTTGTCTTATTAGCCAGGGATCCTTTTAAGAGAATGTAGACGATTATGTTTGCATGTTTTGTTTCTGAAATCCAGCCTGGAACTGTGGACAAAAAACAAAAATAGTGTTGGAGTCTGTGGGTGCGGAAAAGGACTAAAATGGTGGCCTGTGGCTCAAAGGCTATATAAATAGTGGGCCCTGGTATCAAAATGGTTGTAAACCGCTGCTCTAAACGTGTGTGAGATCATGCAAACATAGTGCCTGTGTGTGTCAGTGATCTTGATTGCCTGCATCCTGCATCCAACAACGCAATTCATAGGTTTTGGATTTATAGTATAGTACTAGTATAGTACATTATAGTAGTGCATCCTGTGGCTGCTTTACTGTACTGTGCATCGTGTTCAGTAAACATAATACAAAAACGAAGAATCTAATGTGAGTAGTGGCTGCTACTAGTAACACCAGCAGCAAAACATGCTGTTCTGTTTGCAAAAAAAAAAAAAAAAATCTTTGCAAACAAAGTTTTCAGATGTGGAATTGTGTCTGTTTCCTTCAAGTATACACACACATATAAATAGAACCACATTATAGCCATATACTGTAAAATGAAATTGGAATTAAACCAATAAATTAGACCTCTCTAATGTACATAAAATACCACTATGTTTTCCTACTCAGCCTGTGTCTCAGAGGATGTGGACAGTTCAGAAACTTCTTCCAATGACATCATTCTGCAGATTTTGTGTTTTTGAAAAGATATTTATATTTTTATTATCGGACGATCGAACGATGGCTGCCATTTTTGCATTGCAACGATTCAGGAATACAAAGCCTGCAGTTTCTATTACCTTGGATTCCACCATTGATGATGTCATTGGAGGTTAGTTACTGAACTGGACCTATTATATCATACCTGGGCATTATGCGGCCCGGGGGCCAAAGACGGCCCTTTTGCTGACTCTGACCGGCCCGTGGACCACCAGTGGTCCTTGAGAGAATTCCAGTTAAATATGGAAAGTTGGTTAAACAGATGTAACTCTTTGAGAGCGTAAAAATATTCATCATGTGAATTAGCCCAAGTCTACACAACTAGAGAATGTAGCAGATTCATGGATATTTTGGTGTGTATGTTGGACTGTTTTGTTTCCCAAATCCAGCCTAACATTGTGGACAAAAGCAAAAGAAAACTTTAGTTTTGGGTTCTGTGGGGCTAAAATGTCATCAAATGGTCGTCCTCTGTGGCTCAATTTCGGAATAAATTGAGCGCCCTAGTGCCAAAATGGTTGGTCTTACCCTTACTTTTATCATGAAATTAAACTAATATTATGCAGACTTTAGCTCAGCCTTTAGTCTTGGCCCTCCACAATATTTTATGTATCTCATTTTGCTCCTTGGGAAAAATAATTTCCCAGCCTTGTATTATATGAATATACGTTGAACAGTGGTGAAGTGGTCCCCTGCGTCCCTGGACTCATTAGATTGAAAACCTATTTACATCACTGTGTGTGTGTGTGTGTGTGTGTGTGTGTGTGTGTGTGTGTGTGTGTGTGTGTGTGTGTGTGTGTGTGTGTGTGTGTGTGTGTGTGTGTGTGTGTGTGTGTGTGTGTGTGTGTGTGTGTGGGGGTTAGTGATTTATCGTAGAGCTCTGGGGTCTGAACGGCGGAGCGGGGTTGGGAAGGAGGCGGCTACTACTAGTAGGGCGGGGCAAAGGAAGTTTTACTGAGGTTATGGTTAGGGTTAGGTTAGGTTTAGGCATAGGTTTACTGAGGTTAAGTTTAGGGTTAGGATTAGGTTTAGGCATAGCCTAGTTTTATTGGGGTTGTGTCTTTATGGTTAGGGTTAGGTTAGGTTTAGGCATAGGTTTACTGAGGTTAAGTTTAGGGTTAGGATTAGGTTTAGGCATAGCCTAGTTTTATTGGGGTTGTGTTTAGGGTTAGGTTGGGGTTAGAGTTAGACGATGCTTTATGCGGTTACTAACCCTAAACATAACCTCAGTAAAACTATGCATCGCCCCGCCCTACTAGTAGTAGCCGGCGGATAAAACAAGCGCTCCTTCCCAACCCCGCTCCGCCGTTCAGACCCCAGAGCTCTACGATAAATCACTAACCGTGTGTGTGTGTGTGTGTGTGTGTGTGTGTGTGCGTGTGTGCGTGCGTGTGTGTGTGTGCGTGCGCGTGCCTAGGACACGTACTTTCCAGTCGATGGGCAGGTCCCACTCGTCGAAGCCGTCCATGATGATGATGTATTTACACTGGGGGTCCATCAGACAGTCCAGGGTGTTGCAGATCTTCAGGTCCCAGTGCAGAGCCCACATGAAGGAGCTCTCCTCCTTGTCCCGGAGACGTTTCAGCAGCCTGAAGGACAGCGGGATGACGAACTCGAAGTCCTGGTGAGGAGGACAGATGGACAACAGGTTTAAATATAATTTAACTCGAGAGCGTATTGACTAAACAAAGTACAACATTATCAATCTGGCGATCATTGCTTAACTCTTTCTGTACTGAACGCGTTTTGGTGTTTCAGCTATTGAAAAATAGCAGATCTACAAGCTCATATGAGCAATTCTTCTACAATTGTAGATTCTTGAAAATGAATTAATTCAGATGTTTAATTTCAACCCAACCCACCAGCAAAAAAAAAAGATTTTCCGCCAGGAGTTTTCCACTAATTTTGGTGCTAGGGGGGTCTGGAAAAAAGCGACAATTGCGCCAAGTTGGCAACACTGTCTGCAGCCAGGACCAACAGGCTGAAACTGTGGAGCTCCTGCACTCGAAAAAGTGAACCACTGATATAAAACCATAGCATTAGCCTGACTTCAGTCTGAATTGTCATTCCATTTCATTATTCAGACTAAAGTCGCTCTCTACTACAGCAGTTTCTGGGATGGGCGTGATCAAAGCAGCAGTCTTCACGGTGATTGGTTCATACCAACCCATATCAATATTGGGAGAGCAGGCGACGTTGTTGTCATTATTATGCTAATGCGGTAGCATTAGCATAATAATGACGTCGCTAACTAAACAAACACAGCCGACGAGCGTTACTAGCATGGGAACAAAAACAATGAAATATGTCGGATGATGATGTTTATAAAACCTAAAGCCTGACGCTTCATTGAAGAATAATGAAGTGAAACGAAGTGAGTGACAGGGCTGTTGGCCAATTAGGTGCTGGGCAGGTGCTGGGCATGGATTTCCAACCGACAAAAACGGCCCCAAAGACAAGGAAGCCAGTCCTTGAATCACAAAGAAAAAATAAGGTAGTATTTTTAAAGGTAGGGGAAGTGATTTCACTTTTGTCAGATATCACCCAAAAAATATTTTTTTCTGTTAAAATGCTCTATTATAAGGTGTAAACCACATATGGAGTTTCCCCCTCCCCCACGTTAGCAGAGGAGCTAATAAAAGTTCCCCAGGTCACCACAATTCTCCTCCAATCAGGAGAGAGCAGCAGGTTCACATAGTGTAGCTACTTTTGGGGGCCCCTAGTGCACCAGGCTGGTACTACACCATGAATTTATAATCACTTCCCCTACCTTTAAGGTGCTGGTTCAGGGCTGAGCCAGGCTACCATAACATTTGATTTAGTAGACATTTGCTCTCAGGTCTTAAATCAAGCCACCAGTGAAGCTCTCCAATGTTGAAGCAGGCGACCCTGTAGATTCATGAATAGTAAACCAGGGCTTGACCCGGGGCAAGCAAAAAAAAAATGGTGGGGCAAGTGAAGACTGCTACCTGGTTGCCCGATCGGGCAAGTGTGCAACTTAGTGCACTATAACACAACACAAGATAAATTAGTCTTGAAGGCAGTCATTGCACTCTGCCTCTGTGTCTTTCCCTGCTTTCTAGCTGTCCACAATTCCAGGCTGGATTTGGGAAACAAAACAGGCAAATTAACATACACATCAAAATGACCATTAATCTTCTACATTCTCTAGTTGTGTAGACCTGGGCTAATTAAGACGATATTTTTGAGGGGCAAGTGACCATGAGCTGAGGGCAAGTAGAACCTGACTTGAACTTGCCCGATGGGCAAGTGCCTCCGAGACCTTAGTGTCAACCCCTGTAAACCCTATGCAGCAGGAGTTTAACATTGAGCGTGGGTGCAGCATACTGTAAGAGTAATAAAATGAAATGATGGAGACCGGACTCGAGCGATAACGTGGTACTCGATTTGGTGTGTGTGCGCGTGTGTAACACGCACAAAATGCCTGTCCCGTTGAAAATGAACAAGTCAGGCGCTTTTTATCAAGCCCCGTGTGGAAGGATCTTAACTCAAAGAGTGCATTTGCAGTAGATCCACTGTACGTCTCTCTTACTATTATCAAATAATAGTTATGACCGGGGCTGTTGAAGTTGATCTACGTCGCTCTAAGTCGCTCGTTTGATACGATCCCATTGCTAGCGGCAGTGAGCAGTGATCGCCTCCTGCCAGCTGATGGACCCAAATAAGAGACGGACCGGAACTAACCGGAACTGTGTCTAACTTGTCCGACGGGAAACATGGACCGAAATATGACTTTTAGATGAAAATCACTGGCACTAGCTACCTAAAAAAAATATATGTAAAAGTGCTGGCATTCTAAGTGTTTCAGTCAGAGCACGATTGAGCTTGCGCGAAGTCAACAGTAAAATCCAAAATGACGCATAGCGTTAACTCAAGGACTGCCGATCTCGCGGTCCTCGTTGACTTCCCGTTAGATCACGCATGCCGGTCACGACGACGGCTCGTATCACAACGAAATGTAGATTTCATTCTTTAATCCAACTATTAGTCCGAGTGCATCGTCTGATAATGATCCCGTTGCTGACTTTCATTTGGAACAGAATTGCCGCGACAACTTGTTTTGTTTGTCCCATTTGCACCCATTCAATCCAATGCATTCAAAAGCCTCTCCTCGGATTCCGGGGCTGGTTGTCGTTTGCGCAGGGGTAAATCAACTAGGGCTATACGTCACTTCCTGATTTTTGACCCGGAACTTTTTGCTCAGATCGTCAGAGGACAGGTTAGTCAAGACACCAGAAATAAGCATGACGGCACCCCCCTCCTGTTTAGGCGATCTTGGGCTTCAAAATAAGGTTTTTTTTTACCGATTTGACTGGTTTGAGCCGTGGCAATGGGGAGAAAACAACGAAGATGCGCCCGCAGTCGATGTGTTAACATACGTACATACCCTGTTGACCTTCTCGTCTGCCCAGTCCAGCATGAACTTCTTGGCCAGCACGCTCTTGCCGACCCCGGGGACCCCCGTGGTGGTGACCACGCGGACCGGCTGGCCCTTGGCGTTCTTCTGGCGGAACAGGTTGTTGGCGGAGATCAGGGTGTGTGGCGGCGGCAGCGGGGGAGGCGGGTGGTTACCCGGGTAGCTCCGGTACTCATGCCAGGGGTCCACGCCGCCGGGGCACTGCCGGTAAGAGGGGGTCAGGGTTGTTTTAGTTTTTAGTTTATGTATTAGCACATGTAAAAGATAAAACAAGATACATAGTTGAATATGAATGTGCTGGAGAAGTTAGAAGCCCAGAGGATTATCGAGAACTTCCCCATACATTTATACATACGAGTCCGACAGATAAAATAGTCCGATAGATAAAATTAGATTGCCGAGTAACATAAGAAGTGAATATCAGCATTGGAAGAAAAAAAAAGATTGGAAGCCACTTTACTTGGGAGGGTTTTTCATAGCAGCCCACTATTTATTCAGAATTTGAGCCAGGGATCACCATTTGATGACATTTTAGCCCCACAGACCCCCAAAACTAAAGATTTATTTTGTTTGTGTCCACAATTCCAGGCTGTATTTGGGAAACAAAACAGTCAAACATACAGATCAAAATGACCATTAAAGATGGGGTGCCGTGATTTTTGTATTTTTTCCAATTTTGTACGTGTTTAAGAGGTGACAGTATGTAAATAGACCCCTTGGTGTTTTTTTATGTGCAATGATGTCTTCCCTTTGCATTTAGGGTTTCCTCATGGGAGCTGAACCTTTCCAGTCAAACGTGCCAATGAAAAAAACTTCTATATAGTGACATCACCTGCTCAGCCCCTCCCCTAACTCCTCCTCCTTTATCTTGCAACTAAAGCTGTGGGTATGGCTTCAGTTCAGGTGGATCTCCACCTAGCCTGGCCTAACCCGAAATGATTTTGGCCTAGGGGGGCGGGGTGCCGTGGGATCCACACGGCAGATCGAGCTGATCTGATTTGATCTCACAAACATGTCGTCATCCCCGGCCCCTCCCGCGCCCGTCCACTGCTGTTCTACGTCACATCATTTAGAGCGACACCCACCCCGGAAGGTTGACTCCTCCCTCTAGGCCACTGTATGTAACAAGTTAATCCAGGCTTTCCGTTTTCGCGCAACGTGAACAAAAATGAAAGCCTGGGTGTCGAGGCTAATCTCCACCCATCACCACCCACCAGGCAAACCAGGCATACTTAATGAACTGGTAGGGTGGAATCATAAAAATGACAGTTAAACAAACACTGTACGCTTTTTGGGAAAAAATCTTACTTTTTATATAACATTAATACCTGATGATCATGTTTTACGGTAGAAAAAAATCATGGCACTCTATCTTTAACCTTCTACATTCTCTAGTTGTGTAGACTTGGGCTAATTCACATGATGAATATTTTAACTCTTAACTCTTGGTTTCACTTTTATGCTCTTAAAGAGTTACCGTACATCTGGTTAACCAACTTTCCACCATTTAGCCTGGGGACCACCTGAAACTCTCTCAAGGACCACTGGTGGTCCCCGGACGACCGCTCTACAGTCTTCACCGGAAACAGCCAATCGACCCAGCTCAGCACACGTTGCAATATGGATCGTTGCAAATATGGATCCTGGGGTTCAAGTGGTTAATTTTAATAAGTAATCCAAAATGGCTGCGCCAACCTGTGTGGAGAACTCTGCCTCCACGTAGATGTCGTTGAGCCGCTCCTGCTTCCCGGCCATGGGGACCCCCTCACGGATGATCTTAAAGGCATGCTTCAGGTCCTTCCTGAGCCTCCAGCGAACGTGGGCTGTAGGGGTGGGCAAAAAGTAATAGTCGATATGCCAATATATTGCAACGCTTAATGCCATGATATAAATATCGAATCGCCATGTTCAAAATTGATGTTTTTCATGTATTTGTTCATGTCAGAAATACAATGCAGCCTGATGACTGGCGTTATCAGGCTGCATTGATGTGTATGATTGAACTTTTTCTTATCCATATTGTTTAAAATTGCTTTAAAATGTTATTTAAAACTTGTGGTGAAACACAACTTGATGACATCATCAAGTTGTGTTTGGACCTTTTTTTCTGAGGGCGTACATGGAACCAAATGGAACCAAATGGACCCATTTGGGTCCATTTGGTTTCATTTCACGCTCTCAAGAGTTACAGATCTATAAGGGTCCATTTGGTTACCAATGGTCCTTTCTAGGAGGAGAAGAAGGAGGACTCTATCATAGGAGGAAAAATGTCAACCAATTTCGCTCCAACTCACCAGCAAAAAAAGCACCAGATTTTCCGCCAGGAGTTTTTCCCACTAAGTGGAAACCCCCCCTAGGGGGGGGTCTTCAAAAAAGCTAAATATAGCGACAAATGCACCAAGTTGACAACACTAATATAAGTGGCTGTGGTGGTTGGCGATTGCTTACATTTGATGCATTTCAACTCCAGGTCGTGATACATCTGGTCCAGCTTCATGGATTTGAACGTATCGATGGCTTTGATCACGGCCTCCTCGTGCCCTGGAATGACAACAACACATGGTCATGAACCCAGACACAACGGGAAGGAACCTCTTCTGGCATTTTGACCCTTTCTGTACTGTACTGTAATGCTTTCTGGTGTTTTGGTGTTCTATTTTTATTTTTTTTATCCCACAATTTTGCAACCCATTTTTTCACCCAGTGCCAATTCCTAATGTGATCCTGGGCTCTACACACCCTCCACCAACCTGGGGAGGCAGCGGGCTGGCCTCATGCTTCCTTCAATGCATGAGGAGTCCATGCTTCCTTCTTTTCACCTGACAGGGGGGAGTTTCCCTGGTTGGACGTTATTCCAACCAGTTCCAGTCCACTCCATCAGGCGCCCCGGCTGGCCAGAGGGAGGCAGTCTAGAGCTCAGGATTACTGCATGTTTTTGTGGGTTAATTTGGTTCCATTTGTACGCTCTCAGAAAAAAAGAAGTGTCTATAGAAATCCATTAACATGATGACATACATCTTGATGATGCCATCAATATGTGTTTCTTCATGTTTTTGTGTTTTTTCTTCAGACCTCCATTTCCAGGAAACACAGAATGGGGGGAAACATTTTTTATCACGTCCACACAACACCTCTAGGTTATACTAATGACATTAGAATGTTGAAAATGGGTGGAAATCCCCTTTAAAATGCTTCAATCTGGTGCACTTTGAGATCAATAATATATAGATCAATATATAATCAATACAAATAAAGCTTTATTAATGCAAGCTTTCAGTGGGCTTTCAGTGGACTTTTGGCCCCACTACAATTGTCCCCCTTTTCCCCACGTGTCTACGCCCGTGCTTCCATCCACAGGGTGTGTTTGTTTTCTTTTTTTATATATATATATTTTTTTAGCCCACGATTTTGCAACCCATTTTTTCACCCAGTGCCAATTCCTAATGTGATCCTGGGCTCTACACACCCTCCACCAACCTGGGGAGGCAGCGGACTGGCCTCATGCTTCCTTCAGTGGATGAGGAGTCCATGCTTCCTTCTTTTCACCTGACCTGGGGGAGTTTCCCTGGTTAGATGTAGCGCGTGGAAGGAACACGTTATTCCAACCAGTTCCTGTCCCCTCCATCAGGCACCCCGGCTGGCCAGGGGGAGGCAGTTTAGAGTCCAGGATTACAGCATGTTTTTGTGAGGGTATCTACCCTAGGGGACACGGGGAGAACATGTGAGGGTATCTACCCTAGGGGACACGGGGAGAACATGTGAGGGTATCTACCCTAGGGGACACAGGGAGAACATGTGAGGGTATCTACCCTAGGGGACACGGGGAGAACATGTGAGGGTATCTACCCTAGGGGACACAGGGAGAACATGTGAGGGTATCTACCCTAGGGGACACGGGGAGAACATGTGAGGGTATCTACCCTAGGGGACACAGGGAGAACATGTGAGGGTATCTACCCTAGGGGACACGGGGAGAACATGTGAGGGTATCTACCCTAGGGGACACGGGGAGAACATGTGAGGGTATCTACCCTAGGGGACACAGGGAGAACATGTGAGGGTATCTACCCTAGGGGACACGGGAGAACATGTGAGGGTATCTACCCTAGGGGACACGGGGAGAACATGTGAGGGTATCTACCCTAGGGGACACGGGGAGAACATGTGAGGGTATCTACCCTAGGGGACACGGGGAGAACATGTGAGGGTATCTACCCTAGGGGACAAAGGGAGAACATGTGAGGGTATCTACCCTAGGGGACACGGGGAGAACATGTGAGGGTATCTACCCTAGGGGACACGGGGAGAACATGTGAGGGTATCTACCCTAGGGGACACGGGGAGAACATGTGAGGGTATCTACCCTAGGGGACACAGGGAGAACATGTGAGGGTATCTACCCTAGGGGACACGGGGAGAACATGTGAGGGTATCTACCCTAGGGGACACGGGGAGAACATGTGAGGGTATCTACCCTAGGGGACACGGGGAGAACATGTGAGGGTATCTACCCTAGGGGACACGGGGAGAACATGTGAGGGTATCTACCCTAGGGGACAAAGGGAGAACATGTGAGGGTATCTACTAGTGCTGTATAGTTGGACTAATTCTGGCCTTCGAACGTTCGCTGGGAATTATAGGGCGAGCTTCGAACGTTCGCTAAAAAATAAAGCAGCATGCCACACCCCCCCCACACCCCCACCCCCCCCCCACCCCCGCGGCGCGCGTCTACTAACTCTTAAAATGTTGTGGATGTTGCCATCGGTAGATAGGCTACGTTTTCTACTGCCCTGAGATGTGATTGACATCTGTGAATACATCAGTCATGACACCGCTCTCCTTTTCTCTCCTTTCTGATGAGACTGATCCGACACAGCCACGGGTAACACGCTGTTTGGATTGCCAAAACATGCTGTCCATCGGCTCGTTTAATTATTTGTTTGCTGTGAACGACTACGCGTCTATTAGGCCTATTGTATGTATAGGCTTAAGCCTGCTGCCCACCAGCCTGCTCTGGTGGTCAGTGAACCCTAAGACCAACCTTACAAAAAGGCTGGTTTAATTATTTGTTTGCTGTGAACGACTACGCG
Source organism: Benthosema pterotum (assembly GCA_039105355.1). Classification (NCBI taxonomy): domain Eukaryota; kingdom Metazoa; phylum Chordata; class Actinopteri; order Myctophiformes; family Myctophidae; genus Benthosema; species Benthosema pterotum. The sequence goes on along the minus strand of CM076966.1, from coordinate 18,117,152 downwards.
TCTATTAGGCCTATTGTATGTATAGGCTTAAGCCTGCTGCCCACCAGCCTGCTATGGTGGTCAGTGAACCGTAAGACCAACCGCTCAGCGTGCAGCTCTGTAGAGTACAGACGGAGTTGCGCAAACTCCGTTCACTTCCTAGAGCCAGTCTAATGGCGGATCGCCTACATAGACTTCTATTGAGAATGGGACACCTTCAGTGAAAACAATGCATTTCTAACTGCAGTAACAGCGCGTTTCACAGCGAGTTTCTGACCCCTCAATGTCGCAGATCTACTAGATGGGGGGAAAAGTTAAATAAATAAATAAATGCGAATGGTTCGGCACCATTAATATTCGTTCGCGTGGCGACCTTAGCGAGCGAATGGTTCGAATCCCGAGCTTCGGTATACAGCCCTAGTATCTACCCTAGGGGACACGGGGAGAACATGTGAGGGTATCTACCCTAGGGGACACGGGGAGAACATGTGAGGGTATCTACCCTAGGGGACACGGGGAGAACATGTGAGGGTATCTACCCTAGGGGACACGGGGAGAACATGCAAACTCCACACAGAAAGGCCCTTTCACCAACCCCGCCTCGGGTATGGGCACTGATGATGCGGAGGAGCAGACACGCGCCAGCACTCATAGTTTTGGTGTTCTAAGCATTATGTTATACTTTAGCTATTGAAAAATAGCAGATCTACAAACTCACAGCGCGCCACCGAGCTATCGTGCATGATGATACAGATAGGCTACTGTAAATATCGGACCTGTAGCTGCCCTGCGACATGAACAAATGCGATGGGAGTCTATATACTGTATTTACATTTTGGCCAGGGACGTGCGGAGAGTCTCCTTTGTAGAAATATAACTTACATATTTTTAACCTTTATTTAACCAGTAAACAAACACATTGAGACAGTGTCTTTTTAAGTTAACAACGCTCCCATCGGCAGACCAGAGCTCTTCAAATGCGCTATAATGCGTGTCCAGTGCTTTTCCAAGTCTTTTCGCCAGCTGTTTCCATGCCTCGTTTGCGGATTAGGCTCTTTTGATACACTCCAAAATCCGCCACCTTTCAGCGGAAACTTTTTTTTTTTTTTTTTTTGCGCAAGATGGGAACTCATTCGCATTTTGAGGTGTTTCCATTCAACATTCTCTTCGCAAGAGCCGTTTTTACGCAAAAAACGGCTTATGGAAACCTGGCTAGTGTCTGTGGTGACTGAGAGCTTCCATCCACAGGGTGTGTTTGTTTTCTGACCTCGTGTCTCCATCATGTAGTCCACTATGTCCAGAGAGTCGTACACCTCATGGCCGTTGGTGATGACGTGTCTGACGAAGGTGTCCAGCTGGGGGCGGGTCAGAGCCTGCAGCGCCGTGTGCACGGTCTGCAGAGAGAGAGACGGGACGGTTGACACTAAGGTCTCGGAGACACTTAGCCCATCGGGCAAGTGCAAGTCAGGTTCTACTTGCCCTCAGCTCATAATCACTTGCCCCCCAAAAATATGTTGTAAATCTTGCAGATGTAACTCTTGAGAACGTAAAAATGAAACCAAATGGACCCTTGCGGGTCCATTTGGTTTCATTTTTACACTCTCAAGAGTTAGAATTCATCATCTTAATTAGCCCAGGTCTACACAACTAGAGAATGTAGAAGATTAATGGTCATTTTGATGTGAATGTTAATTTGCCTGTTTGTTGCCCAAATCCAGCCTGGAATTGTGGACAGCTAGAAAGCAGTGAAAGACACGGAGGCAGAGTGCAATAACTGCCTTCAAGACTAATTTATCTTGTGTTGTGTTATAGTGCACTAAGTTGCACACTTGCCCGATCGGGCAACCAGGTAGCAGTCTTCACTTGCCCCAGTGAGTGAGTGAGTGAGTGAGTGAGTGAGTGAGTGAGTGAGTGAGTGAGTGAGTGAGTGAGTGAGTGAGTGAGTGAGTGAGAGAGAGAGAGACACCCAGGTTCATGTGAATTATGAACTCAAGGCAAAATGGTGAATCAAACAGAGCGCCCAAGTCCTGACGGCACTTGCAGTGCTGCCAACTGCCAAAATCCAAAGTACACTAGTGGCCACTTCCAAAATGCACTAGTGGCCACTTCCAAAATCGCCGCGTTCATGCGGGCGTTTATCGTTGCCGTCTGGAAATCCCTTTATAGCAGTGTTGTTTGTTTGAGAATATTTTGACTTAGTCTTAGTCTTTTGAGTAACAAACATTTAGTCTTTAAGTCCCATTTAGTCTTCTGAAAGTCATTTTTTTAGTCTAGTCTTAGTCGACGAAATATCAACATTGATTTAGTCTTAGTCTCAGTCTTAGTCTTTTTTTAGTCTTAGTCTTTTTTAGTCTTGTCTTTCAGTCTTAGACATGGTAGTTTAGTCTTACATACAAATGCATTGTAAGTTTCTACATATATGTTATACAGATTTATAGTTTTTAGTATGAAAGATGTCTCGTTTTATTTATTTGTATAAAATGACTGCGTTAGTAAGTCCCTTTCTTGAAAACGTATGCAATCTATATTGCAGATATGTTCACATACTTAAAAAGAAAGAAAAAGAAGTTAAAAATGTTTCCCATTTCCATTAGTCTTACGTTATGATTTAGTCTTTTAGTCCCAATTTGTCTTCTGAAATTCATTTTTGTTAGTCTAGTCTTAGTCGACTAAATATCAAAAACCTTAGTTGACTTAGTCTTTAGTCTTAGTCAACAAAAACAACACTGCTTTATAGTATCCATCACCCACCTTGAATAAGTATGGCATGCACAGTATTACTGGGTTTAGACTACCGTAATTTCCGGACTATAAGCCACTACTTTTTTCACTTGCTTTGCGGCCAATCTGTGGATTTTTACAGCTAACGGCCACCAACGGTGCTCTAACACAGGGCTTTTCAACAGGTGGTCCCTGAGAGGGTTACAGGTGGGGCTCCCAGACTAAATGATGGAAAGTTGGTTAACCAGATGTAACTCTTTGAGAGCGTAAAAATGAAACCAAATGGACCCTAGCGGGTCCAGTTGGTTTCATGTTTACCATCTGTTCACCATCTAAATTAGCACCACTTAATTAAGAAGTCATAGGTCATGGTCATTTCTATGTTTTGCCTGTTGTGTTTGCTGAATAAATAGTGGGCCCTGGTATCAAAAAGGTTTGAAAACCACTGCTCTAACATGAAGCTTGTTGCCTGGTGCGGAGTATAGTCAGGTGCGGCTTATACAAGGAAAAAAAAAAAACAGTATTTTGCCCCAATTTTAGCTGGTGTGGCTTATATTCAGGTGCGGCTTATAGTCCAGAAATTACCCACCTTGAATAAGTATGGCATGCACTGGGTGCAGCTTTCATCCAGACAGTGTATTACTGGGTTTAGACTAGTACCGTAATTTCCGGACTATAAGCCGCACCAGCTAAAATTGGGTCAAAACACTGATTTTTTCCTTGTATAAGCCGCACCTGACTATAAGCCGCACCAGACAACAAGCTTCATGTTAGAGCAGTGGTTTTCAACCTTTTTGATACCAGGGCCCACTATTTATTCAGCATTGACAACATTTTCACCCCACAGAACCCAAAACTAAGATTTCGTTTTGTCCACAATTCCAGGATGGATTTTCGCAAACACAACAGGCAAAACATAGATATCAAAATGACCATGACTTATGACTTCTTAGGACGGGAATCCATATTTGGATCCTGCATGTACAGTATTCAAATTAAGGGATCAAGCAGTCCACGAAGTGGACTTGATCCCTTCTTGTTAAGGGATCAAGCAGTCCACGAAGTGGACTTGATCCCTTCTTGTTTTTGTCTCTTTTTTCCTCCTTCCGCCAAAAATAGCTGTTCTGGCTGAACCGTGCAGTCGGTTTTCGCGAAAATTGGTTATCTGGTAGAGGGTGATGCCAAACGGTGATGATGCGAAGCCTGTGACCACTGGTCAAATGGTGGCGCTATAGCACTCAACTGAAATTGCAAACTTTAAACACTCATAACTCATGAACTGCTCGACTCTCAGAAATGTAACTTATATTCACTTATGCGTCTGCTTATGCCGAACAACTTTTGTATTCTGACTTTTGACCTCTGACCTTTAGATGAACCGCCATCTTGAATTATATGTAAAACAGTTAAAATGTCTCTTCTCCTACAATCTTTGATCAAAATGCATAACAATGACCTACACATGAACTTTGAAGCCATACAAACATGAAATGGGTGTGAATTTTGTTTTCAGTGAAAAAAATGATGTTTTTACGAGCCAATGAAAATTGCTTGTTTGTGATAATTCTTCTATTATCCCTAATCTACACATGCAAAGTAATCTGTTTATGAGATTTTACAGTTTGGTAGAGGGGGATGCCAAATAGCAGCAAAACCAGTCTTACTCCAATTGCTCAAATGGGGGCGCTATAACAATTCTTTGAAACTGAAACATTTGAAAAACCATAACTCGGGCCTCGCTTGGCCAAAAATCATGGGACTTGTTTCTACATGTTCCTTGATTCATGTGGAACACATCTGTAACATTGACCGGTAAGCTCCACCCCCAGAGTGTCTGCCATTTTAAGCAGTTTGAAAAATGCTCATGCCTGATTTTCTAGCTGGATTTTTGATTTGCACAACAAATGTGGTTTGTTGTACAAACCGGTTTGCATTTTTTTGTACACACCATCACTGTGTTTGTGTGTGGACGTAAAGTACTTCTGTGGCCTGCCGCACCGAGGACAGCCATCGTCAGTGTGTTAATCTCGCGTTAATTTTTTTGACGCCATTAACGCACGGCTGTGTTAACACGAGATTAATGCATTAATGCGTTAACGCATTAACGTGTTAACGCCAACACCTTTAATATATATAAATATATGTGGGGTTTTTTTCAGGCTAGCTAGATTGCATTGCATTGTGGGTCCTTTAGGTCCTCTCACAGGTGGGTTTACCAAAGATAGTATATAGCATGAGAATACACATTTTGAACCCTGCTCTGCTCCAACAATTGCATGACATATATAAGTTCAGTGTTCCATCTTTCTATGGCTTATTTGTGCATATTGTTTAAAACTCAATGTAATGGTAATGGCACCAACTCAGTGGTCTTGTGGTTAGAGTGTCCACCCTGAGACTGGGAGGCCCGGGTTCAATTCCCAGCTGGGTCATACCCCAACATTCTAGTCTACCAGTAAGAGTTAAATATATATATAATATATATATTTGCATGACACCTGCTACATGAGAACTTTGGCCCTATCCGGACAAAACTTCAGAAGCAAATTTGTTTTTATCAAAAAATGACGTTTTTATAAGCCAATGAAAGTTGCTCGTTTGTGAAGAGTCTTCTTCTGCTTGTTTCTCTCTGGCAACACTGGAGCAATTACATTGTGCCAGATTGTGTGAGAGGAATAAGCATGTGGAACTTATTTCCATTTGTCACTTTGACCACTAAGCTCCACCCTCGGACTGCTGAATTGTGCATATTGTTCATATTGCTTACTGCTTGGTGGCGTGTTGTTGGGTTGTTTCATTGATGACAACAACTAAGCAAATCATTGTGCCTGGATAGCTCAGTCGGTAGGGTGCCTGACTTCGGAACACAAGATTGAAGGTTCAAGTCCCACTGCTGACAATACAAAGTCTGAGTCTCCAAAAACCCTGCTGTGTTTCCACAATCACATGATGTATTTCTTCCATGTTTCTATGGCTTATTTGTGCATATTTAAGGAGCGGTAGTGGCTCAGAGGTAGAGTAACCGGATGGTAACCACAAGGTTGCCGGTTCGATCCCGGGCTCCTGCAGAGTTAGTGTCGATGTGTCCCTGTCCCACTGCCATCAGTGTATGAATGTGTGTGTGAATGGGTGAATGTGATGCACAATCTATGGAAAGCGCCTTGGATAAAGGCGCTATATAAATGCACCATTTACCATTTACCAAGCAGTCCACTGAATGTGTGTGTTGTTTCCAGTACGTCTTGTGTCTGTTGGGTAGCCTCATTGGTAGAGCGCATGACTTGGAAATGAGAGTTCCTGGGTTCAAATCCCGGCACGGACACCTAGTAATATGAGTCAATCATGCACAATCTCATGTGGTCTTCTACATCTAAGTTCATGGTTCTATGTGTAACCCAGGGTAAAACTCAATGTAATGGTGGTTGTCACCATTCGGCCATGTTGTGTTTTGTCACTATTCGTGTTTTGTCACTACTTCGGAACACAAGATTGAGGGTTCAAGTCCCACTGCTGACAATACAAAGTCTGAGTCTCCAAAATCACATGATGTATTTCTTCCATGTTTCTATGGCTTATTTGTGCATATTTAAGGAGCGGTAGTGGCTCAGAGGTAGAGTAACCGGATGGTAACCACAAGGTTGCCGGTTCGATCCCGGGCTCCTGCAGAGTTAGTGTCGATGTGTCCCTGTCCCACTGCCATCTGTGTATGAATGTGTGTGTGAATGGGTGAATGTGATGCACAATCTATGGAAAGCGCCTTGGATAAAGGCGCTATATAAATGCACCATTTACCATTTACCAAGCAGTCCACTGAATGTGTGTGTTGTTTCCAGTACGTCTTGTGTCTGTTGGGTAGCCTCATTGGTAGAGCGCATGACTTGGAAATGAGAGTTCCTGGGTTCAAATCCCGGCACGGACACCTAGTAATATGAGTCAATCATGCACAATCTCATGTGGTCTTCTACATCTAAGTTCATGGTTCTATGTGTAACCCAGGGTAAAACTCAATGTAATGGTGGTTGTCACCATTCGGCCATGTTGTGTTTTGTCACTATTCGGCCATGTTGTCACTAATGACAGTTCACAGCTCAGTTCACCACTCACTCACAGCTCACCAATCATTTACTCATTCACCAAATCCGTGGCCTTGTGGTTAGAGTGTCCGCCGGGGTTTGATTCCCGGCCGGGTCATACCAAAGGCTCTAAAAACGGGATCCAATGCCTCCCTGCTTGGCACTCAGCATCAAGGGTTGGATTGGGGGTAAGACCCTGTGTCATACTAGCGTCATGTCCAGAGGGTGTACTTGTACATCAAGCTGCCTCATGCTACAGAAACAGGAGATAGGCACCTGCCCTATGGGCCTCATGGCTGGGCAAGGCTGTTTGACTGTCACTATTCGGCCATGTTGTCACTAATGACAGTTCATAGCTCAGTTCACCACTCACTCACAGCTCACCAATCATTCACTCAGTCACACCAGATTACAATGTGAGTCAGTCTCACACATAATTACCTGATGTATTTCTGAAGTTCAGGCTCCCATGTTTCTATGGCTTATTTGTGCGTATTGTTCTTACTCCTTATTGCTGCTTGCTTGATCCCGTTTTATTGCTGCTTGTACAGCTATATTATTCAATTTGTTTTTATGCTGATATATAAATATCAAAATAAAATAAGTTTTTCAAAAACCTTAGGTCAGGCCTAAATGGGTTAAGTGGTGCTAATTTAGATGATGAATATTTTAACTGAAATGAAATGAAACCAAATGGACCCTTGCGGGTCCATTTGGTTTCATTTTTACACTCTCAAGAGTTACATCTGGTTAACCAACTTTCCATCATTTAGGTTGGGGACCACCTGGAACTCTCTCAAGGACCACTGGTGGTCCCCGGACCAGCTGTTGAAAATCCCTTCTTTATAGTATTCATCACCCACCTTGAATAAGTATGGCATGCACTGCTCCGGGTGCAGCTTCCCAGGCTGCAGGGCCTCCTCTTCCTCCTCCTGGGGTCCGTCTGGTTCCACGGGGGGTGGAGGCTCCGGGGAGTCGGCCATGTACTCCTCCTCCATGTCCTCTGGTTCCTCCAGTTCCTCCACCTCCTCCAGGTCATCAAAGTTCCTGGAAGGAAGGGCAGGGGTTGAGCTACCAGTTAACCCTGTCCACAAACACAGGCCAGGACGCTAGTCTGTGTGGACAAGGGTCCATTTGGTTTAATTTTTACGTTCTCATCCAGAGTTATAAGAGTTCTCAAGAGTTACATCTGGTTAACCAACTTAGCTGGGGACCACCTGGAACCCTCTCAAGGACCACTGGTGGTCCCTGGACCAGCGGTTGTAAACCTCTGATCTACATAGATCAGGGGTGTCCACACTTTTTTGACTTGTGAGCATCTGGAGCTAGAGTCTGGTTTTTGACTGTAGGTGGTTTCTCTGAGGGTGCCTGGAGTCATATGCCATGAGCATTTTTGTTATCAATCCCTTAAACCATTGTGTCCTGATCAGATTCTAGTTTCTGATGCTAGATTCTAGCTCACAGCTCTAGATTCTAGTTCCTCGTGCTAGATTCTAGTCCCCCACGGTAGATTATAGTTCCTCTCAGTCAATTGTAGTTTCTGAAGTTAGATTCCAGTTTCTGACACTAGATTCTAGTTCCATGACACTAAATTCTAGTTTGTGACACTAAATTCTAGTGCCTGGTGCGAGATTTTATTTTTTCCTGGAAAAATCTCTTTCTGTGTCAGTGATGCTTAACATATTTCATAGGAAGGACCCCCAGAAATATCTATTATTTAGCCGCAGAACCTCATCTAAAAACATGTTGTTCTAGGGATCCCCCCAGAAGCAAAGATTTGAGTTAAAAATGTTTGCTTCCGAAATAATGTATTCAAAGATTTGGACCACATTTTCACAATTTTTCAAAAATAGCAGAACTACAAGCTCGTATCATATGAGCTTGTAAATCTGCAATTTTTTCAACAGCGAAAACAATAAAACGCGTTCAGTACACAAAAGTAAAAAAGTAATTCTACCAAAATAGAGTTTCATGGTATTTCATGCAACAAACTTTGAACAGGTATCCTATAACTCATGCCTATGAACTCTGCTCTTCTCCATCTCCCACCATTATGAATTATGCTCAGCAGGCCTCCAGTGGTCCTTGAGTATTACCATTTTTTTAATTAGTCTTCTCTCTCTACCTGTACTTCAACTCCAACTAGAAAGGCAGTTCCTGCAGAAACTGCGAGGGCTCGCCAAAACGCCGCAATGTATGTCGTGTGCAGCAGAAAGTATATTAAAGCTAAAAAAAAAACAGTACACTGAGTGAAAAGTAAAAAAGGTGAAAAGTAAAATGGTGATTAAATGCATAAAGCTGAACATGATGATCTTTGAAAAAGTGAAAAAGTGGAAAAAAGTTTTAAAAAAAAAATAAAAAAATGAAAAGGTGAAAAAAGTTAAAATAATGATAAAAGTTTGATACAAGCATGAATCACTGCATAATGCTGAAGGTTTAAAGCTAGCATAAGTAATGCTGATGTCCCAATACGGCATTGGTAAAATGACAGATCAGCCCCTATTTGTCACATGAAAAGTATAAATATCGGCCTATCACTACTGGCAAATATGCAAGTCTAACCACACAGAGGTAAGGGGTTGGCTCTATGGTATGGTCACGTGTACGTTTGAGCAAATAGGCGTCTCGTTCACCCGTAGCATTGGTAGCCAATGGGAGTGGCAGTACTCTCTATTATAGAACTCTAGTCCCACCACTAGTGCCCCATGACTACATTCTTTACCTGGTATCGAAGACATCAGCTCCAGGGGGTTTGGTCTGCTGTGTGGTCTGAGTAAAGATGGTCTCTGGATAGTCAACGCAGTTCAACTTCACCCTGCAAGACACGGCACACCAAAGGCAAAGATTTGAAATGGTAAATGGTGCTTTTACAGTATATACTGTAGCACCTTTATCCAAGGCGCTTTACATACGGTAGCTTGTGCATCACATTCACCCATTCACACACACATTCATCCACTGATGGCAGTGGAAACCACGCAAGGTACCAGTGGGGTTCAGTGTCTTGCTCAAGGACAATTCGACAGTAACTCTGCAGGAGCCCGGGATTGAACCGGCAACCTTGCAGTTACCATACGGTGACTCTACCCCTGAGCCACTGCCGCCCCGTTTTACATCACACTAAAAACATTTGCACAGAATTAATTTTATAGGACAACCACTGTGTAAAAAACTACCACATTGTATCTTCTGGCCAACTATAGGTAATCATGCATGCACAATATAATCGGTAACATAATCTGAAATCAGTAATATCGGCCATAAAAATGCCGGAATGGTCTGATAATAATACAGATTAATACAGATTAGGAAACTTGACTGTTAGCGACATCTCTAATTTTAACGTCAGTCATTATGGTGGGTCTTGGAGGGACAGCGATATTTTCTGAGGTGCTACTTCATAAAACGGTTGGGAACAAACGGTTTAAACCCTGTCAAAATTGTCAGATTAGTCAGTGAAATTAGTTCTCTGCTTTTGACCCATCTCTTGGAGCGGTGAGCTGCAGCATGCATCACGCTCAGGAATCACTAGTTGATTTTACCCCCAATCCATCCCTTTGATGCTGAGTGCCAAGCAGGGAGGCATTGGGTCCCATTTTTACAGTCATTGGTATGACTCAGCCGGAAATCGAACCCCGGCCCCCCAGTTGAGGTTTTATTTTATTTTTTTAACCACAAAAACAATAACAACAACAACCACTACGGTAGTGTAACTGACCCTGCCATGGCGGTGCTGGTTATGGCAGGGAGAGCCAACTCATCGTCCTCAGTGAACTCTACAATAGACTCCTCATCACTCTTCATGGAGCCGTAGCTGGATGGAGGCCTCTGGGCCCTGTGAACAACACACACATGCACGCGCACACATGCGCACACACGATTCAATTTCAATTTAAATGGCTTTATTGACATGCAAAACATACGTTTACATTGCCAAAGCAAGAACATAACAGCAAGAAATGCAATATAACATGTTATAACTTGTTTTACATATCCCTTGGACATGAAAAACACCTTACATATGTCAAACTCAAGGCCCGGGGGCCAAATCAAATTGAATTAGTATTAGAACTGGCCCTCTGGTATATTTCACACTCCATGATAAGAAATGAATGCGACTAATTGTTTTACATCCTCAACTCAGTCTCATTTAGTGTCTCAATTAATTATGAAAGCAACACTTGGTGAGGATCATAGAAGAAAAAAAAAATCCCCAAAAAAGAGCAGGTGTTCACGTCTCATAGCGTGCCACCGAGTGGCGCACTATGAGACGTGAACACCTGCTTTTTTCATTAAAACTTAAAACAGTTTTTAATGCAAGCAGTTTTATCGTTACAATTTTAAGAGACATTGATTTTTGAAGGGAAATTACTTTTTTGCTGTTTGACAGGGGCGTCATCGTAAACCGGTGTCGACTCGAAACACAGACCGGCATCTCCGACCCTCGACTTGTACCAATTTTTCTATTTTGGCCCACTCTGTATTTGCGGTGGTCCTATCGTACCAGTGAAGTTGTCAGATAGAATTTAAAAAGTGCATAGTGCACACTACTACCTGTTACAGTGTTTTTTTTTTTTTTTCAAATTAAACTGCTTATAATTAAAATGATTTGAAACACTACTACTGCTACTAACTAACTACAGCTGTGTCACCACTAAACCAACAGCATTTCATCATTGAAAACAGAAAACTCTCTGAGTCAGACCTTTAGCTTTATGCATGCTGCGTGTCTGTTGCAACTTCAACAACAACTGATGTTATTATTAGGGCTGTTGAATGATTAAAAATTTTAATCAAATTAATCACAGCTTCAAAATTAATTTAATCATGATTAATCACCACTCGAACTATGTCTAAAATATGCATGTTTTCATCGACAGGATTTCAACATTTAAAAAAGAAAAAGAATCTGTGAAAAAAATAACTATTTATCTTTCAAATATTTATCAAAATAGGTGATCTACAAGCCCTCAATGCTTGTAGATCCTCCAGCTATACTCTATGGCTCTGGTTACAGGGAGACACACAGCTATACGTCTCGGTAAATCCGTGCTCTACCCATTTCTTTCAATGAGAAAATGCTCAGTGGGTTGAGTCAGTGTGCACATGAGTTAATTGAGTTAAAAAATTTAATCAGATTAATCAACAAAATTAATTTAATCCCATTAATTAACTATTTTCAACAGCCTTAGTTATTATTGATACTTACTTGCCTTTTTTTGAATAATGCGATGAATTTAGAGTTGCAATGCCCTCCATTGACTCCCAAATACAAACATGTTGATCTGCAATGTGCTTGTATCAAACAACATTAAACTCACCATCTATATACAAAGCATGTGTCTGATAAAACTCCACCATATACAGTACATGGTATACTTTTATAGTGCTACTTTCTGGAGAGCCAGCGAAATCCAAAAGCGACCTCGCCCGCGGGCGCCCGGTTTCACAAAAACGGGCGCCCGTTTTCAAAAGCGGGCGCCCGTTTTTGTGAAACCGGGCGCCCGTTTTTGTGAAACCGGGCGCCCGCTTTTGAAACCGGGCGCCCGCTTTTGAAACCGGGCGCCCGCGGGCGAGGTCGCTTTTGGATTTCGCCCCTGCTGACTTTCTGTCAGTAAATAAAAGTGGTGTACTTTGGAGGCACTCGGTTGCATTAAAGGGTCATTCAGTGACTAATGATGAGTGCTTCAAATTCCAGTATTAAGAAAAATAACCTCCAGAGGATTAATTGACTGTTAGTAGCTCATAACTTATCTATGGTGGAGTTTTATCAAACAAACACTTGCAGATAAAAAAAAGGATAATTCAACATTTGCCTACAACTGCTGAGATGTTGGTGAGTTTGACATTGGTAACAGAACGCAGATGAAATTTGTTTGTCATTGGAGGGTATTGCAACTCTCGATTCCTCCCATTATGGAAAAAAAATCTACAGTTGCATTGCGGTTAATGCACGAACACACGCACACACACACACACGCGCGCGCACACACACGCACACACACGCACACGCACACGCACACACACACACACACACACACACACACACACACACACACACACACACACACACACACACGTCATGCAGAGTCAGTCTGGATGCAACATTTCCCAATGGGGGGTCAGGGGGTTGGTGAAAAGAGCATGTATGAAGCTTCATGGGCGATGAAGCCGCCCCTATAGCATTTTAGGTTACAGGACTTGTATTAGTCAAGTACAGCATCAATAATAACATCAGTTGTTGTTGAAGTTGCAGCATGCATAAAGCTAAAGGTCTGACTCAGAGAGTTTTCTGTTTTTAATGATGAAATGCTGTCGGTTTAGTGGTGACACAGCTGTAGTTAGTTAGTAGCAGTAGTAGTGTTTCACATCATTTTAAATATAAGCAATTTGAAATATCTTGGGTTGTTTTGCATGCCATTGTGTTTGGTGGGGCAGACCGGGTATTTAGGGGGGCATCCCCCCCCCATCCCCCCCCCCCCCCCCCCCCCCCCCCATACCCATGGATCCACCCCTGACACACACACACACACACGCACGCACGCACAGACAGACAGACAGACAGACAGACAGACAGACAGACAGACAGACAGACAGACACACAGACACACAGACAGACACACTTTTAGAATCTTGAGTGCTTTTTGACCTTACCTTTCCGCCTCCTCGTCCATTATGGTTGAATGAATGGAGTGTCACTTCCGTGTCTGGCAGAGCATTCACCCACTGGCATGAAAAACACAAAGTCTGGTTAATAATAACAATACTAAACGGTCTGTCACTTTCACTCACGGACCTCTATAGTCTATATGAGACATTAAGTTGATCACTGCGGTTAGTTTTCAACAGGTGGTCCGGGGACCACCACCACCAGTGGTCCCTGGGAGGGTTCCAGGTGGTCCCCATGACCCCATCTAAGCTGGTTAACCAGATGTAACTCTTGAGAACGTAAAAATGAAACCAAATGGACCCTGGCGGGTCCATTTGGTTTCATTTTTACACTCTCAAGAGTTAAAACACTCACCATCTGAATTAGCCCCAAGTCTAAACAACTAGAAGATGGACAAAAGCAAAGGAAATCTTTTAGTTTTGGGGTCTGTGTGGCTAAAATGTCCTCAAATGGTGGTCCTCCGTGGCTCAAATGTTGAATAAATGGTGGTCCCTGGTGTCAAAAAGGTTGAAAACCCCTGCCTTAGTTAGTTTACGAGCAGGTTAGTGCACCATGCACGGCTGTAACATGCACTCATACTGTCCATTATAGCAGCAGCAGCAGCAGCTACCACCACTACAAGTTGTTTTTGCCTTAGCAGAGCCTTAGAAATAGACAGAGTTACGCCAACTCCGTTCACTTCACGGGGCCAGTCCAATGGCGGCTCCTCTACACAGACCTCTATTGGATAGTGACAATAAATAGTGACAGCCGGAAGTTTCTGAATGCATTGGAGTCTATGGGCTCGCGCGAGCAAATCAACCACGTGACCAGGCTATTTTCTGTCCCCTCAATGTCGCAACTCTGTCTATTTCGAAGGCTCTGTGACTGTGCCTTAGTTAGTTTACGAGCAGGTCGCCGCCCGCCCCACGCCTTGACACGAAACGTTGACGGAAGACAAACCTTTTTGTACGTAGATCTAGTACTGGATGGAGATAATAATAAGCCAAAACCAGCGGTCCAACCAACGGTTGTTTGTGTTTTTTTTTTCCCTCCTCACCTCACTGTGCTGCTGCTTCCTCCTGCTCGCTGTCTCAATACTAAATGTTTGTTTCGGTTTCGGCTCGACTGCTGCTCTGGCATGGCTCGCTTTGGACGCCGGGAGTCGCTATAACTCGAGAGAGTCGTCCAGGACGTGTCCCTATTTGTTGTCCCCATACACCATACTCTATGTACGAGAGCAGCCATTGCACTGGCCCCATGAAGTGAACGGAGTTTGCGTAACTCTGTCTGCACTCCATGGCTCTGGTCGGGCTCAGAGCGAGAGCCACCTAGTAGAAGGGTTGCGACATTGAGGGGGACAGAATAGAGCGCTCGCGCTGCTGTTCGTTCGTGCAGCTTTTAACTGTGACAAACAGGAGTTGGAAATACATTGTTTTTTAACGAGAGCGGCGCAAATGAGAGCTATTTTAGGCATGTGAGCAATATTACGTTTTTAAACTATTCTACAGTAACGATCAGTCTCTTTAATGTTTGTGGTGTAGACCTACTGGCTACTGTAGCGCCCGAGACACTCCAAAACGACCCATGAATTTGTCACGACCCGAGTTGGCTTTGTCCGCGGCGCAGGTCTATAGAGCTGAGCAGTCCCGCCCCCTCGTGGCGTCGCCCCTGTTCCAGAAATGGATTCCCCATTCATTTTCCTCAAAGGCTTTTTGAAAATGATTCATAATAATGACGATTACGCCATGGACAAAGCCAACTCGGGCCGTGACAAATCATGATGACACACACAATCTTTTGGGACAATAAAATAATTTCTAAGATGAAAAACGAAACAAAAAGTGTTATAGGCTATACTCACGTTTTTTTTTTTTTTTTTTTTTTTACTTCTTGCTAATTAGATATTATTGTATGATAATGCTGTGAGTATTGTCATGATTTGTTGAGACCCGAGTTGGCTTTGCGACGTAATCGTCTTTATGTAGGTAATTTTCGAAAAGTCTACCAGAAAAATGAACGGGGAATCCATTTCTGGAACAGGAGCGACTTCTCGAGAGGGCGGGACTGCTCAGCTCATAGAGCTCTCTCTAGATCTCAGAATGCCATCTGCATTTAACAGGGCACTGGGCAGGTAAATGAAATGGTAGCGCAGGTGAAGCCAGACTAACTGGTTGCCTGACCAGGAAGGTGCACATTTTTATTGTGGAACCACACACAGCTTACACACAGAGTGTAAAGTGTAAACCAGTGTTGCAAACTGCCAAAATAAATCAAAATGCACTACAGGTAGTGGCACTTTCAAAATGCACTAGAAGAGCAGTGTTTTGAAACCATTTTCATACCAGGGCCCAGTATTTGTTCTGCATTTTAGCCACATGGACCACCATTTGATGTTGAGTTTAGTCGCTCGGACTAATTTAGGAGAAATAACTGGCAAAAATGTTGCTCAAAATAGCAATTCTTCTATATGTTTATAAATGTGTTGATTCTTGAAAATTAGGTTATTCAGATGTTTAAATATGATTTAAGTCTTGAGAGCGTAAAATGAAACCAAATGGACCTATAAGGGTCCAATTGGTTTGATTTTACGCTCTCATTAGTTACAGATCTATAAGGGTCCATTTGGTTACCAATGGTCCTTTCTAGGAAGGAAGGAGGACACTATCATGGGAGGAAAAATGGTGAAAACGAGGGTTTTATCACTGGTGCCTGTCAATCAATTTCGCCCCAACTCACCAGGAAAAAAAGCACTAGATTTTCCACCAGGAGTTTTACCACTCATTTTGGCACTAGGGGGGTCTGGAAAAAAAGAAAATCTAAATATAGGTCCATATATAGGTATAGTATAGCTCACAAGGTCCATCAAATACACAGTTGTCAGAGTTGTCTGGGCAGGGAACACATTTTACCTTCATGTGGAGCTGGCCTGTTCACAAACACCACAAACCACTACTACCAGCTCAGTGGCCTTGTGGTTGTGGTTAGAGTGTCTGCCCTGAGACTGGGAGGTCGGGGTTCGATTCCCGGCCGGGTCATACCACAGACTCTTAAGAATGGGACCCAATGCCTCCCTGCTTGGCACTCGGCATCAAGGGCTGGACTGGGGTTTAAGTCCCTGTGACATACTAGCATCATGTCCAGGGGGTGTACTTGTACATGAAGCTGCCTCACGCTACAGAAACAGGAGACAGGCTCCTGACCTATATATACAGTACAGTATATGGACCTCTATGGCTCAGCTGGGCATCATGGCCTGGCAAGGCTACTTCTTACTTTACTTTACAAACCACTACTGTATACCTGGTCACCCCCAGATCTCCATACATGGAGAGTTCTGACAACTCGCTACTGGGAAGGCAGACTATGTGTCAAACACTTTACCACAGTGAATGGATATAATGGAATCCAGCGCACGGACATGTGTACAAACTCTGTGTCATAATGACTATTTGCAGACAAATGAAAGAAAACATGTCTCAGGTTATTTTCTTACAGTTTGTTTTATGATTTGCAAACTATAATTATATCTACGACTTGAAAGAGCAGAATAGTTTCCCCAACAGCACCTCATTCACATACTGCTAAAAACTGACATCCTCACGCAGACTTTGAGACTAGCTGGGTTATTTCGTTAAGTAGGCAGAAAAAGCATTGGACTCAGACAACAGCCTGTATTTTAACAATCTTAAATCACTTTATTTTAATTCATTTTTTTAAATAATAGCACATCATACACATTACAGAGATTATAGTTGTTACTGAACAACAGTTTAAAACACTTGTCTTATACATACAGTACCTACAACTGTCGATCTACCCTGTTCAAAATAATATATTCCAAACGCCAGTTAAACACAGTTGCTTCTCCAAGAGGTCACATGACCGGGCTACTTCCTGTCTGAGCCTGTTAGTGTATGGAGTACTGGAAGCAGAGTGGCGTCACGCTTTGATCTCGCCGCCACGCTCTGGAGCTCTGCAAGTTCCAAACATTAGGTGCTCCTCTCCTCCGTTTAGCATGTCTGTCTGTTAGCATACTCCTCGTCCGTTCGCCCCCCCGCCCCACGCTCTTTATCTTTAGAGCAGTGGTTTTCAACCCTTTTGATACCAGGGCCCACTATATTTATTCATAATTTGTGTAGACTTGAGCTCATTCAGAGGTTGAATATTAACTCTTGAGACTGAGAGACAGTGTATAACCATGAAACCAAATGGACCCTTGTGGGTCCATTTGGTTTCATCTTTATGCTCTCAAAGAGTTACGTCTGGTAGGTTAAACAACTTTCCATCATTTAGCCAGGGGACATCCTGAAATCCTCTCAGGGACCACTGGTGGTCCCAGAACACCTGTTAAAAAGCCCTGCTTTAGAGTATCTGGAATCTCATTATAGATACTCTATTTATCTTACTTTGTTTCTTATATTCCTAGAATCTTATTAAATGCTAGGCTATATTATTTTTGTATTTGCCTCTCTGACCATATAGGCCAAATGGTTATGGTTTAATAATTTACATTAGGTCTACTCTGGGGTTGGTTGAGTTGTGTGTGTGGGGGGAGGGGTTAGGGTTACAGTTGTGTGTTGAAGCAGGGTTGCAGATTTGATCGTAGTGTAATAATCCTTGTCTCAGGTAGGAGAAATGTAAAGTGCCTATTTACAGGATATTTCTACTTCAAACAATAATGGAGGCTGAGCAATTAACATGCACGAATACACTGCTACTTCATTTAATAACTACTAACAATAAAACATAAGCAAATTGCCCTCCCACCCAATACAATTGCTGGCATTATATGCCAGCAAACATACAGAGCTCCGCTTTCCAGACACACCACTCCCTGTCACTCTGAGCAAAACAGTTTTATAGTTTCTCCTTCCTCATCCCGATCACTTCCAGCCGTGCATGATTGGGGTGCCACATATCACTCACTGCAGGACGGCCATCAATCAGTCCGTGAATGACAATCGTCTCATGCATGACACTCAGTTCAGATTTACTGCAATAGCTTTCATAGTACTAGGGCTATTTATTGGATTCATGTTACACATTCCACTTAAAACAAAAACCTTTCACTCTGTACCTGGCCTGGTCCTGAATGGAAACAAGACTGCAAGGAATTTTCTTAGTGATCCTATTGGCTATTTGACTGTACCCTGTCTGACTGTACCTTGTACCCATTACTTTTCTTCCAATAAACTATTCATTCAAAATTCAGACAAGTTCACAATGGATTTTAAATAGGACGTGTTGTGATGTTGTAGATCAGCCAATAATGACATCATGAGGGGGTCATAGGGACAAATGTTTTCAGCTGGGGTTCTGAGGCCAAATACCAAATGACATGTCAGTAAAGATTACGGAATATGCAAGGAGAATGAATAATCAATAAAACATTTTATTCACAATGTAGTAACTAAAATGTGCACAAAAATACTTTCCATCACTCACACACTCAAAATTTGATGTAACTGGGGATATATCTCAGAACATTTTGACTGACATTTGAGAGACAGAAAGTAAGAAACTTTCCAAAACAATTGTGTGATGTTAATGTTCTTGATGTTACAGCCAACCAGGTATACATTGAAGCTTTAAACTGTATGTGTATATGAAAAATTCCAGTCTTGTTTATGAAGATGCTTCTGAAAATGTATTCTACTGCCAGCTAGTTTGACCACTTCAAATACTCTTCATCGTGGCTTTCCCTGAAAATCCAAGGGGTGCAAGCAGCCGGCTTGTGTCCTGGCCCTCTGGTACACAGAGAATCATCTCTATTGGCACCGAGTCACTGTCCTGAAATGCAAAAAAACAAAACACAAACAAACAGTGCATATGCTGTATTATTTTTATGTAACTTTATATATTTACTTACATCATATATTACAGACATACTGATTTAATATTTACTTAATCTGTTTTTATTTAGTTTGATTTTGTACACCCCCTCCTGTTTCCAATCATCAATAATTTGGCTGTCGACCACCAGGAGATTTATCACTGAGGAGAACTGCTATATGGTCTTCCATATGACCACATATTATCCCAATTACAAAAACTGCCCAACATGATACCTGGCAACTTCTACACTCTGGGGAGGGGACCCCTACTAAACATTTCACAACAACTTCTACACTCTGGGGAGGGGACCCCTACTAAACATTTCACACAAAACTTTGGTGTCACATTCTGGCAAGTGGACTGACTAGAACAAACAAATGTTGCCACCAAGCTTTATAGCTTGTATAAAATGTACTGTATATAACAAAGCAATGTGACTTTTTGGTTTGTTTCCCCCACCCACGAGTATAAACATAATCTATAATAGTAATGAATGAATGAATGATTTTTTTATTGACAGAGATGAGAGTTACAGTACAAGTCAAGTACACACTGCTACAAAACTGATAACAGCTTGGAGAATTACAGTACAATTCAAGTACGACTACATCAAGTCTGACAGAGCTGATTGGACACACTAGTTAAGCATACACTTGTTTACAATAGTGGCCAACTTGTTCATTTCATTAAGGCATTCAAATACATACAAAACAACTACTTCAGTAAAATCAGAAGCAGCAGATCATGGGGGTAAACTCATAGTGGAGGTAAAAAGGGAAAAGAGAAGAGTACAAAGAGGGGGGGTGTTATATATATATAATGTTATATAACCTAGCAATATAACTTATCAGTTGTACACACTGGTTGACCATAAGTTTAACAATAAAGCCAATAACAATTAAAACAAATATTTATGCTAAAAGCTGACGGGTCATAGCAGTGTAACTGTTCATGGAGTGGATGGCTGGATGGACAGGAACACTGCTAAGCTAAGTTAGCTAACCACCACTGCACCACAACACAGTCTATTTTTTTTTTTAAGTTACAATGTACATTAACCAGAGCGAATTATATAACTATTCATATCAATCATTAATCACTAAAGTGACGAGCGGTCTGTTAATGCGTTAAAATGTTCTGAAATGCCGTAATTTCGCCAATTTACCTGCTAACTTGCATCCTGCTGTCGACGGAGCTGCAGCTCCGAGCTGGATGTGCAGAGGGGTTTGTTTGGAACTTGCATTCCTCCTCGAAGCTCACGCGCGCGTTTCAGCCAATAGGCGTCTCTGTTCGGCTGGAGAATGGGGAGTCAATTGGAGTGACGCCACTCTGCTTCCTGTCTGAGCCTGTTAGTGTACCCCCGTGATGATGGAACTCTTCCTACTATAAGGCGATGTCTGCATAGACCCCAGATTTGGGTGTGCCTGACAAAGAACTGGGGAATGTATTTCCAACTTGCATCTCTGGCCAAGTGACCAACGAGCTCCATGTATGGGCATAAAAGATACACTGACATAATAATTTGGTAGGGCATGCCTTTCCAACTTGCATCACTCCAAGAAGGCCAGTGCCTAACAGCCACAACTAGTTTTCAGAAAGAGATGGACAAACCTTTCCATCTTACTATACTTGGTCTTGTTTTATTTGCGGACTGATTTTGTTTTGTCCTTTAGCTGTGCAGAATTACACATTATTACAATGTTTAATATTAATTATTCAAGGGGTGTCCAAAAGGTAGATTGTGATCTACCAGTAGATCACAAAGGCCGTGCAGTTAGACCACATGACCTACCCCTATAAGATTATACACTTTATACTGTATGTGCCAAGTGAATGAAGGTGACTTATTTGATTGGCATAATTCCACTTCTGAACACCATTGCAGCTTGAGTGAGTCATATAATCATCTTTTGTGCTATTTCTAACATTACAGCCCGGTCAACATTTATTTCTCAATAGTTTCCCTCTAATCGTTCTTGGAGTTGAGGTGGAGCGAGAGAGAGAAGAAAAATATGCTTTAAAAATAAAATTGCAGCTCTCAATGACCCCTGCAGAGCGTTAAAAGCAGTCGCAGTAGGAGTACAGTAGTAGATCTGGTTGACTTGGTCATTTTGAAAGACGCTCACAAGGCAAAAAAGTGTGGGCACCCCTGAATTATTTGATTCAAATGTATGTCATATTTTAGTACAATATTTTATACAGATTTAATAATTTATTTTAGTTCTGAAGTTGAGAAGTCCCACCCGGTCATGCGTACAGGTATGTCATCACAGTCATGTCAGCCCTGTCATTTATGTTTTCTTAAAAATAAACAAATCAAAACAAGTTTCACAAGCTTTTTGTATTATTCCGTTATAGACAAAAGAGGGATAAATATACTACTGATGAAAGTTTTTCCAAAATATTTGGTTTTCTAGATCTTATTTAGAAAACAACGTTGCCTTCTGGCATATTTTGTAGAGAGACATTGTTTAACATCATTTCATTATTATTTAAACACTTTTCCCATTAACTCAAATATAGGGACACAGAAGGGACACGATAGCTTTCTGAAAATGAACATCTTATAATCGCAACAATGCTGCTATTCTACTTTGAATTTGTCCCATGATAGGGTGGACATATTTTATGGTTTTCATGTATGTCGTCCGCTTGCAGTTAATTTATAAAAACTGTTGGAGCTTGACCGAACATCCATTTAGCACATTACAACATTTACTTAACACAACGAGCGTTAAATTGAAAATCTTAGTTTTTTTTTTTTTTTGGGGGGGGGGGGGGGGGGGGGGGGGGGGGGGGGGGGTTGGCTCACAATAAGCTGACATGGCAATGCAACACAACACTGTGAGAAACCTCATGGACACGAATGAATGAGCTTAGAGAATTACAGTACAATTCAAGTACAACAACAGTTAATCTGAAAACAAACAAACAAAAAAAAGATTGGACACACTATAAGAATATACTTGTTTACAATATAGTGACAACTTGTTCATTTCATTAAGACATTCAAATACGTACAACATAATTACTTCAGTAAAGTCAGAAGCAGCAAATCATAGAGGTAAAATCATAAAATCATAGCAGGTAAAAAAAGAAACGACAAAGAGGAGAGCGCGGGGGTGGGTGGGGGAATTGTAATTAAAAAAAAAATAAAATAAATAATAATAATAATAATAATAATAATAATAAGTAAATTAATCGTGCATTGATTTTGCGCAACAGAACCTTTTTCACTGGACGAATTCCAGGCGTACCGGTCAGCCTCTGCTGCCCAGGACCGGTCCGTCCAGAACCCCTATAGTATCGCTGCCACCCATCTGGCAGCGCACCCTGGCCCACGGCTTCCTGGCGCAGGTGGTGGGCCCACGTGGCGGAGAGGATGGCCTGTCCACGTTGCTTTTCGGGCTGTGCCCGGCCAGGCATCGGGTCTCTCACACACACACACACACACACACACACACACACACACACACACACACACACACACACACACACACACACACACACACACACACACACACGCTGTATTGAGAGTGGTTATGAAGGAGTCAAGGGATTCATATGTCTTAGTGACTGTTGGTAGGGCGTTCCACATTTTGGTGGCATATGAGCGGGAGGATTTAAGTCCCTTGTTTGGGCCGAATCTAGGTTGGACATGGTTATAAATACCATAAATAGGAGTAAAGTGGCAGAGCTGAGCAACTATTGTAAACAAACAGTCGATGCGTCGCGCCTAGTAGAGTTGTTGTGCACTGACAACTAGAAAAGTGCTGCCCTTCTGGGCACTGGTCTCCACCAGGCCAGGTCAGGTTGTGGCCTCCTGGTGGCGCTATAACAGGCCAATGCTAAAAGGGTGCCATTTCTTCTCATGGGTCTGTCATTTGAAAAGTGCATTAAAGATTTTATGTAAATTGCCTGCTTTGTTCAATATTTGATGCCTTTTGTTGTAAACAGGTGTAAAAGCTTAGCAAAAATTTGAAAATGAGTGGAATCCCCTTTCAAGTCTTCCCCTCAAAGCTGCAATATAACACATCTTATTTTATATACATTGTTTTGTTTTGATTCTTATGTTCCACTTTGCATTGGCAATATACATTTTCTCATGCAGGGCAAAGCAAGTGTCTGTCTGCAGGGAAACAGCTGCAGCATCAAAGCAGAAGCGCCGTAGCAACAAGCCCATAGAACTTTCTCCCATTTCTCTGTGCTGCGCTATGCAGCAGCGCAGCGCTCTGTGCAAAAACAGCTCATCTACAAGCTCACAACTGGAAACACATATTTTCCACTTTCAATGCATCTTCCATGCCCAATAATGTCCTGTGAGTGAATGCATTGATTATCTGTCTTGCGACAGGTCGGTCGCACAACCGCCGTTTTCACAGGGCCGGATCTAGGCATGGGCATGGGGGGGGGGCAATGCCCTCCTAAATGCCCTGACTGCCCCACTAAACACTATGGCATGCAAAACAACCCAAGATATTTCAAAAAAGCATTTCATCATTGAAAACAGAGAACTCTGAGTCAGACCTTTAGCTTTATGCATGCTGCGTGTCTGTTGCAACTTCAACAACAACTGATGTTATTATTGATGCTTTACTTGCCTAATAAAAGTCCTGTAACCGAAAATGGTATGGATGTGACTTATTTTCTCTTACCCTCCCAATTGGGAAATGTTACATCCGCCCTGCGTTTTTACATAATAAATGTTACAAGGGCTTTCAACAGGTGGTCCGGGGACCAAATGAACCCTCTATTTGGTTTCATTTTACTCTCTCAAGAGTCCAATTGTATTTAAACATCTGAATTACTTAATTTTCTAGAATCTACACAATTAGAAAATTGTGTAAATAACACACACAGTTATTAAGCCCCCCTCCACTTTCGAAAGCCCTTGTTGGTGAGCGGTGGCTTCATGAATTTCCACTAGGGTGACCAGATCCAAACTGTTCAATTGAGGGACAGAAGTGTTGCATGTGTGGGACAAGTGGAGTGGGGAAACGGGACAAAATGTAGTTAGCAAATTATTAACATGTTGATATTAATATTAATAATACATTAATATTAATAATATTCCATTTTACACATATCAAAAACAGCTGATCTAAAATCAAAAATAGCTGATCTACAATCTCAAAACGCGTCGCTGTGCGACACATTTTGAGATTGTAGATCAGCTATTTTTGATATGACAATATGCAATGTGGCCTCTCTAGAGTGAATGTGGAAATATAGTGGTACCATGGGGGAATTCTTTAAAAAAAACATAGCAAGAAATGATACAACAGAAATCCAACTATTAGGGCACTACAAATTATTTGAACATTGACGCCTGTCAGACAAAATGTGGGACAGAGTCTCAATTTGTGGGACGCTTGAAAAATCTTGAAAATGAGGGACTGTCCCACGCAAAGAGGGACATCTGGTCACCCTAATTTCCACAGAAACAGGTAGACAAGTCATTATCAGATTTGTCACCACTGTGCACCCTCAAGGGTGCACAGTGGTGATAAATCTGCTTGATTATGGGAAATGGGAAAACGGTTTTAGCAACTTGCTTCAACTGTTTTGCCATTTCCCATAATCAAGCAAACTCACAACTACATGTTCATATATTCACAACGAGTAAGGCCCTGGTATATATAAATATATACATGCTTCTTTCCATTAATTGATGTCCAGAGTCCCGTGGTGGGAGTTCTGCTCTAGTTTATGTGAATATTAAGTAGTTCTGGTCATTTTGTGGAGGACACTGGGGCCACACAGTAAAAGTAAATGAATCCACAAACTACTGTAATTTGTATTGTTTAATTAATGCTAATATATTAGCACCTTCGTTCATTTTTGACAACTCTATCACATGGAACTGCATGCGTTTTGGATAATGAGCAAAGGACATGGTAATATTTTAGAAATAGGTCAAAAATACAAATGATGTTAGTTTTTTGTATTCATTTTCTTTTACTGCATGGCCCCCAGTGACCCCCCAAAAAATGACCAGAACTACTTAAAGGGGAATTTCACCCATTTTCAATTTTTTTCTGCAGGGTACAAATGTGAACCAAATGGACCCTAGCGGGTCCATTTCGTTCCACTTGTACACTCTCAGGAAAAAGGGGTCTGAAAGAAAAATCATTATCATGGTGAAATGCATCTTGATGATGTCATCAGATGGATTACACCATGTTAATGTTTTTTTCAGACCTCCATTTTTAGGAAATACAGAAATGAGGGAACTTTTGTCCATACAACATCTCTGAGGTATATCAATAACATATTAAAATGTTGAAAATGGGTGGAGTTCCCCTTTAATATTTCACCAAAACCAGAGCAGAATTCCCACCAAGGGTCTCTGGACACCAGTTGCAACCAATACAGTTGTCATCACTATGTTAATAGCAAGTAAGCCTATTGCATAACTATCCCTTTAATTTTGTCCTGGTATCTGTGGCAGCGGCTCCAACATCTCCATTTCCAGTTCGGCTTGCTGTGGCGCCTTAGCCTTAAAAAAGCAGAGCATTTCCCTCTTGAAGTCCTCGGTGCAGTAGATGGCGGTGAGCGCGTTAGCCGATGGACTGATCATCATCAGAATTAACAACACAATTTGGTACCTGGGGTGTATCGGGTTGTCAGGGAAAATCTTATCCAATGCAACAGTGGCCATGCACCAGAAGACCGGCAGCATCTGCACCAGGAACATGATGAGGTAGCAGCCCACCTGGCACGTTGCTTTACGGCTGCTCTGACGCAGATCTGCTGACACGTTCAGCGCCGCTCGATAGATGCAAATATAGCAGATAAAGATACTGAGGACGCACAAGAGGATGAAACCCAAAGGCGGACCTCGCATAAGCCAACCGTCTGTGGGCGACAACAGTTTGTTTATTGTCATCGGGTCGCACACGAGCGTGTCCAAGGGCCTGGCAGCCAAGTCCAACTTGTAGTGGATGAGCATCTGATGGTAAATATTGAAAGCTAAAACTATAGCCCAGATCACTGCCAAAGCCCAGCGGATGTAACGTGTCCTGACGATCCTGGTGTAGTGGATTCCCTGGCAGATGTAAACGTAACGCAAACCTGCTAGTACTGTCCATGTTAGCTGGCAGGCTACCATAAAACTGGCAAATATGGTTAGAAAACCTACACACCATTTGCTCAGTATCACAGTTTCCCTGTGCACTATGAGGGGTAACAGATAGACCATGAGAGTAATGGTTAGTGCAAAATCACATACCGCTAGATTTGCCTGAATTATGTACTGCGGACGCCTGGGATATCTGTGTTTTAATGCCAAATAAAACAGGTAGCAGTTGATTACAAGAGAGAATATGACCAAACTGCAACATAGGATGAGGAACGCTGATAGAAATGCAATATTTATGAAAATGTCCCAAAAAGCACATTCACGCTCATTCAGGTCAGCGCTGGTTGTGTCATTGTTGCACATGTTGGAGCAGACGAAGCAGAAACAGTCAAAGCACTATGGAGATATTAGGAACTTTAGGAAACTGTCTCTTCGACACGACGAAAACGTAGGCGTGCTCCGTCACATTTGTGCCAGAAGCCCAACATAGTTCAGAAAGCAGGCGATACCGACTGAGTCCACCGCTTCCACTGGCGTCTCTGGTTTCCAAGGTGACGCTCCTCTACAGCGTAGCTCTCATCCACGTTGTTAACAAGACACCAAGAGCTGCATTCTGCCGTCGGAGGAGAGGCTCCGCCGGCCGCAAGGATTATATATCGTGCACTGAGCTACTCAGTGGCGTTGTACGTCGCACGTCCGAGGAATCTTAAACTGACCCTTATCCCCACAAGAACGAGTGACAACTATAACCAAGGTTCATTGGATCTTCTTTCCAGTTTCATGATGGTTGGCAAAGCTTTCAATTAAAGGTCCACCAAATGGACTGAACTCCAAATGAACACCAACTAGAGTTGTGGTGGGAGCAGGTGTGAATCTTGCTCTCTCCACTGTCCCCACCTTCATCTTTGACTTTCCTGTAATTTACGCAGCGCATTGTGTTTTGCTCCAGTTGTGTTTCTCCTTCCCTCAGTGGCTTGACAACTCCCACCTCTCTCCTTTCTTCCCTCTCAATTTATTGTTAAGGTTTTTTTTTTAAGAGAGAGAGAGAGAGAGAGAGAGAGAGAGAGAGAGAGAGAGAGAGAGAGAGAGAGAGAGAGAGAGAGAGAGAGAGAGAGAGAGAGAGAGAGAGAGAGAGAGAAATTACATATCCATGCTCCTATAGGCAGACCAATGGCAGTAGTCGTGCTGCTGAAAAGGTTGGACTTGTGAGCCCCTCCTCCATGCATTCATACTGTCATACACACCACGACACAAACAACAACTCCCTACTTGTTAATTATGTGTTCTAACTAATTACTTTAAAATACATAACAAAACTATACTGTTGTATTGTGCTTTCTGTAAACATGTTCTCTCATGCATATGAAGTATAGAAACATTTGAATTGAATATAAATAAAAGAAGTAGTTTTTTTTCCTTTGGTACTTTTTTATTTTACAGTTTAGTAATAAACACAGCAGTAGCCTACACGGTTCACTCACACACTAAAACTGGCTGGGTAAAAAAAAAAAAAAAAAAAAAAAAAAATCAAATTTGAGTTATTTTGTAACCCAAATGCAAAAAGGGACCAGTGCAACATATTGGTTACTTCAACACAGAAAACTGCGTTACCAATGGTAACCCAGAAGTTGAGTCAAATAAATAATCCAATTCTTTACTTACAATGACCCAGGGTTGTAGTCAATTTAACCCAATTCATACGTTGATTTCATTTTCCCCACTCAATCCAAAAGTTGAGTTACAATTACTCAAGATTGTAGTTAATATGACCTAAATTATACGTCGATTTCATTATGCTCAGTTGCTCACCCAATCCAAAAGTTGCGTTGCAATGACCCAGGCCGTGATGTCATGATGGCGAGTTTTCAGTTGCCACCCGAAATAAAGCAGCGGGGTTGGGAAGGAGCGCTTGTTTTACCCTGCCGGCTACTAGTAGGGCGGGGTGAAGCATAGTTTTACTGAGGTTATGTTTAGGGTTGGGCTAGGGTTAGACGGTGCTTTATGCCAGGGGTTTATGCCAGGGGTTTTCCAAATGGACCCGCAAGGGTCTGTTACGGTACCCTTTTGTTGAGAACGGTCTAGGGGTTTGGGTTACCGAACATAAAAACAGTATAAGGGATTCTGAACATTTCAATGTGCAAATAATCAGACACAACACAAGTTTAAAGACAAAACTCAAATATGTTTAGTTAGATTGGTTTGCAGAGTTATTTACAAGTACAGTAACTTTTCAAGCAACGTCAAGAAGTACTCAAGGATTACAAATACTCAAGGATTACAAATACTCAAGGTAAAGTTGGTAAATAGAGTAAAAGTAATTACAGTTGTTTTACTTAAGTACTCTTAGAGTTTACATGAGCAGTAAATGCTTAAGTAGCTCAACATAAATCTGTGTGTGTTTACACTACGACAGATGTGGGGTCTATATTTAACAATAATTAAGCAGTTCGAAAATAAATTGTATACCTCTGCCAGGGGACGCGGATGTTGCCAAAAAAAACGAAACAAACAAAACAGCTAAGAGCAACAGGTACAAACTAAACTGACTACCTAGGAAAAATATAGGTGCCCTAACTACCTAACTACTCTAGCCGGGAATAAATACATAAGTGGAAACCACCCCTTACCTAATGTGTCTAGACATAATCAACCTACGTGATGTGTATGTAAAGGGGCCCCCGTCTTGCCTGTCCCAAGGCAGGGCATACGCTAGAACTACTTTAATGTTTCAGGGCAAAGTTACTGCTGCCTGAATAGGTCTGCTTGGTCTGAGAGAGAGTGAGAGAATGAGCCAGCACTGCTTATATAGGACACAGGTGAGTATGATTGGATGGAGGCGGGACCGAGGAATCACAGGCTGACGAATGAGGGTGGATGATGTGGCTTGGAGGCTGGACACTGATGGTTGAGGACACTCCCACCTGCAGGGAATGAGAGTGTGTGGAAGGGGAAAGAGGGACTGGAGGAATAGAGAGGAGGAGGAATACAGAGACCTACAACAAACCTATACGGCACGTAACACGCCCACCAACAAGAACGAACTTACACTAAGTTTGTTCATGAACTATGTACACAGTAGCTAATCTACAAGATTAGAGAAAACAAAAGCGAGAGAAAAAAAAACAGCAGCGTCTTTTACGCATAGAACAACGTGGTGGCTGGAAAAATTGACTAAGCCTTTCTCATGCTTTATCTACAAGATAGCGAACATCAACAAAAAAAACAAAAGAGTATTGCGGTATCTACGCACGGGTCAGCGCATCCGCCAGTACATTGTCATACCTTTCGTATGGTTTAAGTCAACTAGACTCACAGTATTGGCAAAGGAAGTATTGGCGAGTAAAGTATTGGCGAGTAAAGTATTGGCGAGTAAAGTATTGGCGAGTAAAGTTTTCCCAGGCCAACCACATCACCTGCAATGTCGTTCCCCAAAATGAAGTCTATACCTGGAACAGGCAAGGCAGGACGGACTGCTACCTTAAAGCAGCCAGAAACCAACTTGGTTTTCAAAAACACATTGTGCAGTGGAACTTTAATGAAACTCATATCAATTCCCTGAACAGTACAGTGTGCACCAGAGAATGTTGCATCTGAAAGGGGGAGCGTACCTGCTAACAGGAATGACTGAGCTGCCCCGGTGTCTCTCAAAATCCTAATTTTCCTAGTACTATTGGGTTCTCCAACCAAGGACACCATGCCATCAAAAACGAAGGGCTTAAAGCCATCAATACACATAGGAACAGGGCCGTTTGGAGTTTGCTGCACAGGCACCGTTCTGACAAAACCAGTAGGCTTAGCATTAGCATTAGCATTCTTTTTCCTCAACTGAAAACAATCCTTTTGGACATGGCCTTTGGCATGGCAATAGTAACACTCCCTCTCCTCCTTAGAACCAACAAGAGGAGTAGCAGTAGCAGGTTGAGCACCAGATACACCAGGACCCTTACCACAAGGTGCCCAAACACCTCCGTATGAGTCAACACATACTCATCTGCACAAATCGCTGCTTCATTAAGCTGAGAGACCTTTTTTTCATTTAAATGAATTACACAACTCTCAGGGGCGCACTTTTTGAACTCCTCTAAGAGGATCAACTCACGCATGGACGCGAGGTCGGTGACCTTACTAGCGGCACACCATTTATCAAATAGCTCTCCCTTCTCCCTTGCAAACTCTACAAAAGTTTTAGCAGAATCTTTCTCCAAGTCTCTAAACTGCTGCCTATACGCTTCTGGAACACGCTCGTAGGCACGGAGTACAGCAGTATTACATAAGTCGTAGTCGAGACTATCAGCAAGAGGCAGAGACGCAACAACATGTTGGGCTTTCCCAGTTAGCTTGCACTGTAACAGAGTGGACCAGTTCTCCTTGGGCCAATTGAGAACTGTTGCAAGGCGCTCAAAGGTCTGAAAATACGCATCCACTTCCGTTTCCCGGAAGGGAGGAAGTTCTATATGCCGAAACAGATCATAATTACCCGATGGTGCTGTCGAGGCAGTGGAGGCGAGTGGACCATGAGGGGCAGACGCAGAGGCCGGAGACGCCGTAGTGGACGGAGGCGTCGCAGTAGATGGTACCATGGGCGGAGGGACGAAGGCGGAGAAGGTGGACGGCACCACACCCCTGGGAGAGGACTCAAGCTCCAGTCTACGTAGTCTGACTGCAGTTTCCAACTGAAAGTCTAGCTCTAGTCTGCGAACAGCAAGCTGATGTTCATGCTCACGTATTTGAGCTCTTTCCGTAGCTGCTCTACTCTCCCTTTTCTCCTCCCTTTCTCTTTCCAGGCGGGCCAAACGTAGCTTCAGTTTGGCGGAATCTAGTGGTGTGGACCCCGACGGGGTCGGTGAATGTACCAACGAACCAGTCTCTGATTTTGGTGAGGTCGGTGGCGAGCTCCCCGTACCAAGGTCATCGGGGGAGGTTACACCATCCAGCCCCCCCTCAACAGGAGCACCCAGGACCCCCTTGTCCACTAGCCCCGCCAGCACCGCTGCCTTAATGTCCCCTTTAAGGGCACCAGGGTTAACATCCATCCCAAAATGTTTGGCGATCGAAATTAAATCAGCCTTGCGACACGAATCAAACGATTCATTAGTAGGATTTGCAACGAACTGGGTTAAATCAAAACCAGTGGCCATCATGCAAGATGCACAAAAGCCAAACAAACTCTCCTGCAGTGCAAAACTAAATAGTAGTAAGCCAACAAATTAATTGCCAAGACTACAAGGGGTTGTCTACCAAGCAACAAGCAACCAGTAAGTAAGTAATAAGTAGAAGTACTAAGTAGTAGTAAAAAAGTAACTAGTAATCTGTAATCTGTAATCGAGTAACTCTAAAGTAATCGGATACTAAGTAAGTGAAAGTACTCAAGTATCAATTATTTGCACCCACAAATGTTCAGAGGATCCCGGACGAGCCCCCAATTTATGTTACGGTACCCTTTTGTTGAGAACGGTCTAGGGGTTTGGGTTACCGAACATAAAAACAGTATAAGGGATTCTGAACATTTCAATGTGCAAATAATCAGACACAACACAAGTTTAAAGACAAAACTCAAATATGTTTAGTTAGATTGGTTTGCAGAGTTATTTACAAGTACAGTAACTTTTCAAGCAACGTCAAGAAGTACTCAAGGATTACAAATACTCAAGGATTACAAATACTCAAGGTAAAGTTGGTAAATAGAGTAAAAGTAATTACAGTTGTTTTACTTAAGTACTCTTAGAGTTTACATGAGCAGTAAATGCTTAAGTAGCTCAACATAAATCTGTGTGTGTTTACACTACGACAGATGTGGGGTCTATATTTAACAATAATTAAGCAGTTCGAAAATAAATTGTATACCTCTGCCAGGGGACGCGGATGTTGCCAAAAAAAACGAAACAAACAAAACAGCTAAGAGCAACAGGTACAAACTAAACTGACTACCTAGGAAAAATATAGGTGCCCTAACTACCTAACTACTCTAGCCGGGAATAAATACATAAGTGGCAACCACCCCTTACCTAATGTGTCTAGACATAATCAACCTACGTGATGTGTATGTAAAGGGGCCCCCGTCTTGCCTGTCCCAAGGCAGGGCATACGCTAGAACTACTTTAATGTTTCAGGGCAAAGTTACTGCTGCCTGAATAGGTCTGCTTGGTCTGAGAGAGAGTGAGAGAATGAGCCAGCACTGCTTATATAGGACACAGGTGAGTATGATTGGATGGAGGCGGGACCGAGGAATCACAGGCTGACGAATGAGGGTGGATGATGTGGCTTGGAGGCTGGACACTGATGGTTGAGGACACTCCCACCTGCAGGGAATGAGAGTGTGTGGAAGGGGAAAGAGGGACTGGAGGAATAGAGAGGAGGAGGAATACAGAGACCTACAACAAACCTATACGGCACGTAACAGGGTCCATTTGGTTTCATTTTTACATTCTCAAGAGTTACATCTGGTTAACCAACTTTCCATCATTTAGCCTGGGGACCACATGGAATACTCTCAGGGACCACTAGTGGTCCCCGGACCACCTGTTGAAAACCCCTGCTTTATGCGGTTACTAACCCTAAACATAACCTCAGTAAAACTATGCTTCGCCCCGCCCTACTAGCAGTAGCCGGCAGGATAAAACAAGCGCTCCTTCCCAACCCCGCTGCTTTATTTCGGGTGGCAACTGAAAAATCGCGTCATGAGGCCCAGCTGTGCCATAGAGGCCCATATAGGTCTCAAGCCTATATCTGTTTCTGTAGCGTGAGGCAGCTTGATGTACAAGTACACCCCCCTGGCATGACATCCGGCATGGCATGACATAAAGAGTTGATCTGAAAATACAGGTCCCCACCCTGGCCAATAGTCACTAGCCATCCTGGCCAATAGTCACTAGCCACCCTGGCCAATAGCCACTAGCCGCCCTGGCCAATAGCCACTAGCCGCCCTGGCCAATAGCCACTAGCCATCCTGGCCAATAGCCACTAGCCATCCTGGCCAATAGCCACTAGCCATCCTGGCCAATAGCCACTAGCCATCCTGGCCAATAGTCACTAGCCATCCTGGCCAATAGCCACTAGCCATCCTGGCCAATAGTCACTAGCCATCCTGGCCAATAGTCACTAGCCATCCTGGCCAATAGTCACTAGCCATCCTGGCCAATAGTCACTAGCCATCCTGGACAATATCATCCCAACAGCCACTGCCACTGATAGGCAGTGGCTGAAAGCCTTAATGGAAAAAAAGCCATAGTGATTTAAGCCTTGGTCACACCGTCAGAAACTGAAAAAGACTAAAGCATGCATACATTCAAATTATACAATGAATCAATCAATTAAGCAAACAAACCCATTTCTCTAATCCAACACTCTCAGGAAAATAACCCAGAAATCCTAACTTAATGTAACAACTCATGAGTTGGGTCGTAATAATCCAGGGTAAAGGTTTGGTAAGTGAAACATTTAGTAACATTACTAAAGTAACATTAGTGATATTAGTAAAACAACACATTGGGCTCTCTATGCCCAGCTTCTCTGCTGCTCAGGGGTGGATCTAGGCATGGGCATGGCATGCCAAACAATCCAAGATATTTGTGCTTCTATTTAAAATGATTTGACACACTACTATACTGCTACTAACTAACTAACTACAGCTGTGTCACCACAGAACCAACAGCATTTCATCATTGAAAACAGAAAACTCTCTGAGCCAGACCTTTAGCTTTATGCATGCGTGTCTGTTGCAACTTCAACAACAACAACTGATGTTATTAGGGTTATTGATGCTTTACTTGCCTAATAAAAGTCCTGTAACTGAAAATGGTATGTGTTATAATAGGTGTCCTATTATTGAGTGCATGTTGTTCTGAGCAGGGAAAACATAAATAAAACTATTGCTGGCTGGTAAAAAGAGACTGCTTACTTGGTGATTCGCAATAGAACACACTTTAACAGTATGGGTGCGACTTCATTGCCCCTCAGCGATGAAGCAACCCCCCCCCCCCTCTGTTATATCCGCCCCTGCTGCTGCTGCAGGTGCTTTTTCCCCAAAACGGATTTGAATCCTTCACAAAGAGACCCTATGTCAGGGGTGCCCACACTTTATGGACTTGAGAACTATATTTTCTAAATGAGCGGCTCAATAAGATCTACACATCAAAAATGTGATGTCATTTCAAGGCCCCCTAGAAATTTTGAGCTTTGACATAGTGGTGATGGTGTTACTTGCTGTGTTTAAGAATAATGCACTTGAAAAATGAAAAATAGAGGGGGAGAATTGGAGGGTTTTGCTGTATATACTATTACTGACGTTTGAAAACAGTATTTGAGGTTTGAGTTGACAGTTCGTGAGTTTACGTAGTCTCTTGCACCCAAAACTAAGAATTTTCATGTTTTTGTCCAGATTTGCGAAAGAGAACTAGCAAAATGTTGGCCAAAATAACAATTATTCTCCATTTTCTAATTGTGTGGACTCTTGAAAATCATGTAATTCAGATGTTTAAATATACTTTAACTCTTGAGAGTGTAAAATGAAACCTTACGGGTCCATTTGGTTTCATTTTTAGGGGACTGTCATGTGATCTACCTGCATGGCCTGTGTGATCTACTGGTAGATCACGACCTTTTGGGCACCCCTGCTCTATGTCATCTCTGAGCATGTCTAACTTGCCTGCAGCTTGCTGGAGGTTTACCCTACGTTTTAACGGTAGGTGATAGATAAAAAAACGTCACCCGATATCAGCGACGGCGATGGTCATTACCGTAAATTCTTCCTTAGAATGGCATGCAAAATGTGTAC
Source organism: Benthosema pterotum (assembly GCA_039105355.1). Taxonomy (NCBI): domain Eukaryota; kingdom Metazoa; phylum Chordata; class Actinopteri; order Myctophiformes; family Myctophidae; genus Benthosema; species Benthosema pterotum. The sequence continues at coordinate 18,082,038 of CM076966.1, read as the reverse complement.
CGTAAACAACGGTGCTGTGGTGCACTGAAAAAAAATAGTATGGTGGAGGAGGAAGTGGGACAGAACTAGGAACCAAACTGCGCTGAATGGTTTCGGGTCGAGGGCAAAAAAGCAACACTCGGCCCTAATTGGTTATATTGGTTATCCCCGGCCAAACGTCGGCCGATTCGGGCGAAAAGCGCACCAATTTTTATTTTTCCGGCCGACGTGATCGCCCGCCATCCCTGCCGTTAAAACGTAGGGTCAGATCTGGCCTTTGGAGAGAAACGCTGTAGGCAGCTTCCAGTCATTTGCAGGTAAAAAAAAAGGTGTCAAATTGCATAGGTGCAGGGCAGACTGACCACTGAGCCCAGCGGCTGCTGGAGTTGACACCTGTCATATCCTGCTTGCATTCACGTCATCGAGAAGAGCAATGATTGCCTGGTAGTCAGTGTTGCCAACTGCCAAAATGCACTAGTGGCACTTTCAAAATGCAATAGAATGCGCTAGAGCAGTGGGTTTTCAACCATTTTCATACCAGGGCCCACTAGTTATTCTGCATTTTATGTTGTTTATATTTGATGTTGAGTTTAGTCTCTCTGACTAATTTAGGAGAAATAACTGGAAAAATGCTGGTCAAAATGACAATTCTTTTACATTTTCTAAATTTGTAGATTCTTGAAAATTAGGTAATTCCAAATTAATTAAATATATTAATTTAACTCTTGAGCGTAGCGTTACAGATCTATAAGGGTCCATTTGGTTACCAATGGTCCTTTCTAGGAAGGATGGAAGACTGTCATAGGATTTGTTAACCAATTTCACCCCAACTCACAGGCAAAAAAGCGCTAGATTTTCTGCCAGGAGTTTTTCACTAATTTTGGTGCTAGGGGGTCTGGAAAAAAGCTAAATATAGCGACAAATGCACCAAGTTGGCAACACTGCTGGTAGTTGGCAAGGATTGATTGTAACGAGGCTGCTCTCACTTAATTATTAAAGTAATGATATTACTTTGTCTAAGGGGGTAACAAGTAAAGTAAAGAAGTTACTTTCCTTAAGTAATATTGACCAACACTGGTTGTGGGACACCACGGGACACATGCGCGGGGGGGGGGGGCAGATGCAGCCGCAGACGGTGGAGAAAGCGCCTTGAGTAATAATCATACAGTAATCATTTCTTTGTGGATATATTAAGCAACAACTAGACTGTTTCTCAAATACTGCAATTGTTTGTTACGTCAAACAGCAACTAGACTGCTTTTCAAAGCATTAAAGCATAATATCTCCCATGTAATTGCCAAACAAAATGAGTCGACTCGCTCGTTTATTCTAAAATGGAGGGAGCAAGATAGGCCTAAATAAAAATATGGCAGTCAGCAGTCAACATCTTCAGTCAGACACACAACATTGTGTATGTATGGTAAACTAGAGGTAAACAGAATAGGCCTACGTTCCAAATAGTGAAATAACTATGAATATAAAAGTCAACCAAAACGGTATAAAAGCCTTACTGCACTTAAACAGACTATTGTCAATACATGGTATCTAATACTATTATTTCAAAAAACAACAATAAATAGTTTGTTGATTCATGGTAATGAATAGTCTTTAAAAAGTTGAAATCTTGTGCAATATCCTTTAAAAGGTCTAAAAACGTTTTCTGTAGGAGGTTAAAAAAGACGTATTTGCCTTTAAAAGCACTCTTAGTGAAAACAGTGTATTGCCCCTTTAAGAGCCTTTTCCTGTTTTTTTTTTTACTGCATTCGCGCGCAGAGAGAGAGAGAGAGCAGCAGCACCGCAGCAGAGAAGAGAAAGAAAAGACGATTGTTGTGAAGTTGTTTTGAAGTTGTATTTGTACCAGTTCAAGTCGTATTATTGCACTCCTGTGTGATTTCAAGTCTAGTGAGTAGTTTGAGTCAGTATAGTCGGAAAGAAGAAGAGAAGAAACGTACTTTGTGCTTGGTTGAAACTAACGAACAGGGTGAAGATTATCACGGAGAACGTTCTGGAACAGTGTGTACAAGATGGATGCTACCGTGTGCATACTGTGTGTAGCTTAGCCCTGGGCGACACGCACGTGCATGGACATTGGATGGCGAGCTAAACCAGGATAACGATCTGCAAAACCGAGGAGTCACACCAAGATTACGGTTTGAATCTCTGGAAGGTTTTCTTTGCAAATCACCACACTACACTGTCTCACTCACTCGTACGGATTACGGTCGTTTGAACTTGAACTCGTTTGGGCTGCATTAACTGCATTGACTCTCGTTCTCGCGTTTGGAAAGTTGAACATTCACTGAATTGAAAACGGATTGAATTGACTCTGGGGAATACATTTCTTGAACGTTTCGGACAGTTTTGAAAAGGGACTGTTTGGGAAAGGGACTGAACATTATTTTTTTTATTTTTCTCATTGACTGAATATATTGAAACCTACAAAGGAAAAGAAAAGAACACGTCATATTGTGAATCTCATTGAACAGTATTGTTGACAATATTGCACTATTTTTGAGTCATTGATTGTATTGTTTTTTGGATATTTTGATTTGTACTTTTTTCTGTGAAGGTCGAATTTAAAGGAAACTTAACTTTGAAAAAGGGGAGTTTAAAGGTACTTCTACTTAAGTGATTTTTCTTGAAGAAAGGATATTTTTTGATTGATATTTGCCAATTTTTCCTAACAAGGACACTTTATTTTGTTACTTACCTGATTTACCTCAGTAGATTAAGGGATAATTTAAGCATTTAAGGTTATTACTGTACCTGGTTACCTGAAGAAGGGAATTTGTTATTTTGTTTATTTTGTTTTTTTACTTACCTTGAAGCTGTGGAAAAGAAAAGGGTTAAAGGTTTACTTACCTGTTACCTGTGAAAAGAAAATAGGTTAAAAGGGTTTAAACTACTTACCTGTTACCTGTGAAAAAAAACTAAAAGGTTACTTACCTATTACCTGAAATAAATAGAGTTAACTCAGAGAAAGGATAAAATAGCATACATTTTAAATAGGACCTACCTCTTAAAATTAGCTGTTTAAAATAGAACTACACTGACCGGTCATAAATCATAAAACAGAACTAATATTAGTTTTATTAAAGTAAACTAAACTCAACATTTAGTTGACAAACTAAATAGGGTCTAAACTCTTATTTTAGTTGCTGAACTAATATTACTAAACCTAAAAACCAAGTCTACTAAGAAAAGGGACAACTAAAAGGTTTTTCTCACATGACAACTAAAGGGTTTTTCTTCCATGATTATTACCTACCTGCCTACCTCCATTGTAAATAGTTCGTATGCATACAATCTCTTTTGCTACTACTTTCAGTAAAGATTGCCGGCTTATTTTCAACAAGCTCTTGTCCTGGTCTATTACTATTATTATTGTTGTTGTTTGCTTATTATTGCATGCCACTCCTTACGAACCTAGAGCGCCCATACTAGTCCAGTAGTATACAACCCTAGTTGCCTGTGTTACAGTGACACTAGTGCTACATAAACCTTGGCGAGCTAGCCAGGAGTGGCTAATAGCATTTAAGCTAGCAGTTAACTTAGAGACCAGCGACATTAAACGGTTTAACAATGGAGGAGGTAATCCAGACGTCAGGTGTAAAAATCCCTAACTGCATTCTATTCAATGCCGAATTTACCAACAAAGACGTTGATGAAGAGCTGAAAAATTTCCTAAACGAGCATGGCCAGGTTGAGAGAACAATTCAAATAGACAACCCCGATTCAAAATTCCATAAATACGCCATAGTGGAATACTCAAGTGGTTCAGCCCTGCTGTCACTTCAGCCATTGCCCCATAGCTTCCAAAGCGAAATCGAGCCTGACCTCACAATCCAGATCAGGGCCTTAGCAGACGTCTATACGCCAACAGTTAGCAAGACAGCTACCCAAACTTACCTCTCAGAGTTAAAGCAGATAGCTAGGCTGACAGGTAAGGACTTTGCTGCTGTCCTCAAAGAAGAACTGTCTGTCATCGGTGAAGCTGTCCACATCGACGACACAGGAGCCCTCAGTGAAGACGTCTCTTCACCTGACACTGAAGAGCGACATGCTCCAGAAAGTGCTGAACAGACCAGCACAGCCACAGAGCAACGAGCTCACCCAGCCCGGAACTGGTCTTCATCACCAGCTCCCACCAAAGAAAAGATCCAGTCTTCTCTAAACCTCTCCTTGGTCAACCCACCTGAGGTACAGAAGGTGATAGTTGAGCACATAGTAAGAAATGAAGACTCTGCAATGCAGGTGCACAGTCCCCTGAGACTGAGACCCTTCTCTGGGCGACGCCCTCTGCCCAACCATGAAGTGGATTACGAGACATGGCGTTCCAATGTGGAGCTCCTTCTGAAAGACATGAAACAGCCAGACCTACACAAGTCACGTAAGCTCCTCGAAAGCCTGTGCTCACCTGCCATTGACTTGGTGAAACACCTACCACCGGAATCTCCCCCAAATGTATATTTGGAGATATTGGATTCTGCCTTCAGCACCGTTGAAGATGGAGACGACCTCTTCGCAAAGTATCTGAATACGTGGCAAGAACCAGCTGGTGAGACACCATCGGCTTATCTTCAGAGGCTGCAGGTGATGCTAAACACCACCTTCAGGAGGGGAGGTGTATCTGCAAGCGACCTTGACCGGCAACTCCTGGGGCAGTTTGTCAGAGGTTGCTGGGATAACGCCCTACTATCCGAACTGCAATTGGATACTCACCAAAAGAAAGAGAACCCACCTACGTTTGCTGAACTTCTCCTGTTACTTCGCACAGCAGAAAACAAGAGAATGTCCAAAGCCACACGCATGAAGCAGCATTTCAGTACAGCGACAAAGCCAAAAGTAACATCCCAGTACCAAGGTGCTAGTGTGCAGTGCGAAGACTACACTCCTACACAATGGACGCCTGATTCCGGTTCTGAGATCGAAGATCTGAAAAGGCAAATCGCAAGTCTGCAATCTCAGCTCACGAAAATCACCCAGAAAGGCGGCAACAAGAAACAAAACAAATCGGCAGCTTCGAAGTCAGCTACTACAGAGCCTCATGTCAACCCTCCCACACCTCAGAAACCACAGTCTCAAAGGCGTGATGCGAAGAAAGACACAAGCAAAAGGCCAAAACCCTGGTATTGCTTCAGATGTGGAGAGGATGGGCATACCAAACCTCAATGTGAGAACGAACCAAACCCCACTCTCGTTTCCTCAAAAAGAAAGCAGCTGACAGAAAAGCAGCAAGCATGGGATGCCGAAAACAGTGCCTCAACGCCTGATGATTTAAACTAGAGGCAGTTCCTGTTGAGGGACCGACAGGAACTGGAACACAGAAGTGTCCCAACCAGAAGCACCGCTCCATCAACAAGTGCTCCAGCACCAAGCGACACTCAGTAACTATCCCTAAGGGACTGATTGGAGCTAAGTGCACCGCACAAGTGATCATAAGTGACCAAGATTGCAGCTGCTTGTTTGATACAGGTTCTCAAGTCACGACTATTCCCAACTCATTCTACCAAGAAAACCTGTCCCACCTACCTATCCACTCGTTGAACAACCTGCTTGAAGTGGAAGGAGCTAATGGGCAAGATGTCCCGTACCTTGGCTACGTCGAAGTTACCATCACGTTCCCAGAGAGTGTACTTGGAGTAGACATCGAAGTCCCCACATTAGCCCTGATTGTGCCTGACATATGTTCCACCTTATCGTCAGTACTGATAGGCACCAATGCCTTGGATGTTCTGTACGAACGGTACGCAGAGATCGCACCTCAGAACTACGAGTCACTGCCATACGGCTACAAGGTCGTCTTGAAGACCCTTCAAGTGAGAAAAGTACAGTCTGAAAACTCCAGTATGGGAGAAGTCAGGCTGCACGGCAGAGACCCCGAAACTGTTGCAGCTGGTCAGACCAAGGTCCTGGAAGGATCCGTAAGCTGCAAGATATCGGATGCAGTGACATGGGTGACAGTGGAGTCCCCAACATCAGCTATCCTGCCAGGTGGCATGCTGGTATCGAATGGCCTGACAAGTTTACCGTCCAAAAAGTCACACCGCATACCTGTCATATTGAAGAACGAGTCAGACCACGACATCACACTGCATCCAAAGGCTGTCATAGCAGAGATACATACCATCCAGAGTGTCCAGTCCATCAAGTCTCTTCACTCAGATTCCCCGACAAAGTCTGACCACAAGCCAAACTTCAACCCAGACTTTGGAGACTCTCCAGTACCCAGCGAATGGAAAGAGAGGATCACACAGAAGCTGAATTCAATGCCAGAGGTGTTCGCCTTACATGATCTCGACTTCGGTCGCACCGACAAAATAAAGCACCATATAAACCTCAGTGATGAGACACCGTTCAAACACAGAGCGAGGCCCATACACCCGCAAGACATAGAGGCTGTACGCAACCACATCCAGCAACTCCTCGATGCAGAAGTCATCCGCGAGTCTGAATCACCTTTCTCCTCACCAATTGTAGTTGTCCGGAAAAAGAGTGGCGACGTCAGACTGTGCGTTGACTACAGAAAACTGAACCTGCAGACGGTGAAAGATTCCTACGCATTACCCAACCTTGAGGAGTCATTCTCCAAGTTGACTGGTTCCAAATGGTTCTCAGTGTTGGACCTCAAGTCTGGTTTCTACCAGATCGAAATGGAGGAAGTGGACAAACAAAAAACAGCCTTTGTCTGCCCACTAGGCTTCTTCGAGTTCAACAGGATGCCTCAAGGGATAACGAACGCCCCTAGCACGTTCCAGAGGCTTATGGAGCGCTGTATAGGAGAGCTGAACTTGAAACAAGCCCTAGTTTTTCTGGATGACGTCATAGTCTTCTCTTCAACACTAGAAGAACATGAAGAAAGGCTGATGCGTGTGATCAACCAACTGAAAGAGTATGGCCTCAAACTTTCGCCAGAGAAGTGCAAGTTCTTCCAGAGCTCTGTAAAGTATCTAGGTCACATCGTGTCCGAGAAGGGTATTGAGACAGATCCTGAGAAGATCGCAGCGCTGAGCACCTGGCCAAGACCCAACAAGCTCAAAGAACTGAGAACGTTCCTTGGATTCTGTGGCTACTTCCGCAGGTACGTGAAGGACTACTCGAAGATTGTCAAGCCGCTCAACGAACTGACAGCCGGTTACCCACCACTGAGAAAACGCACCAACGCCACAGCAAGTGCTAAGACATACCACAACCCGAAAGACCTCTTCAACGACAGATGGACCTCTGCCTGCCAGACGGCATTCGAGACCATAATCGAAAAGCTGACAACCGCTCCTGTCCTCGGGTTCGCCGATCCCAAGTTGCCCTACGTCTTACACACTGATGCAAGCACCTCAGGCCTCGGTGCTGCACTCTACCAAGAGCAACAAGGGGAGAAGCGAGTCATCGCCTACGCGAGCCGTGGTCTGTCAAGCTGCGAGTCAAGGTATCCTGCTCACAAGTTGGAGTTTCTTGCCCTCAAGTGGGCAGTAACTGAAAAGTTCCAGGACTACCTCTACGGATGCCCATTCCAAGTCGTCACTGATAGCAACCCACTAACGTACATCCTCACCTCTGCTAAACTCGACGCTACGAGCTACAGATGGTTGGCCGCTCTGTCGACGTTCGATTTCCAGCTACAATACAGAGCCGGGAAGCAAAATCAGGACGCAGATGGGTTGTCCAGACGCCCACACAGCAGATTACCTGACGATGAAGCATCACAGAAAGAGTTGGAGAGGATAGAACAGTTCACCAAAAGACACTTACCTGAACACGTGAATGGAGACACAGTCAAGGCCATCTGCGAGAAGCACTCAGTCCACCAAGTGACCAACAGTGACTCCGGGGAGACCACACCCAACACTACGCTGGTCGTGTCACTTGCCCACCATCCCGATGCTCTCCCAGAAAGCTTTGAAGAGGAGGATCAGTTTGGTGGCTTACCTGTTATCCCCCTGTTTACACCAGCTGAGTTGAGAGATAAGCAGCAGGCAGACACCTGTATTCGAGAAGTGCTCAAGCAGCTGGAGACGGGAGAGAACCCGCCACCATCCCTCAGAAAAGAACTCCCCGAGCTCTACCTCTTGTTGAGAGAGATGAACAAACTCGAAGTCTTGGATGGAGTCTTGTACCGGAAACGACAAGAGGGTGCACAAAGTTACTACCAGCTTGTGTTGCCTGAAGACCTGAGACCCTCAGTCCTGAAGAGTCTACACGATGATATGGGTCACATGGGTGTGGAGAGAACCCTGGATCTTGTTCGGAAACGGTTCTATTGGCCCAAGATGGCTGCAGAGGTGGAGACGAAAATCAGAACCTGCAACCGCTGCATACGTCGAAAGGTCTTACCTCAGAAGGCTGCACCCCTCGTGAACATCACAGCCACGAGACCTCTCGAGTTGGTGTGCATGGACTTTCTCAGCCTGGAGCCAGATTCCAGCAACACCAAAGACATTCTGGTCATTACAGACCATTTTACGAAGTATGCGGTAGCCATCCCCACCTCTAACCAGAAGGCCCGGACCGTAGCCAAATGCCTGTGGGACCAATTCATCGTCCACTACGGAATTCCAGAGAGACTCCACAGCGATCAGGGCAGAGATTTCGAGTCCCGCACCATAAAGGAGTTGTGTGAACTAGCTGGAGTCCAAAAGATTCGGACTACCCCTTATCACCCAAGAGGGAATCCTGTAGAGCGTTTCAACAGGACATTGTTGAATATGCTTGGTACCCTCGAGAACAAGAAAAAGAGCCACTGGAAAGAGCATGTCAAGCCTTTAGTACACGCCTACAATTGTACAAAAAATGAAGTTACTGGATTTACGCCTTACGAACTGATGTTCGGACGACAACCGAGGCTGCCAGTGGACATAGCCTATGGCTTGCCAGCCAATTACCAGCCAGGCTCACACTCACAATACGTCCGCAACCTGAAATCCCAACTTGAAGCAAGCTACAAAGTGGCGATGGAGAATGCCAAGAAGACAGCCGACCGCAACAAAGCAAGATTTGACAAGTATGTTGTGGAATCCACCTTGGAAGAAGGCGATCGAGTCCTGGTTCGGAATGTCCGACTTCGAGGCAAGCACAAGTTGGCAGACAAGTGGGAACCAGACATATACATCGTAGTGAAACAGTCCGGAGATGTTCCAGTCTACGTTGTGAGACCTGAAACCAAAGAAGGTCCACTACGAACACTTCACAGAGACCTGTTACTGCCATGTGGTTTCCTTCCTACAACTCCAGTTGAAGACGAAACAACCACAGAAAAGAGACCCCAACGACCAAGAACTCGTCAGAGCACAAGAGATGAAGCCTCAGATGAATCTGAAAGACAAGAGTCTGACCTGGACGATTATGACCTCACTTACCTGTACGGTCATGAAGTCCCAGTAGTGGAGACCCAGAGTTTCGATCTTGTCCCCAAAACGGTCGAATCCGTCACCAAGAATACTGAGTCACAACCAGAACCAGTGACCACTGCCGAGAGCAACTTACCTGAAGTGAGTCCTGCCGAGAGCAACTTACCTGAAACGAGTCCTGCCGAGAGCAACTTACCTGAAACGAATCCTGCTGGAAGCAACTTACCTGAACAGACATTACCTGACACGAATCCTGAGGATACTACCTTACCTGATGAAACAACCAATACAGATCAACCTGAAACAGAAGTGGAAAAGGAACAAGAGGATGTTGTTCCTGACGTTCCACAAACCGAAGAAGATGCAGAGCAACAAGTGAATGCAGTTCCCGATGCTGTTCCTGATCCTGCACGGACAGAAGAAGATACAGACAGAACCTGCAAAGATCCACAACCCACTAGAATGTCTAGCAGACATAGGGAACCACCCAAAATTCTTACTTACCCTCAGTTAGGTAACCCGTTAGTTACCGTTGTCCAGTCACTGTTCCAAAGTTTAAGCACAGTGATTACAGATTCCTTAAATGTTCCCTGGAATCCTGTAGAGTCAGACATAATGTAGTCTGTTGGTATCATGTACGGGGACGTACATGAGGAAAGGAGGGGAGCATGTAACCCACGTTCCAAATAGTGAAATAACTATGAATATAAAAGTCAACCAAAACGGTATAAAAGCCTTACTGCACTTAAACAGACTATTGTCAATACATGGTATCTAATACTATTATTTCAAAAAACAACAATAAATAGTTTGTTGATTCATGGTAATGAATAGTCTTTAAAAAGTTGAAATCTTGTGCAATATCCTTTAAAAGGTCTAAAAAACGTTTTCTGTAGGAGGTTAAAAAAGACGTATTTGCCTTTAAAAGCACTCTTAGTGAAAACAGTGTATTGCCCCTTTAAGAGCCTTTTCCTGTTTTTTTTTTACTGCATTCGCGCGCAGAGAGAGAGAGAGCAGCAGCACCGCAGCAGAGAAGAGAAAGAAAAGACGATTGTTGTGAAGTTGTTTTGAAGTTGTATTTGTACCAGTTCAAGTCGTATTATTGCACTCCTGTGTGATTTCGTTCCAAATAGTGAAATAACTATGAATATAAAAGTCAACCAAAACGGTATAAAAGCCTTACTGCACTTAAACAGACTGTTGTCAATACATGGTATCTAATACTATTATTTCAAAAAACAACAATAAATAGTTTGTTGATTCATGGTAATGAATAGTCTTTAAAAAGTTGAAATCTTGTGCAATATCCTTTAAAAGGTCTAAAAAACGTTTTCTGTAGGAGGTTAAAAAAGACGTATTTGCCTTTAAAAGCACTCTTAGTGAAAACAGTGTATTGCCCCTTTAAGAGCCTTTTCCTGTTTTTTTTTACTGCATTCGCGCGCAGAGAGAGAGAGAGAGCAGCAGCACCGCAGCAGAGAAGAGAAAAAAAAGACGATTGTTGTAAAGTTGTTTTGAAGTTGTATTTGTACCAGTTCAAGTCGTATTATTGCACTCCTGTGTGATTTCAAGTCGTGTGAGTAGTTTGAGTCAGTATAATCGGAAAGAAGAAGAGAAGAAACGTACTTTGTGCCTGGTTGAAACTAACGAACAGGGTGAAGATTATCACGGAGAACGTTCTGGAACAGTGTGTACAAGATGGATGCTACCGTGTGCATACTGTGTGTAGCTTAGCCCTGGGCGACACGCACGTGCATGGACATTGGATGGCGAGCTAAACCAGGATAACGATCTGCAAAACCGAGGAGTCACACCAAGATTACGGTTTGAATCTCTGGAAGGTTTTCTTTGCAAATCACCACACTACACTGTCTCACTCACTCGTACGGATTACGGTCGTTTGAACTTGAACTCGTTTGGGCTGCATTAACTGCATTGACTCTCGTTCTCGCGTTTGGAAAGTTGAACATTCACTGAATTGAAAACGGATTGAATTGACTCTGGGGAATACATTTTTTGAACGTTTCGGACAGTTTTGAAAAGGGACTGTTTGGGAAAGGGACTGAACATTATTTTTTTATTTTTCTCATTGACTGAATATATTGAATCCTACAAAGGAAAAGAAAAGAACACGTCATATTGTGAATCTCATTGAACAGTATTGTTGACAATATTGCACTATTTTTGAGTCATTGATTGTATTGTTTTTTGGATATTTTGATTTGTACTTTTTTCTGTGAAGGTCGAATTTAAAGGAAACTTAACTTTGAAAAAGGGGAGTTTAAAGGTACTTCTACTTAAGTGATTTTTCTTGAAGAAAGGATATTTTTTGATTGATATTTGCCAATTTTTCCTAACAAGGACACTTTATTTTGTTACTTACCTGATTTACCTCGGTAGATTAAGGGATAATTTAAGCATTTAAGGTTAATACTGTACCTGGTTACCTGAAGAAGGGAATTTGTTATTTTGTTTTTTATTTTACTTACCTTGAAGCTGTGGAAAAGAAAAGGGTTAAAGGTTTACTTACCTGTTACCTGTGAAAAGAAAATAGGTTAAAAGGGTTTAAACTACTTACCTGTTACCTGTGAAAAAAAACTAAAAGGTTACTTACCTATTACCTGAAATAAAAAGAGTTAACTCAGAAAAAGGATAAAATAGCATACATTTTAAATAGGACCTACCTCTTAAAATTAGCTGTTTAAAATAGAACTACACTGACCGGTCATAAATCATAAAACAGAACTAATATTAGTTTTATTAAAGTAAACTAAACTCAACATTTAGTTGACAAACTAAATAGGGTCTAAACTCTTATTTTAGTTGCTGAACTAATATTACTAAACCTAAAAACCAAGTCTACTCTAAAGAAAAGGGACAACTAAAAGGTTTTTCTCACATGACAACTAAAGGGTTTTTCTTCCATGATTATTACCTACCTGCCTACCTCCATTGTAAATAGTTCGTATGCATACAATCTCTTTTGCTACTACTTTCAGTAAAGATTGCCGGCTTATTTTCAACAAGCTCTTGTCCTGGTCTATTACTATTATTATTGTTGTTGTTTGCTTATTATTGCATGCCACTCCTTACGAACCTAGAGCGCCCATACTAGTCCAGTAGTATACAACCCTAGTTGCCTGTGTTACAGTGACACTAGTGCTACATAGAGGTATACAGAATAGGCCTACTGTAGTGTAAACATTCATCAGGCAAAAATAAAAGTAAATAAATAAAGAAAGAAAAGCATGGGAACGGCGCTGCGCAGCGCTGGCGGAGCAGCAGGAGGAGACCGTTTGGTTGTGAAGTCCATCACAAGTCTATGAACCAAAAATAAGGCAGTTTAGTTAGGCAGTCGGACTCAACAATGTCTCAAGGCAATTAGCTCTTCGCTAAGTCCCACCCCAGGCCGTTCTTGGCCAATACCATGTTAGCAATGGTTGCTAAGCAAGGAGAATGGAAAAGCTTCACCGTTCACCAACTTCCAACTTCTGGAGTAGCCTAGTAGCAGTTCATCAATCTCAGAAAGAACACGACAAAAAGGTTTACAATATGGATTTGAAAAATATATCCACCAGATCGCATGTCGCCACAGCAAAGACAATGAAATCCAAATGGACGCTAACGCGAATGCAAAACACAGCCTCCTCACGTCTTGTCCATTCATGTGAATAAAGACGGGTCCGCGTCACGGTTCCGACGGGTCACGGTTCCGAGGGGGCACGGTTCCAACTTCGGTTGCAACTTCAACAGCAACTGATGTTATTATGGATGCTTTACTTGCCTAATAAAAGTCCTGTAACTGAAAATGGTATGTGTTATAAATTAGGTGTCCTATTATTGAGTGCTGCTATACGTGTGTGGCGGATCGATTATTGGGTGTGCAACTGAGGGAGATGACAGGCTGTTGCATGTTGGTCTGAGCAGGGAAAACATAAATAAAACTATTGCCCGTTGGCTAAAAGAGACTGCTTACTTGGTGATTCTAACGCAATAGAACACACTTTTACAGTATGGGTGCGACTTCATCGTACCATGGGCGATGAAGCCGCCCCCATACCATTTTCTGGCTGCAGGAGCTGACTATGAATGAATGAATGAATGAATGAATGAATGAATGAATGAATGAATGAATGAATGAATGAATGTTTATTTCGAACATTACATATAAAAACAAAATATAGTATGTTAAGAAAATAAATCAAAAACTTAAAACAAAAGTAACACAAAATGTGCAATATGTTAAAAGAAAATCATAAGCTAAAACAAGTTAAACAAATCTAATATATGTGTTCGAAAAGGAGTAGAATGAAGCCTAAGCTTATCTAGTTCTAGCCCTATTTATGCTATTTTTTTTTTAAAGACATCAACTGACACGATTCCAGTTCCTGTACGTCTATTTGTCTAATATTTAATCATTTTTACCTAGTGTACCATAATGCTGTACCATAACCTCATTTTTTATAGCTCATTATCAAAGAAAATGTATACCTCTTCTTAAACAGTGCAATATTTCAGTGCAACTATAGTCCTATACCCGTCATATATCCTGTTTGCATTCACGTCATCGAGAAGTGCAATGCCCAATGAGGGACAAGAGACCCCGTGTTGCGGGACACATGCGGTGGCGGAGATGACGGAGAGAGCGCCTTTAGTAATAATCAGACAGTAATAATTTCTTTGTGGATTATATTGTCAGTCACAAAATGGAACCCCTCATCCCTAACAGGAATGGAGCAAATATACCCAAATGAAATAACAAACACGAGGGACATTTTAAGATGTTAATTCTCACAATTTCCACGACAATGATGGGAGAGAATCTGGCTTGTCAGGAGACAGTGGTGTGTTTAACTGCTGCAAGCACGTTTCCACAGATGCAGGTCCAAGAACATCTGTAACAATAGCAGCACTTTTTGTGTGCCCACAAGCCACTTTTTGAAGCCATCTCTGAGTCCGGGTACATTACGGGACCTAATTTAGACCCACAATCACCAGATCTGTATGATAAGCCGTGCTGTACATTATGATACACACTAGTTACCTCCGCCACGGTGACTTTATCTGTCTTGCTGTCTTTTTGGGTTTGAATAAAGTTTTCATTTCTCTGCTAGACGTTTTTCTTGTGGGATTCACTCTCGGTATGCCTTGAATGTCATTCTCTGAGTGACAGTGAAGTTGCGTCGGAAAACTGTACACTCTGCCGTGCTTGGGTCATCAGAGACATGTCTCAGCCACTTATATTTAAGCTCCCATTCTTCTTTTCTTTTTCTTTTCAACAGGAGTCTCCTCCTCCTGGAGCTGGCTGGCTTGTTTTTTGCACGCAGTCACCAGCGCATGTGTAGTTAGTGGTTTCACTGACTGACTGACTGACTGACATACACCTGTAAGCGCCCGTCTTACGTGACACCTGACTCGATACACGGATGTTATTCTTTGTTCTTCGCACCCCCTCCCTCCTCTAGTGAGAGAGAGCGTTGAGCAAGAGAGAGAATTAAGTGCTGCTGCGCTGTCGCAAGCGTCAGTGACTTTGGCCTGCATCTGGGCCTGTGAGAGGTGGCATCTCTATCTCTATGGCCGCTCTTTCACTCTGAGAACTCGGAGAGCTCTGCTCTCCACATCCGGTACGGGCCACAGACCACTCAGGCTGCACCGTTGGTACGATCGCCTCCGTCAGTACAACTTTGATCTGAAATTCACCCCAGACAAAGACAATGAAGTTGCTGACCTGCTGTCTCGCTCTCTCCCTGCCCCAGCTCCAGCCCAACACGTTGACACTGACTGCATTGAACGGGACATTGTTAACATGCTGCACGCACCCCTTCAAACCACTGTCTCTCTACAGGAGCTCAAGGACGCTTCTGAGCGCGACCCCGTCCTTTGTGCTCTCCGCACCTACGTTCAAGAAGGCTGGCCTCCTGAGGTCCCGGGGGAGCTTGCCGCGTTCTCCCGTGTGCGACAGGAGCTCTCCTGCTGGAACGACACCTGTGTGGCACGTGGGCTGTGCACGGTGGTTCCGGGTGTCCTTCGTGCGCCTGTCTTATCCATGGCACACGAGGGCCACCTGGGCATCGTGAAGCTGAAACAGCGCTGCAGGGACCTGGTGTGGTGGCAAGGGATAGACAAGGACATCGAGGCCTTGGTCAAGGACTGTGCTGCCTGCCTTGTTAGTGGCAAGACAGGCCACCAGTCGCCCCCGCCCTGCAACCTCTCGCCTGGCCCACTCAGCCCTGGGATCACCTGCAGCTGGCTGCAGTCTGTGGTGAGATCCATGGGGTTCCACCGGGTGGTTGCCTACGGCCTGCACTCAAAAATGGCCGAAGGTCGCCCCTACTGGCTCTGTGACCTCTGTGACGGTTGCCCGTCAGCAGGCTCAGATGAAGCGCCGGTACGACCAGTCAAAGCAGGCCAGGGCTCCAGTCATCGGCAGCTCTGACTGGGTTAGGGTTCGTCGGCCTCACCGGAACAACAAAATGGCTTCGTTCTGGTCCACCTCCCCTTCAGGTTGCCCGCCAGCTGGGCCCCGCCACCTACCTCCTCGGTGATGGCTCTCGTTGGCATTCCAGACGCCTTCGTAAGGTCCCTGCTCCTGCACGCTCGGCGTTGGACCACCCTGTGCCTTTGCCTGTCCCTGCGCAGCTCACGGACATTCCTGGGCCTGCTCAGCCCCAGGCCCATGCCACTCCGCGTCCTGCCCGTGTGCGCTCTCGCCCTGCCCACTTACAGGACTATGTGTAGGGACTGCATGTGTGCTTGCACTTTTGCCAGGGGGGGATGTTATGTCTCACGGACAGCTTGATTGACAGTTTGATTGTGCTGTGTTCATTGCCTATTGTTGTGATGCACTGAGATTATATAGTTCGATTGCTTGAGTCTAGTTCTACCTCTGCAGAGTGAGCTGTTGCCGTTCTGATGATTCTTATACTGAGTGAAGTTTCGAAGTAAAGAGAGTTGTGTGTTGAGAGTCTCGTGGTCCGCTATTTTCTCAAACATAATAGAGAGACTATTCCAAACATACCCAAAAGTACCCAAAACAACCCAAAAGCATACCCTAAAGAACCCAAAAGCATACCGAAAAAAGTACCCAAAAGCATATTTTTGGATAGTTTTGGGTTGTTCAGGGGAGTTTGGGGTATTTTGGGTATGCTTTTGGGTTGTTTTGGGTAGCTTGGGGTACTTTTGGGTGTACTTTTGGGTGATTTGGGGTATGCTTATGCTTTTGGGGTAGTTATGGGGTACTTTTGGGTATGCTTTTGGGCAGTTTTGGATAGTTTTGGGTATGCTTTTGGGTAGTTTTGGGTATGCTTTTGGGTAGTTTTGGGTACTTTTGGGCAATTAGTAGGACCCACACGGGGTGCCGTAGAGGCTGCCATGAAGGCTGGCCTAATGAAGTGAATGGGATTGTCAGAACTCTGTCTCTAGAGGTCACTGGTTGGACCGTCAATAGATTGTACACAATTTAGATGTTTCTATTGTTATTTGTTTGCAAAAATAATCCTACCAAAATAGAGTTTTATGGTATTTCATGCAACATACTCTGAACAGTTACCCTATAACTTATGCTTATGAACTCTGGTCTATAGATTTCCAACCATATTGAATAATGCCCAGCAAGGAAAAGTTTGTGCGTGCCGATTGAAGCCTCCAGGGGGCATTGAGTAGCTTATTAACGTTTCTTTACAATCTCCTCCTCAACCAGAGAAATTAGAGGGCATTGTTGGGAAATTGATCTTAACAGGGTTGAAATGAAAGCGTTGGAAACAGCACAACAGCACAACTGACTCTCGAAGGAGGCAGTCGCATTCCTCATCTCTCTCCCCAACTCCCTCCCCTCCCATCCCCCTCCGACCATGCCTGTGTCTCGTGTCTGCCGTCAGCGCTTCGACTCTGGGTGAACCCCTAGCCTGGCCACCGGTCCTCTCACTGCCTGCATCCTCGGAGAAAGCCTAACCTCAAGATGACCCATTGATTGATTGGTTGATCAGCGCTATTGACACCTTTTTCTCCACCCGAAAGTCGAGAGCTGAGGGGCCGACATGCTACGCTCGTCTCGCCCGGGACAACAACAGCCCCTGTTGATCTGGGAAAGACTGTCGGTGAGATGGGACATTTGCCCGTCTCGCTCGTGAGAACAACAGCCCCTGTTGATCTGGGAAAGACTGTCGGTGAGATGGAGATTAAACATTTGGATTACTAATGGTTATCGGATTCCTGGCGATTGGATTGGGCCTGGTTCTGGTATACTGGAAATTCGACGGGTCAAGTAGGAGTCCCCCCTGTACCCGCCGTGCTGATTGGAATGGGGAGGGTTGCGGCTGAGAATTAAGGACGCTGAATGCCATCGCAGCTGGTTCTCGCCAACCAAACCCAGCTGATGACCGAAAGACTAAGAGGGGGGCAGCGATTGGCTTGCCCTCGATCTAAATTTCTGATTCACGCAAATTGTGATTTGACCCCCCCTGCTTCAAAACCCCTCTTATGAAATTGAGAATGCAACCAGCGAGGGACAACGGCGCGGCCATGCTTTGGACAACTCGGAGTCTCGCCTCCCTCCCCCCTCCCTCCCCCGCACACCTGTGGATCGAGCCTTCTCTTCGGAGCCGCTCTATCTCACAGTAACATAAACACTGACACTTTCACACGACTTTGTGCCCCGAGGATTGGACTGAAACGAACTCTCGCTTTCCACCGTAGAGTACAGACAGACAATCTTAAAAGGCCTTGAGCGTGGACTGATAACTACACATGCTGCCTCCTACCCCCTCCCTCCCCCCTCTGCTTGTAACTTGTCTGTCTAATGAGGTTGTTTTTGGAATGCCATGTACCTGTTATGACCTAAATCAAGGCCTATGACATGAATATTGTGTTCTTTTTTGATATCTCTCCCTGTGTTCTCCTTCACCCCCCCCCCCCCCTTTCACAAAAACGGGCGCCCGTTTTTGTGAAAGCGGGCGCCCGGTTTCACAAAAACGGGCGCCCGTTTTCAAAAGCGGGCGCCCGTTTTCACAAACGGGCGCCCTTTTCAAAAGGTTATGGTTAGGGTTAGGTTAGGTTTAGGCATAGGTTTACTGAGGTTAAGTTTAGGGTTAGAGTTAGGTTTAGGCATAGCCTAGTTTGTGAAAACGGGCCCCCGCTTTTGAAAACGGGCGCCCGCTTTTGAAAACGGGCGCCCGCTTTTGAAAACGGGCGCCCGTTTTTGTGAAACGGGCGCCCGTTTTTGTGAAACCGGGCGCCCGCTTTTGGGAAAGAGGTCGCTTTTGGATTTCGCTGGCTCTCGTAATGGGTTCAACAATTGATGCATAATTACAATACTTAAACCTAATCAACATCATTCAGTGTTTTGCTGTACATGACGTCAGAATTCTGATACACCCACAGTTCCTTTTTATATCAACAAGTCAATTCAAGTGGCAGACAATGCCATGTGGTCTACCTGCACAGCCTTTGTAATCTACTGGTAGATTGCCATCTACCTTTTGGACACCACTGGCCTAGGCGTAATAGTACTTTTAGTGCATGTATTTTTTTAAACCGCAATAAGAAAAGAAAAAAGAATGAATTAGACATTAAGTCAAAGGCTGATTGCTATGGATTGTTTTATTGGCTTACAGTTATTGCACACAGCCAAATTAAAATGATATTATTAGACTTCTCATCCATGGAAAAATAAAGTTCTGTCTTGGACACGCGCACACACACAGGCACGCATACATCTGTTTACATTTAGCAGTCATATTACCATGCTTTCTAGCATCAGGTTAATGCCACACTTTGAACGACTCTGATCAAAATGTTCAGAGGATTTGTTTGCCCAAAGCCCACTTCGTTTGATCATCTGACAGTTCACACACAAGCCTGCCTGAGCTAACGACTCCTCATGCCAGTCGACCACACACTGAGTGTCTCTTAAACATGGAAATCCACAAAAAGTGGAAGGAGCAGCACACCAAATGAAAAATGCAGGACCAGGCTCAAATCTGATAATCCATTTTAATGAAACACTGACGCGTTTTATCTGATAATCCATTTTAATGAAACACTGACGCGTTTCGGCCGAAGCCTTCATCAGAGTCTGATGAAGGCTTCGGCCGAAACGCGTCAGTGTTTCATTAAAATGGATTATCAGATTTGAGCCTGGTCCTGCATTTTTCATTTGGTGTGCTGCTCCTTCCACTTTTTGTGGATTTCCATGTTTAGTTGCACCTAGAGCTTAGCACCCACTGCCCAAATTAGTGGCAGCAACTAGAGGAAGCGCACCTGTTTTCTTCTCCTCGAGAAGTGTCTCTTATTTGTACCGCCCGTCACAACCTCGATGTTTAAAACAATGCATTTCTAGCCCCAGTTTGTCCCTGTAAAGGCCTATTCAGAGATGGATTTTCGGTGACCACCGCGACCACCGTTTTTTCTCTCAGGGACCACTGGTGGTCCCCGGACCACCTGTTGAAAACCCCTGACATAGACTTATATGGGAACGGGGAGCAAAAAGTCCTCTGTCTCTCTCTCACACACACACACACAGCATACACACTCCCCTTTCTCGTCTGGACAGGTTTCGGTGCTCACACACAAGCAGACTGCCAGTGTTGATAAAAAATATTTTGCGCACAATGTGAAAACTGCAGCATGTCAATCAAAATGCGGGACAACCTCTCAATCGGCAGAACGCATGAAAAGTCAGTGAAATGCGGGACAATCCCGCACAAATCGGGACATCTGGTCGCCCCATTTCGTATATGTGGTGGATGGTGCCATCTTCAGTGTCTTATACAACCACACCAGGCTGCCTGGCGCCATGTCCTTGAAAACAATGTCTTTCAAATTCCAGGATCTAGTTCTAATAGTACCTTTCAGGTACTAATCTGGTATTCCTTACAACAGCAGAATGGCTTTCGTTTTTAAAGTGTCTTAAACGCAACTTAAAGCACTCAAGAACATCATAGAGTCTCTCAGAACCATAGATATATATACAGTATATAAGAAAGCTAGATGGCTTGCCTGTGCTGCTGGATAATGGAGAGTGACATCGTAACGTGGCAGCCATCTTACGAGGGTATAGTATAACATTGTGTCTATGACCATATACTTTTTATATGATGATAACTTGCTTATTTTTCAACCGTTTTTTTCCTTCCCGTATCGTAAATCCAAGTTTTGCCAGCGTTCTTCTCCTTCTCCAACACCACGTCGAGCATGTGTATCTACAATATATTCTGTCGATATGCAGCTGCATATTCTGTCAATATGCATACTGCAGCTGTAGAGGTTGATATTTGAACGTATATTCCGTACGTATAAGTGACATTGTAGTCAAAGATGAGCAGTATCCAGCATGGTCATGGTCAACACATGTTGCGCAGGGAGGGCAACTCCAAAGTTTTTCATACTATGAAGCAGTGGTTTTCAATCTTTTTGACACTAGGGCCCACTATTTATTCGGCATTTGATGACATTTTAGCCCCACAGACCCCAAAACTAAAGATTTATTTTCCTTTCCCCCACAATTCCAGTCTGGATTTGGGAAACTAACCCTAACATTCAAAAAAACAGATCATAATGGCCATTAATCTTCTACATTCTCTAGTTGTGTAGACTTGGGCTACTTCACATGATGAATAATATTTTAACTGAGAGGGTATTTTATTTTATTTTCATTTTTACATTTTTACACTCTCAATGAGTTACATTTGGTTAACCAACTTTCCACCATTTAGTTTGGGACCTCCTGGACCTTTCTCAATCACCACTGAGGAAAACCACTGATATTACCTTTCATTGGATGGGCAGGATCGAGGCACATTTGCTCCCCTCTAGAACCAGCCCTGGTCTTCAAGGTGTTTTTTTTTTTTTTTTTTTTTTTTTTTGTCGACGGCCAGGATTCCGATCCGTTCACTCTGATTGCCGCTGTGTGACCGTTTGCGCTAGCCGCGGGGTGGCGATGACGTGGTACTTGCGCGGCAGGCACGTTCATGAAGTTGCTGAACTCCGGGCTGAGATCGATGGAGTCGGGACCGGCGCTGCAGGAGAAGCTGAAGTGCTGCAGCAATGCCACGGCGAAGAGAAACAGCTCCGTGCGTGCCAGGGACTGTCCCACACACTCCCTCTCCCCTGCGGAGAGGCAGAGACGTTTACCATCAATCGTTAAGTTAGGTCATGCTGTATCATACCTGGGCATTATGCGGCCCGGGGGCCAAATGCGGCCCTTTGGCTGACTCTGACCGGCCCGGGGACCACCAGTGGTCCTTGAGAGAGTTAAATATGGAAAGTTGGTTAACCAGATGTAACTCTTTGAGAGCGTATAAATGAAACCAAATAGACCCTTGCGGGTCCATTTGGTATCATTTTTACACTCTCAAGAGTTAAAATATTCATCATCTGAATTAGCCCAAAGTCTACACATTCAATCAGAGAATGTAAGAGAATGGTCATTTTTGTTATCCTGTTTTGTTTCCCAAATCCAGCCTGGAATTGTGAACAAAAATTTAAGAAATCTTGAAGAAAGATTTGGGATCTGTGGGGCTAAAATGTCATGAAATGGTGGTCAGTGGCTCAAATACTGAATAAATAGTGGGCCCTGGTGTCAAAATGGTTGGTCTTACACATACTTTTATCTTGAAATTAAATTAATGTTACGCAGACTTTAGTTCAGCCTTTAGTCTTGGCCCTCCACAATATTTTATGTATCTCATGTGGCCCCTTGGGAAAAATAATTGCCCAGCCTTGTGCTGTATGTACCTAGAGGGGGAAAAAAATGCTTCTCAGTTTAAGCTCAGAAGCATCCCTTGAGACACCCATGTTTATTTCTCATTTTAAGATCACCTAAAGATCACCTATGCCTCTTTATGGCTCCTAAGATTTGAGAGATTGAGACAAAGCTGAAATCTTGCTGTATGCGTGTATATATAGTACGATTTCAGCTTTGTCTCATTTATCTCTCAAATACCTCTGTAACAGCTAATGGAGAGACTTCAGCTTTGCCTCATTCATGGATCCTCGTATTCATCTTATGAGCCATAAAGAGACATAGGTGATCTTTAGGTGATCTTAAAATGAGAAATAAACGTGGGTGTCTCAAGAGACGCTTCTGAGCTTAAACTGAGAAGCATTTTTTTCCTCTGGGTAGTCCAGTGGTTTTCAACCTTTTTCATACTCTGCCGCAATCATTCTGCACTCGGATCCCAAACTAAGGATTTCCAAGTTTGTGTCCACAATTTAATAAAGATAATTGGCCAAACGTTGGTCAAAATAACAATTCTTCTACATTTTCTAAATGTGTAGATGCTTGAAAATCACGTCACTCAGATGTTTAAAGATAATTTAACTCATGAGTGTAAAATGAAACCAAATGGGCCCAAAAGGGTCCATTTGGTTTCATTTTAACGCTTTGAAGAGTTACAGGTCTATAAGGGTGCATTTGGTTACCAACTGTCCATCATTTAGCCGCATGGGGACCACCTGGAATACTCTCAGGGGCGACTGGTGGTCCCCGGGCCGCCGGTTGAAAACTCCTGCTGTAGTCATTTCTTGGAGGCATCAGGCCCATCTAAACCCCATCTTTTTTTTTTTAAATGTTCATCCCACAATTTTGTAACCCATTTTTAAGTGCTGCGTAGCAAGCACTTCATCAAACGATTCACAGACTGTGTGTGTGTGTCCCTACCTGGCTGCATGCGTCCCTGTGTGTGTGTGTCCCTGTGTGTGTCCCTACCTGGCTGCATGTGTGGAGTCATGTTGATGTTGCCATGTTCAGAGAAACAAGCACAATGGGACGAAGTGTGTATTGTTGATGTTGCCATGTTCAGAGAAACAAGCACAATGGGACGAAGTGTGTTTTAGTATACTGTAGCCACACACGCAGCACTTACTTTCGCACGGGTGTGATTTTTTCTTCCTAATGTGATCCTGAGCTCTCCGTCAACCTGGGGAGACAGCGGACTTGCTTCATGCTTCTTTCAATGCATGAGGAATCCAAGCTACCTTCTTTCTTTTCACCTGACAGGGGGAGTTTCCCTGGTTGGACGTAGCGCATGGAAGGAACACATTATTCCAACCAATTCCTCCTGTCCCACCTGTGAATCATGTGAATTTCAACAAGGTATTAGGCACCATTATAAACACATTAGTTCCCAGATTGGTACCTGATTCCCTAACGATTAGATTTAGATGTGCTGCCATGTGAGGGGTGAGGGTTTGACAAAGGTTTTAGTTATCTGAATAAACAATAGGAAAAATCTGCACACCATTTTTCTGCTCTTTTGGAAAAGTCACTTTGTGTGAAGTTTGCATGTTCTCCCCGTATCCCCTAGGGTATGTACTCTAATAGCAAAATACTCATACACTGTATATAATTGATTTTAGCTGTTACAATTCCAAATGGGCTACTGGTGGCTACTGGCCCTAGTCAAAAAATCCTATAGGATTCCTCCTATTTGGGGGTGAAGTCTTCAAATGATCCCTGGGTCGGCGGTTCGAATCCCGGCTCCTCCTGTCTACATGTGTCGTTGGGCAAGACACTGAACCCCAAATTGCCTCCAATGAGTTGGTCGGTGTGCAGCTTGCCACCACTGGTGTGTGAATGTGGGAAGCGAGGACGCTGAGTGCTGACTGTTCTCGCCTTCACCTCAATGCAGTAGCGGTTCTAGAGTGATTTACTCCCTGGGCGAAATCCCCTGCTGGCGTCCCCCCCCCCCCCCCCCCCCCCACACACACACACACACCCTCCGGGATCAACCCAACGACCACCTCTACTCTACCACTCAAGACTAAACAGACCATCGTCCATACTAGGCCTACTACAAAAAAAAAAATGCCACACACACATAATACATAAAATACATAAACCTTCAGAGTAGATATCACCATCTAGTGAGCATGTCACCTTGACACCGCAAAGTTGGCTATAAATCACACAGGCAAAAAGTAGCCTTCCATGGGGTGGCATTATTATTATTATTATTATTAAGGGATCAAGCAGTCCACGAAGTGGACTTGATCCCTTCTTGTTTCTGTCTCTTTTTTCCTTCTCCTTCTCCTTCTTCCGCCAGAAATAGCTGTTCTGGCTGAACCGTGCAGTCGGTTTTCGCGAAAATTGGTAATCTGGTAGAGGGTGATGCCAAACGGTGATGATGCGAAGCCTGTGACCACTGGTCAAATGGTGGCGCTATAGCACTCAACTGAAATTGCAAACTTTAAACACTCATAACTCATGAACTGCTCGACTCTCAGAAATGTAACTTATATTCACTAATGCGTCTGCTTATGTCAAACAACTTTTGTATTCTGACTTTTGACCTCTGACCTTTAGATGAGCCGCAATCTTTAATCATATGTAAAACAGTTAAAATGTCTCTTCTCCTACAATCTTTGATCAAAATGCATAACAATGACCTACATATGAACTTTGAAGCCATACAAACATGAAATGAGTGTGAATTTTGTTTTCAGTGAAAAAAATGATGTTTTTACGAGCCAATGAAAATTGCTTGTTTGTGAAAATTCTTCTATTATCCCTAATCTACACATGCAAAGTAATCTGTTTATGAGATTTTACAGTTTGGTAGAGGGGATGCCAAATAACACTAAAACCAGTCTTGCTCCAATCGCTTAAATGGGGGCGCTATAGCAATTCTTTGAAACTGAAACATTTGAACAAGCATAACTCAGGCTTCGTTTGGCTTAAAATCATGGGACTTGTTTCTACACGTTCCTTGATTCATGTGGAACACATCTGTAATTTCGACTGGTAAGCTCCACCCCCAGAGTGTCTGCCATTTTAAGCAGTTTGAAAAATGCTCATGCCTGATTTTATGCCTGGATTTTTGATCAATTTGCATGACACCTGCTACATGAGAACTTTGGCCCCATCCGGACAAAACTTCAGAAGCAAATTTGTTTTCATCAAAAAATGACGTTTTTATAAGCCAATGAAAGTTGCTCGTTTGTGAAGAGTCTTCTTCTGCTTGTTTCTCTCTGGCAACACTGGAGCAAGTACATTGTGCCAGATTGTGTGAGAGGAATAAGCATGTGGAACTTGTTTCCATTTGTCACTTTGACCACTAAGCTCCACCCTCGGACTGCTGAATTGTGCATATTGTTCATATTGCTTACTGCTTGGTGGCGTGTTGTTGGGTTGTTTCATTGATGACAACAACTAAGCAAATCATTGTGCCTGGATAGCTCAGTCGGTAGGGTGCCTGACTTCGGAACACAAGATTGAGGGTTCAAGTCCCACTGCTGACAATACAAAGTCTGAGTCTCCAAAAACCCTGCTGTGTTTCCACAATCACATGATGTATTTCTTCCATGTTTCTATGGCTTATTTGTGCATATTTAAGGAGCGGTAGTGGCTCAGAGGTAGAGTAACCGGATGGTAACCACAAGGTTGCCGGTTCGATCCCGGGCTCCTGCAGAGTTAGGGTCGATGTGTCCCTGTCCCACTGCCATCAGTGTATGAATGTGTGTGTGAATGGGTGAATGTGATGCACAATCTATGTAAAGCGCCTTGGATAAAGGCGCTATATAAATGCACCATTTACCATTTACCAAGCAGTCCATTGAATGTGTGTGTTGTTTCCAGTACGTCTTGTGTCTGTTGGGTAGCCTCATTGGTAGAGCGCATGACTTGGAAATGAGAGTTCCTGGGTTCAAATCCCGGCACGGACACCTAGTAATATGAGTCAATCATGCACAATCTCATGTGGTCTTCTACATCTAAGTTCATGGTTCTATGTGTAACCCAGGGTAAAACTCAATGTAATGGTGGTTGTCACCATTCGGCCATGTTGTGTTTTGTCACTATTCGGCCATGTTGTCACTAATGACAGTTCACAGCTCAGTTCACCACTCACTCACAGCTCACCAATCATTTACTCATTCAGCAACTCAGTGGCCTTGTGGTTAGAGTGTCCGCCCTGAGACTGGGAGGCCGGGGTTCGATTCCCGGCCGGGTCATACCAAAGGCTCTAAAAACGGGATCCAATGCCTCCCTGCTTGGCACTCAGCATCAAGGGTTGGAAGACCCTGTGTCATACTAGCGTCATGTCCAGAGGGTGTACTTGTACATCAAGCTGCCTCATGCTACAGAAACAGGAGATAGGCACCTGCCCTATGGGCCTCATGGCTGGGCAAGGCTGTTTGACTGTCACTATTCGGCCATGTTGTCACTAATGACAGTTCATAGCTCAGTTCACCACTCACTCACCAATCATTCACTCAGTCACACCAGATTGTGAGTCAGTCAGGGCAGGAATCAAAAACCCTGCCCTGCTCCCATAATTACCTGATGTATTTCTGAAGTTCAGGCTCCCATGTTTCTATGGCTTATTTGTGCGTATTGTTCTTACTCCTTATTGCTGCTTGCTTGATCCCGTTTTATTGCTGCTTGCAGCTATATTTATTATTATTATTACCCTTATTATTATTAGTCTTGATTGCATTTGAGTTTATGCTTTATAGCCTACTATAGTTTCAGTTAATTCAATGAATAAGTAGCTATAATGCAAACTGCATTGGAGGAAGGGGGACCTCAGGGTGAAATTTGGAATTAATCAAGGGGCATTGATTATTATCTATGACAATAATCAAGAGCATTATTACGCATGTCACAGGAATCAAGGTAGATTGCTCCTAATATGTTTTGGTGTGGAATTCTCCTTTAACCACTGTGGAAAGTCCCCACTAATTAGTGCACCTGCTGCACGAAGACACTGACAGAAAGAATGCGCTCCATATTTCCATAGAGTTCCATATTAAATTTCTGAGATTTGAAAAGGCCCTGTTGACTTTTCTCAACCTTTAAAAAATAAAATCAGGACTTCCCAAGAAACCATGTGAGGTAAGATTTTATTTACTGTATCATAAATACTGTTGCCACCATTCGCCAGTGAACTCTTGCTTTTTCAAATCTCAAAAGATTCATACGGAGAGCGCGTTGGAGAGTGCATTGGAGAGCGCGTTGGAGAGCGCATTTAACATTGAAGTCAAGCGGTCCAGCGGTAACACCACAACTGGACCCCCCAGACCAGGACACATATCACACACGCTGAATTGCACGACATTACCATTTTTTGTGCGCAAGTGGGCGCAATACCTGTATTGTAGATCCATGCTGCAATGACAATAAGTGACAGAATAGCCGATTTCTTTTCTCTTTTTTTTTGCTTCGCTATGCCGCCCCCCTCGCGATGCCGCCCTGGGCGGCTGCCCATAATGACCATGCTTAAAACCGCCCCTGCCTCAATGTATGAATGAATGGAACATTGTAAAGCGCTTGGAGGATTTTTGACTGAGGGGAGTCTGAGCTTGAACTGGCTATAGCACCGTAGGTGATAATCCAATTTCGATAATACACCCTTCTATCACAGTCGAACAGACAAAAACAATTATCGCAGTGGCGTACCAACAGGGAAGAGCAGGAAGGTGTGATTCTTCTTAATAGAACACTGAACCTGGGTGATCCATTTTCAATCAGGTTTTCCATGATGTCACTGATGTCTGAGGGAGATGATGGATGATGGCATTTTGTACAAATGCCATTGAGGTAAAGTTCGAGTCAAAATTCGAGCTAAAATTCTGAGGTAAATATTAATATAAACTTTTTCCACAGGCTAAAAATAAAGTTGAAAATAAAACAATAATAAATGAATCAAACATTCAAGCCTTGGAAGTTGCAAGAAAACGTTAATTATTGCTCAGTTTGCTACACTCATTTGCTTTAACGCTGAATAAGGAACATTAATAGTGCAAAATCAACTTTCAAAAAACAAACGAAAAAACATCAATGCATATTAAAGAAAGTTTAAACAAAAATCGAATGCCTCTTTTCCATTTGCAGCCTTCTGAGGTAAATAATTACAGGGCAGGCAGCAAAACAACAGCAGAGCATTATGGGATTTGTAGTATTAGCGGCGAACGCTGTTAAAGCGGCGCAACGGCTGTATAGTACCAGCTCTAATGTTAATTTGATATTGCCTCAAGGGCCAAATGAAATTACCCAGCGGGAAAAATTTGGCCTGCAGGCAAGTTTGACACCTATGAATTGGTGCCCGATGATCCGCCCTTCCCAACTTGTTTTGTGCATTAATCTTCATGCTGTACTGGTGGCGCCTATACATAGACACTATATATATATACACATACTCTGTTTTCGTCACCGCTAAACCCCTTAATCCTAAATCCTTTTTTTTTTTACTATTTTGCAAAACAATTTTGAATGGTTCAACTGGCCAGTATACATTGACACATTGTGAGCTTGTGTACGTATTTTTTTCCCCAATTTTGTACATGTTTAAAAGGTGACAGTATGTATGTATACAGTATAGACCCCTTGGTGTGTTTTTTTTATGCGCAATGATGTCTTCCCTTTGTATTTAGGGTTTCTTACTGGGGGCTGAACCTTTCCAGTTAAACATACCAATGAAAAAAAAGTTCAATATAGTGAGATCATGTGCTCAGCCCCTCCCCTAACTCCTCCCCCTTTATCATGCAACTGAAGCTGTGGGTGTGGCTTCAGTTCAGGTATATCTCCACCCATCACCACCCACCAGGCAAACCAGGCATACTTAATGAACTGATTTAGATTTAGTCGGGGCCGTATTTGGGTGGAGCTCACCCAAACGTGCATCCTGCCCACCCAATGAAAGGTAATATCAGTGGTTTTCAACCAGTGGACTGGGGACCACCAGTGGTCTTTGAGAGAGTTCCAGGTGGTCCCCAGCTAAATGGTGGAAAGTTGGTTAACCAGATGTAACTCTTTGAGAGCGTAAAAATGAAACCAAATGGACCCTTGCAGGTTTGGACTTTAGTTTACAGTATATGTGTTTATGTGTGTTTTAAATGTTCAATTCTAGTTATAGACGACAAGTATAATGTATTTATCCATATGAGGAGAGTACTGCCACACTTTGATCTCGCGTCTCGTGCTGGCTGGAGCTCTGATAGTTCCAAACATAGGCCTAGTTAACCACTACCATCACAGCATAGTCTATTTTCTTACAATTATACTGTACATTAACTAAAGTGACTTATATAACGAATAATTATTCATTTGAGTGATGAGGTCTGTTAATACATTAAAATGTCCTAAAATGCTGTAATTTCGCCTATTTGACTGCGCATGTGCTGTCAATGGAGGTGGATGGCCAGAGTGGTTTGTTTGGAACCCGAATCCCTCATCACTAGACGGTCACGTGTGCTTTTCAGCCAATAGGTTCAAGTTCAAGTTCAAGTTCAAGTTTCTTTATTTGTCACTCCAGTGTATGTCAAGACATAAACAGGGATGAAATAACGTTTCCATTGTTCCTCAGTGCAATAAGACAGTAGACAATAGACAGTGCAATAAGAAAAATGACGACTACAAACAAAAGCAAGAACAGTAAGTGACGTAGTGCAACAGACTAGAGTATTAAGGTGCAACTGTAGCAGTATAAAGTGGGGTGAAGGTGCTAAGCTACGACCAGGTATAAATATAATAATAAAGTGGCAAGTAGTGAGAGTTGAAAACTAAGACTAAAACTATACATCTAACATACTAAAACATACTAAGACATACTAAAAATACTAAACATACTAAGACGTACTACTAAAACTAAGCATACTACAACTAGGCACTACTATACTAACGGCTAAGTTATGACAACTATGACAGTAGGGGTATTACTGTAGGGGTATTGCTGTACATGTGCAGGGGGATAGCAGCAGATTCGGTACAGTCCTTCTGGTTGTGAGTGAGTTGTGCGTATGAGTGTATGTGTGTGCGTGTGTGTGTGTGTGGGGTAGTTAAGTCCAGCGTGTGAGTGTATGTGTGTGCGTGTGTGTGTGTGGGGTAGTTAAGTCCAGCGTGTGTGTACGAAGTGGGCGTACAAGTCCAGCGTGTGCGTACAAGTGTTCTTGTTCTGGCTTTCAGCGTGTGCGTGCCTGTGCATGTGCCGTGGGAGGGGGTAGCGGCAGGTGCACAGCAGCTTGCTCAGTGCGAGATACCAGCGGCAGGGAATTCAGCATCCTGACGGCTTGGTGAACGAAACTGTCGTTCAGTCTACAAGTCCTTGCCCGGAGGCTCCTCAGTCTCCTCCCCGATGGGAGAAGATTGAAGAAGCCGTGCGTAGGGTGGGTGGTGTCACCTGCAATCTGTAGCGCCCTGCGGGTCACACGTGTGGTGTAGATGTCCTGCAGGGACAGGAGGGGGACTGTGTCTGTTCAGCCGCATTGGGAGTCAACAGGAGTGTCAGTACTATCCCTTATAGTGCTCTCAGGGATTAAAGTAAAAAAAATATATATATTGAGACTGAAAATGATCTTTTGCAAATAAGCACTGATCTAATTAAATGACCCCTGTGAAATCCTCGGGACTGAAATCAGTACCCAGTACTGAGAACTTTAATCCCTGTGCTCTAGTTTGTAGCTAGCCCGCCGCTTCAGCCAATCACAAGCCCTGTGTCATACAGTCATGGCGTCCCGTACCTGCAGAGAAGGGCATGAAGGCCGGGTTCTTCTTAAAGTTTTGGTCCTGGTCCAGGAAGTGCTGTGGGTTGAAGGACCAGGGCGTGGTCCAGTGGCCGCTGTCTCTCAGGATGGAGTGCAGCATGGGGAAGATCAGCGTCTCCTGCAGCCAGGTGGGGCGGAATTAGCTCTGGTCCACTGCTTCTGAGTCTGACTTGCATTGGAGCTCTGTTCGTCTCCGTGCAATCGGCCATTACTGCACCCGACCAGCCTCTCTTCTCTAGTGGATATATAAATGGGTCATTCCACGGAAACGGTATCTTTTGCAGTCCCTCTGACCGTTTTAGCTGTATTTTATTGATGGAGTCACTGAAAAATAGTTTTAAAAGATTTTTTTAATCAATTGAAATGTTCCCTTTAATATTGTGTAAACATTACATGGATTTTAGCTTCATATCAGAAATTATCTTGGACTTGACATATGACTATTAAACATCAACAAAAATCCAAAAATTATGACATGAGCATATCTATCTATCTGTACTTTATTGCTGGACATGTTTAGTTTTTGAATAAATAGATGATTAATCATTTAAATGACTTTATATAGCACTCAACTCCATTACACAAGTCATTCTTCCCTCTATAACAACAATTAACTGGCCCTTTAGTGACATCAACAATAGGAAGTAGTATTCTACAACTCTTCTGACCATCATGCTACAGAAAGTGGCAATTTAAAACCTCATTTTACACCGTTTTAGAGGCATTTTGTACTCTCACATGTGGTCGTAAATCAGCTCAACTCCGTTACATGAAATAATGATATAAAACAATTCGTTATAAAGATTCTGTTTTTTATTCCAACAATATATCTGATTCTGTAACCTCAGGCATGCCAAGTCTTCTCTTCTTACTCAACTCAGTTAGAGTAGTGACTATCTTTAGTACAAAAATCACAACTCCGTTGTGATTTTAATTGGCTCAACTCCGTTATCAATTAACATGTTAAAAGATATATAAAAAAATAAATTGAATGCCTGAGATGGGAAATTATGTTTTTCTTACAGCTGAAGATGTCCTTAATATTGTGGGCTATTCAGAAGAGTGAAACCTTTCGGTCAAAATTTCGGGAAAAAAAAAAAAAAAAAAAAAAAGGGCCAAATGATACCTACTTACCAAAATAAACACGTCTTATGTCATTAGAAAGCCTACTTACCTTAGTGGAAACACTCTGAGCCCCCCACCACACGGATAAAATGGACTTTTTGGCCAGAACGCGACCGTTTTTCACCGGAAAAACAACCAGGATTTGCGCCCTCTACCGATATTGCCAATAGAAAAGTTCCATAGGAAATATTTTTCCTTCAGTGAAAAACGATCGCGTTCTGGCCAAAAAGACCATTTTATCCGTGTGGTGGGGGGCTCAGAGTGTTTCCACTAAGGTACGTAGGCTTTCTAATGACACAAGACGTGTTTATTTTGGTGAGTAGGTAAAACGTTCTTTATATATTCACTAGAGAAGAGAGGCTGGTCCGGGTGGAGTAATGGCCGATTGAACGGAGACAAGCAGAGCTCCAGTGCAAGTCAGACTCAGAAGCAGTGGAGCTCTGGACCAGAGCTAGGGCGGAATTACTATGTGAGTGCAACCACCACCGCTGGGCTGCCAGTCGCGGCCATTGGGCCACCCGTTTTCACAGGTCACAACCAGGGGTGTAGTGGAGGGAGGGGGGACGCGGGGGGGGTGGGGCGGCGTCCCCCCTCTTCTCACATCTAGAATATTTTTGGGGTAAAAGTAGGCCTATGTTTTTTTTTGTCTTGTCATTTACTTTTATGGATACAATTAGGCATTGCAAAGAATCTTTCTCAATATGCTATACTTGTTTTAATAGCGTGTCTGTGTGTGTTGTGCAGGTGCACGCAAACGCGCATGCAAATGCAAGTGTGCATGCATGTGTCTTAAAGGGTAATTCCACTCATTTTCAATATTTTACCATGTCATTTATATACCGTAGAGATGTTGTGTGGACACGATAAAAAGGTTAATGAGTTTCTTGTTTTCTGAGAGCGTACAAATGGAACAATGAAAAAATGGTCACGATGGTTTCCCAAGTGGTCGCGACTTGACAAAGTTTGACCGACTGCCGCCAGGGTTCGCGACCTATAAGCATGACCTATAGCCTTTTAGCAACATTTATATTTATTATATGAATGTTTATTATGTGAACGTTTTAAGTTGGTAAGTAGGATAGCATGAGGAAGAGGTGCTTCTAGATGTTCTATCCATTACTGAGTTCCACTGAAAGTAAGAATTGGGAAGTGTGTTGTTATGGGATACTACAATCATCCAATCCCCGCAATCACAAGGAACTACTTTTTTGGGCGTAGTGATATGGACACAAAACACATAGTTCCCCATGATAGGGAGGGTCAAAACTTAATGAAGGACCTAATATTTTAGAAATAGGTCAACAATACAAATTATGTTTGTTTCTTTTTTTGGACTCATTAACTCTTACTACATGGCCCCGAGTGACCCCACAAATTGACCATAACTACTTCATATTTCACCAAAACCAGAGCAGAACTCACACCACAGGGCTCTCTGGACATCAATTAATACACCACTATATTAATGGAAAAGTATTTCATACAACTTAACTTCAAAAAAATCTACTATCCCTTTAACCCGTCCGCCTAACCACCAGGACAACCCACGCATCACTAGTGGGGGTACTTTGGTGTTGTTTATCTAAGGGAGATACAGTAGATACCTTGGGGATGGTGTAGCCCCTGAAGGAGATGTCTCGCATGGCGTAGTGAGGAGCATTCATGGGAACGACATCCGCAAAGCGCTGAATCTCATGGATCACTGCGTCTGTGAAGGGGAGCGACTTCCTGTCCGCCATAGTTGGGCACCTCTCTTGGCCAATGAGGGCGTCAATCTCCTGCTGCATTTGCTCGGCACAAAGCAGAAGAAAAATAAATAATAATAAATATTATTATAGTCATAGAAACATGGAAGAAATACATTGTGCAATTGTGGGAGCAGGGCAGGGCTTTTGAAGATCTCACACTTTGTATTGTCAGTAGCGGGACTTGAAACCACAACCGTGTGTTATAAAGTATGGAGCTCTACTGACTGAGCTATCCAGTCACACTAATTTGCTTAATTGTTGTTAACAATGAAACAACCCGTAAGACGGCACCAAGTAGTAAGCAATATGAACAATATGCACAAATAAGCAATAAACAAATAATCCGAGGGTGGAGCTTACTGGTCAAAGTGACACCCATTTGTTTCCCATGAGTCAAGGAGCATGTGGAAAAAGTTCCACATTCCCCCCCCCCTTTGACAAATTGCAGTAAGGCTTCCCCTTCTACCAAACTACAAAATATAAGGATATTACACTGCATGTGTGTATTAGGAGCAGAAGAAGAATTATCACAAACCAATGATAGATGTGTTCCACATGAGTCAAGGTACATGTAGAAACAAGTCCCATCATTTTTGGCCAAAGGAGGCCTGAGTTATGCTTGTTCAAATGCTTCAGTTTCAAAGAATTGCTATAGCGCCCCCATTTGAGCATTTGCAGTAAGACTGGTTTTAGTACTATTTGGCATCCCCCTCTACCAAACTGTAAAGCAGATTATGCTGCATGTGTAGATTAGG
This sequence comes from Benthosema pterotum, assembly GCA_039105355.1. Lineage (NCBI taxonomy): Eukaryota > Metazoa > Chordata > Actinopteri > Myctophiformes > Myctophidae > Benthosema > Benthosema pterotum. Next base: position 18,047,613 of record CM076966.1, on the reverse strand, counting down.
GGCAATAGAAGAATTTTCACAAACGAGCAATTTTCATTGGCTCATAAAAACATTTTTTTTCCACTAAAAAGAAAATTCACACACATTTCATGTTCGTATGGCTCCAAAGTTCATGTGTCAGTCATTTTCATTTTGATCAAAGATTGTAGGAGGAGATGCATTTTAACTGTTTTTCATATAATTCAAGATGGCGGTTCATGTAAAGGTCAGAGGTCAAAAGTCAGAACGCGAAAAGTTGTTCGGCATGAGGAGATGCATAAGCGAATATATGTTACTTTGCCATCATTCATGCGGTTCATGAGTTTTGGGTGTTCAAAGTTTGCATTTTCAGGTGACTGCTATAGCGCCACCATTTGGCGCATCATCACCATTTGGCTTCAACATCTAACATCTAACAGATTAGTTTTGCGAAAACCGACTGCACGGTTCATCCAGAACAGCCATTTTTGGCAGGAGGAGAAGGAAAAAAATGACACAAACAATAGGGGACCAAATCCACTTCGTGGACTGCTTGGTCCGTAAATTACGTGTTGAAGATGATGGTGAAGCCCGAATTCCTCTACCATGTGTCGCAGCACAGGAAAAAAGTTCCTAGAAAATGTTCCTAGAAAATGTCTGTCTGTGTCTTTTGCACTATGTTTTCATAGATCTAGCTACTAGACACTTACCCTGTATGTTGGGGTACTTGATGAGAACACTAAGGGCTCCATTTTCGTTACATGCTAAACCCCTTATCCCAAACCCCTATCCCTTTTTTACTATTTTTAAAAACCTTTGAGAATAGTTCCATGTGCCAATCTATTGACACGCTGTGAGCTTGTAGACTGGCCATTTGAGCTATTGAAAAATGTTTTTGTAAATAGTTTGAAAAGGCAAAGAAGTTAAGGGATAAGGGGTTTAGCGGTGACGAAAATCTAGCCCTAAGAGTGTATCGGAGTGTTGAGCTGGTAGTCTCTGTTCCTCCTATGTAGAGATTCAACACGGTGGACACCAGGTTGTCATTGTGGAACTCTGATGTCTCAAGCTCCTTATCCTGTGAGAACGCAAAAACATAATACAGTGTTGCGTATTAAGATGGCATATGCCTCCAAAAATACAGTATGTCATCATTGTACACTTACTACTTCAGTTAAAAAAAGTGTTTGATCATGTTAATCAGTGTTGTCATTATTAGGCTACTTATTACTCTAAAAGAAAAGCATTTAGCAAAAGCTCCTATCCAGAGCAATTTACTTTTATGCTACAATACATCATATAAATACAGATTAGTTGAATTTACAATTTCAGGCAAACAAAAGAAAAGTTTCTATTACGAGTTGACTTTGCCCCAGTCATTAAACATTATTTTTATTCAAAGAATTCAAGAAGAAATCTGCACAGAGGTTATTTGTTTTTAATGATTTCATAAATAGTGTTATTACTGTATATATTTCCTGAGTTATTAAGAACCCAGAGAGGCTTTTAGGCACCCCTGCGATCGTCATAATTTATCAAACTTCCATCGGAGAAGGTAAAAGTTATGTGGCCTTCACTGGAAAAAAGTTTAGGGACGTCTTCTCTAAAACATGGTAAAACATCATATGCATACATGAGCTGAACTCATAACAGCAAGACATATACAGTAGGCACTGTACTATACTGTCTGGCACAAAGGCCTTATACTGAAGCTCACAAAGGTGCTACCTGCCTGGGCAACAGCAACAGTGGTAAAGTGGCTTTCAGTTCTTGCCGGAGCTATAAGAAATTTCATCATGCATCAATTTTTGGAGTTTGAACCTCCAAAAATTGTTCGCCCGCGCAAACTGACAAAAAGAGACACACACACACACACACACACACACACACACACACACACACACACACACACACACACACACACACACACACACACACACACCAAGTGGACACCCAGCTCCAATTTGGACCCCCCCCCCCCCCCCCCCCCCCCCCCCCCCCACCAGCTGACTTCGTCATCCAATTAGCCTGGCCTAACCTGAAATGATTTTGGCCTAGGCCGGGCAGGGTGCCGTGAGATTTCCACGGCAGGTGAGCTGATCCAATTTATTTGATCTCACCCATGTGTCGTCAGCCCCAGCCCCTCCCCCACCCCTCCACTGTTGTGTTAAATCACATCATTTGGAGCAATATGGGGAGAAAAATGGGTCAATATTATCTTCACACGAATGCGTTCATACGAACGCGTTTTGAAGTTGTACAAATCCTTTACGATGATTGACAAAAGTCTTTTCACGATTTGCAAAAGTCTTTTCACGATTTGCAAAGATATTTGTGTTTTTACAAAAAAATATTAGATTTGTGTGTGTGTTAATCCTTGAAAAACATTTGTAAGTCCTCAATTCTGCTTGTGAATTCTAAAAAAAACACGTGTCATTCCCTTTTCTTTATGAGTGCTGGCATTTTCTCTGTTTTCTACGTATATCTCTGAGCCTTGCACCTGGAAGAATATTTTTTAACATGGAGTGTTGCGGGTTGTCTGCTTCGGCAGCTCTGCTTGTTTTCACAATAAAATAATTTCTAAGATGAAAAACAAAACAAAAAGTCTTGTATCATTTCAACTTCTTCCCAATTATATATTATATGACGATATTGTGTTTGTTGTCATGATTTGTCACGACCTGAGTTGGCTTTGGCCGCGGCGTAATCGTCTTGATATAAATTATTTTCGAAAAGTCTATGAGAAAAATGAATGGGGAAAAGACTTCCGGAACCGGGGCGGTGACGTCACTGCGCATCTCTATGAACCATATAGTGTAGACAGAGTTACGACAACTCCGTCCACTCCAAGAAGAGGCAAGTTCAATGGCGGCTTTTTTACTGAGACTCGAGTCGGGAATGGGGACAACAAATAGGGACAAGTCCTGGACCTGAAGTAGGCAGTAATGCAACGGCCTCCGGCAACAGCCTTGCAACAGCCCCTTGAAAGCATGCATAAAATAGCTCTTATTTGCGCTGTCGCCCTCATTGAAAACAATGCATTTCCAACTCCAGTTTGTCCCTATTCAGGCTGCATGAACAGCAGCACGAGCGTTCAGTTTGTGACCCATCAATGTCGCAACTCTTCTACTAGATGGCAGGCACTGATCTGGGAAGGAGGGAGACGGGGTGACCGGCCGCTTGCATTCATTGCTTTGATATGAGTTGCACAGTCGGCGACGGTGCGGTTTTGAAACTTTTTCGTCAATCCACTACATTCTCGTCTCGACACGTCAGGTCAACCATAACTCACAAACGTCTCGTCATATTTTATTTTATTGTCATCATAGATAGCCGTTTTATCTCGTCACAGTCAGTCTTATTAGTAATCAGAAATTATCAGAAATATTAGTAAAAAGTGTTTTAGAGGGGGAAAAAAGCCCCAAATTTTTCGCGATTTAACCCTAAACCGAAATCAGCACCCGCATCTTTCCAGACGCGGTGACGCGCCGGAGAAGAGGTAGGTATTAAGGCGCCAGGGAGAAAACAACACACAACACAAAAATGCAACTAACATTAACCCTATTCCTGTAATACCCATTAATAAAACAATTTGGCCCAATCCTTGCCCACGCATCCTATTGACCAATATACCTTCCCATTCAAAGTCTAGAGAGAAACATGGGCTGTTGTGGGATTTTTAATACCACGGTTATTGTCGGCACCCCATTACCGCCTGTTATTCAACTAATACTGCAAAATTCAGTAATGCCCTCCTTCCCTTCCTCCCCTCACCTCAAAGCAGTAGCATTCCTTTACAACAGCCAAGTATTCCTTTAAAACAGCCAAGTTTTCCTTTACAGCCGCCATTCATTTACAGCAGCACAACTTTTTTCTTTCTTTTCTTCAGCTTACCAAAATACCAAACTGAAATCCAGGGTAACATGTATCACTGATCGGTCCTTGATTGTGTGATTAAGGCAATTAAGTGCATTGGACATAATTTCATTCAAATCAAGTCGAGCATCTTCCCTTTGTCATGTTTACATGAGGGAGAAACATTAGGCTACTCGTGCTACAGATAAGAGACCATCGAAGGAACAGGTTTCAAATTAGAGTAGCGTGTGCGTGTGTGCATGTGCGTGTGCGTGTGCGTGTGTGCGTGTGTGTGTGTGTGTGTGTGTGTGTGTGTGTGTGTGTGTGTGTGTGTGTGTGTGTGTGTTTTGAATTTGAGCCAGGGGAGACAGGGAGACAGGGGTGGACAGACAGTATGGCATACAGGGCATTTTCCCGGTGGGCCGACCCCCCGGGGGCCGTTAATGTCGTGTTTTAATTAAAAAAATAATAATAATCCGCACAAAACCGGCCCACGAATCAGTGCTGGCGGCCCTCTGTCCTCTTGAAATGAGACTGCCTACTGCAGGGTTTTTATAGTTAACTAAAACTAACTAACTAATTTTAGTTATCGTTTTTTTCGTTAGTTTTAGTTATATATAACTATAAAAACCCTGCGATACACCAGTATACTTGTGTTATGTATTTTAAAGTTTAAAAAAATATATATATCCATTAACTGAAACTAAATAAAAACTGAATAACTAAATGTAAGCACAACACAGCCCTAGCTTAAATTTACACACTATACCCTACAGGTAAACAAAAGACTGATTAGCATTGATGGCACTGTTGCCTATAGGTGACGTCAATGCACAATAGGCAAGTCTCCACCCCCGAAACCTAGGCCCCGATGTGTGAACAGGCGCAGAGAATCTGGGGTGGGGGTGGGGGGCGGGGGACTCGGGGAGCCCGAGCCCCAGAGCCCCTTATGTCTTAAATTCTCATGGGGGCTCAGGCCCCGGAGCCCCCACAAAGATTGCACGCCTGATTGCAATGCTAATTATAAGGGTCTTCAGAGGGCCGCTCTGAGACAAAATTGCCCGGTACGTTTTGAGCTCCCAGTCCAGGCCTGCAGGGAGAAGTTCAGGATCCGTACAGGATCCGAATAGTGGACCTGATTAGTATCCTGATTCTAAAAATGCCTTCTAAATACTGACCTAAGTGTATTGAAATCCTCAAATAATTATATAACACCATCAATGTCCTAATGGACTCGGATCTAAATTTTAACGCACACCTTAAAAAAGTGGTTCAAACCTGTTTTTATCAACTTAGAAATATTGCAAAAATCAAGTCATTTTTATCTACTGCTGATTTAGAGAAGGTCATTCACGCTTTTATTACTTCCCGCCTTGATTATTGTAATGCTCTTTATTCAGGCTTAAGTCAAAAATCATTGTCTCGCCTGCAATTAGTGCAAAACGCAGCTGCCAGGCTTTTAACTAACACCAAAAACGTGATCATATCACTCCGGTTTTAAAGTCACTTCACTGGCTACCTGTCGCTTTTAGAATTGATTTTAAAATTATTTTAATTACCTTTAAGGCACAGCGAGGCCTTGCCCCCACCTATATTATGGAGCCCCCCCCCCTAATACCCTACCCGTACTCTGAGGTCAGCAGATAAGGGCCTCCTAAAAGTTCGCACAGCGAGGTTTGTCACTAAAGGTGATCGGGCCTTCGCCATTCGTGCCCCTAAACTCTGGAATGCCCTACCGGAATCTATTCGCCTCACTCCCTGCCACGTTTTAAGACCCTTTTAAAAACTCACCTGTTTCAAGCCTATTTAAAAAAAAAAACATATTTTACTATTGTCTTATATTCTCTGTTTCTTTGATTGTTTACATGCCTCATCCCTACTTGTTTTATCACACATTTTTATGCTGTTCCCATTTACTATGTCTTATTTATTTGTCATTTTGTTTCCTGATGTCTGTTGTTTTTTGTTAATATTGTACAGCACTTTGTGGCGTAAGCCTATAGAAAAGTGCTATAGAAAGTTATTATTATCAAATTTTTGACATTTTTAGAAACTGTACATACTGTAAAGAATCCCTGGAGTGGTTCCCGTCAACTAAGGGACTGTTACCACTAGGGGTTCCCGCCTACAATGGGCTAAAATCAGGGGATATTCTGGACCAGATCTGACTGGTCTTGGATTGCCTTGATCTGGCCACAATCAAGACATGGTTAATTGGTCCCGGTCCTGACTGTGTTTGCTGGGATGACATCAGTCAGTCATCTATGACATAACAGGACTCCAAGGACCACGGAGCCCTATTGACTTCATAAGCATCAAACACCAAACAAACGCCACATATACGTCAGGCGGGCGCACGTCCTTACATCTGTACATCACGTAACTTACCAGGGGGGTGGTTTCCCCCGGTACCCACAACCCGACGAGAGTCAGGCAAGAAAATGTCGGAAAAGAACACCAGAATTGCTGTCATCCAGAATGACAAGTGCAAGCCGAAAAAATGCCGGCAAGAATGCAAGAAGAACTGCCCAGTGGTTCGAATGGGTAAGTTATGTATAGAGGTCACACCTCAGAGCAAAATCGCCTGGGTTTCCGAATCCCTGTGCATCGGATGTGGCATTTGTGTCAAGAAATGTCCATTTGGAGCCCTGGCCATCGTCAACTTGCCAAGAGACCTCGAGAAAGACACCACCCACAGGTACAGCGCCAACTCCTTCAAGTTGCACAGGTTACCAATCCCCAAACCCGGGTTAGTATTGGGTTTGGTCGGAACCAACGGAATTGGCAAGTCCACAGCGTTGAAGATCCTGGCAGGGAAGCAGACACCCAACCTGGGAAGGTTTGATGCCCCGCCAACCTGGCAAGAGATTCTCTGCTACTTCCGAGGCTCGGACCTGCAGAATTATTTCACCCAAATCCTAAAGAAAGATATCAAAGCAATCATCAAGCCTCAGTGCGTGGACCAGATTCCCAAGGCTGTCAAGGGCAGCGTGGGAGCCATCCTGGACAAGAAGGACGACACAAACACATCCGCTGTGGTCTGCCAGCAGCTTGATTTGACTCATCTCAGAGACAGAAACGTGGAGGACCTCTCAGGAGGGGAACTGCAACGCTTCGCGTGCGCCGTCCTCTGCGTCCAGGAGGCCAACGTCTACATGTTTGACGAGCCGTCCAGTTATCTGGATGTAAAGCAGCGTCTAAAAGCTGCTAAGACCATCCGCTCCCTCGTCAGTGCATCACACAGAAAAGACAAATACGTCATTGTGGTGGAACACGACCTAAGTGTCCTGGACTACATGTCAGATTTCATCTGTTGCCTTTACGGAGTACCCACTGCGTACGGTGTGGTCACCATGCCCTTTGGTGTCAGAGAAGGCATCAACATTTTCCTGGATGGACACATACCCACAGAGAACTTGCGTTTCAGAGAGACGTCGTTGGTGTTCAAAGTGGCCGAGACGGCCGACGAGGAGGAGATCAAGAAGATGTGTCATTACCAGTATCCCGGTATGAAGAAGGCTCTGGGAGACTTCAGCCTAGAGATCGTGGAGGGAGAGTTCACCGACTCTGAAATCATGGTCATGCTGGGAGAGAACGGAACGGGCAAGACAACGTTCATCAAAATGCTGGCCGGCCACCTGAAACCAGACGACGGAGAAGAAGTGCCCGTTCTGAATGTCAGCTACAAACCGCAGAAGCTCAGTTCCACCTTCAAAGGCAGCGTGAGAGCGCTGATGCACAAAAAGATCCGCGACTCCTACACGCACCCCCAGTTCGTCACGGACGTCATGAAACCAATGCAGATGGACAGCATCATCGACCAGGACGTCCAGAACTTGTCCGGAGGCGAGTTGCAGAGAGTAGCCTTGGTCTTGTGTCTGGGTAAAACAGCTGACGTCTACCTGATTGACGAGCCGTCCGCCAATCTGGACTCGGAGCAGCGTCTGGTGGCCGCCAGGGTCATCAAGCGATTCATCCTCCATGCGAAGAAGACAGCCTTTGTGGTGGAACACGACTTCATCATGGCCACCTATCTGGCAGACCGTGTCATTGTGTTTGACGGGGTTCCGTCCAAGAGCACGGTTGCCAACACACCGCAGACCTTACTCGCAGGCATGAACAAGTTCCTCAGCCAGTTGGAGATCACCTTCAGAAGGGACCCCAACAACTTCAGGCCGAGAATCAACAAGATGCATTCCATAAAGGATGCCGAGCAAAAGAAGAGTGGAAACTACTTTTTCCTGGATGACTAAACGGCCCTGGATCACTAAATTCGATTAATATTAAATTATTTTCCCCGGCGATTCAGGTCTGGTGACGTGGCCTATATAGGGGTCGTCAGTATTAGTTGAAAATCCGACTACAGCAGCTGATTGGAACAGCCCCGTCACTCAACAGCGTCAAACAACAAACATGGTGGCCCTCATTGCGGTGAAACGTGACCATATCAATCTGGCTATTAAATCAACCTCTATGGTAAATGGTTTCTTTAAAGAAAGCACTGTGTTTCATAAACAGACATTTTACTGCCTTTGTTCACATGCTAGTAATGCTGTCGCCTGTGTTTACGACTTAAATGCACAAAGGATGCTGGAAAGTCAAGTTACCTATATGGCTTTAAACTAGACATTTTAGATGAGGAAACAGTAATACTGAATCTCTACATAAAAGCTTTGAGTGACAAAGGAGGGGTTTTAATCAATTCCTGCTAACCACCATGTCATTTTAAAGTAATGAAAACATTTCATGTTTAAATAAAAAAAAAGGAAAAGGAATAACTATGTAGTATATCAGAAATGATCATACATCATGTCATTCGGGCAAATCATAATCAGCATCCGCACTTTTGTCTTCAATATTTGTGTTTACACAATCCTCCAAAGCTGGGCACAATTTGCATCCTCACTCTTGCCTTCAGTGTTTGCGTTTACACAGACACTCATCATAATAATCATCATCATCATCATCATCATCATCATCATCATCATCATCATCATCATCATCATCATCATCATCATCATCATATTGAGGGGCAGTGCCTCATTTTCAATGTACTGTAGCTGAGATATACAAAACACAAAAGCAACAATATAGCCTACATTTAAATACAGTCAGGGGTGAGCTAGCAGTAGGGCTGTCCGTGGGCGCCACCCCTGGTATTCCGAAGCTCCATGCATGGCCCCACATGTCTATAAAAATAATAATAATAATAATAACAAGACACATGTCTCCACCGTCTTGGGTCAGGATGAAGACCGTTACTGTAACAGGCGCGTGGACGGACAAGCGCATGCTCAGACCAGGATTTTCATAGTTAACTAAAACTAACTAAAAAAGCGATAACTAAATTTAAAAAACATATCCATTCACTGAAACTAAATAGAAACTACAAATAAATAAAAAATACTATAACTAAACTATAACTGCATTGTGTGCTCACAAAACTAAAACTAACTGAAATCATACTCAAAATACCTTTAGTTATGTTTTTTTTTAATCAATATGTATATGGCTTTCAGAAATTTATAATATAAACTTTTTCTAAACTTTTTTACAGCAGTTTTCAGCATCATACGATACGAGACGGCAGCTTGTAGCACAGAATTACATCGCAGACAATCCATCTAGTATAAGAGTTGCGACATTGAGGGGGCAGAAAACAGGCTGGTCACATGGTTTATGAGTCCCATAGACTCTGATTATCCCGATTTGTTGTCCTTGCCCCTATTCTCAATAGAAGTCTACCTGTATGCAGAAGCAGGCGCGTCACCGCGTCTGGAAAGATGCGGGTGCTGCAAGGGTTAAGCGGCCGCGAAAAATTTTGGGCTTTTTTTCCCCCTCTAAAACACTTTTTACTAATATTTCACAATAAATGTAATGGTTACACACTTCAATGAAGCAGTGTTATAATGCAGTACAAGACTGACTGTGACGAGATAAAACGGCTATCTATGATGACTAAAATATGACGAGACGTTTGTGAGTTATGGATGACGTGACGTGTCGAGACGAGAATGTAGTGGATTGACGAAAAAGTTTCAAAACCGCACCGTCGCCGACTGTGCAACTCATATCAAAGCAATGAATGCACGCAGCCGGTCACCCCGTCTCCCTCCTTCCCAGATCAGTGCCTGCCATCTATTACAAGAGTTGCGACATTGATGGTCACAAACTGAACGCTCGCGCTGCTGTTCATGCAGCCTGAATAGGGACAAACAAACTGGAGTTGGAAATGCATTGTTTTCAATGAGGGCGACAGCGCAAATAAGAGCTATTTTATGCATGCTTTCAAGGGGCTGTTGCCCTGTCTCAGTAGAAAAGCCGCCATTGAACTTGCCTCTTGGAGTGGATGGAGTTGTCGTAACTCTGTTTACACTATATGGTTCATATGGCTCTGCCTCTCCCGCAGCATGGACAGTTGCGATTTGGCCAGCACCGGAGCACCCCCACTTTTTCGCATTATTTTTTTTCCGACGTGAAAAGTTGCGGGTGCTGAGGCACCCGCATAGTGAATGGCGGTGACGCCCATGTGCAGAAGAGCCGCTATTTTACTGACTCCATGAAGTGAGCAGAGTGTATGTAACTCTCTGACTCTTTGTTTTTTGTACTCTAAGGCTCTCACATTCTGCTAGTGTTGTGCATTGTCATATTAGTGAACCGTTCGGTCAGTCCGGTTCGGTCGTTCACCAATATAATCTGTTCATTTTGGTCGTTGCTACAGGATACCCATTTTTCACATATTTGGTTACAAAAAAAAGTACAAAAAAGGATGGTAAGAAAAAACTGAACTGAAACTGAAACTAAAACTTACTAAAACTAAAACTTTTTAGAAAAATAAAAACTAAATAAAAACTAGCAAATGCACCCTTTAGTTGCTTTATATATAACATAGAACAGCACAGGGAGCTGTCTGTGGTGCTGAAGTGTTTCTATATAACATAGAACAGCACAGGGAGCTGTCTGTGGTGCTGAAGTGTTTCTATATAACATAGAACAGCACAGGGAGCTGTCTGTGGTGCTGAAGTGTTTCTATATAACATAGAACAGCACAGGGAGCTGTCTGTGGTGCTGAAGTGTTTCTATATAACATAGAACAGCACAGGGAGCTGTCTGTGGTGCTGAAATGTTTCTAACGCCTCAGCGGCGTTTTTGCCATTAGGCAGACCAGGCTAATCCATACGAGGCTAATAAGCCTCGTATGGATAAATAGGCTACATTATTACTTGTCCTCTATAATTAGAATTGAACATGTAGCCTGTAAGTCAAAGAAGTTAAGGGATAAGGGGTTCAGAGGTGACGAAAATCTAGGAATATGTGTTTTAAATGTTCAATTCTAGTTATAGAGAATAAAATGTATTTAGCCATGAGGCTTATTAGCCTCGGATAATTTTAAAGCATGTCTGGTGGTCGCCCCGGTGCCCCGCACCTCCCCAAAAGAAGAACATGGAAAAGTAAATGGATGCGACTGTATCTACACAAGGCTTGTTTCCTAGCTCTTATGGCAATGGTAATAAACCCTGTGGTGGTCTTCTTCTTTTTTAAGAAGAGGAAGACCACATCAATTGTTTGTCTTTTACTGTGAAATATCCCCATGTTATGTCAATGTGGTTTTCAACCATTTTGATACCAGGGCAGGGCCCACGATTTATTCAGAATTTGAACCACGGACGACCATTTGATAACATTTTAGCACCACAGACCCCAAAACTAAAGATTTATTTTGCAATTAGTCCACAATTCCAGGCTGGATTTCAGAAACAAAACATGCAGATCAAAATGACTATTCATCTTCTACATTCTCTAGTTGTGTAGACTAATTCAGAAGATGAATATTATAACTCTTGAGTGCAAAATGAAACCAAATGTTCCATCTTACATCTGGTTAACCAACTTTCCATCATTTAGCCTGGGGACCACAGGTTAAAAACCACTGTGTTATGGGGATATTGTGTTATGAATATACTGTAGCCTGTTACGCTTCACAGAATAGTGTTCCCAAGACCAGTTGTTTATTTGCGTGTTATTTTTTACTTACTGTATATTGCACACCCAAAATGAAAATGCTTATTGGATGCTCTTGATTTCTGTTGGATACAGTATTGGGACTAGTGCCCTTACAAGTAACACCCTTACATAAGGGGTTACTTTTTGCAGTAACTTGTAAAGTCAGTAAATACCATTACAGTTACGTACAGTGTTTTCAGTGGGTGAGTTAGTAGTTACCCGCGTTACATAATACAATACAATGAAAGCCTCCTCCTGCCTACGTCATGTAAACTGACATGGTGAACTGAGTGCTCTCCCTGAGTGAAACATATTTCACATGAGAAACAGAAAGTGTCTTCCATCAGAGCATAATGTCATCGTAATGATGATGACTGGGGTAACAGGGTTTGAAGTGTATCAGCATTATATCCATATTATTAGATAGTGTGTCTGTAACTTTAAAAGAAATTCAATTTTTGTATTGTCACTTAGACAGCCTGTCACCCTTAGCTTAAACAAACATTATGTTGTAAGCTATTGACATCATAAGATGATAAGAGTGGCCCTCACTTCACACGGGTGTGATGTTTATTTTTATTTATTTATTTTTGTAGGGCTATTTATTATTTGATGGGTGCAAACCAAAGACAAAGTGGAAAAAATAAGTCTGGTGACGTGAGCAGTGCCATTTACACTATTGAGTGGTAAAAGCCCCGTCCACGGCCACACTGCTAGCATGTCACAGAGCGTTCCGTTCAAACCTACATTTTGCGATCCAGTCATTTTGGTCAATATCTACTAGTACGACTAGCCTCCTCTGTCTAGACTACATGCAGGTCGAGAAGATCAACCGTCAAAGTAGGTGTGATGTGCTGAAAAAAGAAACGAGACGGTAATGTTGTTAATATTTTGTTCTTATTACACAATAGATTGATCTGCTTAACTAATTTCTTCCCCTCTTGTGGCACATCAGTGTCCCTGCAGCCCCGTGTCCTTTTTGACGCTACCGCCGTCCCTCCCTTTTACATTGACTAAAACCTTGATGGCACCGGTGACGTCGGCGGACACTAGAACCTCTGCTGTCTTTAGGGCCCCTGGCGCAGCCTCCGAGTCTTCGGAGTATGTGCTCTTAGATTCTGCATTCTGTTGGACAATGAGGCCGGGGTGTGGTGCAAAAATGGCCGAGGTGACCACGGCATTGTGAGCTTTGATCCTTTCCCAGAAGTCATTGCGGTCCCATCGCACAGTCTTTGAGTTGTGGCAAGTGCTCCAGATGTACACATATTTGTCCTCGGAGCCGTTGACGATTAACGAGTAGTCGTGGTTAAAGCTGGCCTTGATACGGCGCAAGCTTTTGTTGGCGTATCCCTTGTACCTCATCAACTCCCTCATGTCCCGCAGGTCGTACAAGTGAATGCGTGAGCTGGACGTCACCAGAATCTTATTCTCTCCGACGAGAGGCTCTATTCCAGTGACTTTTTTACTTAGGTTAAACTGACTGTGGTATTTGAGGTTCTCTGTGTCGTAAAGGATGCAGCGGCCGTCTAAGGTGCCGACGATGGCATACTTCCCGGTTTCGCAGAAGTTGGCGGCAGTGATGCACGCCGACTTCTGGCTCACCTCATTCCACAGCTCCACCTTCTTGTCTATGATGCTCCAAAGACGAAGCTTCCTGTCCATACAGCCACTGAGGAAGAGGCTTTGCTGTTTGGGATGGAAGGCAATGCCTGTGACCATGTCCTTGTGAGGGAAGGACCACTGACAATCCCTCCTGGATATGTGCCACAGCCGAACCGTCTTGTCGAGGGAGGAGGAGAGCAGGAGATGGTCCTTTGACCAGGAGAGGTCCAGGATGGTGGACGTGTGGCCTTTGTACTCACAGAAGGGGGTTTGGCAGAAGGGGGAATTCCTGTCTTCCATGTCAGAATCCTCTGGTGTACAGGCCCCAATTTCCGAGTCCGATTTAGATAAGCTTGAACTTTTCTGAGAGGGTGAAGTTGACGAACATCCTTCAGTGATGTTCTTTGTCCTCATATTATTGAAATGGTCAAATGCAGTCTTCAGGACCCAGATGCGCACCACGTTGTCATCGCCAGCTGTCGCCAACAGCCTCCCACATAGAGAGAACTTCATAGCCCACACGGCCCCCATGTGTTCTCCACTAAGGTCCTGGACGACCTTGATCTGATCAAATTTGAAAGGACCTTCGAAGTTGTGCGATGCCTTGAACTTGGCTGGCCCAACGTATGGCTTGTCCTCGTCGTCCTGGTCGGGATGGAATACTTCGTGAACACTCTTCACTTTACTGGCGGCCTTCTCGGCCAGCTGCTTGGCCCCCTTCGCGGACCTCCCTAGGAGCTCCTTCAGCTGGGCCGCATTAGCAGCTGACTTCTCTCCATACCTCTCAGCCAGGTGCTTGGCGCCAGTCACTGACCTCTCCATAAACGTCTTCAGATGAGTTGATTTCGGTTTGTTTATTCCTCCATCTCTGTCCGTCACTGGAGCCATGGTCTCATCAGCATCATCTAATCGCCGCTGTTCTTGTTCCTCATCGTCACCTGACTGGGCTGTTTTGACAGACTTCAGTTCATACTCTTCAGCCAGATGCTTGATCCCCTTCACAGACCCCACTGTGGACGTATCATCTGATTGTTGCTCTTCCTGTTCGGTTTCTACTTCTTGTTCTAGTGATTGGGCCGGAACATCTCGGAAACTCTTCATCTTATTGATGGTCAGCTCTCCATATTTCGCAGTCAGATGCTTGGCCTTCTCCACAGACTTCCCTATAAGCATCCTCACCGTTGTTTTTTGTTTGTGTTTACTTCCATCTGTGTCTGTCAGTGGAGACTCCACCTGGTGGTCGGGATCATCATCAGGAACATCATCATCACCTGACTGTTGCTCCCCATCTTCTCGATCTTGTGCTGGATCTTCAAGAACCTCTTGATCCTGATGTTGTTTTGGTTCTTCTTGGGTTGATTGCGTTGCATCATTGTGAAAAAGCTTCACCTTGTTGATGGCCTCTCCAGTCAGATGCCTGGCCTTCTCGACAGACTTTCCTATGAAGTTCCTCACTGTCGTTTTCTGTTTTATTTTCTCTCCGTCTGTGTCTGTCGGTGGATCAACCACCTTGTGATCATCATCGTCATCTGTATGTTCCTGTTCGTCTTGCTCCTCTTGATTGTTTTGATCACCTTGATCTTGTTCTTGGGGTGATTCAGCCCGATATTCTGGTTCTTCTGGGGTTGATTGGGTTGCGACACTGCGGAAACTCTTCATCTTGTTGATGGCCTTCTCTCCATATGTGTCGGACAGCTGCCTGACCTTCTTCACAGACTCTCCTATAAACATCTGCATCTGGGTTGTTTTCTGTTTCAGTTTTCCTCTGTTCATGTCTGTAACTGGAGATTCCACCTTACCATCATCATCATCCTCCGACTGTTGTTGCTGGGAATGTCGCTGCGATTGTACCGCATCGCTGCGAACACCCTTCACCATACTGATGACCTTATCTCCACACTTTTCGGCCAGATGTTTGGCGCCCTTGACAGACTTCACCACAGTCTTCTTCAACTGTTGTTTCAGGTTACTCCCATCTGTGCCTGTCTGTGACTCGTTGTCGTCATCTGACAGATGTGCGACATTGGTGCTGTATTCCTTGGTCCTCTTCATGATGTGCAGCGTCAGCGGGTGGATTCCTGAAGGGAGATTCTCCACTGCCTGGATCAGGGGAATCTCCTCGCCAGTGTCCAGATTCTTGATCATCTCATGGGATGGAATCTCTACATCTATAACCTCTCTGGTTGAGCCTGATGAGCATGGATGAGGTTGGCCTGGGGCGTCAAACCCACCAGGCGAGGACAACTTCTCCTCGTTTTCTCCCTGTGCCGTTGCCGAATTATTATCACTGCTGGTGGCACTGACGAGATCCAGGGAGTGCAGATCTTTAATATTGGTGGAGGGAAGTAGATCTGATGGTTCCAGCGATTTGACACCGGCATCCCTAGGCTCCTTGGTACTCATTTCCGAAGTCCACACCGTTCTTTTGTTTTCCGGAAATAATTTTGATTCCTCGTTCTGGGAATCCTGATCAATGGCCTCAGCAACATTACCTTCAGCAGTAACAAGTGGTGGCTGTAATTATGCTGGGTTTTGTGGCCAATATGACGTGTTTCCCGCAATCCCAAATAAGGGAGATCAAAATAGTTACAGTTGGCCTGTTATATTTCATAATTTCTGAGCACGAGAAGTTCAATGAAATAGGCTTAATTATTCTTTATGGTGTGTGTACTCTGGCCACCTAAGTTTGCATATGGACATCACTTGAAAATGGGTTTTACTCTGACAACTGCTGCTGGCAAATAGTAGCACAAGCAATGATAGCCAACCATAAAGTTTGAGTTTTCGTGCTCATGAACTATTAAATAGTCAGCAAGTTTGCATTTCTACACCACCAGGTTCAAAACTTATCATCAAAGATATTTTCTAATTGGGGCCAATATTGAGGTAGCTTTGGATTTCCGGCAGCAAGTTGACTGGTTTGTTCCATGTAGGTTGCGTTGATATTGGGTCAGAGGTATATTTCTTCTAGCGAACTTTTTATAGCAGGGCAAATGCATAAATCTGACCTAGGGGATAAACTCATGTTGATATTTTTGCCTTCTTACGTATATCAAGGGGTTGTGTGGGGTGAGGCAGTGTTTTAGCCAATCACAGCACAGCAGTCTCCAGCAGATTCATAATGAGCCAATAGAGTGGAGGTGAGGTGGAGTTACTGTAGGTTCTGTGTTTAAACAAATCTGTTTACAAACATAGTGTTTGTACACTGTATTACCTTTAAGGTCTAGGAGGAGAAATTGTTTTTTTTTTTTTTTAAGTAGCCATTTTTAAAACAACCTTTCCTGATTCGTGAGGCTATAAACTTTCTCAAAATATTATAAAAATCCTCCGGGGTGGGATACCAAACACAGCGATGGCAAGGGAACAAACTACAGTTCAAGTCAAACAGTCAATATTCAGTACCACATTATCCACAGCTGTGCTCTTCAGAGTAGCTGGCTCTCCAAGGTGACACAAGCCAGGTTTCCATGAGCCCTATTTTTGCGCAAAAACAGCTCTTGCGAAGAGAATTGAATGGAAACACTTTAAAATGCGAATAAACTTCCATTTGGCGCCAAAATACTTTTTGCTGAAAGGTGGCAGATTTTGGGGCGTATCGAAAGAGTCTAATGCGCATCAGAAGTGTGGAAACACAAGCGTAAAATGAATTGACTTGATATCGCTTTGTGCTTTCTGACTGGCTAAAACGTCTGTTATTCAATACAAGGAAACTGCCTCTAGCGTTTGCCAATCAGGGACGCACATTAAAGCCAAGGTTGACGAAGACCCTCCTGCTCTCTGCGCTGTGGTTGTTGCTGATGCCAACTGTCCGTATGTTATGACGTGACTGACTGCCTCACATTGAGCTGCATTTTTTTATTATAGTTTTATAGATCAATGATCACAATTTATTCGCTTAAGACTTACGGATGGAAACGGTGGCAACTCACTTTTATTTTTTCAACTTAATTAACATACTCTTCCTATGTTCGCAAAGGTTTTATGGAATCCTATCCTACTGATAGTTAGGAACACAGCCTTGATTTAGACCGCCAGCTATATCCAGCCTGAATTCACTCTGGGCGCCGCGCACGCCTTTGAGACTGTCAACAGTAGTTGTGGAAGTTTGCTAACGGTAGTTGCAGAACTTAATTACTCTATTTACAGTTCCCAGCGAAACAACCCTGTGCAGTCCTCACTAGCGCCTTGACTTGTTGACTCAAAAAAATGATTTCAACAAACAAAGCAACAAAGTGTCCAATACAAAACAATTCCATCTTTTAAACCTTTACAACAGCTTTGCGAGTGTCACAATAAATTAATTAAAGTTAAGAACCAACAGTCAACACCGTAAAAATATACTTAAAGTGCACTGTTTAAAGTGCAAAGTGCATTTCTACTGTGCAAACAAATGGGACATATAATTTCTGCAAGAATATGCCACTTTAAGTTTAATAAGATTAAAAAACTCAATACTGAAATAAGACCATTTACCAACTCTTACTATTAGCAAAGACACTCAGGTTCGTTTGTGCCAAAAGAAGAGCAAAATCAACAAAAAATGGTCATGTATGTACGCACACACACACACACACACGCGCGCACACACACGCACGCTCACACAAACGTGTCAAAGACTTGGTCGTATCGATGGCAAATGTTATTTTTATTTTCTTTTTTTATGTGCCGTTCTGATGTTAGATCAAAGGGTACAACTAAACTGCTTTAACAAGCACACATAAACAAACAGCGACTTTTCGTTGAGTTCATCTGTGTGTGTGTGTGTGTGTGTGTGTGTGTGTGTGTGTGTGTGTGTGTGTGTGTGTGTGTGTGTGTGTGTGTGTGTGTGTGTGTGTGTGTGTGTGTGTGTGTGTGTGTGTATGGGTAAATGTGTGCATGTGTGTGTGAGTTTGCTGGGTATGAAAGCAGGTCATTGGAAAAGGGATCAAAGTCTTGGCAAATGTACTAATACTGTACGTTATTAGAAGAAGCATCTAACAAAATCAAAAACAACACTAAAATGTATATAAAAAGAACAAAAACAACAAACAAAGACAAAATAACCAACTCAGAAACTGCATGTGAGCGTGTGCGGCTGCTTTCTGCATGGACAGACGTATAAAGATTTCGCTGCTGTTGCTTTTCTATGCAGGGGCAGATCTAGGCATGGGTATGGGGGGGGGGGGCACCCCCCACACCCCCTAAATGCCCTGTCTAAATCCGGCCCTGATGCCTGTGTGCAGATCAATGAGAGACAACAGATGAAACATTCACACCTCAGAACTCCATTCCAGTGTTGCCAACTTGACGCATTTGTCGCTATATTTAGCGCTTTCCCAGACCTCCCTGGCGCCCAAATTAGTGAAAAACTCCTGGCGGAAAATCTAGTGCTTTTTTGCTGGTGAGATGGGGCGAAATTGGTTGACAGGCGCCAGATTAAAAATGAAATTAAAACCCTCTTTTTTCACCATTTTCCTCCTATGACAGTGGTTTTCAACCAGTGGTCCCCAGGCTAAATGATGGACAGCTGGTTAACCAGATGTAACTCTTTGAGAGCGTAAAAATGAAACCAAATGGACCCTTGCGGGTCCATTTGGTTTCATTTTTACACCCTCAAGAGTTAAAATATTCATTATGTCTGTTAGCCCAAGTCTACACAACTAGAGAATGTAGAACATTAATGCTCATTACATTCTCTACTGGTGTGCTTCCGTCTCTAGTGCTTCCCTTCAGCATCTGGCGCATTCTAGTGCGTTTTGGCAGACTTCTTAATCAAATAGTGTTAATTCAGATGTAAAAATGAAACCAAATGGACCCGTAAGGGTCCATTTGGTTTCATTTTTACACTCTCAAAAGTTACATCTGGTTAACCAACTTTCCATCATTTAGCCTGGGGACCACCTGGAACCCTCTCAAGGACCACTGGTGGTCCCCGGACCACCTGTTGAAAACCCCTGATATATTGTATTTGGACAATTTCACATTTTTGAGGGCCGTTTCCGACCAGCTTTGAGTGTTTTGTACTCACACAAACGTGGGAATGCCTTTGACAATGAACTGATGTTTTTTTTTTTTTTTTTTACCCCTGCAGAAACTCCTTACAGTATATGTACACCACACTCTATAGTAGGGAGGATTAAACAAAAACAAAGAAAATAATAACTATAATTTGAATTAAAGGTAGGGTAAGTGATTTGAAATTCATGGTGTAGTACCAGCCTGGTGCACTAGGGGCGCCCAAGAGCAGCTACACTATGTGAACCTGCTGCTCGATCCTGATTGGAGGAGAATTCACCCTCCACCTGGGGAACTTTTATTAGCTCCTCTGCTAACGTGGGGGAGGGGGAAACTCCATATATGGTCTGCACACCTTATAATAGAGCATTTTAATTTTCAGAAAAAAACTAATTGGGGGGGATATCTGACAAAAGTGAAATCACTTCCCCTACCTTTAAGTAAAATCACTTACCATACCTTTAATGTATTTTTTAGTTTCAGTTAAGTTAAATGTTATTTTTATTCTAGTTATATTCTAGTTTTATTCTTGTTTTTTAGTTAGTTTTAGTTAACTATTATAACCTTGCTGCTGGCTTACACCAAAGAATAACAGTAAGCCTGCACATGCTTGTAGCTTTCAGTGTGAACCAGAGGCGGATCTACACATGGGCATGGGTGGGCAATGCCCCCCTAAATGTCCCAACTGCCCCACCAGACATGATAGCATGCAAAACAACCCAAGAGCATTTCATCATTGAAAACAGAAAACTCTCTGAGTCAGACCTTTAGCTTTATGCATAACTGATGTTATTATTGATACTTTAGGCTACTTAATAATACTAATAATACTAATAAAAGTCCTGTAACTGAAAATGGTACGGGTGCGACTTAATCGGCGATGAAGCCCCCCATACCATTTTCACCTGCCCCTCCATTGGGTAATGTTACATCCGCCCCTGGTGTGAACGTATAGCATCAGGCTGCAACTACACAGGGTTTTGCAAAGTCCAAGTCTCAGACCGGGGTGTGACACGTCATGTCCTCCTTTTTTGAATGGGTTTCAATGGGCACTTCCCGCTACTTCCTGTCTGAATTTCGGACAAAACATTTGTCAGGGTCAGGACAGGCGTGGCTAATGTGTGAGGGGGAGGGGGGTTGTGTGGGGTGAGGCAGCGTTTTAGCCAATCACCGCACAGAAGTCTCCAGCAGATTCCAAATTGGTTCCATTTGTACGCTCTCAGAAAAAAGAAGTGTCTAAAGAAGTCCATTAACATGGTGAAAATACATCTTGATGATGTCATGAAGATGATTCACCATGTTAGTGGTTTTCTTCAGACCTCCATTTCTTGGGAACACAGAATGGGGGAACCTTTTTTATTATGTCCACCCAGCACCTCTAGGTCGGATATACTAATGACATTAGAATGTTGAAAATGGGTGGACTTAACAAACCGGAAGTCCCACCTTTTGATAGTTTTTAGTGAAATGAAAGCCTGCATTTCGCAAGGTGGATGTAAGCCTGGAGATTGAGGCTATGATAAACCAAGGTGAGGTGGAGTTAGATTCTGTTTTTAAAACAAATCTGTTTACAAACACACGTGTTTGCGCACACTAAAGTCGCCTCTATCACCAGGGGCGGATTGGCACATATTTTCCCACCGGGACAATTTTGTCTTTGCAGATGTAACTCTGCAGATGTAACTCTTTGTAACTTTGCAGATGTAACTCTTTGAGAGCGTAAAAATGAAACCAAATCGACCCTTGCGGGTCCATTTGGTTTCATTTTTACACCCTCAAGAGTTAAAATGTTCATGTGAATTAGCCCAACTTAGTCTACACAACTAGTGAATGTAGAAGATTAATGGTCATTTTGATCTGAGCATCTAGCACATTCTAGTGCATTTTGGAAGTGCCACTAGTGCATTTTGGATCTTGTCCAGCAGGCCACTAGGTGGTGCAGGCCACCGGGAAAACTCCCTGTACTCCAGATGGCCAATCCGCCCCTGTCTATCACCTTTAAAGTAACGCAACAATCAAAACGAGAACCCCCCGCAGTCGAAGGCGTCAAAGTCCGAGTCCGCCTCGAAGTCGAAGCTGTCGAAGGGCGGAGAGTCGACATCCTGGCCGCAGGCGTGGTGGAAGGAGGCGGCGCCGCCCGGGGGCAACTCGGCGAAGCCGCCGCCGCCGCAGCCGCCGCGCGCGCCGAGCATGTCCACCACCCCGCCGCCACCGGCCGCCGCCGCCGCCCGGCCGCCGCCCAGCGGAGAGGAAGAGGAGGAGGAGGAGGCAGGGCTGCAGGAGCCCTGCAGGTAGGTGGAGGCGGCAGCTCCGCCCATCAGCAGGCACACGGCGCGCACCGCCCGCGCGTCGCTGCTGTTCCCGTGGCGCAGGCAGTCCGACACGGCGCGGTGAGGAGGAGGAGGGCCCGCCGCCACCGACATGCTGCGTAGGGACCGCCGCGGCACGCCGCCGCTGCCTGCAAGGGTACAGGGAGCAGAGGGCCCTGACGCTCAGTGTCTGTCATTTCTTTTTTTTGTGTGTGCATTTTTTTGTGGCTTCCGCCTTTATTCATTTTATAGAGGGATAGACAGTAGGCTGACAGGAAATGGGGAGAGAGATGGGGGGGTGACATGCAGTAAAGGCCGTCGGGATCGGGAGTCGAACCCGCGGGCACTGCCAGTGCTGGATTACCAGCCAGGGTGCCTGGACCGCTGAGCCACGGCCCAGGCAGTGTTTGTCATTTCTATCTTTTAACCCATTGTGTCCTGTCTAGATTTCTAGTTTCTAATATTCAAAGATTTGCACCACGATTTTTCAAAAATAGCAGAGATACAAGCACATAGCGCGCCACTCGGTGGCGCGCTATGAGCTTGTAGATCTGCTATTTTTCAATACTTAAAACATAATGCTTAGAACACCAAAACGTGTTCAGTACACTAAACGGTTAAGTACCATTTAAAAAATGGTTACTAGACAACCAAACCTGTGACCATGTTTAGCCAATTATTAAAGGGGAACTCCACCCATTTTCAACATTTTCATATGTCATTAATATACAGTACCTTAGAGATTTGTTGTGTGGACATGATAAACATGGTGAAATATACGTCTGATGACATTTCACCATGTTAATTTTTCTTTCAGACCCCTTTTTCTTGAGAGGGTACACATGGAACCAAATGGACCCGGTAGGGTCCATTTGGCTCACATTTGTATCCTCTCAGGAAAATTTTGAAAATGGGTGGAATTCCCGCTTTAAATGCACTTTACACAGCGTATATGTGAAATTACATACTCCCCCTCAGCTCTCGTTTTCAAGATGGCAGCTCATGATGTTTGTTGAAGAATACCCAGGACAGAAAGTAGCTCATAACCTGTCTACAGTGGATTTTTATGGCACAAAACCTTTGCAGATCAAACGAGGATAATTCAAGCTTTCTCTACAGCTGCAAAGTTGGTGAGTTTGAAGTCGTTTAATACGAGCAGATCACAGATGACATTTCTCGGAATGGGGGAGTCAACGGGGCGAAATGAAACTCTACTGTAGATTCAATTCCAATTATAAAAGAATCTAGAGTTGCAATCACTGTTGCCAACTTGGCGCATTTGTCGCTATATTCAGCGCTTTTTCAACCCCCCTAGCGCCAAAATTAGTGAAAAACTCCTGGCGGAAAATCTAGTGCTTTTTGGCTGGTGAGTTGGGGCGAAATTGATTGACAGGCGCCAGAGGTAAAACCCTCATTTTTCACCATTTCTCCTCCTATGACAGTGGTTTTCAACCAGTGGTCCCCAGGCTAAATGATGGATAGTTGGTTAACCAGATGTAACTCTTTGAGAGCGTAAAAATGAAACAAAAATGGACCCTTGCGGGTCCATTTGGTTTCATTTTTACGCTCTCAAGAGTTAAAATATTCATCATGTGAATTAGCCCAAGTCTACACAACTAGAGAATGTTGAAGATTAATGGTCATTTAATGGTCATATTCCCTTCCAGGCAAGCCTCTAGCTCATTCTAGTGCATTTTGGAAGTGCCACTAGTGCATTTTGGATTTTGTCAGTTGGCAACACTGGTTGCAATGCGGCCTCACCTGGGCCATGTCCTCCACTGTCCCTGAAGGACCCTCCCCTGGCGGGGGGATGGCCGCCGCCGCCGCCCCCGCCCCCGCCGCTGCTTCCGCCGTCGTTGTCGCTGCATGCCCTGGGCGAGCCTGAGTCCTTGTCGCTGGACGAGTCGCAGAAGGGGCTCTCTGTCGCTGCCGCTGGGAGACACCATGCTCTTCTGTCTCTGGAGGGTCTCTCTGCTGTCGCCGGTGCAAGGAGAAGACGCCACACTCTTCTGTCTCTGGAGCGTGGTGGTGGTGGTGGTGGAGGAGGATGAGGAGGTCTCCCTGTCGCTCAGGCAGGGGCTGGCGCTGCTCGGCTGCCTCTGCAGGCTCTCCCTGTCGCCCTGCATGCAGGGACTGGTGACACTCTGCTGCCTCTGGAGCAGCGGCTGCAGCGGCTGCAGCGACGGCACGGAGGACACGCCCTGCGGGAAGGTCAGGTTTTTTTTATATTATATATATATGTTTTATATATACAACTCTCATGCTAATATCCTTGGTTTAACAATCAATTAATGAATGCCCTCATTATTCACTAGAGCAGGGGTCGGCAATCCAAGATTAAATTCAAAATGTCTGGAGCCACAAAAAATGTAAGCATGATAAGCCGTTAACGGGGAATTCCATGCATTTTCAATGTTTTTTTTTTTTTTTTTTTTTTTTTTCTGAGTGTACAAATGTGAACCAAATGGACCCTGGCGGGTCCATTTGGTTCCATTTGTACACTCCCAGAAAAAAGGTCCTAAACGAAAAATCATTAACATGGTGAAACACAACCTGATGATGTCATCAAGCTGTGTTTCACCATGTTAATGATTTTTTTCAAACTTCCTTTTCTAGGAAACATCATTTTTATCATGTCCACACAACATCTCAAAGAATGATATAGTAAACTGTTGAAAATGGGTGGTTCAGATTAACGCTCGATCTCTGATACAGCACGGGCTTTCGTGTCATGGCCAACAAGCGCTATGTAAACTGGTGATGTAACTGTCAGACAGTGCATCGCGTGTTGGTGCTGTCAGTGACGGAAATGTTTTTATTGTGTTGGCGGAGCGCCTTAATGTGCATGTATAATGCAGGCTACATCCAGGGAGCCACTAGAGTTGTATTCTAGAGCCGCATGCGGCTCCTGAGCCGCAGGTTGCTGACCCCTGCACTAGAGTGACGAGAGGTCTGTTAATGTGTTAAAATGCCCTGAAATGCCGTAATTTCAACAATTTAATTTCGAAGGTGTGATCTGCTGTCGATGGAGCTGGAAGGCCATAATGGTTTGTTTGGAACTTGAATGCCTCCTTACTAGGCGGTTCATGTGCTTTTCAACCACGTGCGCTTTTAACGTGGTGTGTCGCTACTCTCTCCTATTCCATATACTCTAGCCCATGGTACATCAGTGCAGTCTCACAGATAGTACTACACTATACACGGAATGCCACCTAGGAATTGCGTGCATACACTGCGAGTTAAAGCAAAAATCCGTGACTAATATGCACGTGGGCGTGTTTTTCCACAAACTGGAAGTGGCTGGTTGGGGATGGGGCAGTTTGGGTTTTGTAATATTTACTATTCTGTCCCTAACACATCGCAACTCGGGCGCGGCTGAGTCGGCTCTGCCGACCATCTCAATGCTCAGCGCGGCAATTCGCTCGGCTAGCGCCTCGCTCAGTGGCGCTTCACAATGCCCATGGTCGGCAGAGACGGCGCCGCTCCGTCATTTTCAGTGGAAAGAAGAAGAAATAGATGTTGTTATATTATCTGCTTTTATTTGTACACACGTCACTGACTATCAGGAATATGAAAACATGGCACTTCGTGTCCAAAAGGTTGCCGACCCCCGGGTGTATTTTACGCTCATATCAAACCAAAATGAATACAGTGGGCATGTGTTGATTAAAATGAACGTCTCCATAACTCACCTCTCTGACTTTTCTCAGCAAGTGCAGCCACAGGCTGAAAAGGAAAATATGGATGGACAGTCATTGACATTTCCTATAAACACAACTTGTGTGTGCGTGTGCATGTGCAACGTGTGCATGTGTAACGTGTGCATGTGTAACGTGTGCATGTGCGGTAGTGATGGATATTGCTTGCAATTTCACGATAGATACAGTATGTAACACGATACAGATGCCATACAATATATATTGATATATTTTTTTAGCGTTATACCATATAACGATATACATTTATGTGTGTGTGTGTATATCAACTATCTATATCTGTATACATATCTACTAAACCACCAGCACGTGGCATCGTGGACGCAGCGAGGACTTAAAGCAAGGCGGCTGATCGAGGATTTCTGGGTTTTCGTTATTCTGGTCCAAACACAAGACTGTGTCTCCTACTGGTCTTATACTGTAATGTTATCCTCTAATTTCCTTTCGGTACCAAGATGTATTAAGTTAACCCATGAGAGTCAGAGTCGGGGTTGGACTAACGACAGATCCGAACAGACACAGCTGATTGGCCAGCAGTTCTGTCACTCAACAGTGCAACAGTTACAGTGTCCATCAACAAACATGGCGGCTGCAACTCTGGTGAAAAGCGGACATATCACTCTGTCCATTAAACCAACCTATGACAAAGTTTCTTGAAACATGAGATTTTTATGAGCATTGTCATGAGTATTAAGGCCCTGATACACAATAGCAATATTTTGATCAATATCAACTAACAAGGTCAACATCAATGGGCAACATGATGAGACACATGGCTACAGACAACACTTCCCATTAAAGGGGAATTACACCTGTTTTGATTTTTTTTCCCCTGAGAGCGTACAAATGTGGACCAAATGGTTCCATTTCTACACTCTCAGAAAAAAGGAGCGTAAAAGAAAAAAAAATATTAACATGGTGAAACACAACTTGATTTATAAGATGCATTGTTCTGGCTACAAAAAATGTTATAGCACTAAGTATTATTAAAAATATAATTCAAATTGTTTTTGCAGTTTCTTTTTAGCATGAATTGAATCATTTTCACCCAAGCAGTTGTTCTAAAAATGTTCCCCTTGGCAGAATTTAAAAAGGCATAGAAAAAGGCATGTTGTTTTCAGAAAGGTTTATCTGTGGGAGTCTGGCACGTTCGGAAACACCACATCGTAGCGCACTCGCCTATCAGTTTGCATTGCTCAGTGTACTCAGTGCGCAATTTCCGAACGCGCCCTATATACTGTATTTATAACTCTATGGTGGGAGTCTGACAGAAAGCATCACATGACGCTAAGTAGGGCTGTGATTGGAGGATTCCAAAATGTTGACCAATAGGAGGGCGCTAAAGATCTGACTTTTCCGAACAACCAGGAGATGATCATTTTGTATAGAAAAGTGAATAGTCAATGTTGATAATTGACGTCGCTTGTTGATGTTGATCTTCTGCAGGTGTGCTGTGCGACTCACGTGCAGTCGTCAGGGTTGTCCGTGAGCAGCAGTAGGAACTTGTACTGGGGCAGAATGAGGGCGAAGCAGCAGTCTCTCCTGCCCCCCGCGGGCAGCTTGGGGAGGTCCAGGATCTCTCTGCCCTCCACGATGGACTGGCAGCCGCTCTGCAGCGACAGCACCTGGTCCGGAGGGGAGGCCGCGTCGCGGCACACCACCAGGCTGCCATCTAGGGTCAGGACCAGGTACTTCTCCTTCCACTGCTTAAACATGAAGCCCCCTGGAGAGAGAGAGGGGGGACGACGACGACGACGACAAAATTACACAATGTGTGATGTATTGATTTAGGGCAGGGGTTTTCAACCTTTTTCATATCAGGGCCCACTATTTACTCAGAATTTCAGCCACAGACCACCATTTGATGACATTTTAGCCCCACAAACCCCAAAACTAGAGATTTATCTTCTCTTCTCTTCTTTTGTCCACAATTCCAGGCTGGATTTTGGAGAAAACAAAACAGTCAAACATACAGATGAAAATAACCATTCATCTTCTACATTCTCTAGTTGTGTAGACGTACGTGGGCTAATTCAGGTGATGAATATTTTAACTTTTGAGAGTGCAAACATGAAACCAAATGGACCCGCAAGGGTCCATTTGGTTTCATGTTTGCACTCTCAAAGAGTTACATCTGGTTAACCCACTTTCCATCATTTATCCTGGGGACCACCTGGAACCCTCTCAGGGACCACTGGTGGTCCCCGGACCACCTGTTGAAAACCCCAGATTTAGGGACATAAAGCATTTATTAGGTTCTACCCAGAGCCTTATAGTGGGAGTTGCAATATTCCATGTAGGCCTATACCCAGGTCGCTCACGCTGCTGGAGGAGCATAGAGCCAACAGCACCCCATTCACACACACTGTTAGCAACTGACAATCTGCTGGAGGAGCATAGAGCCAACAGCACCCCATTCACACACTGTTAACAACTGACAATCTGCTGGAGGAGCATAGAGCCAACAGCACCCCATTCACACACACTGTTAGCAACTGACAATCTGCTGGAGGAGCATAGAGCCAACAGCACCCCATTCACACACTGTTAACAACTGACAATCTGCTGGAGGAGCATAGAGCCAACAGCACCCCATTCACACACTGTTAACAACTGACAATCTGCTGGAGGAGCATAGAGCCAACAGCACCCCATTCACACACACTGTTAACAACTGACAATCTGCTGGAGGAGCATAGAGCCAACAGCACCCCATTCACACAATGTTAACAACTGACAATCTGCTGGAGGAGCATAGAGCCAACAGCACCCCATTCACACACACTGTTAACAACTGACAATCTGCTGGAGGAGCATAGAGCCAACAGCACCCCATTCACACAATGTTAACAACTGACAATCTGCTGGAGGAGCATAGAGCCAACAGCACCCCATTCACACACTGTTAACAACTGACAATCTGCTGGAGGAGCATAGAGCCAACAGCACCCCATTCACACACTGTTAACAACTGACAATCTGCTGGAGGAGCATAGAGCCAACAGCACCCCATTCACACACACTGTTAGCAACTGACAATCTGCTGGAGGAGCATAGAGCCAACAGCACCCCATTCACACACTGTTAACAACTGACAATCTGCTGGAGGAGCATAGAGCCAACAGCACCCCATTCACACACTGTTAACAACTGACAATCTGCTGGAGGAGCATAGAGCCAACAGCACCCCATTCACACACACTGTTAACAACTGACAATCTGCTGGAGGAGCATAGAGCCAACAGCACCCCATTCACACACTGTTAACAACTGACAATCTGCTGGAGGAGCATAGAGCCAACAGCACCCCATTCACACACTGTTAACAACTGACAATCTGCTGGAGGAGCATAGAGCCAACAGCACCCCATTCACACACACTGTTAACAACTGACAATCTTGCGATCTTGCGATGCGTCTTGCGAAACTGTCTGCGAGGCTGCAGTTGAGTCCTATTAGGGGTAGGAGTAGCGGTAGGAGTATGCAGAAATGCGTTGGACTCAGGTATTTAATCCAGCTTTAATGAGTTTAAAACCCTTGTTCTTAAATAATAGTAAAACATAAACATTACAGAGACGGTATAGTCGTGACTGAA
Organism: Benthosema pterotum; assembly: GCA_039105355.1. Lineage (NCBI taxonomy): Eukaryota > Metazoa > Chordata > Actinopteri > Myctophiformes > Myctophidae > Benthosema > Benthosema pterotum. The sequence goes on along the minus strand of CM076966.1, from coordinate 18,018,583 downwards.
CATTACTTTAAAACAGTTGTCGTTTTGCATACGTAACTAAAATAGCTCTTATTTGCGCCTTTCTTGTTGAAAACAATGTATTCCCAATTGCAGTAAGGACTCAGAGAGGCTGATGAATCATGTCACCGGGCTGCTGCACTCTCGTTTCTGACCCCTCAATATCGCAACTCTCCCACTATAAGGCTCTAACATGTACATTATGCAAAGGGGAAAAAAGAAGAATCCGGAGGACACATTGCTGTCCAGAAGGCGAAAGGGCCAGCATCAAGTATATATGTGTGCAATCCCCTGAAACAGAGAGAGGAGTGAAGGATCTAATGTGATCCTGGGCTCTACACAACACACCCTCCGCCAATTAATCTGGGGGAGGCAGCGGACTGGCCTCATGCTTCCTTCAATGCATGAGGAGTCCAAGCTGTCTTTTTTCGCCTGGTTAACCTATAGTTGTTGGACGTAGCGCATGGAAGGAACACGTTATTCCAACCAGTTCCAGTCCCCTCAATCAGGCGCCCCGGCTGGCCAGGGGGAGGCAGTCTAGAGCCCAGGATTACTGCATGTTTTTGTGATGGTACCTACCCTAAGGGACACCGGGAGAACATGTGAGGATACTTACTCTATAGGGGACACAGGGAGAACATGAATGCAAACCCCTCGCAGAAAGGCCTTTTCCCCCGTGTCAGGTATAGGCACTGATGACGTGGAGGAGGAGACACATGCCGTCAGCACCCACACAGCGTCGCAAGCGGGAATTGAACGTGGGGCCTTCTAGCTGTGAGGCGACAGCACTATACCACTGTTCCACCGTGCCCTTGTGGCCTTTCATCGTCAAAGACATTCAATGTTTGTGTTTACACAAACGCTCAAAGCTGGACAACGGAGGGACTGCACTGCTACCTTAAGGTTTAGGGTCAGGGGAGAGAATAGGCGTCTGTCTGTCTGTCGAGGCTGCTAGATAGACAGATGTTCCCTTCTGTAATAATGATAATAGACAGAGAGTGTCTCTGATCTAGTACATTCTACTGGCAGGGATTATAGAGAAGGACAGGTGGATTAATCTGGTACACAGAGAGAGAGACAGAGACATGGGGGATAGTGCAGTTCAGGTACCACCAATATACAGTACGATGCACCAATATAGGTTGCATCTTGCATGACTGTACCGTGGTAATATCAAGGTCAAGGTTTAACTTTGTTGTCATTTGCATGTTACCATGAAAACGAAAAACTGTACTCAGAGCCAGCCAGTGCATAATAAAAAGGTCAATAAATAATTAACGTGTTGAATAAAACCAAGCAGGATAAAAACAGAATAAAAACATTAAAAAAAAACATAGCAGCATAACACAGCAGAGGCTGTGAGAATAGAGTGCATTATTGGTGCTTAAAGTCCAGCAGTCTGATTGCCTCTGGGTAGAAGCTACGCCTAAACATCTCGGTTCTCATTCTTCTATGCTGTATCCTAATAGCTGTCAGCACAAACATTGGGTGCGATTCCCGATTGCTGTGGTGTAGCCAGGTATGGTGTAAGTCCTCTCATTGGCTGCATGGCAGCATATCAGGTTTGGGGCCGTGCTCATTGGCTGCATGGCAGCAAATAAGGTCTGGGGCCTTGAGGTAGTCCCGAAAGCCTTTACCACCAGGCTTGGGCCGGGGCCTACCAAATAATTATCCATAATAATTAAAACCAGTCATCAAGAGCTTCAACTCATGATGAACAAAGCAGGGGAGTACAGTAACATTTTTAATTGGGGGATCAGGTGATTTCTGGACCTTTTGACTTGCAGGTTTAAATTATTCTGGGTAATTATTTGGTAAGCTCAGGCCCAGGGCTGGTGGTATAGGCTTTCGGCCTACCCCAAGGCCCCAGAGCTGATTTGCTGTCATGCAGCCAATGAGAATACTTACACCATACCTGCTACACCACAGCGATTGGGAATTGCACCCATTGTCTTTCAATACCCATTCTTAACTTCAACTTAAGTTAATCTTACATTAATAATTTCCATTTGACTTGCGTGGAACCCCAATAATTAAAACAGGCAGGCTACACTGCACAAAAAGCATGGAATACGGCATACATTACAGAAAAGTCTGGTTTAACTTTTTTGGGAAACTCCAGTAAAACTCCAGAATTGTACCATCACACCTGTCATATCATAGTATACTCCCCCTGCTAAAGGAGAAAGGAGAAAAGTTTGTGTCCCCAAATATTAACTTTTCATATTAACTATATCCTATGTTCCTGTGGAGTTGCACCACTCAGTTCACATGGGTGTGATTTTTTTAAATAGTGTTGCAGCTTGTCTGCGCTGGCAGATTTTCTTTGCGCATCTTTTGCGCATTTGTGTGCACCTGCACAACACACACACGTTATTAAAAGTATAGCATATTGAGAAATATTGTTTATAATGCCTAATTGTATCCAGAAAAGTAAATGTCAAGACAAAAAACATAGGCCTACTTTTGCCCCAAAAATATTTTAGATGTGAGAAGTGCGGGGACACCGCGTCCCCTCCCCCCGCGTCCCCCCTCCACTACACCCCTGGGTACGCTGTAGAGGAGGGTCACCATGTAAACCAGAGACGCCAGTGGAAGGACTGGACCCTGTCAGCATTCTGATTTCTGAACTATGTTATAGGCAGGGGCGGATCTAGGCATGGGCATGGGGGGGCAATGCCCCCCTAAATATCCAGTCTGCCCCCCCAAACACGATGCCATGCAAAACAACCCAAGATATTTCAAATTAAAGTGCTTATATTTAAAATGATTTGAAACACTACTACTGCTACTAACTAACTACAGCTGTGGCACCACTAAGCCAACAGCATTTCATCATTGAAAACAGAAAACTCTCTGAGTCAGACCTTTAGCTTTATGCATGCTGCGTGTCTGTTGCAACTTCAACAACAACTGATGTTATTTTTGATGCTTTACTTGACTAATAATAGTCCTGTAACTGAAAATGGTATGGGGGCGGCTTCATCGCCCGTGGCGCGAAGCGACACCGGCGATGAAGCCGCCCCCATACCATTTTCTCTTGCCCCTCCAACATGTTCTATTGCCCCCCCAAATGGGGCATGTTACATCCGCCCCTGGTTATAGGCTTCTGTGGCGACTGCGACGGAGCATATTCTTGTTCTCATCGTGTCGACTGCTTTCTTAAAGTCCCTAATGACATAATGACAACGGTGTATACAATGACAATGCCATGGCAACGGAGCTATAGAACACACAGTCCCCAACAGAGATCAGGTGCTTTCAGTGCAACCGGTCCAGTTGTTATTTTGTGAAAACACTCCTTAATGGCTGTTTCCCCTATCTAAAAAATAAGCATATAATGGGGCTAATGAGATGTTGTTAAAACTCACCTATTTACATCGCTCCAAAATGCATTTTTTGCTATATATTGTCTCTCCAGCATGTCAGTAGTGAGCTGACAGTAACCTTTTCACTTTCACTTTTGGTTCAGCAGTGATTCAGCTGTCTCAAAAGGTGGGGGCGTGTTAGTATTTGAACAACACCCATTAGCCCGGCAGTGGCTCAGGGGTATAGAGTCACCGGCTGGCAGTGTCAAGGTTCCTGGTTCGAACCCAGTTTACCCCAGAGTTTGTCGATGTGTCCTTGAGCAAGACACTTAACCCCTAATTGCTCCTGATGTGCTGCTGGTCAGTACCTTGCATGGTTGACGTAAAACCAAGTGGACCCTTGCGGGTCCACTTGGTTTCATTTTTACACTCTCAAGAGTTAAGATATTCATCAGTGAATTAGCACCACTTAATGGTAATCGAATGGTCCGTGGTCCATGGCTCGAATGCTGAATAAATGGTGGGCCCTGGAGTCAAAATGTTGAAAACCCCTGAACTACACTACACACACACACACACACACACACACACACACACACACACACACACACACACACACACACACACACACACACACACACACACACACACACACACACACAGAGAGAGAGAGAGAGAGAGAGAGAGAGAGAGAGAGAGAGAGAGAGAGAGAGAGAGAGAGAGAGAGAGAGGGAGAGAGAGAGAGAGAGAGAGAGAGAGAGAGAGAGAGATGCAGAATAAAGAACAAACCTACCATATTTCCTTAGGAAGCCACAATGGATACCTGCTGCTGCGTTCATATCTGTATTACGACTGGTGAGACACACCGCCAGGATTTCATCCAGTAAAAACGAGGTGTTACACACACACACACACACACACATACACACACACACACACACACACACACACACACACACACACACACACACACACACACACACACACACACACACACAGAGAGAGAGAGAGAGAGAGAGAGAGAGAGAGAGAGGGAGAGAGAGAGAGAGAGAGAGAGAGAGAGAGAGAGAGAGAGAGAGAGAGAGAGAGAGAGAGAGAGAGAGAGAGAGAATAAATGGAGTGAGCAGGGAGGATAAAGCCTGATTTTAATGCAGATTGATACAGGCTGAACACAGCAGCTCTGCAAGCTCACAACGGGCCCACAGGGCGACAAGCTGTGAGCTTGTGGATCTGCGATTGTGCTGTGCAAAAACCTCATATAAATCAGTGTGTTAATCCTTTTTCCCTCTAAAGCCATGCTGGTGTGAGCAGAAGTGCAGCCAAAAAGCATGCACCTTAAAGGGACATTTCAATTTTTATTTTTTATTTTTTTTGTGTGTGTTTTCGGTGCTCCCATGTGTGTTTTTAATCCCCACAAATTATCTAATTTGAACAATCAGAGAGCTTTAATGTAAAGTGCTCTCAGGAACAGCTTGTTTGATTTTGGCCTCATAAGCTCATAACGATGCCATCAATGCACAGTATTTTGCATAATTCTTCCTCTCCTTACAATTTACAATTTCAGGCATTTCGCAGACGCTCTTAATCCAGAGCGATTTACAATAGTAAAAGTTTACAATTTAAGCAGAATTTACAATATAATTTACAATCTACAGTGTACGGTAAGCACTAAAACATTGTAATACATTAGGGATCCTATATAAGCAGCTACTGTGCGTTGGTATGTAGCCTAATACAAGTACTATGGGCTGAGATTGAGTCTGAAGAGGTGTGTTTTCAGACTGCGGTGGAAGATAGGTAGCAATTCCTATAGGTTCTTCAAAAATGCTAGTCTAAATAAAGCTGGAAATCACCCCCCCTAGAACAACATATTGTAGATAAATTATACATTGATACCAGTATTCCAGATATTGTATTTTGTGACGTTTGTGATGTTTTGTGATGGCATACAAGTAAAAGAGCGAATATGATTTAGAAAAAAAAAAAAGGATTTGTTCCCAGTTTAAAGAGCACTGGCAACTTATCCCACATACTCACAAAATGACTTAGATGAAAGCTTAAAGTATCCTCTTCAAGATGATTCCAAACACTATAGTATGATATATGAAATATGTCATGAAAATGAGCTAATATCACAGTATGCATCTGTATCTAAAATGGCATTTTTCAGTCTCTCAGCTGATAACACTAATTTAGCTACGACTCAGGAAGGGTTATCGTATCAAAATATTATCTATAGACATAGAGCTTCTCCAAAATCACTTTGCCAGCAAAAGTATTGTCATAGAGTGTGTGGGAGTGTCTTGGGACCCTTCCATGTCCGGGGGGGTGTACTTGTACATCAGGGGTGCCCAACCTTTTTTGACCCAAGATCTACTTTTCAGCAGCCAACCCCTCCGGGATCTACCTATCTACAGTCCAATATCAGCATTTCAAACCACACGCATCGTTGCCAGGCTGCAGTAACTTCACAACAACACAATACTAATAATAATAGGGGCGGCTGTGGCTCAGGAGGTAGAGCAGGTCGTCCAATGACCCATGGGTCGGCGGTTTGAATCCCGGCTCCTCCTGTCTACGTGTCGAAGTGTCCTTGGGCAAGACACTGAACCCCAAGTTGCCTCCAATGAGTTGGTCAGTGTGAGCTGGCCACCATTGGTGTGTGAATGTGGGAAGTGGGGACGCTGGCGTTGACTGTTCGCCGCTCTACTTCCCAATGTATGAATGAATGGACCATTGTAAAGCGCTTTGAGCACTTGGAAAAGCGCTATAAAAATGCAATCCATTATTACTACTTTGTTTTACCACTTTACGTAATGTCCATATAAGCATAAAGTACAACAGACTTGTCATAAATAGGCCTACAACAGTAGAACATAAGTACAACAGACTTGGACAAACACTGCCATTGCAAATGCAATCATAATAAGAACACTCCAGAATAGTCCATTATAAGTTGCAGAACAGTCCATTACACGTTGCAGAACAATACTGTTGGCATAATTCACAGACAGCAGACAACAATCCTCCAAATGATTCGTAGACAGACAGACAGACCCCCCCCCACACACACACACACACACACACAAAAACGAAAATCACTCTTTTTTCTTTTCCACCCCATTTTTTTTCTTTCCCCCCACATCTCCCGAGATCAACTCGTGATCAGGCTGAGATCTACCGGTAGATCCCGATCTACTGGTTGGGCTCCCCTGTTGTACATCAAGCTGCCTCACGCTACAGAAATAGCACCAGAAAGTTTAAGCCTCCCCGGATATTGCAATTGCAACATATGCTGATCCCAACAGCCTGCGTTTCAATCCCATTTTGGTGCCATTTGGTCTCCTCTGTGTGTATAGTGAACGTCTGACCTCTATACACAGGGATCACCAGATTATCCCCTTAAACCCTATGCTTTGTTGTATGACGAATAGCAAACAAGAAATGACCATAATTAAGATAAAATTATCATAATTAAGATGAGTAGATGAGTACTCTTCTACCAAAGTGCATTTCACACCCAACATGACACATTTTCTTTATACACACATCCAACGAAACCTTGAATGAACATAGAACATAGTTTTTTATTCTATACAATATGCACCTCCAACCCTATACTTAACCTCCCTCCTCCCCAAATGGAAACATTTATGCAGACTCTTGAAATTGGCACCTTTACAAAAAATACTAAAGATCTTATATCTGTTTTGTATGTGATAATAATTCCTATAAATTACAAAATAATATACGTTTCAATTTACAACAAAATACTATGGATCTTATATTAACCTTATTCTCTAGCTGCCACTTTCAAGAGTTTTCATGCAAGAGCCTGCACTGCGAGAGCACAAAATCGCCTTTTCATTCAAACCTTTATTCACGAGATTCACCTCATTTGCAGTGCCGTCAAGATACAATACATAATAACACACCCATTTCAAAGTAACAGACAAATGAAAAGAAAATGCAAATAAATAACAGAACATTGAGGCGCCATTAATGTGTGAGCTTTTTCACAACAGTTGCAGAAAATGTAAAATCATCCGAATCATAATACTGATGCTATAGATAAACCCAGGCCCATTTTTATTTCATGCCAGCTTGGGACAATCAACAATTCTAAACAATTATAAACAAAACAAAACAAAAAAACGAAATACAAATTTGTGCCTGAAGACTGAAGGAGAGGAAGGATTATATAAAGTAGGGTGCATTGATGACATCGCTATGAGGCCAAAATCAGACGAGCTGTTACTGAGAGCAATTTCCATTAAAGGTCCTATGACAGTCTGATTGTTCAAACTTTAAGCGCTTTAAAAAAGAACATTAGTTAAAATGGCCAGGCTTGAAGCTCCCGGCGCTGGTGGCCAAGTTTGGTGCTGCAGGCGGGTGGAATTCATGTACGAGCGCCCCAAGAGCATGCACGCTGGTTTGATTTGCGCACGCGGACAGGCAGTTTGTATTTAAGTTGTTTTCTGGATGAACCAGCGGTCCTCACATCATATACTACCTCTCAAAACATAACAGATGTATTAAGCTCACCACAAATCCAAAAGCTTGTTTTTTGATGCGGTTTAGTTTTTTTTCCTTTGCTCGTTCTCGACGGCGCTCGTTCATGAATCCTTTCCGTTTGGGGCAGCAAATTTTGGTCCCCCAATGCGGAAATAGGCGCACTTCCGGCAGTCTTCCGTGGTGCTTCAAAGCGCCAATGAGCAACTTGTATTGAAATGAACGGCAAGGGGGCGGGGCTGTCGCTCCAGTCCGCTCTCTATATTTATAACTCTATGGGTACCTCCCACAGCTATAAATACCCAGTCCATTACCATTGCCAGAGAGCGTTCCAGTGAAGGCAGACCAACCTCGACTTCAGCTAGTAGGATCAACCAGGCTGGTAGACCTCCTGTTCTTACACTGAGGTTAAAAGTGGGTTGATGAAAACACAAGTTTCAAGCAGGATTAGATGGGGACAGAATTTGCACCGTGTTTATTCTAGCACATTACTGGTTTTAAGTGGATGTATGCTTGGAATGTCATGTCACAGAGGGATTAAGTGTCACTCATTGTGTGTCCCATTGTTGCACGTTGTCAGGGATTACGCAACAGGAGGACGAAAGGGAACGCAGCATTGCACAATTACATTATGAGGAGTACGGTGCAGCGCTGTAGGTCAACAATTTCATCTAGAGATGAAACCTCATATACCAGGGGTTTTCAACCTTTTTCACACCAGGGCCCACCATTTATTCAGAATTTGAGCCGTGGACCACCACTTGAGGACATTTTAGCCGCACAGACCCCCAAACTAAAGATTTCTTTTGCTTTTATCCACAATTCCAGGCTGGAATTTAGGAAACAAAACAGTCAGACATACATATCAAAATGACCATTAATCTTCTAGTTGTGTAGACTTGGGCTAATTCACATGATGAATATTTTTTAACTCTTGAGAGTGTAAAAACGAAACCAAATGGACCTGCAAGGGTCCATTTGGTTTCATTTTTACATTCTCAAGAGTTACATCTGGTTACCCAACTTAGCTGGGGACCACCTGGAACCCTCTGAAGGACCACTGGTGGTCCCCGGACCACCTGTTGAAAACCTCTGTCATATACCAAACAGCAGAAGGATAAAAAATGGAAGTGATTCAACGAAATAGATTGATGCTGATAAATGATCTATTATTGGGGTCTGCCTTCTGATTAGGGGTAGGCAAAAAATTGATATGCCAATAAATCGCAATTCTTAAATGGGAACTCCACCCATTTTCAATATTTTACTATGTCATAATATAGAGATGTTGTGTGGCCATGATAAAAAAAAGTTCCCCCAATTCTGTGTTTCCTAAAAATGGGGGTCTGAAAAAAAAAAAAAAAAAAAAAAAAAAAAAAAAAAACATTAACATGGTGAAATACATCTGGTGACATCACCAAGATGTATTGCACCATGTTAATGATTTTTCTTTCAGACCCCTTTTTCCTGAGAGGGTACAAATGGAACCAAATGGACCCGCTAGAGTTCAAAATTCATCATCTTAATTAGCCCAGGTCTACACAACTAGAGAATGTAGAAGATTAATGGTCATTTTTGATGTCTACCGGTATATGTTAATTTGCCTGTTTTGTTTCCCAAATCCAGCCTGGATTTCTAGAAAGCAGGGAAAGACGCAGAGCGCAATGACTGCCTTCAAGACAAGTTTATCTTGTGTTGTGTTATAGTGCACTAAGTTGCACACTTGCCTGATTGGGCAACCAGGTAGCAGTATTCACTTGCCCCACCATTTTTTTTTTACTTGCCCCGGGCAAGTGGGCAAGTGTTAGTGTTAAGCCCTGCTTCCATCCCTCAAAATCCCTGTGGATCTATTCCCCTGACCTAGCCCTGGAGCCCCTCACTCACTCACTCACTCTCCACTCACTCACTCACTCACTCACTCACTCTCCATGCACTCTATAGGGCCTTCCCCTGTTTGATGCCATTTTCATCTGCGTCCGGGATTCTGTTATTATGACCTTAAGTTGAAGCAACAGAGCAAACACACAAACAAGAACAATCCACAAACATGGATAACACAAACAAACCCTCAACTAAGCATGCTTAAGTTTAGTTTCACAGAAACGTAAAGGGAAAAAAAGTGACGGATCACATTTCACTGTGACCGAGGCCATTCACAGATCAAAACATCAATGTCGGAAACAGAAACAAACTAATGTTCACCAAAGCCAAACACAGATTAATCTCCCTGACTCCTCTTGGCAGCTGCGAAGGATGTTTATACTACAATGTGTATAAACTGTGTTTAATAATAATAATGTCCAGATAATAATAATGTAAGGGATGGCCGGACACTTTTTCTTTGTTAATCAATACCGATAACAAACATCAATACCAGATAATATAGTGTATATATAATAATACAAATCAAATGTACACATGGGCAACTCCAAAGCAAATTCCATCTGCCCCAACATTCTATTGATCTGATCACTGGTTAGACTGGCATAGTGTCAACCCCTTACCCCTGTGTCTGATCGCTGGTTAGACTGGTATATTCACCATAGTGTCAACCCCTTACCCCTGTGTCTGATCGCTGGTTAGACTGGTATATTCACCATAGTGTCAACCCCTTACCCCTGTGTCTGATCACTGGTTAGACTGGCATAGTGTCAACCCCTTACCCCTGTGTCTGATCACTGGTTAGACTGGTATATTCACCATAGTGTCAACCCCTTACCCCTGTGTCTGATCACTGGTTAGACTGGTATATTCACCATAGTGTCAACCCCTTACCCCTGTGTCTGATCACTGGTTAGACTGGTATATTCACCATAGTGTCAACCCCTTACCCCTGTGTCTGATCACTGGTTAGACTGGTATATTCACCATAGTGTCAACCCCTTACCCCTGTGTCTGATCGCTGGTTAGACTGGTATATTCACCATAGTGTCAACCCCTTACCCCTGTGTCTGATCGCTAGTTAGACTGGTATATTCACCATAGTGTCAACCCCTTACCCCTGTGTCTGATCGCTAGTTAGACTGGTATATTCACCATAGTGTCAACCCCTTACCCCTGTGTCTGATCGCTGGTTAGACTGGCATATTCACCATAGTGTCAACCCCTTACCCCTGTGTCTGATCGCTGGTTAGACTGGTATATTCACCATAGTGTCAACCCCTTACCCCTGTGTCTGATCACTGGTTAGACTGGTATATTCGCCATAGTGTCAACCCCTTACCCCTGTGTCTGATCGCTGGTTAGACTGGCATATTCACCATAGTGTCAACCCCTTACCCCTGTGTCTGATCACTGGTTAGACTGGTATATTCACCATAGTGTCAACCCCTTACCCCTGTGTCTGATCGCTGGTTAGACTGGTATATTCACCATAGTGTCAACCCCTTACCCCTGTGTCTGATCGCTGGTTAGACTGGTATATTCACCATAGTGTCAACCCCTTACCCCTGTGTCTGATCGCTGGTTAGACTGGTATATTCACCATAGTGTCAACCCCTTACCCCTGTGTCTTATCGCTGGTTAGACTGGTATATTCACCATAGTGTCAACCCTTTACCCCTGTGTCTGATCGCTGGTTAGACTGGTATATTCACCATAGTGTCAACCCCTTACCCCTGTGTCTGATCGCTGGTTAGACTGGTATATTCACCATAGTGTCAACCCCTTACCCCTGTGTCTGATCGCTGGTTAGACTGGCATATTCACCATAGTGTCAACCCCTTACCCCTGTGTCTGATCACTGGTTAGACTGGTATATTCACCATAGTGTCAACCCCTTACCCCTGTGTCTTATCGCTGGTTAGACTGGTATATTCACCATAGTGTCAACCCCTTACCCCTGTGTCTGATCACTGGTTAGACTGGTATATTCACCATAGTGTCAACCCCTTACCCCTGTGTCTGATCGCTGGTTAGACTGGTATATTCACCATAGTGTCAACCCCTTACCCCTGTGTCTGATCGCTGGTTAGACTGGTATATTCGCCATAGTGTCAACCCCTTACCCCTGTGTCTGATCGCTGGTTAGACTGGTATATTCGCCATAGTGTCAACCCCTTACCCCTGTGTCACTGGTATATTCACCATAGTGTCAACCCCTTACCCCTGTGTCTGATCGCTGCAGACTGGCATAATTCACCATAGTGTCAACCCCTTACCCCTGTGATCACTGGTTAAACTAGCATAATTACCAATACTGATATGAACTGATATGACAAAAAGGGCCAATCCGATACTTTTTCCAATACAGAGACAGTATGGACAATTTGGACACCCATATTTATAAAAATTATAATAATAAATAAATACAATTAAAAAAAAACTTAAGGGAAAAGGCAATGTGGAAACAAACAAAACTAAATAAAAACAAAAAAACAGTACAAATATTTGGACTGGACGTGTTATTTCAAAAGCTTATGTTGAGTTTGTGAATGTCCATTTGCCCTTTATTGTTCATCAAAGGACACCTATGGACGGCTGCAATTTGAAACCTGGCCAACCTAAAAAAAAGAACATGATTCCCCACTCACCCCTTTTCCCATCCTCCTTGTATATCTTTCTTTTCCCTTTTACCTACACTATGTTTTTGCTTAGTGTAGGTAAAACTAATGAGTCTATTCACATTCATTGGTGTAGGTGTGTTTGAAACAGGGGAAGATATAACATTTCCTAATTGGGTTGGCAGGTGAAAATGGTATGGGTTAGGCTTAGGTCATACCATTTTCGGTTACAGGAAATAAGTCAAGTAAAGCATCAATAATAACATCAGTTGTTGTTGAAGTTGCAACAGACACGCAGCATGCATAAAGCTAAAGGTCTGACTCAGAGAGTTTTCTGTTTTCAATGATGAAATGCTGTTGGTTTAGTGGTTAGACGATTGCAGTTATAGTTAGTAGCAGTAGTGCATAGATCGCCCCTGGTTTTCAAATGTACTGTAAATCTCCAAGCTGTAAAATTAATTCAAGAATAACCATAGCATGCGATACAAGTCAACCACCACTGGGGGGCAGTAGTCTACTGCTGAGGGTCAGAGTTTGGTCAACCTGTTTTTCAGCTTAGCTGTGTGTGTGTGTGTGTGTGTGTGTGTGTGTGTGTGTGTGTGTGTGTGTGTGTGTGTGTGTGTGTGTGTGTGTGTGTGTGTGTGTGTGTGTGTGTGTGTGTGTGTGTGTGTGTGTGTGTGTGTGGGTGTGTGTGTGTGTGTGTTGAGGGTGGGGTATAGAGCCCAAAAGTAGACTGACCTCAAAGGCAACAACAGGTTGCTTGTAGCGAAGATAATACAAATAGTCCTGTATTTCAGGTCAGTTTTGGGATGCAATGATTGCAATACTGATTGATTGATTGATTGATTGATTGATTGATTGATTGATTGATTGATTGATTGATTGATTGATTGATTGATTGATTGATTGGTTCAAACCTGGACTCCCCAGAGTTAGTGTTGATGTGTCCTTAAAGGAGAATTCCACCCAATTTCAAAATTTTCCTGAGAGGATACAAATGTACCATTTGTACCCTCTCAGGAAAAAAAGTGGTCTGAAAGAGAAAAAAAACATTAACATGGTGAAATACATCTTCATGATGTCATCAGATGTATTTCCTAACCATGTTAATGATTTTTTCAGACCTCCATTTTTAGGAAGTACAGAATTGGGGGAACTGTTTTTTTTATGATCATGTCCACACAACATCTCTAAGGTATATTAATGTCATATTAAAATGTTGAAAATGGGTGAAGTTCCCCTTTAATCACACCTCGCCAACCCAGCCTTGTCCAACAAGCATGTTAGAAAAGGAAAACTTGATCAGGAAAGATCCAAGTTTTTGTTATCAAGCAGTTGCTTTGTAACAGGAGGTATATGTAAACAAACATATACCGTAAAATATACCAAATAACAGCCCAGTACCTTATAAGCGCCCGGGGTCCGAATGGATTTTGCATAATAACAGCCCGGGCTACTATTTGGAATTTTACGGTAACTTACACATTACTTATACATTTGGGGTAGTTGCATTTTGTCTCCCTGCTCTTCAATTTAGACCAGGGCTTTTCAACAGGTGGTCCGGGGACCACCAGTGGTCCTTGAGAAGGTTCCAGGTGGTCCCCAGGCTAAATGATGGAAAGTTGGTTAACCAGATGTAACTCTTGAGAGTGTAAAAATGAAACCAAATGGACCCTTGCGGGTCCATTTGGTTTCATTTTTACACTCTCAAGAGTTAAAATATTCATCATGTGAATTGATCCCAAGTCTACACAACTAGAGAATGTAGAAGATTAATGGTCATTTTGATCTATATGTTGGACTGTTTGGTTTCCCCAAATCCAGCCTGGAAATTTGGAAATAAGCAAAAGAAATCTTTAGTTTTGGGGTCTGTGGGGCTAAAGTGTCCTCAAATGGTGGTCCGTGGCTCAAATGCCGAATAAATGGTGGTCCCTGAGATGAAAAAGGTTGAAAACCCCTGATTTAGACCGTTCTCACAGGATCTAGCTGACCCGGATGTTGACCTGATTGGTCAACAGTCGATTCACCCGTATAATAATAGGCTCTATTAGCAAATGCAGGCGCAGCAGAATAAGTTACAGGCATGCGTTAAAAGTCCATTAGTCCACGTAGAGTACAGTACAGCGTGTTGCAGTTGTTATGGGCCATGGCATCGCACTTTGCACTCGCTCGTAAAATGTGCAGATTCTCCTCGACCTGAGAGAGACACTGCAGATTCCAAGATTCTCAGACCCCACCCATCTATCCATCCATCCATTCATTCATCCATTCATCCCATCCATTCATCCATCCATCCATTCATCCATTCATCTCCCCAACACACAACAACAGCAGAACAAAAACACTCCCCCCCTCCCCTCCCTTCCCCTCCCTGGGGGGCCACCCTGCCCAAAAAAACTTGGGAGTCGAACACCCCTGTCTCAAAAAAAACACCCCCCCTCCTCCCTCCCCCGCCTCTCTCTCTCTCTCTCTCTCTCTCTCTCTCTCTCTCTCTCTCTCTCTCTCCTTCTATCTCAGTGAAGCGGTGCAGCTAGGGCTCCATTGCTCAATCCCCTCTATTGAAATGGGGAGCCAGCATACATACAATGGGGTCTTTCTGAGTTTCCCCTCCTCTGTCTCCATTAAAGAGCCTGGGAACATAGCGGGGTCTTAAAGGGACAGTGGTGGTGGTGGGACCTGTAGGAGGGGGGGGGGGGGGCTCCTTCCTTCCCACCTCCCACTTTTAATAAAGTCTCCGAAATCAGTTTCATGAGAAAAGAGGAAAAAAAATCAAGGATTTTTTTTTTAAACCTGAGATATTAGTCGCCGTACACGCATGTAATACGACACAGTCGTTCAAATAGCTCAAAGATCACCAAACAGGAGGTTCAGAAAGACTTGTTTACACATTTTCTCCCCCGAGTTTGTTGTGTCCGTCGTCATGTCCGTCCCCCATGAAATAGCTGCTTTTTAGCTGCTTTTTACAAGATCACAACATGTTGTGTATTGCAAGCTAATAAAAACAATGCCCTGTGACACTGCTGTACGATGGTGGTACACAGGTGTGTACACGGGTCAGAAATGGGAAACATTCTCTCTCTCTCTCTCTCTCTCTCTCTCTCTCTCTCTCTCTCTCTCTCCCAATTTAATTCAATAGGCTTTATTGGCATGAGAAAACATAAGTTTACAGAATCATCAATAATCATCAATAAGTTGCCAGAATCAATAAATAATCATCAATAAATCTTCCATTTCATACTGTATGTACCAAGTTCATTTGATACAAGAATGCACGCACAATGTTTGTTCTTTAGGGTGGTTGTGTTGTATCTGCCATTCTTCTTCTGTCACAGCAGCTCACAAATCTCGCTGCTGTGTTTACACATTGTTGTACTTCACCCAATGGGAGGTATGGGTGAGGTGCAACTCTCCTGGCATAGTTGTGATACGTGGGAAGTACTGTATATGTTTCTGATGTCTTGGTACAGTGGACAGTATGTGTCTCTGATGTCTTGGTACAGCGGACGGCATGTGTCTCTGATGTCTTGGTACAGTGGACAGCATGTGTCTCTGATGTCTTGGTACAGCGGACAGTAGGCTTATGTGTCTCTGATGTCTTGGTACAGTGGACAGCATGCGTCTCTGATGTCTTGGTACAGTGGACACTATGTCTCTGCTGTCTTGGTACAGTGGACAGTAGGCCAGTGTCTCTGATGTCTTGGTAGAGTGTACAGCATGTGTCTCTAATGTCTTACACTGTCGTACAGTGGACAGACGGTTAAGAAGCGTAGCTCAGTCTCTACCTTATTTTGTGTGCAGTGGGTGCATAGTCTGTCCTCTCTTGGGTGGTCTCCTGGTCTGTCTATGGCAGTCTCTCTCGATCACGACTCACAAGACTGTGTTCTCTGAGTCTATATTGAGTTAATGTTTTTCTTAGTTTTGGGTCAGTTACAGTGCTCAAGTATCCTGCCACGTTGTACTTTGTAGTCTCTGTTTAGAGCTAAATAGCATTCCATTTTGCTCTGCTCTTTGAGTTGATCTTATCCAGTATGTAAGATAGCTTTGTTTTTGTTTCCTTATGTTTCGGTGTAGTCCCATTTGTTTTCTGTCTGGTGTTTGTGATTGTGTTAGTAACTTAACCCCCCCCCCTCCCTGCCACCTGCCTCACGGTGTCTTCCATGTTCCAACTTGCCTTTAGAATCCCGTCATCTGCAGATCACAGACTAAACAAACCACAAGCAACAACGGCCAGTCGACTCCGTTGATGTGAATCATTTGTTTGGTTTTATTTAGACTACAGAATTACCCGGCTGGCGTTATTGTACCTTGAGGTGAATTCTTCTCCTGTCCACTTCAAAAGGCAACGGCAACATCTACTCTGAAGATCTGTTATTTTTTATAATGAAACAGGGCATTTATTTACAAAAACAAAAGAAAATGGTTAAAAATGTAGGGATTTCTGCCAGGTGTAAACAACTTTATGTCCAAAAGTAATACTTTTCAGGCTTGTACTGTACGTGTGCTATACTTCTTTTGAAGGTCTGTGTGACGCTGTGCTGTGATCAGTAATTTACAAAATAAAACAAAAACAGAAAAATGTTAGAATATGATGAGGTCTCATCCTGACAGCAACTATGTCATTTCATGGATTGCGTGTGTGTGTGTGTGTGTGTGTGTGTGTGTGTGTGTGTGTGTGTGTGTGTGTGTGTGTGTGTGTGTGTGTGTGTGTGTGTGTGTGTGTGTGTCGTGTGTGTTGTGTGTGTGTGTGTGTGTCGTGTGTGCGTGCGTGCGTGTGTGCGTGTTCTCTTGCATACCAAAGGGGGAAGTGTGGAATGCATCACCTCTAGAGACACATTCCTTGTATACACACGCAGCCAAATCCAGACTGTTAAATCCATTTCTTTATGGATTATAGCCCTTATAGGTGCTTGGCAAAAAAAGACCTGCAAAGCCCAAGAACAAGCTCTCGCCAAACAACAAAAAAATGGGTGCTAAAACAGCAAACTAAAGTGGTTCTTTGTTTGGCTCATAATGACCTGTATTTGGCTGCTATATTGGCACCTATCGTAAAAAGGTGCTATGTAGCACTTAAAAGGTGATATACGGCACCTTTGTCCGTTGTGTGATAATATAACCATTAGAGGACAGGTGCCTATAAAGAACAGTTGTCCTCAAACAGTGTCATGTCGAGGACACCCCAATGCATCCGTATCAACGTGGTGGGACCCCACTCTTTTAATAGATTTGATGCCAGGGACCCCCACAAGAAGATATGGGCTCCCTTTTCATAGCCCATCCTTAACCTCTTGCCTTTTTTTTTTTTTTTTTTTTTTTTTACCATTTTGAAAAATGTTTCAGAATAGTTCAACATGCCAATCTATCGACACGTTATGAGCTTGTCAACTTGCCATTTTAGATATTGACAAATGTTTTTCTATAGTTTAAAAAGGCAAAGAAGTTAAGGAATTAAGGGTTTAGCGGGGGGCAAAACTTGAGTGTGTACAAGCACTGTGCTTGTAAACAGATTTGTGTAAAAAACAGAATCTAACTCCACCTCACCTCCACTCTATTGGCTCATTATGAAACGGCTGATTGGCTAAAACGCTGCCTCCCCCCCCCCCCCCCCAACACACACACACACAATTAAATTAGCACCGCCTTTCCTGAGCCTGATGAATGTTTTGTTTTGTTCCTGATTTGTTGGCATCAACAAAATTCTGGACTGTCTGCTGTTTGAAGATGACATCAAGACGTTAATAATTTGCTAACTCCCATAACGGTCGCCCACTTGTCCCACACACAGCCAGGCTACAACATGTCTGTCCCTCAAATAAGCAGTTTGGATCTGGTCACCTTTAACTGTAGTGGTGAATATTCTCCATCTAATCATCTAATCAATCAATCAATCAATCAATCTAGTACAGGGGTTTTCAACGTTTTTGATACCAGGGCCCACTATTTATTCAGCATTTGAGCCACGGACCACCGTTTGAGGACTTTCCAGCCCCACAGACGCCAAAACTAAAGATTTCTTTTGCTTTTGTCCCCAGTTCCAGGCTGGATTTCAGAAACAAAACAGACAAACGTAGATCAAAAATGACCATAAATCTTCTATTCTCTAATACTTGAGTTAATTCAGATGATGAATATTGTAACTTTCTGGAGTATAACATTTTACGCTCTCTAAGAGTTACATCTGGTTAACCAACTTTCCATCATTTAGCTGGAGACCAGCTGGAACCCTCTCAAGGACCACTGGTGGT
>CM076966.1:17990022-17995022 GCA_039105355.1 Benthosema pterotum | reverse complement strand
AATTAGCCCAGGTCTACACAACTAGAGAATGTCGAAGATTAATGGTCATTTTGATCTGTATGTTAATTTGTGTTTTGTTTCCCAAATCCAGCCTGGAATTGTGGACAGCTAGAAAGCAGTGAAAGACTCAGAGGCAGAGTGCAATGACTGCCTTCAAGACAAATTTATCTTGTAGTGTGTGTGTGTAGTGTTATAGCGCACTAAGTTGCATACTTGTCCGATCGGGCAACCAGGTAGCAGTCTTCACTTGCCCACCATTTTTTTTTACTTGCCCGGGCAAGTGGGCAAGTGTTAGTGTCAAGCTCTGCCGTGTCTAACTCTGGGATTTGCACAATTCTAACCAACATAGTATTTGCAGGTTACACTCTTTGCAGTTGCAGTCCAATGGTTATATATGGTCCATAATTGATTCAATTTCCATAAAGCCCACTCTAATGGTATATGGTGCATACATAGCGCGTTTATCCAAGGCACTTTACATAGATTGTGCATCACTTTTCATTTTCACCCACACACATTCATACACTGGTGGCGGTGGAAACCATGCAAGGCGCAACCAGCCCCTCAGGAGCAGTGGGGTTCAGTGTTTTGCTCAGGGACACACTTCGACAGTAGCCTAACTTTGGGGGAACCCATCAGGTTGGAACCGGCAACCTTGCACCCGGTGACTCTACCCCTGAGCCACTGCCGCCCACTGATGGTGTGTGTGTGCGTGTGCGCACGGGCACGAGTGCGTGGCTGTTAAAAAAGTGCACATTTAATGATAAAAAAAAACCCTACGTGATGAGCAATTAGTGAGCTTTGTTCTCCACCCATTAAATCAATTAGCTCTGGGCTCGTTATAGAGCAACCGCTGCAAAACATCTGGGCAAATTTAAAGCTCATATAAAACCCACACGGTGCCTGCACTCGCAAAACTGTTTTTGTTTGTGTTTTTTTTCCCTCTCCCACCCACCTTTTTTTTATAATGAATTGTAAAAACAGATTGGATACAGGCGGGGGTTTGGTTCTGGTGATGCTGTGTGTGGATCTCGGGGATCTGCACCCCAATCGAAGCGTTATTATCAGGGGTTGACACTAAGGTCTCCGAGGCACTTGCCCATCGGGCAAGCGCAAGTCAGGTTCTACTTGCCCTCAGGTCATGGTCACTGGCCCTCTCAAAAATATATTGTAAATTTTGCATTTAAGTTTACTTTCTACTTGGGTGCCTTAAACCAGGGGTTTATGACAGGTGGTCCGGGGACCACCAGTGGTACCTGAGAGGGTTCCAGGTGGTCCCCAGTTAAGTTGGTTAACCAGATGTAACTCTTGAGAACGTAAAAATGAAACCAAATGGACCCTTGCGGGTCCATTTGGTTTCATTTTTACTTGGGTGCCTTAAACCAGGGGTTTATGACAGGTGGTCCGGGGACCACCAGTGGTACCTGAGAGGGTTCCAGGTGGTCCCCAGTTAAGTTGGTTAACCAGATGTAACTCTTGAGAACGTAAAAATGAAACCAAATGGACCCTTGCGGGTCCATTTGGTTTCATTTTTACTCTCTCAAGAGTTAAAATTAATCATCTTAATTAGCCCAGGTCTACACAACTAGAGAATGTAGAAGATTAATGGCCATTTTGATGTGTGTGTTAATTTGCCTGTTTTGTTTCCCAAATCCAGCTGGAATTGTGGATAGCTAGAAAGCAGGGAAAGACACTTGCCCGATCGGGCAACCAGGTAGCAGTCTTCACTTGCCCCACCATTTTTTTTTACTTGCCCCGGGCAAGCGGGCAAGTGTTAGTGTCAAGCCCTGATTATGTTTTATTGTTTGTTAGATCTGATTTGTTGTGATTTTCTTATGCCCTTTGGCATCCTATAGTTACTTTATAACAGTGGTTGGTGGTTTCCAACCACCAGTGGTCCTTGAGAGGATTCCTGGTGGTCCCCAGGTAAATGATGGAAAGTTGGTTTACCAGATGTAATTCTTTGCGAGTGTAAAAATGAAACCAAATGGAATTAAAATAGTCATCATTTGAGTTATAGCCCAAATCTACACAACTAGAGTTCTTGGTTTGCCAGCCTGTTGTGTTTCTGAAATTCATCCTGGAATTGCAGATAAAAACAGAAGAAATCTTTAGTTTTGGGTCTGTGTGGCTAAAATGCCATCAACTGGTGGTCCGTGGCTCAAATGCTGAATAAATAGTAGGCCCTGGTATGAAAAGGGTTGAAAGCCACTGCTTTATACTAATGGATGGCCAGTGTATATTGCATGTATGAATACAGGAAAAAATGGTCCCAGGAAGGGCGGCAACGTTGAAACCCTGTCTATAGTCGCTGGTGGATACTGCTGTCTCTGCAATTGTTGTAATTGTGTATCAGTCTAATTTCATCGTCTATAGTCGATAAAATGACCAAAATATCCCTTGAAAGGGGAATTCCACCCATTTTCAACATTTTCAACATTCTGAGAGAAAAAAAAGTAGCGTCTAAAACACACCTGGGCATTATGCGGCCCGGGGGCCAAATGCGGCCCTTTGGTTGACTGTGACCGGCCCGTCCAGGGACCACTACTAGTCGTCCTTGAGAGAGTTTCAGTTAAATATGGAGAGTTGGTTAACCAGATTTAACTCTTTGAGAGCGTAAAAATGAAACCAAATGGACCCTTGCGGGGCATTTGGTTTCATTTTTACGCTCTCAAGAGTTAAAATATTCATCATGTGAATTATCCCAAGTCTACACAACTAGAGAATGTAGAAGGTTAATTAATGGTCATTTTGATCTGTATGTTTGACTGTTTGGTTTGTGAAGCAAAAGAAATCTTACGTTTTGGGGTCTGTGGGGCTAAAATGTCATCAAATGGTGCTCCTCTGTGGCTCAAATACTGAATAAATAGAGGTCCCTGGCGTCCAAATGGTAGGTCTTACTCTTACTTTCATCTTGAAATTAAATTAATATTACGCAGACTTTAGTCCAGCCTTTAGTCTTGGCCCTCCATGATATTTTATGCATCTCATTTGGCCCCTTGAGAAAAATAATTGCCCAGCCCTGGTCTAAAGAAATCCATTAACATGGTGACAATACATCTTGATGATGTCATCAAGATGTTTCACCATGTCAGTGGCATTCTTCAGACCTCCATATTTAGGAAATACAGAATTGGGGGAACTTTTTTTTTTTTTATCATGTCCACACAACATCACAACATCAAGTATATTAATGACATATTAAAATGTTGAAAATGGGTGGAGTTCCCCTTTAAGGCATCAGCGAGCCGTTTCACTGTACCATGCATGACCTTTTTTTTTTCTGAGATCAGGTGTGTGATTTCAGACCTTGTCGGGGGGCCTCCCTCCACCTGTTGGGTGGGTGGGTGGGTGGGGGGGGGGGTGGTCATGTGTTTTTATCATCATGGAGATTCCCCTTTCCTTCTCTGATCTCAATGCACAAGGGATGCATGTTTCAGGGCCATGGGCGGATTGGCCATCTGGAGTACAGGGAGTTTTCCCGGTGGCCTGGACAGTTTTTTGAAAAGTCCAGGGCAGGCCAGGGCGCCAGGCCCAGGCCAGGCGAACTAGTGTTTCTATCCTTCAAAAAAGAAAAGGTGTCCTACACCAGAGCCTTCAAGTAGGAGAGTTGCCATATTCCCGTTCACTCCTGTGCGCCAGGGCCAGTGTTGCCAACCTGCCAAGATCCAGAATGCACTAGTGGCACTTCCAAAATTGCACTAGAATGTGCTAGATGCTCGCCTGGAACATACAGATCAAAATGACCATTAATTTTCTACATTCTCTAGTTGTGTAGACTAAGTTGGGCTAATTCTCATGATGAATATTTTAACTCTTGAGTGTGTGTGCGTGCGTGTGTGTGTGTGTGTGTGCGTGTGCGTGTGTGCCTGTGTCACACGCACAGAATGTTTTGCAGCGGCGAGTCAGAGCCGTGATTCAGAGCAGAACAGCAGCATGATGGATGGGGGGGCACACACAGAGTAGAGGGGTCTCGGGAGGAGAGGGGAGGTGGCAAAATGTCTTGGCGATGAATCCCAAGAATGGCATGAAAAAAAGGAGGGTGAATGGAGATTGTGGGGGCGGTGGGGTTGAAGGGGGTCGGGGGTGGGGTGGTCTACGTGTGACCTGAGTTATGTGGCTTTAAAAGGCAGAAAGAAGAAAAAGATAAAGCGGCGAGTGTGTGAGGAGGAGTAGTAGTGGGGGCAAAATGCACTACGGACGGAGGGCCCTGTGTTTGGGATGTTTTTCAGGGGAGGAGGCCTATATTGTAGTGTGTCTGACAGTGTCTCTGCCACTGACATTTAACATCTGACTGTGTGTGTCTGTGTGTGTGAGAGAGAGAGAAGAGAGAGAGAGAGAGAGGAGAGAGAGAGAAGACGAGAGAGAGAGAGAGAGAGAGAGGAGAGAGAAGAGAGAGAGAGAGAGGGAGAGCGGGAGGAAGGGGGAAAGGGGAGAGTGAGAGAGAGAGAGAGAGGAAGGAAAGTAGGACCTTAGGGGGGAAATTAGGAACAAAAAGTTGAGATGGAGCGTTTTTTTAAAGTGCTGTGAATTGCACGCGCAGCACTCTCTCCTTCTCGCTCTTTTCTCACACACACACACACACACACACACAACACACACACACACACACCACACACACACACACACACACACACACACACAACACACACACACACACACACTCTCTCTCTCCCTCTCAATCACAGTCCTGTCCTATATCTCGCAACGTTAGCGTTTCATCCAAGAGCTCTTGTCGTTGGGATATAGTGAATGTGTAACTTACTACGAAAGAGAGACACAACGTCTCTGGTATTTCTTTTTGTTTCTTTTCTTTCAGCTTCTTTTCTTCTCAGCCAAGGCACAGTGGAAAGAAGTAGAGACACGTTTTGTTTTAAAACAGCCAGAGAGAGAGAGAGAGAGAGGAGAGAGAGAGAGAGAGAGAGTGAGAGAGAGAGAGAGGCACTGGAGCAGGGAGTCAGGGTTGGGTCCTCTTTTTGGGTTATTGCCCGCTCCCAGAG
>CM076966.1:17973528-17989522 GCA_039105355.1 Benthosema pterotum | reverse complement strand
CAACATCAAGTATATTAATGATATTAAAATGTTTGAAAATGGGTGGAGTTCCCCTTTAAAGGCCTCAGCGAGCCTTTTCACTGTACCATGCATGACCTTTTTTTCTGAGATCAGGTGTGTGATTTCAGACCTTGTCGGGGGCCTCCCTCCACCTGTTGGGTGGGTGGGCGGTGGGGGGGGGCGGGGTGGTCATGTGTTTTTATTAAGGCTGTTGAAAATAGTTATTAAGGGATTAAATTAATTTTGTTGATTAATCTGAATTAAAATTTTTAAACTCAATTAACTCATGTGCACACTGACTCAACCCACTGAGCATTTCTCATTGAAAGAAATGGGTACGAGAACGGTTTTTACCGAGGACGTATAGCTGTGTGTCTCCCTGTAACCAGAGCCATAGAGTATAGCTGGAGGATCTACAAGCATTGAGGGCTTGTAGATCACTATTTTGATAAATATTTGAAAGATAAATAGTTATTTTTTTCTCAGATTCTTTTTCTTTTTTAAATGTTGAAATCCTGTCGAGGAAACACATGCATATTTTAGACATTGTTCGAGTGGTGATTATCATGATTAAATTAATTTTGAAGCTGTGATTAATTTGATTAAAATTTTAATCATTCAACAGCCCTAGTTTTTATCATCATGGAGATTCCCCTTTCCTTCTCTGATCTCAATGCACAAGGGATGCCTGTTTCAGGGGCATGCGGGGATTGGCCATATCTGGAGTACAGGGAGTTTTCCAGGTGGCCTGGACTGTTTTTTGAAAGTCCAGGGCAGGCCAGGGCGCCAGGCCAGGCCAGGCGAACTAGTGTTTCTATCCTTCAAAAAAGAAAAGGTTGTCCTACACCAGAGCCTTCAAGTAGGGAGTTGCCATATTCCCGTTCACTCCTGTGCGCTCAGGGCCAGTGTTGCCAACCTGCCAGATCCAGAATGCACTAGTGGCACTTCCAAAATGCACTAGAATGTGCTAGATGCACGCCTGGAACATACAGATTCAAAATGACCATTCATTTTTCTACATTCTCTAGTTGGGTAGACTAAGTTGGGCTAATTCTCATGATGAATATTTTAACTCTTGAGTGTGGTGTGCGTGCGTTGTGTGAGTGTGTGTGTGTGTGTGTGTGGTGTGTGCGTGTGCGTGTGTGCTGTGTCACACGCACAGAATGTTTTGCAGCGGCGAGTCAGAGCCGTGATTCAGAGCTGATCAGCAGCATGATGGATGGGGGGGCCACACACAGAGTAGAGGGGTCTCGGGAGGAGAGGGGAGGTGGCAAAATGTCTTGGCGATGAATCCCAAGAATGGCATGAAAAAAAGGAGGGTGAATGGAGATTGTGGGGGCGGTGGGGTTGAAGGGGGTCGGGGGTGGGGTGGTCTACGTGTGACCTGAGTTATGTGGCTTTAAAAGGCAGAAAGAAGAAAAAGATAAAGCGGCGAGTGTGTGAGGAGGAGTAGTAGTGGGGGCAAAATGCACTACGGACGGAGGGCCCTGTGTTTGGGATGTTTTTCAGGGGAGGAGCCTATATTGTAGTGTGTCTGACAGTGTCTCTGCCACTGACATTTAACATCTGACTGTGTGTGTCTGTGTGAGAGAGAGAGAGAGAGAGAGAGAGAGAGAGAGAGAGAGAGAGAGAGAGAGAGAGGAGAGAGAGAGAGAGAGAGAGAGAGAGAGAGAGAGAGAGAGAGAGAGAGAGAGAGAGAGAGAGAGAGAGAGAGAGAGAGAGAGAGAGAGAGAGAGAGAGAGAGAGAGAGAGAGAGAGAGAGAGAGAGAGAAAGTAGGACCTTAGGGGGAAATTAGGGAACAAAAGAGTTGAGATGGAGCGTTTAAAGTGCTGTGAATTGCACGCGCAGCACTCTCTCCTTCT
This sequence comes from Benthosema pterotum, assembly GCA_039105355.1. Taxonomy (NCBI): domain Eukaryota; kingdom Metazoa; phylum Chordata; class Actinopteri; order Myctophiformes; family Myctophidae; genus Benthosema; species Benthosema pterotum. Next base: position 17,987,659 of record CM076966.1, on the reverse strand, counting down.
CGCTCTTTCACACACACACACACACACACATATCACATATCTCGCAACGTTAGCGTTTCATCCAAGAGCTCTTGTCGTTGGGATATAGTGAATGTGTAACTTACTACGAAAGAGAGACACAACGTCTCTGGTATTTCTTTTTGTTTCTTTTCTTTCAGCTTCTTTTCTTCTCAGCCAAGGCACAGTGGAAAGAAGTAGAACACGTTTTGTTTTAAAACAGCCAGAGAGAGAGAGAGAGAGAGAGAGAGAGGCACTGGAGCAGGGAGTCAGAGTTGGGGCCTCTCTTTGGGTTATTGCCCGCTCCCAGAGCAAGACACGTGCTTGTGTGTGTGTGTGTGCGCGTGTGTGCGTGTGTGGCGTGCGTGCGAGTGTTTGTGCGTTTGTGCGCGCGCATGCAGATGCGTGAGACTGCACGTGCGTGACGGTATGAGTGTGTCTGGCGTGTCCATGTGCTGGCGCATCCATCGCAGTACACATGATGATGCTACAGCAGGATGCACACACATTGCAGAGATTTAACCGTCCATACTGTGCATCGGTATATGGACTGGATATCGGCGTTGTTTGAAATGAACGCTAAGCGATATTCCCTGTGTTCCGTCCAGTGTTGTTATTCCGTCAAATAATTATATGACCGAAATGTTGGTTTCACTGACAAATACGAAGTGGGAATTGAATGAAAACTCTTCAACCATCTGGACAACATGCTTGTAGAGCTTAAAGGACAACTTCGTGATGACGGCATTTGCTACATGTCTCTCTGTGTCCCTAATAGTGATGTGACGTTCCTGAACGAATCGAGTTAGGGCTTCACGATTTTGCCCCACAAAAAACTCGATTTTTTTCCCTCTAAAACCTCAATTTCAATTTTCAATTTTCATTTCTTTTTAACATTGTCCATGTTCTGAAACCTCAGTTTAGATTATTTGTGAAGCCCTAAACCGACTCATATGACCGGCTCTTTGAAAGGAACGGCTCCAAGGGATCCGGCTCCCCTAAAAGCAGTAAAAATGCAAAAATGCAAAAAGCCAAAAATGCAATGAAATCAGATTTTAGGAAGGGGCTATAAGTGGACAAGAGATCCAGTGTAAGTAGTTCTATACTTGGTTCGTTTTTATGCTGAAAATAGCAGATCAGTCATTGCGACGGCATCGAGGCTGGCCAAAATACATTTGCATTTACGACGCTGTTTGAGCCCATTCAACGTCAGAAGGAACTTTCTGAGTCGTCGTGACGTCGTCAAGGGAATACATGGGATCACCTAGAAGCCACACACTTGGAGAGAATAGGGATCTCGCGTCCCAAGATACGCTCAATGGTCACGTATTTACAGGTGGAATGAACCCAGAGTTTTTTATTATGGATCCCACCCTATTCTCTGGCACAGAGGGTTTCTAAGCCAATCTCAGCATGCATGATCTTCTAAACCTGTAATGGCTCTGACATACTCCAGGGTGAAGTGAGTGTAGGTGAAACGGTTTCCACCGCGTTGTAGTTACGACGCGGTGTAGTTACGGCGCGGTGGATCAGCCTGTGTTCTGCCTTATTCACACGCGTTTACGTGCCTCTGTCGCGCACATAAACAGCGAGACCTATGGCCTCACAACAACACACATGAGCTGGTCCATAGATCATGCCGCTTGTTTTCCACTGCCCGGCGCGCTCAACTACGTATATAAATCAGTCGCTGTCGCAGGGGCGGATGTAACATTTCCCAATTGGGGGGTGGGGTGGGGGCAGGAGAAAATATTATGGGGGCAGGCAGCTTCATCGCCTGTGACGCGAAGCGACACGGGCGATACCATTTTCAGTTACAGGACTTTTCTTAGGCAAGTATCAGCATCAATAATAACATCAGTTGTTGTTGAAGTTGCAATAGACACGCAGCATGCATAAAGCTAAAGGTCTGACTCAGAGAGTTTTCTGTTTTCAATGATGAAATGCTGTTGTTTTCGTGGTGCCACAACTTTAGTTAGTTAGTAGCCGCAGTAATGTTTCAAATCATTTTTAAATATACCGGTAAGCACTGAAATATCTTGGGTTGTTTTGCATTCCATCATGTTTAGTGGGGCAGTCTGGGCATTTAGAGGGGCATTACCCTGATGATAGCCTCGACACCCAGGCTTTCATTTTCGTCCGCCTTGCGCGAAAACGGAAAGCCTGGACTAACGCGCGTTGGAAAGTGGCCTTGAGGGGGGAGTCAACCTTCCGGTGGGCGTCGCTCTAAATGATGTGACGTAGAACAGCAGTGGACGGGCGTGGGAGGGGCCGGAGATGACGACACGTTAGTGAGATCAAATCAGAGCGCAGCACTTCCGCCGTGTGGATCCCACAACACCCCGCCCCCCAAGCCAAAATCATTGAGGGCTAGACCAGGCTACCCTGATGATGACCTGATGAAGATCTTGACGATCGAAATGTTGTCTCTATAACAATAAAGATAGTCTTTTGTACCAGCAGTGTGCGGGGCCCATCTCTTATCCGCTGAAGTCTAATTTAGCCCAGCACCCAGTCGATGTGCGTATTCTATGTTCACTGCATTGCCCCCCATACCCATGCCTAGATCCGCCCCTGCGCCATGGCGAGACAGTGCTGAATGAAGCATGTGTTTATATACGACACACAGAGAGTCGGGGCGACACGAACCCTCTGGATGGGTCACAGCCAAAGGGGTCGCGGGGTCAGAGGTCAGCCATGAAACAGGGCGCTGAGGCCAAGGCTGACAGGCTTGAGAACGTCTCTTTACCACCGCCATCGTCTTTCAGTGGTGAAAGAGCCTCTGTGTGCTGCTGCTCACTAATGCCTCAACTTCTAACACGTATTCCTTTATCTACCAGCGAACGTGGATCATCTGTGTGTATGGAATATTTAGAGGGTGTACCGGACCGGTATGTAGCCTACAAACGGTTCCGGTGCTAGGAGTTAGATGGGTGCCACTATATGTGAGATGATTTTATTAGCCCCCTCACGCACTGCCATGTCGGCTGCATTAAAGGGAAACTCCACGCATTTTCAACATTCTAATATGGCATTAGTATGACATGATAAAAAAAAGTTCTCCCATTCTGTGTTTGCAAGAAATTGAGGTCTGAAGAAAACCACTAACATGGCGAAACATTTTGATGACGTCATCAAGATCTATTTTCACCATGTTAATGGATTTCTTTAGACTCTTCGTTTTTATGAGAGCGTACAAATGGAACCAAATGAACCCTAACGGGTTCATTTGGTTCCATTTGTACGCTCTCAGAAAATGTCTTGAAAATAGGTGGAATTCCCCTTTAACCAGTTTTACTAGGCAAGAATCCCTGTTGGTGTTTTAAGTAATAGCTAGCTTCATTAGCCATTGAGAAATATCAGATCTACAAGCTCATAGTGCACGAAGGAGTGGCGTGCTATGAGCTTGTAGGTCTGATATTTTTGAAGAAATAGCGAAAACCCTTAGCCGCTACACAGGGCATACAAGGCTATAGATTCTAATTATCATAGACAGGTTCTGATAAGATAACACTGACTTCCTGTGGATTCCAAAAAGCTTAAAAATAGCAAAAACATAGCCAAAGAAGTGTAAGTGTGGTATTAGGGGTTTAGCGTGTGACGAAACTGGTAAATGGTGCATTTATATAGCACCTTTATCCAAGGCGCTTTACATAGCTTGTGCATCACATTCACCACATACACACACACACACACACACATTGATACACTGATGGCAGTGGAAACCACGCAAGGTACCTACTAGCACATCAGGAGAAATTAGGGGTTCAGTGTCTTGCTCAAGGACACTTCGACAGTAACTCTGCAGGAGCCCGGGATTGAGCTGGCAACCTTGTGGTTACCATCCGGTGACTCTACCCCTGAGCCACTGCCGCCACACCATTCCAGGTCAGGCAGCTATTAGCCTCGACACCCAGGCTTTCATTTTCGTTCGCCTTGCGCGAAAACGGAAAGCCTGGACTAACGCACGTTGGAAAGTGGCCTTCAAGTGGGAGTGAACCTTCCGGGGTGGGCGTCGCTCTAAATGATGTGACGTAGAACAGCAGTGGACGGACGCGGGAGGGGCCGGAGATGACGACACGTTAGTGAGATCAAATCAGAGTGCAGCACTTCCGCCGTGTGGATCCCACGGCACCCCACCCCCCAAGGCCAAAATCATTGAGGGCTAGACCAGGCTAGGCAGCTATTGCCAGTGTGTACTCAGTGGCCTTGTGGCTGTGTAGCAGCTTGTAGCATCAGCACAGTGCTGCTCAGCTGGGCGTGTCCACACAGACCATGGGCCCTGCAGGCTTTACTCTATTACAGCTCCCCTGCATCCCCTGTACATCCCCTGAGTCGCGAGGAGACACGTGTCAGTATATTATGTTGTTTGGCTGCGTCCTCTGTCCAAAATCTCAATTTTATACATTGACCAGTATAGTACTGTATTCTGTGGACGCACTACTGTAGGTTAATGTTCAATTCAAATAATTGCAAATTGCATAAAAAAACAAAACAAACATATGAGAGAAAAAAAAATCGTATGAGAGCAGTGGCTAGCAGTTGGCCACTACTAGTAACAGTAGCAGTAAAGCATGCTGTCTGCAGATGGTGGAATGGTGTCAATTTCCTTCAGATACATGACTATAACCACATTGTTGTAACCATATAAAGTGAAGCTGGAGTTAAATGTAGCAATTTGTAAAACTGACACAATATGTATGACTCCTAATGCTGCTGAAATGTCAGTGGAACTCATTTTAAAAGACCCTCCCTGCATCCTCAATCATATTAGACTGACATATTAGATATGTCAGATTATGTCGGAACAACACAAGTTATTCTGACTCTTTCTACGTCGTCCTAATGTCGAACCCTCTTTGTGTTTATCCAACTTCAGCACACTCCACCCCAGTTAGGAGGTGGAGTGTGAAAACTCAGCATTTAGAAGACATGCTGTAGGAAATGGGTTGTTTTGTATGTATGGGCAGACATTGTGGAAATTAGCCAATCTACAAGCTTGCGACGAGTGATTGTCAGGGTGGGGGAGGGGGCCCCAGTGAAAAGGTTTGTGAAGGATCTGAGGTGTTTGGCCTGTAAGCAAATCGGTGGGTGACCACTGACCAAGCACTGTTAGCTCTGGCATGCTTCTCCATGTAATCTAGTGGTTCTCAACCAGTGGTCCGGGGACCAAAATGGACCCTTGCGGGTCCATTTGGTTTCATTTTCACACTCTCAAGAGTTAAAAATATTCATTATCTGAATTAGCACCACTTAATTAAGAAGTTTACACTGTTTTTTTGCAAAATACAGCCTGGAATTGTGAACAGAACCAGAATAATTCTTTCATTTTAGCTCTTTGGTGTGAAAATGTAATCGAATGGTCGTCCATAGCTCAAATGCTGAATAAATGGTGGGCCCTGGAGTCAAAAAAGGTTGAAAATTTACCCCCTAAACCCCCCATTTATACGCTGCCCTGTCCTGCTGCCCTCCTGCATGTGTTTTTCCCCTCTTTTGGACCGTTGGACGTCCGGTATGTTGAGTCCGCGCAGCGCAGGACCTCGCTGCTGCCAAGCAAAGAAATGCCTTTCATTTCTCCGCCATGCCGTAAACGACTTGGAAAGATTAAGAGAAGGGGAGACATTTATACTTGTCATATTTTTGGAATCCCACGCATCTAAACCTCCTCTCTGTCCAGGACACTGAACAGATGTTCAAGGCGGTATATACAGTGTAATAACTCCTCCTAGGGTTTAATTTGACCCTGAGATCATCGGGCCCGTTTTTGGTTACATCTCTACGTTCTTAGCAGTTTTATTTTGTAAGCCGTATATAGCACATTTTTAGGAAATTCAATGTGTTTCTTTTTGTGCAGAACATCTAGCAAAAGGAAACACAATGCTTGCCAACTTTTTTTTTTTGCTTAATAAGGATATGACTTGCAGGGGGAAAATAAGGATGTGACTCAGGGGAAAATAAGGAACCAAACGGATGAAATGACCACTGAGCCTTTGACTGTGCACGGACGGACAGCCGCGTAGTTCGTCATCAGTGCCGTCTGATTGAGAGAAAGAGAGAGAGAGACAGCAGAGGACTTAGAAAGGCTTGTTTTGGTGTGTGTGTCGACTTCCCACCCGAACCGACCAATCACACGAGGCGTCACTGTGCAACAAGGAGCCATTGTGCCGCTATCAGTGTCGGGTCCTCCTCTACAAACGCCCTATCAGTCAGGGTCAGGGCATCAATCACAGTCAGGAAACGTTTATTTGATACCAGAGAAGGAATTTGAGTTGGAGGTTGTACAAAAAAATCGTTAAGAAACGGAAGAAAGTGCGAAAGGGAGTTTAGTGGATTTCTACGTGGATGTGACTCATCTTGAGAATCAAAGGGCTGTTTGAACATGGAGTCCTGGTTTTAAGGCAGTGGTTTTCAACCTTTTTGATCCCAGGGCCCACTATTTATTCAGCATTTGAGCCACGGACCACCATTTGAGGACATTTTTGCCCCACAGACCCCCAAAACGAAAGATTTATTTTTGCTTTTGTCCACAATTCCAGGCCGAATTTCACAAACAAAACAAAACATGCAGATCAAAAATGACCGTTAATCTGCTTTCTCTACTTTCTCTAGTTGTGTAGGCTTGGGCTAATTCAGATGATGAATATTTTAACTGTTGAGTGTGTAAACATGAAACCAAATCCATTTGGTGTTTTTTGGTACTCTTTGATGTGTGTTTTCTATTCCCACACATAACCACGTTTGAACAATGAGGCTTTCATATCATAGAGGAGCTTTAATGGAAATTGCTCTCAGGAACAGCTTGTTTGACTTTGGTTTCATAATGATGTCACCACTGCTGTACACTTTAATCCTGTGCTTCAGTCTTCAGTTCCAAATTTGCGGATTTTCCAAGCTGTCATGGAATTTATTATTTTTTTTTATCTTGCATCCGTATTATAATGCCATCCACCACCTCAGGACATTGTGGTACCTCCTGCCCAGGGGCGGATGTAACATTTCTCAATTGGGGGGGGGCAGGTGAAAATGGTATGGGTGCGGCTTCATCGCCCGTGGCGCGAAGCGACACGGCCGATGAAGCCGCACCCATGCCAATTTCGGTCACAGGATTTATATTAGACAACTAAAGCATCAATAATAACATCAGTTGTTGTTGAAGTTGCAACAGACACGCAGCATGCATAAAGCTAAAGGTCTGACTCAGAGAGTTTTCTGTTTTCAATGATGAAATGCTGTTGGTTTAGCGGTGCCACAACTGTAGTTAGTTAGTAGCAGTAGTAGTGTTTCACATCATTTTAAATATAAGCACTTTAATTTGAAATATCTTGGGTTGTTTTGCATGCCATCATGTTTAGTGGGGCAGTCAGGGCATTTAGGGGGGCATTGCCCCCCCACACACACCCATGCCTAGATCCGCCCCTGCTCCTGCCTTAACTTGTATGTAACCTTAACTGCTGTGCCGCCTCTGGGTGACTGACTTTCTCTGGAGGGATAATAAAGGGTTCTATCTAGAGCAGTGAACCCAGAGACCTGTACTATCCTATCCTATCCTATCCTATCCTATCCTATCCTATCAGTGTAACATCAGTGCACGGCTGGTGTTTACGGCCACACGATGGTGAAGTGAAACTAGATGAAAGTTCAGTTCACAACAGTTCGCTTCCCGGTGCACTTCCTAGGATGTTTGAACCGCTTTTACGAAGCGATTATTAAGCACTTTAAAGTACTTTTCAAACACAGGCCAGGCTACGTTTATTTGTAAAGTACACACATCTCGAACAAGAGGACATACTTTAGAGGCAATTGGTTGTTCCCAAAACGTGTTGGCTCAAGAGCCAATGGAGAAATTATAGATGTTTGCCCAGTACCTAAAACTAGTGACAACGGCTGATCTACAATCTAACAAAATGTGTTGGTTTGCACAGCATGTTGAGCTAACTCACATATGTCAAACTCAAGGCCTGGTGGCCAAATCAGGCCCACGAATGAATTATCTTCGGCCCATGGGATGATATTTAGTTTAGGACTGGCCCACTGGTATATTGCACACACCATGAATGGAACTAATTTCTAATTTCTTAACTCAATTGATTTACTTTCTCATTTTACTTTGAAAGCAATGCTTGGTGGGGATCATAGAACAGGAAACTGAGGTTTAATAATGTAATCAGTTTTGAATGCATGCAGTTTCACCTTTGCATTTATCTTGCTATTAAGGGGTTTTCATGATTTTTGAAGGAAAAATATTTTGCTGTTTTCCTGGAAGGTCCTCATAAACCAGTACTCTGTGAGTTGAAAAACTGTCCAGCGGTCTGGCCCTCCATTTGTACCAATTGTTCTATTTTGGCACGCAGTGTATTTATTTGAGTTGGACATCCCTGAGCCAGCCCAGATGATCATAATGCCATTTTCTCAACTTCTTAATTGTTGTTTCTTAGTCTTGTTTTAAGGCATGTACTGTGTGTCAAACCCAAGGCCCATTGTTTTAATGATTAGTGTAGGCTAGACCATTCCAAGCGCACTTGGTCCTGCTTATCTATCTTCATGTTAATATGGGTCCTATCTCAATATCTCATTGGTCCTGGTCTCACTGGTGGCCTATTCAGAAACGGTCCTTCCAATGCTGATTCCAGGCTAATAGATCCTACTGCCTTTCTCAGCCTGTAAAGATAGCATTAGCTGAAACAAGAGGTCATGATATTTTTGAAGTGGTGCTCAGTATGATTATCGAGTCCAATGTGTTTGTTTGTGTCCGCACCGTTGCCATTATGTCATTGTATAAGCTACTTTGGACTTGTGTATCTTTAACATCTGTTGTCATTTATTGGCACTTGTTATGTGGGCCAAACTGATAAAATATGTGGCTACTATTCTTTCTATCATTAGGACTTTGCTGCATGCATTGCTTACCCTGTAAATGTGACTGTGAAACCTTTCACTAGGACTACAATGTATTTACTGTATTTCCAAAACATATTTGCAGTTTGAGGTCTCTTGCTGGACACAAATGTTGACAGACATATAACTGACAGAAATAAGCAGACCATAAGTACTGTAGCTTACTGGAACCGTCCCCGCACACCTGAGCACACTCCTATGTCTCCGTAACCTCGGGACCCACCAGAGAGCACCACTTCAATTCACACGGGTGTGATTTTTGAATTATTAAATGGCCGATGTTGTTGGTAGGCAGGTTTTTGCAGGTTTCTGAACTGTGCGCGGCCATCCTCTGAGCCAAAGTATAGACAGAAATGATACCATAACAGGCTTCAGTGAGGACCAGTTATAATTGAAAATGGGTGAAAGTGTCCCTTTGAATATTCAATTCCAGTGTTACCAACTTGGCACATTTGTCGCTATATTTTGCTTTTTTCCAGACCCCCCTAGCGCCAAAAATCCTGGTGGGAAATCTAGTGCTTTTTGGCGAGTGACTTGGGGTGAAATTGATTTACAGGTGCCAGAGATAAAACCATAATTTTTTTTTTTACTATTTCTCCTCCTATGACAGCAGGTTTTCAACCAGTGGCCCCCAGGATAATGATGGACTTAGCTAACCAGTTGCAACTCTTTGAGAGTGTAAAAATGAAACCAAATGGACCCTTGCGGGTCCATTTGGTTTCATTTTTCAGATGCAAGAGTTGCATCTGAATTAGCCCAAGTCTACTCTACACAACTAGAGAATGTATACTGCATTTTGGATTTTGGCAATTTGCAGCACTGTTCACTTCAGACAGGGGTTCAGACTAGGGGAGAAAAAAACAACAACTTTCCACTAGTTCAGAAAGTGTGAACTGCATGACCCTGTGACCTGTGGTGACCGATGTCCACTCCATCGTCACTCCGTCTTTTAAAAAGATGACCAAGCGTGACCGCCGGCTATATTTGCCGCGAAATCGCTGCTGGGAGAGTGTTGTTGTGCTGAAACCTCACAGAATACATGAAAAGAACGAACAGAGGTTATTAAACAGCACAGCTGGGAACTTGATAACAGCAGAGGATGACTTGTTCTTCCCTCTTGTGATGTAACATAGAAGGAATTGTTGATGCCTGGGAGTCAGAGAAGGATGAGTTGGAAACCGGTGAAAAACAAAAACATGCTAGTGGCTGGCCGGACCGCTGACGCTTCTCTGCCTCATTATTTAGACTAGTGGTTTTCAACCAGTGGTTCGGGGCACCGCCAGTGCATGGTCCTTGAGAGAGTTCCAGGCCGTTCCCATGCTAAATCATTGAGAGTTGGTAACCAGATGCACGCCTGTTAGGCAGGGGTGGATGTAACATTTCCCAATGGGGTGGGGGGGGGGGGACAATGGTATGAAGTCTGATACGATTCAATGTTTTGAAATCGACATAGTGACTATTTAAAATGCATCTACCTTGTCTTTAACCAGGAAATTCCGCCACTATTTGCTTATAGAAAATGCTACATTTGAGTATTAATGAAATCGTTTCTGTGCAAAGAAAACTATTAAATAGCGATTATTTGCTATTAGTCAATGTTGCTGTTTTCATTTCTATGTACTTTGATTCTTGAAATCTAAAATCAAGTTTTTGAAGCAGACACTATCGCTACACCCCTAACTCCTGTAGATCCTTAACCTTTGTGAGAAAAAAATTACAGCAAATGAACCCGCAGGGGTCCATTTGTCCGCCCTGGAACTGGGAGGCCGGGGTTCGATTCCCGGTCGGGTCATACCAAAGACTCTAAAAAATGGGACCCAATGACTCCCTGCTTGGCACTCAGCATCAAAGGGATGGATTGGGGGTCAAAATCAGCTAATGATTTCCGAGCGCGGCAAGCCGCAGCTCACCGCTCCTTGGAGCTCACCACTCCAAGTGATGGGTTAAAAGCGGATGTCCAATTTCGCTGCGGTAACGTAGTGACAAATCATGCGACTTTGACTTTGACTTTGTATTTTTTTTTTCTTACTGTTAAACATCCGAAATATTAAATTACAAGAGGTCACACTATTAGAAAGTAGTAGTATAGTAGTATATTTGTTGTTTTGATTCATGTTTGCCTGTTATTTCTCCTAAATACAGTGGACAAAAAACAAATCTTTAGTTTTCGATCTGAAACCTCATCAAATGCTGCTTTCGTGGCTCAAATGGTGATTTAAATAGTGTAAACCCTGGTGTAAAAACGGTTGAAAACCAGTGAGCAGGACATGTCGCGCAAGGAGTCACACAGATGACGCGGTGGCAGTGTTTAGACAGGTTTACACACAGAAGTTGCACGTTGGAGTCTCTATGCCGGAAATAGCAGATTTACAAGCACCACTTGAGTGGTCAGGTGCCGGTGTGTGTGAAACATGCCGGTGTGTGTGTGTGAAACATGAAGACGCAAGTCTTCATGTTTTGCCATGTTCTCCTTCCCTTTGAAAATGACCTGTGGCCGCCTGCCGCTTTGTCGTCCCAACTGTTAAACATGTCCTGTGTTGATTGGCTGCGGCAGCAGTCAGGTGACCAATGACAGCAGAGTATAGTACTTTAGTGACAGCTGAGCCTGCTTAGACGTGACTCCTTTTTAACTGATGCTAATGTTTTGTTTTCTGTCTCTACCAGGGCCGGATTTAGCCAGCCCTACTAGGGTGGGCTGGGAGAATGGCAGGGTGGGCAACTCCAAAGTTTTTCATACAAAGCAGTGGTTTTTCAATCTTTTTGACACCAGGGCCCACTATGTATGCAGCATTTGAGCCATGGACCACCATTTGGTGACATTTTAGCCCCACAGACTCCAAAACCAAAGATTTATTTTTGCTTTGGTCCACAATTCCAGGCTGTATTTGGGAAACAAAACAGTCAAACACACAGATCAAAATGACCATTAATCTTCTACATTCTCTAGTTGTGTAGACTTGGGCTAATTCACATGATGGATATTTTAACTCATTGAGAGCGTAAAAATGAAACCAAATGGACCCTTGCAGGTCCATTTGGTTTCATTTTTACGCTCTCAATGAGTTACATCTGGTTAGCTGGCTTTCCACCATTTAGCTGGGGACCACCTGGACCTCTCTCAAGCACTGGTGGTCTTCCGGACCACTGATGAAAACCACTGATATTACTGATATATTGGGTGAGCAGGATGCACATTTGGGTGTGCTCTGCCCAGCCCTGCCCCCCTCTAGATCCGACCCTGGTCTCTACTTCATTGGTGTTTATTTCATTGCTTGGTTCTGTTTAGAATCCGTAAAGCACTTTGGTTGGTTGTGAAATGTGCTCTGTAAATACACTTTGGATTGCGTTGAGCAGTTGGGGGGGGGGGGGCAACTTAAAGTCCAAACCCTACGCTATAACTTCCTCAAAGACGCAGACTTTAGCTTAACTTATAGCTATTGAAAAAGATTAGCCCTGGTGTGATCCTTGTTATCTCCTGGTGGCCAACACCTCTGTCATGATGTGATGGATGGGTCTATAGTGTGGTCCTCACCATGGGGGGGTTTCTCAACGCTCAGTGGGGTATAAGTTGCTTCCAGGGGGGTCCCCCAGTTAGTTTGGAGAACCAAATGGCACTCTGCGCCTTTGCAGAGTTTAAAGGGATAGTAGTACTAAATTTGATTTTATCAATTTACTAATTTTTTAGTTTTTGTTTTTGTAAGGTTTCTAAAGCAATCATTTGATGAGCTAGCAGCAGCTGGTCATCAAATTATTGGTTCAGGAAGGCTTAAAAGAAAGGAAAAAAATGTCTTTTTGGAGGCGAACTTTCGCTTTTACTTAACACTCATCTACCATTGTCATCTACCAACACTCATGTACCATGTTAATGTTTTTTTTTCCAGACCTCCATTTCAACGAAACAAAGAATGAGGGGAACTTTATTTATCATGTCCACACAACATCTCTTGAGAGTGTTAAAATGAAACCAAAATGGACCCTCACGGGTCGATTTGGTTACATTTTACTCTCTCAAGAGTTAAATTATAAAAATATATATAATATTTATTAAATATTTAACCATCTGAATTACTTAACTTTCAAGAATCTACACAATTAGAAAAATAGAATAATTGTAATTTTGACTAACAAACTGCCAGTTAAATTGTGTACTAAAACTTGAAAATCCATGATTTTGGATCCGAGAGAGTACCCTCAACATCAAAAGGTAGTCCGTAGCAAAAATACAAAATAAATTGTGTATGAAAATGGTTGAAAAACACTGCACTACGGGTAAACATGGGATCAATAGATAGAATGTGTATGAAATTCCCTCCAAAACTCACCAACGTTTTCCCGTTTTGCTCCTCCACCACCTGCAGAGCTGGAGTTTGTGCGCAGCCCCACCACGGTGGTGTCCTCCCTGGGCAAGCCGGTGACGCTGCTGTGCAGCCTGAAGGGCCAGGGGGGCGAGGAGGAGGACCCCCCAGACGTGCTGTGGCTGCGGGACGGACAGGCCCTGGACTACGCAGACACCAACCAGGTCCAGTTCCCAGTGGACGCAGACAGCTGGATGATCATCAGCACGCTCAGGTTGGCTTGGTTTGGTTTGGCTTGGTTTGGTTCGTCTGTATTGCTCTGTTCACACATATCAAACCAACATTCAGGGGCGTTTTTGCCATTATGCAGACTAGGCAGTTGCCTAGGGCAGGGGTTTTCAATCTTTTTGACACCAGGGACCACCATTTATTCAGCATTTGAGCCACGGACCACCACTGACATTTAGCCCCAAAGATCTAAAACTAAAGAATTCTTTAGGTTTTGTTCACAATTCCAGGCTGGATTTGGCAAACAGAACAGTGTAGACTTCTTAATTAAATAGTGCTAATTCAGATGATGAATATTTTAACTCTTGAGAGTGTAAAAATGAAACCAAATGGACCCGCAAGGGTCCATTTGGTTTCATTTTTACATTCTCATGAGTTACATCTGGTTAACCAACTTTCCATCATTTAGTCTGGGGACCACCTGGAATCTTCTCAGGGACCACTGGTGGTCCCCGGACCACTGGTTGAAAACCCCTGGCCTAGGGCGTCATGAAGGGAGGGGGGTGAGGGGAGGGGGGAGACATGCTTTAAAAAAGATACCAGGCTAGTAAAGATACCAGGCTAATAAGCCCCATAGACAAATACATTATACATATACTCTATATACTACACTATACTAACTAGAATTGAACATTTAAAACACATAATATGTTCTT
>CM076966.1:17841028-17971028 GCA_039105355.1 Benthosema pterotum | reverse complement strand
GCATGACTATATGGGTACACCCCCCCATGGAGGGCAATCATGAACATAAAACATACACATTTCCATTTACATGAAGTCTGCTCCAGTACTGCGTCGACCAGTGCTTGTGTGTGTGTGTGTGTGTGTGTGGGGGGGGGAGGGGGGTTCCTGGGAGGGTCCCCTATAGCTGGAATCTGGAACCGTTTAAGGTACTGTTTCAGAAATAGCCGAAATTGCCGATCTACAGCGTGAGCTCAGTTACTGTGAGCTTTCAGATTGGCTTCTATTGAAGGGGAATTCCGCCCATTTTCAACATTTTACTGATATGCTGTACCTTAGAGAATAGAGACGTTGTTTGGACCTTCTTTATCATGACAAAAAAAACATTAACATGGTGAAACACAGCTTGATGACCATCAAGTTGTGTTTCAACAGTTCAATCCAAGCGCTCCTGGTTGTAACTTACTATCCAACAAAAAAAAATCCACTGTTTTTGTTTCAAATCAAATCAAATCAACTGTATTTATATAGCACATTTAAAAACGATTTTCATGGTACCAAAGTGCTTCACAACACAACTCAACACACAACACAGTACATGAGGAACCAATAAATTAAAATGATCAGCACACAACAGTGGTGCAGCATAAAACAAAGGAGGAGACAAAAAAAAAAGTCTAGGAACAGAGTATAGATTAAAGTGCATGGGCATTAAGGGCTCTAGAAAGCTTCAGAGTCAAAATACGTTTTGAGTCTTTTCCTAAAAGTCTCTAGAGATGGGGCAGTTCTGACAGCAAGGGGAATGCTGTTCCAGAGGGTGGGGGCCACAACTGCAAAAGCGCGGTCGCCCCTGAGCTTATTTTTGGATGGAGGAATGGCTAAGTTTCATTGTTATTATGTTTTGTTTATTTGAGAACCACATGGTGTTGAAGCCCTGTGTCTGTGTTGTTGATGTCCTCAGGTCTGCCGTTCTTCTCGGTGGAGCCCCAGCCCATGTCTGTGGTGGCCAACGTGTCCCTGGCCCTGCGCTGCGAGGCCCACGGGCCCCCCGACCCGGTCAAGGTCATCTGGCTCCAGGACGGGGCCCCGCTCAACGCTCTGACCGACCCGGTGGCCATGTCGCCCTCCACCCTCAACCTCACCGGTACGTCAATGCTGTTTTAAACCTGAAAGATGCGTCTTTCGGGTTGAAACAGAAAGCCTGGAATTAGCTCTTCACTAAGCCCCTCCCCATCAATCCAGCCTTGTCCAATGGGCACGTTGGAAGAGGAAAGCTTGACCAGGAAAGCTTGACCTGGATAGCAACAGTTGCTAAAGTATTTGCATTGTCATTGGACAGTGAGCTTAGAGAAGAGCTCATTGTAACTGTTAAAATGCTACTGCTGTACAATTTCGATATTAATATTATTAATCTGATTCCCTCCCTGTCCCAAAAGCGTGTTCATGCATCGTTTTTTTTCCTATTCCGTTAGTTTTGTCCTGTTTATTTATTTGTGTCGTTGTTGGTTGTTGGTTGTGTCAGTGAGACATGAAAAATCATTTTGCGACTTGCCGTGACCTTTCTTTTTCGCAACCAATGGTAAAGGACTGCCACAACCGATATATGTGCCATGACCGATAGGATACCTGCCGTGACTGATAGGATACCTGCCATGACCGATAGGATACCTGCCGTGACTGATAGGATACCTGCCGTGACTGATAGGATACCTGCCGTGACTGATAGGATACCTGCCGTGACTGATAGGATACCTGCCGTGACCGATAGGATACCTGCCGTGACTGATAGGATACCTGCCGTGACCGATAGGATACCTGCCGTGACCGATAGGATACCTGCCGTGACCGATAGGATACCTGCCGTGACCGATAGGATACCTGCCGTGACTGATAGGATACCTGCCGTGACTGATAGGATACCTGCCGTGACTGATAGGATACCTGCCGTGACTGATAGGATACCTGCCGTGACTGATAGGATACCTGCCGTGACCGATAGGATACCTGCCGTGACCGATAGGATACCTGCCGTGACCGATAGGATACCTGCCGTGACTGATAGGATACCTGCTGTGACTGATAGGATACCTGCCATGACCGATAGGATACAGGCTACGAACGATAGCATATCTGCCGCGACCGATAGGAACCTGCCACGGCAGATATGGAAAATGTTTGGGTTGGAAGAGTCCCACGACTGTTGCGATCAGTCGGGACTCATTTATTTATTTTATCGTCCACGACTGATATCCTATCAGCCGTGGCCGCCTGCCTCAGTCCCGACATGACTTGGCCCCTCCTGCATGGTGTAGTGTTTTCACACACTGACAGAACACACGCCTGCCTGCCTGCACGCACACAGACAACTGCAGGCTTAGTAGAGATGCATCATAGCTCAAGACCCCTTATTTATCCCTGGAGGACCCCTTATTTACCCCTGGAGGACCCCTTATTTACCCAGGGTGAGTCAGAAAGACGACTGGAATGAGGGAAGGAAGGAAGAAAGAGGTATAGAGTGGTGGTGGTTAGGAACAATAATGATCAAGGAGGTTCAGGTCTGACTCACTGCAACAGGTTGTCTACTTCTGGTTCAACAACAACACACACACGCACACACGCACGCACGCACACACACTCACTACTCTGGAATGGACAGCTGCACACCAGACCACCATGCGTACTACACACACACACGCACACGCACACGCACACACACACGCACAATAATTGTCGCAGTTCAGATGTTTTGCACAGTAGCTTCCAAAGAAAAGCGGCCTAAAACTAAGATGAAAAAAACACCTGTCATGAACTTTTTGAGAAACTAGTCAATTTCCCCATTCACTTGTTTGGGACACAAAAGTCACTCGTCCCAGGAGGACCCAAGCACACACGCATATATTTTAGATGAATATTCTCAGTTTACACACAATGTATAGCCCTGGGAATGACTGATGTTCCAATTACTATGTGTACACAGCCTTTTAGAAGAGCTGTAGCACCAGACCCACCCACTCCAGGCCAGGCACGCCCCAAAAACTGAAGTTCTGGCTTTGCTGCTAGTACTGCACTGACCAAAAATTGGGTGATCACGATCTGTTGAATTGATCCTGCGTTCACGGATGGATTCACAACACGTCAGTCAGTGCAACCCCCACATAGTTTGCGGCACCAACGGTGCAAACCGATGAACGGCGCGATAAATCAGACACATGAGACAAAAAGCCTCCTATACGCGCCACGAAGAAGAAGACAGACGGCCTCTGTCGGGACCCGTGACAGGTATACTGGCATCTGACTTTCATCTTGTTTATATCCTCCCTTGTAGATCTCTGGTCTGTCTCCTGTCTCCTGTCTCGTCCACGTGACGAGACGAGACGAGAGAGACAGGGCCAGCACTCTGTGTGGCTACTTCTGGGACATCAATGACTACTTTTGACCCTGGATCCTTGGCTGTCTTCCAGCGATTACAGCTGTCACACGCATTCACACACACACATGCACACACATGTACACACATGTACACACACACACACACACACACACACACACACACACACACACACACACACACACACACACACACACGGAATTCAGTGAAATCACTCACTATACCTTAAAGGGGTAATTCAATGCCGCGCTATAGGAAATCTTTTATAAAAGGTCGTCCAATGTCGCCCTAGGCATAGACAACACGTTAAGGCTTGAATATTTAAGTGGCATGCGAGCAGGTTGTCTCACACTCAAAACGATCTAAGAAACGCCATACTTAAAGTTCTCAGTCCTGGGGATTTCTTCAGGGGCCAGAAACCCCGCTTGGTGTTCTAAGCATGCATTATTGTTGTTCTATAGCTATTGATAAACAGCAGATCTACAAGCTCGCAGCATGCCATATTATTTTAGAAAAATCGTGAAAACACAGTACACATCTTTGAATATTTTGTCACAGCAAACATTTTTTTTTAACTGAAATATTTTGCATGGGACTACGTATTTTCAGATGGGGGAGGTCAGCAGGTGATGCACAATGCATCATGTGGGGGTCATTCATGACATGAAAGATCAAGGATCACTGATGACCACCTGACCAGGTGTTTCAGAAAACTCTCAGGAGTTTAGTTGACAGAAATCAGGTCAAAATCGGTGCAATAACGCCCCGGCGTCACACGCTCTCTTTATCGCACGTCGTTTTCTGATCACAGAAAACGCCAGCCTCATTGAAAATGAACTATGGGCGATTTGTTACTCGGTGTCTGTACAGCCCTTGAAAACCGTGAAACGTCTCCTACAGTGACCTGTGGTGACACTACGGATGTCTGTGGAAGTGAAAATAAAAAACAACAACATCATAAAAACAGAAAGAGGAAGGAAGAAGAGCTGGCCCAAAGCAGTCTCGTGATGTGGATGGATGGATGCCGCTCCATTCATTCACAACATGCAGGCAGGCAGCCGTCACCGCTCAGACAGACAACCGCTGGCTGGTGTGTGTGTGTGTGTGTGTGTGTGCATGTGTGCGCGTGTGTGCGTGTGTGTGCGTGCACATGTACTTTTTCTCTGAGGCGGTGGCGTGCTCGACGTGCCCTGTCTGTTCTTTTTCAGGACACCACACTCTGTCCACACAATGGAGGCATGCTCTCCTCAGCACGGAACGCACTGTTGGGGTGTGTGTGTGTGTGTGTGTGTGTGTGTGTGTGTGTGTGTGTGTGTGTGTGTGTGTGTGTGTGTGTGTGTGTGTGCGTGTGCGTGTGCGTGCGTGTGTGTGTGTGTGTGTGAGAGAGAGAGAGACCGGACTGTACGTCTGTGTGGCCGGACTGGTAGTGTTGGGATGTTAGATAACAGATTTGACTGTCACGTGTGTGTGTGTGTGTGTGTGTGTGTGTGTGTGTGTGTGTGTGTGTGTGTGTGTGTGTGTGTGTGTGTGTGTGTGTGTGTGAGTGGTCCACTGTGAGTCACCATATCTTCTTGAGAGAGGACTCATTCACTTGTGAATGTCAGCGTGTGTCATAAGGTTCTGCTCCCTGTCAGAGCACAAATACCCCCCCCCCCCCCCCTCCCCCCGGCCCTGTTCGACCCGCTCAGGAAAAGAACCAGCCAACAAACACGTCGACTAGTAGACCCCGCAAATGGGGTCCATTGATGCCGACTTTGAAAGAGACTCTTAGGCGTTACAAATGAATAAATTAACCTTTTACTACTGTAAGTGGGCTTGTCACTGTTATTGGGCCAGGCCAGAAACATACGCCGTGGTATTCTATGGCGCCACGAGGAAATGTCAACTGTCACGGAGCCGTACGCTTGAAATGCGAACCGAATGTCAGTTTGACGATTTTTTACATCAGAGTTTCCCACCCGACAGAGTTATAGCCTAATCTAAGGCAGAGGTTTTAGTGTGAAAAGAGACAATTTGGATCAAAAACTACATAAGTGAACACTGCGCCTATAATAGCCTATCAAACTTATTAAATACAAATGCAATAATGCATGTTAATGAGCATTCAGTAAACATGCTGCTTCATATTTATTGTTGCAGGCTATAAGGCAAATGTCAGTTGACAGAAATGTTGAAAGTTTGTGTTTATTCTAAAGCAGGGGTTTTCAACAGGTGGTCCGGGGACCACCAGTGTTCCCTGAGAGGGTTCCAGGTGGTCCCCAGCTAAGTTGGTTAACCAGATGTAACTCTTGAGAACGTAAAAATTTTTACGCTCTCAAGAGTTAAAATATTCATCATCATGTTGATCTATAGGTTTAACTGTTTTGTTTCCACAAATCCACCCTGGAATTGTGGACAAATGCAAAATATATCTTTAGTTTTAGGGTTTTGGGGTCCTCAAATGGTGGTCCGTGGCTAAAATGCTGAATAAATGGTGGTCCCTGGTGTCAAAAAGGTTGAAAACCCCGGTTCTAAAGTACACATTTTTTTTTACAATATTGAAAAGCTTCATTGATTACAGTATGTACCTGTATGTGTCATGGCCTACTGCAGCAACAATACATTACAGGACATGGACACAATACATTCACCATATTTTGTAAATTGAGGGGTCACAATCCCCACATTGAGTACCAGAGAAAAGACACCGTCAGCAAACATTCTGTTTAGATTATTTACATTTCATACAGAAGGATATCGTCAGTGGAAACACACACACAGAGATCCCATTTGAAAATATACATTGCGGGAGTCGAACGCTTCACAGACGATACTGCACACCTTCCAAACGTTAAAGAAGTACCCCCTACCTACCCCTTTAAAAAAGTCAAGGTGACAGCTGGCTTCCATTTCCAACTAGGGATTATTCTCCCACACAAACACCCTCGTATCAACATTAAAGCATTAGCGCTAATGCTAACCAAAATGATGGCAGATAAAAACCCTCGCTGTGTCGCTCTGAACTCTCTCTGGAGCCTGTAACCTGTGGGTGAACTCTGAACTCTTTGACACCCAAAAGCCAGTCGAAGTAGTTTATAAAAAAAAAAAAAAAAAAACGTATTTATTATTTAATTATTTACCCCAAAATAATGAGAAACCTGTTCTAAACGCTCCAGGGCAGGGGCGGATGTAACATTTCCCATTTGGGGGGGGTAAGGGGGGGGGGGGTATGGGTGATATGGGTGGCTTCATCGCTGATGAAGCCGCCCTCATAACATTTTTGGTTACAGGACTTTTCAAGTCAAGTAAAGCATCAATAATACCATCAGTTGTTGTTGAAGTTGCAACGGACACGCAGCATGCATAAAGCTAAAGGTCTGACTCAGAGAGTTTTCTGTTTTCAATGATGAAATGCTGTTGGTTTTGTGCTGACACAACTGTAGGTAGTAGCAGTAGTAGTGTATTCAAATATAAGCACTTTAATTTGAAATATCCTGGGTTGTTTTGCAATGCCATCGCCCCCCCCCATGCCTAGATTTGCCCCTGTTACCTTGTTAGCTTGTGACACGCTGTCAGAGATCAACTGTTTTCGTTTCAAGCCAATTAGGATATGCTGGCATATAAATCTGGCTCTATGCCTATAGCTGGAGTCGCTGAGTGAGGATTCCAACGATGCTCAGGCCTTTCCTCTTCTATGTTGTGACTTGTTTTTTGTTGCTGCCGTACCAGGATATAGCCTGGACAAGAATATACTGTATTCCCCAAAATCATGCTGTACTGTATAATATGCACACAAGCTGGGGTTGACACTAAGGTCTCCGAGGCACTTGCCTTTCGGGCAAGTGCAAGTCAGGTTCTACTTGCCCTCAGGTCATGGTCACTTGCCCCCCCAAAAATATATGGTAAATTTTGCATTTAAGTTTACTTCCTACTTGGGCGTGCTTTAAACCAGGGGTTTTCAACAGGCGGTCCGGGGACCACCAGTGGTAACTGAGAGGGTTCCAGGTGGTCTCCAGCTAAGTTGGTTAACCAGGTGTAACTCTTGAGAACGTAAAAATGAAACCAAATGGACCCTTGCGGGTCCATTTGGTTTCATTTTTACACTCTCAAGAGTTAAAATTCATTATATTAATTAGCCCATAGTGGTCACAGACCCAGTGGTCCCTGACCCCAGCAAAACGATAGTTTGGAACCAAATGAACCTGGGAGAGAGATAGGTAGAGATATAGCTAGAAAGCAGGGAAAGACACAGAGGCAGAGTGCAATGACTGCCTTCAAGACAAATTTATCTTGTGTTGTGTTATAGTGCACTAAGTTGCACACTTGCCCGATCGGGCAACCAGGTAGCAGTCTTCACTTGCCCCACCATTTTTTTTACTTGCCCCGGGCAAGCGGGCAAGTGTTAGTGTCAAGCCCTGAACAAGGTAAACATCAGGTCTTGAGGTGGATGGGTTTTATGTAGATTATGTTTTCATTGTCAATGAACTACTGAATTATAAAGCTGTCACGTTTTAGTAAGAAAGCATAAGATATTGCTCTGGAGAGGAGAGACAAAGTGGTACTACACTAGGTACTAACCATCACGGTGTGTGTGTGTGTGTGTGTGTGTGTGTGTGTGTGTGTGTGTGTGTGTGTGTGTGTGTGTGTGTGTGTGTGTGTGTGCGCGTGCGTGTGCGCGTGCGTGCGTGCGTGCGTGCGTGCGTGTGTGTGTGCGTGTGCGTGTGTGTGCAGGTTTGAACCGGACTAGCACCTTCTCCTGTGAGGCTCATAACGACAAAGGTGTGGCCACCTCTGCCTCCGGAACCATCACTGGTAAGGGGTCCTAACATGCTGCTTCTCAATAAAAGGGGGCCCGGGGACCCTTGTTTAAAGGTTTCGTGACATTAATTTTGAGTTTTTTGTTTTATTTTTATTTATTAAGTTTTATGATATCAATTATGCTCAGAAAACCTGAACTTTGGACATCCAGTGGATTTTCCGAGTTTTCTGTGGTGTTTGGAAGGCTTTTGAGCTGCGAATCCCATTGACACACAGGGGATTCGCAGAATGTGACATCACATTTCAGCAGGAACACCAGAAAACCTCCAGACTACAGAAAATCTACTGTGTTGAAAAGGTCAGGGTTTTGGGTGCAATCAAGCATCTCAGAATCCCTTTAATCAAATATATTTCGAAATATATTTCGAAATCTTCCAAACAATATAGAGCTGGTCTTATGCAGGACACCTTAAACGTGCCTAAAGCGACATTGACTTGTGGGTCCTCAGGTTCTGGATTTGTGTTCCTCAGATTTTATTTCTAGGATTTCATAATGAATCCTGTACGTTTCTCCACAATCCCTTCCAGTTCTGCCGTCCGTGCCTCAGCACCTCCGGGCGGAGGAGATCTCACAGACCAGTCTGCTGGTAGCCTGGCATCCTGGCTTTGGAGGAGACTACCCCATCATCCGCTGCTCCCTTCAGGTCAGAGGCTTTTAGTTATGTTTTATCCCATAAACGTAAGGATCTTTGATTCTGCGAAGCAAATGCGCTGCGAAATAAAAGCCTGGGGACGAAATAACCCAGAGAGTCTATCAAAAGGCGCGACTTCCGGCATGTAAACTTTTCCTGGAAGTTTCCATTTTTCAGCCCATCGCGGTGTGGTGCTTGCCCCCGCGGAAAACATCTTATTTCTCCCTTTGCGCTCGCAAAGCTGTTGTAACGGATTAAACAATGGAACCGTGTGCACTTTGCACACTTCTATAACTGCTTTGTTCATTTTTCTGAAAATAAGAGTGAACAAGTCAAGACGGACAAATGGACCCGTACATAGAGTACATGCCATAACTCTATGTACTGTACATAGATGAATGGAATCCCCCCTCACTACGCTAAGCCCTTTTTTTACACTACGCACCCAAACATCTTTGCTCAGAATATCCAGGTTTGCCAACGTTTGCGATGCTGCTATGTCGCGTTCCTAGCCCTTACCTACAGTATTGCACTTTCATTATACGGTTGAAGAACGCAATCCGCTTCCCAAAAGGTAGTTCCTTCCAGTTATATATTACAACGTTATGTACAGTATTCTGTGCGACGGTTCAAGAGGCCACTTTTTTTTTTCAGGGAGAGATTATTATTATTGGATATATTTCTGTTTCTTCTTGGCAAGCTACTTTAAACAACACATCACTCTATGGATCTATAAATGGGGCCCTCCAGTCCGTCTCCCCATGCACTCCGCTGAGCATGACCTGAGCTTTGCCACGGAGGATTCTTGGAGAGAAAAGAGAGCTTTTCTTCTCTTTATGCCTTCTTTCTCTCGTTCTTTCTTTTCTCTTTCTTTTCTTTAACTCTTTGTTGACCCCCAACCTCCCTCCCTCCCTCCCTCCCTCCCTGGCTTGGCTCTATTCGCCGAGCGCGGCGAGGGCTCGGGTTTCACTCTGGGAAAGTGGGCCTTGTTGCGCTAATCTGATGTTGGACCACTCCCTCTGTCTCTCTGTCTCTCTGTCTCTCTGTCTCCATCTCTGTCCCGTCCCGTGGCTGTTCAGCCATGTCACTGGGGTTGTTGCGAGAGAGAGAGAGAGAGAGAGAGAGAGAGAGAGAGAGAGAGAGGGAGAGAGGGAGAGAGGGAGAGAGAGAGAGAGGAGACGAGGGAACGTTATTTTTTTTTCGCTCCAGGAGAAAAAGGGGGAGCGTTAGCTATAGCTGCTGCTGCACCACCGCGACTCAAGGCAGCACCACCCCAAAACGTCTGGTTCTAATAAAACCGCTCCCCCCCTGACGGAGCCCTCCGCCCGTATATACCCCCATTGCTCCCCCTCCGACACACACACACACACACACACACACACACACACACACACACACACACACACACACACACACACACACACACACACACACACACACACACACACACACACACACACACACACACACACACACACAGGGGAATAAGCCAAGGAAAGGGGCCAGCAGCAGCAGCAGAATGTGCAGAAATGTTTGAATTTTAATTTGTCGTCGTAGCCGTAGAGTTCATTGTACTACGACTAGGAGAAACGGCGAAAGAAAGAGCGGATCTATAAGCTCATGTGTCCCGGTGTGGGTGCAAGTGCAACACATTGGTAATTGACTGCATGGTTGATGGTTAGTTTTGGTCTGTGTTGTAGAAAGAAAGAAAGAAAGAAAGAAAGAAAGAAAGAAAGAAAGAAAGAAAGAAAGAAAGAAAGAGGTATGTTCAATCTGGGCCATGAAGCAACACATACTTGTACACAAGTTAAATGGGAACTCCACCCATTTTCAACATTTTAATATGTCATTGATATACCTTAGAGATGTTTTGTGGACATGATAAAAAAAGTTCCCCCAATTCTGTATTTCCTAAAAATGGAGGTCTGAAAAAAATCATTAACATGGTGAAATACATCTGATGACATCAATTTCACCATGTTAATGATTTTTCTTTCAGACCCCTTTTTCCTGGGAGGGTACAAATGGAACCAAATGGACCCCTTTAATATGGTGTACAGTCTGAAACCAAAGCCAAAGCTAATTTGCTTCAACAAAACAAAACAAAACAAAACAAAACAACAACACAAAAAAAAACGATGAATACAGAAGAAGACAAAAAAGGGTCAAAAGCACAAAACAGAAAAAAGAAACTGTGGAATGGATAAGGGGGGGGGGGGGGAACACGAGGTCAGAAAGCAGCAGTGAGTGAGCGTTACAGCAGCAGAACATGCAGTGACAGCAGGTATATTATAACGGCGGACAGAGTGACACACAGTGAGGGAATGCTCTGACTGGGTTGACTCACTGCTGAGAGCTTATTACATTAACCGTGGCCTGTTTACAGGCTGAGCGCTGATTCTCTGAGTCAACCATGACTCCTCTCTCTGACACACACACACACACACACACACACACACACACACACACACATACACACACACACACACACACACACACACACACACACACACACACACACACACACTGACTCCTCATTCATAAACATTCCTCGGCCCCTGCTAAAGAAAGCTGACCAGCTCCGCTGCTAATTGAAACCACTCCTGGCCTCTAGACATTTTATTTTATTTTTCTCTCCCTCCGGCGTACGGTTGGGTTCGATCGCATCGTATCCGTCATCGGTCTGAACACAAACGGGCGTGTTTTCTGTTGTGTTGTTGTCGTCTAAACCGAGTAACTATGAAGTATTTGAATTATGCATAAGTTAATTATCTGCCCAGCTGTGCAACGTTTGTTTTGACGCAGCCTGAAAGCTTAATAACACCCCACCTGGGTGGGGCGATGTGAGCTTGTAGGTCTGCTGTTTTTTTGGTAGTATCATGAACATGTGGCACAAATCTTTATATATTGTGTCACGATGAGCGCTTTTAACTCAGATATTTTGCTTCTGCGGGGTACCTAAACGTAACAATTACCTTAACCTCAGTAAAACTATGCCTAAACCTAACCTTAACCTTGAGGGAACATAGACATGACCCCCCTTCCCTCCCATATATTGATTATTAGCGTACAAATGCAACCAATTATTATTCCCATATATTGATTATTAGCGTACAAATGCAACCAAATGAACCCTAACGGGTTCATTTGGTTCCATTTGTACGCTCTCAGAAAAAAAAGAAGCATCTAAAGAAATCCATTAACATGGTGAAAATACATCTTGTCATCAAGATGTTGTCATCACCACGTTAGTGGTTTTCTTCAGACCTCCATTTCTGGGGAACACAGAATGTGGGAACTTTTTTATCATGTCCACCCAACACCTCTAGGGTATACTAATGACATATATTAGAATGTTGAAAATAGGTGAACTTCCCCTTTTAAGAAAGCTGTCAAGACATTATTTCGTAGATTCAGTTCTCAGGTCAAAATGGGTTTAACCCATTGTAGACTATCCCGATTCTAAAAATGTCTTTGAAATACTAACCTAAGTGTATTGAAAAACTTCAAATTATTGTGTAACACCATCAAATTTTTGACATTTTTTGATACTGTACATACTGTACAGAACGCATATTGGGGTTCCCGTCAACTAGGGTAAAACTACCACTAGCGGTTCCCGTCTACTATGGGTATAAAGAAATAAAAATAAATATAAATAACAACAGCGGTGCATGGGGTTTGCGTGCGGCCCCCTCCGGTAGCCGTGTTGTGATGAATCACCGTGTTTGAGAACAATGAGTGCAGACATGGAGGCCTTCATGTGGTTTCTCTGCGTCGTTTAGTGACGGGACGCAGAGCTCATTTTCTCCCTTGTGCGCCTCTTTAAACCTGTTTACCGCTGAGAGAGAGAGAGTTCTGCAGAGGCAGCAGGTTTCCCTCTGTGATGTCTTTCTTTCTTTCTTTCTTTCTTCCTTTCTTTCTTCCTTTCTCTTCTCTCTTTGTTGATGATGCCGCACTTTTCCGCGTGCAAACGTGCGTATACTAGTGCACACCTCCCCGCCGAGCGCTGGCTCACATCCACGTGGGAAAATGAGCATCGAGCCGAGAAATAACGTTTAGAAAACGCATCCTGGAACTCACTTCGTTACATGTGTGTGTCTGACTCTGAGAGTGTAGGTTGGAGTGATGGTTGGGGGTCTGGACAGGTGGTATTAGGACACCTACTAGTAGGGTTTAGTAGTATACAGTTTTAAGATAAGAAAGGACCTTGCCATTGACTCCCATGTTATGTCTGAATCAGCTTTATTGTCTCATCTTGTCTTTATTTTTATTTATTTTTTACTTTACTTATGACCCCTTTAGAAAAGTAATATTATCATAATTATTATTTCAATCAAATATTAATGTCTTACATATTACTTTCTCAAGTTTGACACCCACAAAAGAACAGAGATGTGCAACAACACAATCTGTCTAGAGACGGCTTGTAGTGTAGGTCATGTGTGCAGAATGTCTGCGGTGAATTAGGATCTACAAACCACTGCACATCTCTGTTGTTACCTGTTGATAGCTTGTCAATCTGTTCTATTTTCACATCATGCAACAACAAGCTCATTTGTAATGATTAATGAATAATTAATGTGTTTTGGCTGAGTCAAATATTACATAGTATTACCCACCGTGGCAGATTGTTATCGTTACTTTTGCTGGGAAGAAATATCACAGTAATATCTATTATGGAATTACTGTAGTTACTGCCCAATAGTGATCAGGGCTTGACACTAACACTTGCCCGCTTGCCCGGGGCAAGTAAAAAAAAATGGTGGGGCAAGTGAAGACTGCTACCTGGTTGCCCGATCGGGCAAGTGTGCAACTTAGTGCACTATAACACAACACAAGATGAATTTGTCTTGAAGGCAGTCATTGCACTCTGCCTCTGTGTCTTTCCCTGCTTTCTAGATATCCACAATTCCAGGCTGGATTTGGGAAACAAAACAGGCAAATTAACATACACATCAAAATGACCTAATCGCCTACATTCTCTTGTTGTGTAGACCTGAGCTAATTAAGATGATGAATATTAACTCTTGAGAGTGTAAAAATGAAACCAGACATTGCAGATGTTCTCAATAGTTTGTATCTGCAAAATTTACAATATATTTTCGGGGAGCAAGTGACCATGAGCTGAGGGCAAGTAGAATCTGACTTGCACTTGCCTGATGGGCAAGTGTCTCCGAGACCTTAGTGTCAACCCCTGGTGCTCATCACAGTTATAATCATACAGTATATTATTCTCTCCCAGGCCAAGCACTCCGGGGACTCGGGCGAAGAGCAGCTGATTCACAACCAGAACATCAACGTTCCTCCCACCAGGCACCTGGTGGACCACCTGGACCCCCACAGCCGCTACGCCGTCCGAGTGGCCTGTCACAGCAGCCAGGGACCCTCCGAGTGGAGCCCCTGGCTGGAGCTCAGGACGCAGGAAGGAGGTAGGACTGGCTAGTTGCCACATGGACAGGACCACAAACACAAGGCCCTAAATACATAAATTGTTTACAAATTGTTAAAGCGATTTGTTATTTCTTGTCTACTACAGTTGTAATAAACCCCAGGGAATTGCATGTGGCCACAAATGATGATGTTCAAATGCCCCCTCACATAACTGAAATCCCTAAAACTAAAGAAAGCAAGGAATGTAAAACAATTAACACCCATGCATCTTTTATTTTCACTAACCTAAAACATGAACCTTGTTTGAAAAACAAAAAACAAAGTTGTCCAAGGACGTCATGAGGTGAAAAAAAGTCTAACATGTCTCTCAGAGTGACAAGCAGACAATGGTTGTAATTCAATCACTCAAAGTGGTGGTGAATCTGTCAAGGAGTCAAGATTCGTCCCAAAATAGAGACACTACCAGCCAGGGTTAGGGCTGTTCAACGTTACAAAAACCCCTGTGTGTGTGTGTGTGTGTGTGTGTGTGTGTGTGTGTGTGTGTGTGTGTGTGTGTGTGTGTGTGTGTGTGTGTGTGTGTGTGTGTGTGTGTGTGTGTGTGTGTGTGTGTGTGTGTGTGTGTGTTTCTTTTATGCCTGCTTGGATGACAGCGCCTGGACTCTTTGACTGTGGCTTTTAGAAATAACCAGGGCCAGATTTTTAAATGTAAACGGTCGGCGAGCGTTCTACTCCAGGAGCAGGCTGGTATGGGAGGGAGGGAGGGAGGGAGGGAGGGAGGGGAGGGAGGACGGACCTTAGATGGAGAATTTGAAAGGTTGGGCTGGGTGGTGGGTGGGGAGGGGGTTGAACCTTCGCAGTTGTAATGGCTAGCATGTGGTGGGTGTTGTGTATGTAAAACTGAAAGATAAACGATCTACAAGCACAAATTTGTAAATGACACCTTGTGTGCTTGTACAAAACGTTTGCAAATGTTTGAATATTATTTAACATCATTATTAACTCAAATCTTTGCTTCTGAGAGGTCCTTTGTGGGGACTCCATATTTTCAAATGTGTGTGTATGTGTGGGTGGGGTGGGTCCCTTGTAGCCAAACACAGATAATTCTGGGGGTCCTTGGCATGAAATATCATTAGTAATCGCTGACGCAGAAACATAGATGTTTCAGAAAAAGGATTAGGACATAGAGAATATTTCGACATGGGGCTGGGACCTGCGAGTTTCCGAGTGGGTATGGAGGGTGGGGGTCTGGAGTGAGAAGTGGGTGGGTGGAGGGTTGGGTTGGCTTGGTAGAGGGAGTGGGTGTAAGCTTTCTTGAAAGGACCTCAGTTTGGGACTAGGGGGGGAAAAAAGAAGAATTTGTCAGGCTAATGCCAGTAATGCTAGGGCTGAAGTCTGTTTAGGTTTTGAAAAAAAGAAAAAGAAAAAAAAAAAAAAAACCTGAGGGGAGTTTTTTTTTTTCCATGCCAACTCATGCTGTCTCTATCCGTGGATGAGTGCAACGGAGTGGAGAGAGAGAAACAGAGAGAGAGAAGGAAGAAAAAGGGCTAGGCCTCTTACGGCATACACCAAAAAGAGTTCTTCCACCGCCGACTGGCCAGCCATGACGGGGTTTTCCGTACGTTGGGTGTATTATACAGTAGCCTGCGACGAACAAGAGATATTTCAGGACAAGCTCCTTGCTGTAAACAACACGGGCAGGCGGTAGGAGAGGAGTGGGAATCGAAACATAGTGGGCTGAAATGGAGAAGGAAAAGGTTTGTTTTTTAGCAGAGAAGAATTAGCCACTTCTCCTCCCCTCTCTAGGGGGTTCCAAGAAGAACAGAGGGAAAAAAACCAAAGCAAAAGTTTCTGTTCTTGATTTGGCCAGGTTTCTGATGATCTTTTGTTTTGTTTTCAGAAGGGACGCTGTTTCTTGTCAGATTGTGTCACCTAGAACAATATTGTTTCATCGTATCTCTCCTGGCGCGTGTCCTTTTCAGCTTAAACGCTGAGGTAATGGGGTGAGGTAAGAATATGAGATAAGAGATGGGCCAGAGAGAGAGAGAGAGAGGGAGAGAGAGAGAGAGAGAGAGAGGGAGAGAGACTCAGTCTTTAGTGCTCGTCTGCACTCCTGGCCAATGGGGAGTGGCGTTGTTACGTGGTGGCCATCTCAAGGAGGTATAGCATTACATTGTATCTATGAGCATATACTGTATATCTAGATATCTATAAGATATCTATAAGACGATAACTTGCTTAACAGATTTCGTGCCGTTGAAATAGATCTACGTCTCCCGTTATCATTATATGAAATATAGTTATGACCGATGCCGCTGCCGTTGAGCTACGTCTCTCTACGTTGCTTACCGTCGCCAGTTTGATACGATCCCCATGCTAACAGCAGCGTGCAGCGACCGCATATTCCATTGATAGACCATAATAAGGGACGGACCAAACCGGAACCGAAGTGTGTGTCCGCCAACTAACTTTTCCGTCGGGAAACATGGACCGAAATATGAAATATGACTTTTAGATGAAAATCGCTGGCACTGGCTACCTCAAAAAATATGAAAAAGGGGTGGCACTGGGAGTGTTAATTTTCAACCGATTTTCAAACAGGTCGGTTTGTTGTAAACGTCAGGGGGAAAAAATCGAATAAGCATCCTAAATCTTAGCCACAATGATAACGTTTGTTATAAAGCAATCCGTTTGTAAATCGGTCATGTTTTGAGACAGTTGTGACTATTTTTGTTTGAATTGCCATAGAGTACACCGTTCTGAAGTGCCTCAGTAAGATGGCCGTTGGTGAACTACGTCAAAGACTCCGCCTCCAGCCATCTAGCCTTTATATATAGGCAGACCTGGCTTTCAATAGAGAAGACAGACTATGCACCCACTGCACGAAAAAGAGGCAGGGAGTGAGACTGAGCTACCTGACTTATGTACCAAGACATCCCAGATATATGAACTCCTTGAACTAAGGTAGGAGAGAGAGATAGACATAGAGAGAGTGAGATAGATAGTCGTCATCTTTCAGTCTTTCTTTTCCTCTTTGAGAAGTGTGAGTCGTGTAAAAGCACCTTCTCAGTGCTGTCGACACATGTGTGTACCGTAGAATGGGCTTCAGTTTGCATCATGCTGTGGGCTAAGATTTCCAATATAAACCAACACTGACTGACTGACCAAGACATGTCAGGCTCTGCTCAGCATTTTGCACATCACCTCAGAGAACACCCCCACACACACACACACACACACACCCACGCACGCACCCACGCACGCGCACACACTAGGGCATTAACTAAATATTCGACTAGTCGATTATTCGACTAGCAAAACACTATTCGACTATTAATTCACTATTCGTTATTCGCTAATAATAATTTTTGATATATACTTTTCAATTTTCTGCAGCAGGCATTGTGGATGTGTGCTGTGGTGTTGGTAGTAATTGTACGTTGATTGCTCATTTTTCATGTCATAATGTAACTGAGTTACAGTAGTGTAATAGGCATGTATTTTTTCAATGGGAAGTCCAGAATCACACATTTTGTTGGCTAAAAAACAAATATATATATCACTATAGACTAGTCGACAATTATTCAACTACCAAAGTATTCGATTCGACTAGCAAAAAACGTGTTTGGTTAATGCCCTAGCACGCGCACACACACACACACACACACACACACACACACACACACACACACACACACACACACACACACACACACACACACACACACACACACACACACACTGCATGCCATTCTCACATCCTTAAAACTCTAGAGAGGAATGTATTTCCTGCGTGATTTGTGAAACGAGCTGGACCAGTTCTCTCTCTCTCTTTCTCTCTCTCTCTCTTTCTCTCTCTCTCTCTCTCTCTCTCTCTCTCTCTCTTCTTCTTCTTCTCCTTATGGCCCGCAACCAGAGATGATGACCCCTTGGTGGTTCCACTTTTCCAGAAGCCAAAAATAAGAGGAAGGAGGAATATATATAGAGAGAGAGCAAGCCCTGCGAGACACTGTGGGAAAGAGAGAGAGAGAGGGGGGGGTGGAGGGGGTTGAAACAACAAGCCAAGTGGGGCCAGCGATGGAGAAAGTCTGTCACATTCCCACTGTACAGTGTATGAGTAGGCTAGATCAGTAGGATCTCAATCAGATGTCATTCAGCACGTCCGTCCGTACACACACATGCTAAACGCGTGGCAAAGACTTGACCTTCCACAGTGTTCAACAGAAAAGCTTAATCATTCACCACTGAGCCACACAGCTGACTCATAATTCCACGTCTCTTTGAAAGTCAACAAGAGGAACGCAAAACACATCTGTGTGTGTGTGTGTGTGTGTGTGTGTGTGTGTGTGTGTGTGTGTGTGTGCGCGCACAAAAGGACAAAGGAACCGAGCCGCATATTAGAAATAGCTCCAGAGATCTCCAGTGTTGAGTACAACAATAAGTACAATGTGTTCAGGAAACTCAGGAGTGAGGCGGTCACACCCTCTGTGCGTCACACCCTCCATATTTGGGGTGTGCAATGCATCGCACAACCCGTATTTGTCCGTGCGAAGCGCGCTCAATTCCCCCACACGAATTTGGACAAATTTGGACATGCCTGACCCCAGAGCTCCATAGATAGGAAGCGAGTGCCTGAGTGTTCGGTGTTCACTTCCTGATCGGATCCTACATTTCCCAGCAACCCTTGCGTGTTTGAGTCGCATTCTGATTTGTCCTTGTAAGCTCAGCTCTTAGAGTCGGCACTTGACGTCATTTTACCGGGGAAACAGCACTCCATCACTTTTCAATAGAAAACAGGCTTTGAGGGCTGAAATTCAACGAGTGGCTTCTGTGACAAATACTCCAGTCACAATGGATAGCAAATTTAAGATTTGTTGTAATGACAAAGTTACCAAGTATAGCTTTAAAAGAGTTGAGAGGTTTCTGCCCGACAGCAGCGGCGCGTTGGTTCGTAACACGGAACGTCGCAGGCGCAGCAACTTCCTAAAATAGTCGCAGAGCTTTCCCTTCATCATCATCATGGGAACGAACTCCGCTGAAAAAACCCAGATGCTCCGAGGAGGTGGATGTTTGGCCCGCGATGATGTAATGCAACACATGTGTACACTAGTACACTACCACTACACACACACACACACACACACACACACACACACACACACACACACACACACACACACACAGACAGACGCACTTGCGTCACATTTAATCCATTTAATACCAGTGGGGG
The DNA here is from genome assembly GCA_039105355.1 of Benthosema pterotum. Lineage (NCBI taxonomy): Eukaryota > Metazoa > Chordata > Actinopteri > Myctophiformes > Myctophidae > Benthosema > Benthosema pterotum. The sequence goes on along the minus strand of CM076966.1, from coordinate 17,951,611 downwards.
ACAGAATGAAAAAGTGAACATTAAACAACAGCATCTCATCCTGCTGGATCCTGTCCTTGTTGATATCAACACCCTTATCGCTAAAACCACGTGGGTACAGCTCTAGCGCCTCCTCCCGCTAGACACCAGAACTGCGTATAGGTGCAGCTTGTTATGTATACCAGTGGTTTTCAACCTTTTTCATCCCAGGGCCCGCTATTTATTCAGCATTTGAGCCACGGAGGACCACCATTTGAGGACATTTTAGCCCCACAGACCCCCAAAACTAAAGATTTATTTTGCATCTGTCCATGACCATTCATCTTCTTCTGTAGACTTGGGGCTAATTCACATGATGTATATTTTAACTCTTGAGAATGTAAAAATGAAACCAAATGTACCCACTAGCGTCCACTTTGGTTTCATTTTTACGTTCTCAAGAGTTACATCTGGTTGAACGGCTTAGCTGGGGACCACCTGGAACCCTCTCAGGGACCACTGGTGGTCCCCGGACCACTGGTTGAAAACCACTGATATATACAGTATGTATAAGCAAGCAGTCGGCTGCCCCAACTCGCCAATAGAACGTTGTACACATCACTCTTGTTCGTATGGTGTGCCATAACGTCCCCCTTCCACTCCATTAGGATCCATTCAAAAAAAAAAGAAAAAAAAAAAAAAAAACTTCCCATGCGGTTTTCTCGAAATAATCCATTCTTTTGTGAAAAGCAACAACCTCCATTTAGATGCTTGTAGTGATTTTTGACTGCACCGCGTAGCAAAATTCCCATGACTGATACCGGTGCACACAAATCATTGTAACTCCTGGATCATTAGTCTTTACTTGTTGTTACATGCTCAGTGGAAAAGCATTGGAAGTTTCTGAATGGGTCTATGAGTCTATGATAGCGCTTACGGACCTATGGAGCAACACTGACGACCCCTAACACTGTGGGCCAGTTTGTAATGGAGCAATTTTTTAATGTCAGTGTTGACTACATTTTTTGTTTTGTTCTGTTTTTCCCACTGTAAAAGACAAAGGAACAAAATGGCACGCTTTCCCCTTTTGTTACAGTTAATAGATCGTGTTTGCTTCATTTTTTGTGTGCAGTTTTTCGCTCCAACTCAACTACTTTCTTACTTTTTTTCCCCCGCTTTTTCCTTCTTTACAACTCGGAGCCATTTTCAACATTCAGCGTCTTGGTTCACTTGAAGTCATTACTCTGTTTCTGTGAGAAAAAGAAAATGCAGAACAGGCAACGTGAGAGGGACGAGATCTGGGACGGGGCGGAGGGATAAAGAGAGGTAAAGAGATGGAGAGAAAGAGAGAGAGAGAGAAAGAAAAGAGGGAGAGTGTGTATGGATGATGCACACAGAGAAAAATAAACAACGATTCATAGATTGATGGATGGATGGATTGATGGATGGATGGATGGATGGATAGATGGATGGATGTCATGGGGGTTGTTTTTGTTGCCGTTGGCAGCCGGTCCTCAGTCCACACCGGGGCCACATGTGGAAACAATCAGCCAAACACTTCCAGATAACATCATCCATATAGACAGACTGAGAGAGAGAGAGAGAGAGAGAAAAGGGGAAAGAGAGAGTAGGCTGGGCCATGTTTCCAAAGTCACTGACATTGTATGCATTCATTCCCCCCCCTAACTTTCACGTTATTGGTCCAAAGATTAAGAAAATGGGTGGGGGGATTTGCAAGTGAGAAACAAAGACCATGGAGAGAGAGGAAAGAAAGACCAGGAACAGCTAGGAAAGAATTACAGACGGATGAACAGACTATAGGGTGACCAGATCCAAACTGTTCATTTGAGGGACAGAAGTATTGCATGTGTAAGGCACAAGTGGGGAAACTCTTAACTCTTGAGAGTGTAAAAATGAAAACAAATGGACCCGCTAGGGTCCATTTGTTTTCATTTTTACGTTCTCAAGAGTTACATCTGGTTAAACAACTTAGCTGGGGATCACCTAGAATCTAAATATTCAAACATAGCAAAAAATGTCAGATCTACAAGCTCAAAACACATTACTGTGCGCTTGTAGATCTGCTATTTTTTGCTACGACAGTACATGCAATGTGGCCGCTCTGGAGTGAGTGGCGACAGAATGCTGACTATTAGCGTAACTAACTATTATGGAGTTTTAACTCTGATGCCCGTCAGTCACAGTGTGGGACAGACACAATTTGTCTCAATTTGTGGGACACCTGAAAAAGTCTTGGAAACGAAGGGACTGTCCCACACAAAGAGGGACATCTGGTCACCCTAAGACACAGACAGAGCATATTTTCTCGTAGTTTCTGACCTAATAGTCCACACTGTCCACCCCAGCGTGGCGTGCAGGCTGTCCTCCTCCAGAGTCCAGACCACGGGCCGACCGACCGGCGGCTGTCAAAACAAACACGCGTCTAGCTGACCCCTCCGGCTCGCCGGCCCCTCCCCCTCCCCCTCCTCCGCAGCGTGTGTCGTCCATACCTTAGAGTATATATTAAATAGAGAGGGCACCGAGATCCCCTCTCATCCACTTGCATTGAGTTGCTCACTCAGCGCATGAGGCGATTTCACTCCTATTTTTCCCCTATTTCGGGGGGAAAACAGAGTGCATTCTGGGAAAATGGGGCCGAGAACATGAACGCGGGCGACCTCATGCACGCTCGGCGCGCGTGCGTGTGCGTGCGTCAGAGCGGAGAGCTATGGAGGGGGCGGAGCCTATTCCACGTTCATGTTACTGGCCCCATGCTCTCAAACTGCATTCTCCACTATGTCCATTTCGCCTCAAGATTTCCTCAGGGTGCTCTCTCTATAATTATTTACTCTGAGGTCCATACTCCCTCATACAGTGGGGAAGCACACATTGTTTTAGTATGAGAAATTTCAACCAAGGTTCATGTTTTATTATTAGAGAATGTAATAGATGGGTGTTAATTGTTTTACATTTCTTGCTTTTCTTTATTCTCGGGTTTTTTTTTTGTTGTTGTTGTGTTGTTTTTGGTCCTAAAGCCATGGTCCTAAATACACATTTGTTTACAAAATTATAATGCGATTATTTTTTATCTACTATTTCAACTTCAACTTCAAAGAACTCCATTTATTTGTGCAGTGTTTCAAAGTACAACAGAGAAGACACAAAACATATACAGTATGGCTATACATAAAAGTGATAAAGCGATAAACAGTTCTAATAAACCCCAGTAATCATTTGTGGCCAGATATAATTTCCTGGGGTTTATTGGCACTGTAGGAGATAATAAAAAAGAAATCAAAGCCCCCGCCCCTGTCAAAAACGGCTAAAAATCCTAAAACCAAAGAAAGCAGCAAATTAAAACCAGTTAACACTCATCTTTAAATTTATCTAATAACAACCTAAAACATGAAAAAATACAAAAACAAAATTTTCCTTTAAAAACACAGCATTCTGTACAACAAACTGTGTCACACAGAGAAGTACCTGCTTAAAAGCAGCACCTGATTGTATTTGGGGAATGAGTGAGTTAGCTTTGCAGCGAGGGAAATATAAATTAGGCCTAATGGTATTAAGCCTAATTTATGTTTCCGTGGGGCGACGGTGACGCTTGCCGAGTATTAAGTTAATACTCCGAGGACCTGTCAACATTCCTATGAATGTTTTTCTTGTTCTTATTATCGGACTCCTCCGTATTACTGTGATTCATCAGGCTCTAGTAAAGACTGTGCACAGGGTAGACAAATAGGCAGAATGACCTGTTCTTTGTCCTCATTTTTGTGCGTGTTTTTTTTTTTCTCTCTGCCTGGTTCAGTGGGTTCTCTGTGACGTAGCCAACCTCATGTACTGTATCTGTTAAGGGCGTTACAGATGGGGAGTGATAAGCACCCGCATCATCGTGGCGATTCCACGGTGCCTCTCACCTGATGACTGGCCCATACTAATCGCTCAGCGTACAAAAAAAAAGCAGACCAAATTGAGGTCTAAAATCAGAGGCGGCGGTGCGCGTGTGCACGAAATGAGCACACACGCAACATATGCGTAAACGTATAGCCCAGGTCAGCGGTTTTCAACCATTGGTCACCAGTGGTCCCTGGGAGGATTCCAAGTGGTCCCCAGGCTAAATGATAGAAAGTTGGCTAACCAGATGTAACTATTGAGAGTGTACACATGGAACCATTTGGTTTCATTTTTATGCTCTCAAGAGTTACAAAATATTCATCATCTGAAAGTTTGCCTGTTTTGTTTCCCAAATCCAGCCTGATATTGTGGACAAAAGCAAAAGAAATCTTTAGTTTTTGCATCTGTGGGGCTAAAATGTCATCAAACGGTGGTCCGTGGCTCAAATCCTGAATACATTAGTGGGCCCTGGTATGAAAAAAGTTGAGAACCACTGGCCCAGGTGATCGGAGATCATCTGCCACTCTACAGCGAATCACCTGGGGATGCATCTAAATTCAATGTGAATTATTTTTTAGTGAGTCGGTCCTCCATGTTGGTCATTATGCTAAGGTGCTAGCATGCATGGGGCGGCAGTGGCTCAGGGGTAGAGTCACCGGATGGTAACCACAAGGTTGCCGGTTCGATCCCAGGCTCCCGCAGAGTTAGTGTCGAAGTGTCCTTGAGCAAGACACTGAACCCCTAATTGCTCCTGATGTGCTAGTAGGTACCTTGCATGGTTTCCACTGCCATCTGTGTGTGAATGGGTTGAATGTGATGCACAAGCTATGTAAAGCGCCTTGGATAAAGGCGCTATATAAATGCACCATTTACCATGCTCACACTGTGTGTGAACATGTCCTGTGAGTGTCTAGTAGTGACAGTACGGCGTGTGTGTGTTTCAGTTCCAGACAACCCTCCAGCCAACGTCAGTGCCATCCTGAACGGGACGGACGTTCTGCTGGCCTGGAATCAGCCTCCTGGACGGCTGAACGGAGACCTGCAGGGATACCTGCTGGAGTACAGCACCCCCAACACTGAGCAGGTAACAGCACACCTCCTTAATAGTGGGCCATATACTGTGAAAGTCAGGCAGAAATGTCTGCGAGTGAGTGAATAAGTTTGTGCCACACACTCCATATTTGGCTCCATATTCGGCGTCCCCCCCACTTCTCACATCTAAAATATTTTTTGGGCAAAAGTAGGCCAATGTTTTTCAGCCTAGGTCTGAAAAAAAAAAATCATTAGCATGGTGAAATACATTTGTTGACATCATCAAGATGTGTTTCACCATGTTAATGAGCTTCCTTTTTTCTGAGAGTGTACAAATGGAACCAAATGGACCCGCTAGGGTCCATTTGTACACTCTCAGAAAAAAAAAAAGAAAATGGGTGGAATTCCCCTTTTAAGAGGCGTCCCCCCACTTCTAAAAGTCCCAGTACAACACTGATGAGTACGCACCAGTAAGATAAAGTAAAACGGCAGATCTACAAACTCAAGCTTTTTTTTTATCAACAGATCCTCCTGGACACAGGATTGGACACGGACGTGTCCATCAACCTGTCCCTCCCCCTGACCAACGTGTCGTTCAGGGTGTGTTCGTACACGGGGGCGGGGCAGGGACCCTGCACGCCCATCCAGACCCTCACCCTCATCTCCCCCGGTGAGTATACCCTCCTACCTTCATCCTTCATCTTCCCGTCCCGTGAATTAACGTAATCTTTTCTGATTAGGGCCGTTCGCAATGGCTGGATTTTTGAGTATCTGCCAAAATCACAGACAGTCGAGTATCGTGATGTTTGTTTTTTGTTTTTTTCCTCCTGATTTGATTATTTGAAAATGACTTGAATTGAATTCCAAAATGATTCTGAAGACTCAAAAATTATGTGATTGGATTGGAGAAGTCCTAATTCTGATTCCTAATTCCCGTCAGATACTATTCACGTGAGCATGGCTGATTTGATTCCCAGTGCATAACGTCATCATAATGATGATTGGTCAACATAGTGTAACAGTTGGGTCATTACCTTGAGTGTCCATGGAAAGGACATCAGTATTATATCCATATCATTAGACTGGATATTGTCTGCGATTTTGGATATTGTGCTACGGACATAAGTGCTCTTTTTTTCCTCCTGTATTGGTAACTAGAGCTTAAAACAATTGGACCAGTATTAGGATTTTTTCCCCCGTTGAAAACAATGTAATGTGTCTTCAATTGTAATTTATTTTATAAAAATAAATTAGTTACTTTCATAATTTAGTCACAAGTAAGGCAATATGTTACGTTTTCAGAGAAGAAACTATAAATAGAACTCCTTTAAAAACAACTTCCAAAACGCTGTGTAACACACAATTCAAGCCATGCTACTCGTACGCTGAGTTTGGGGTGCCCTGGATCGAACCCCTGAACTTGCGTTCAAAACCTTGTGTTCGGGTGCTCTACCCACTGAGCTACACAGACACTGTGCCGTAGACATTAAATAGAGACATAAAATTAGAAACAATGACATGGAAAGATGTCTACTGACTAGAACAGTGTTTATCGAACCTAAACAATGGAAGGCCATAATTTGAAGCTTCATTTCATCTCCGCTAAAAAAAACAACAATAGCCAAGCTGAATTAGATATTGCTTTCCCTTTGATGTCCACGTCGTAGACTTTGAGATGTGTTTAAGTCAGGAGCTCACGATAGAATAAGTACATGTTTTTGTTTTTTGTAGTACTTTCTTTTTCTCTGAAATGGAAGTGGTAAAAAAAAACAAACCATAATGCCATGATCTGCTTCTTTCTTTCAGAAACCTCAAGGTCTCAAGGTGAGTAATAGTTGATTCAAGCGATTCTCTGTCCTTCCTCTCAGGCACGCTCACACACACACACGCACACACACACACACACACACACACACACACACACACACACACACACACACACACACACACACACACACACACACACACACACACACACAGACACACACACGCGCACGCACACACAGTGGATTCCATGCTTTCCTCACACGGCAGAAGCACTTCTCTTTTCTTTAAAAGCTGGACTTCCCCTGTGAATCAACAGGAGAAATAAGGGAAGGAAGGGAGAGATAGAGAGAGGAGAAGAGACTGAGGATGAGAGAAAGCGAGATGAAAGGAAGGATCGGGGGAAGGGGGGGGCGGGCTATGTGCTCCATAAACATTTAGGCTCTGTAGCATCTCTGTTTGCTTAGTCTAATCGTCAGGCGCACCATTCACACTGCAAGAATGAGACAGAGGAGAGAATGGTATGTGGGGGAATTGAGACTGAGACGAATGACAAACTAGCAATGCACACAATGCTTTTGTTGACGAAATACAGCATCAATACAATGACAAAAGACAACCCCCCCAAAAATAAATAAATAAAAAAAAATAATAATAATAATGATAATGATAATAATAATGTATGCCTTTAACTATTTAAGGGCCATAGACATAAAGACGAGCCCCTTACCTTAATCACGGGTTTCCAAAGTCGTAAGGACAAGTTGGAAGTAGTTCCAGTCATTTTATGGGGGTCACTGAGACCACACAGTAAACGTAAATGAATCCACACTGACTTCACTTGTATCGTTTGATTATTTCTAAATTATCAATGCAGGTTTTGTTCATTTTTGACCACTCTATTGAAGAACTACTTTACTCTATCGAATAGAACTACTTTTGGGCATATAGTGATTTGGACACAAAAACTATCACAGTTCCCTGTCAAAGGGTCAAATGAATGAAACCTGTGGTAATACCGTATTGTCCCGAATATAAGACGACTCGTTTATAAGACGACCCTCATTTTTCAAGACCCATTTACAGAAAAAAGAACATTGAATGTCAAATAGTATAGCCCCTGAATATAAGACGACCCCATTTTTTGGGATATTTCCATTGGGAAAAAAACATAGTCTTATATTCAGGCCATAGTGTATATGTTTTTTATATATTATATATATATATAATATATATAAAATTATCTATATATATATATATATATATATATATATATATACATATATATATATATATTATGCAACCAAGGACAACTTCCACAGTAGGGAGGAAGGAACCGCACACTCCAAAGATGCTCAGGACAATTACATGTGTTGCTTCATTATTTTTATTGCACGCACATAAAATAATGAAGCAACAATGTAATTGTCCTGAGCATCTTTGGAGTGTGCGGTTCCTTCCTCCTACTGTGGAAGTTTGTCCTTGGTTGCATTTATACCTTGCCTACCAGCACACTCCCCCACCTGGATGTGCACGAGAAGCTACCTGTTTATATATATATATGTATATATATATATATATATATCTATATATATATTATATATATATATATATATATATATATATATATATATATATATATATATATATATATATATATATATATATATATATATATTATATATATATATATATATATTATATATATATATATATATATATATATATATATATATATATAATATATATATATAAATGACATAAGTTTTGGATTGATTTGCTTTTAATGTGTGATGAAAATGACCAGAACTACTTAATGTCAATATTGTACCAAAACCAGAGCAGAACCAACACCACGGGACTCTAGACATCAATTATTACAGTTGAAACTATGGCAAGTATTTCATGGATATACCGTGTACAGGTTCATGCGAAGGAATACCAACGCAGTCACGTCAAGTAGTGGTCTTGTTTACGCTTCATTAAAGCGGCATGAAACCCTATAGGCTGATTAGTTTTCCACTCTAGGTTAAAGGACAACTTTGTTTTTGTTTTTTTCAACCAAGGTTCATGTGTTAGGTTGTTATTGGAGAAAGTAAAAGATGGGTGATGTGTTGTTGTTTTTTTTTTTTTACCTTTTTTAACATTTCTTTAGTTTTAGAGATTTTAGCTACGGGACGGGGCATTCAAACATCTTCCTAAATGCAATACATATTTGCTTACAAAGTGATTTCTTTTTTACAGTCTACTGCAGTCCTAATAAACCCCAGGAAATTATGACTGGCCATAGAAGTTGACAGGATCTACTGAATGTGAAGGAGGAAACACACCACACTGTACACACTCCATTTGTGTATGCCTGACCCAGAGGCTCAATATGGCAATTTGTCACATTCAGTAGAGTACATTTGTGGCCAGATGTAATTTCCTGGGTTTTATTAGGACCGTAGTAGAATAAATAAAAAGCACGTATGTATTTAGGGCCATGTTAAAATAGCCCCTCCCATAGCGAAAAAAAAGTCTAAAACTAAAGAAAGCAAGGAATGTAAAACAATTGACTCCCGCCTTTTACGTTCTCTCTAATAACATCGACCTTGGTTGAAAAAATAAAATAAAAACAAAACTGTCCTAAACTAAAGCAGGGTGAAACACAGTGGGACACATATACACTGGCCTTACAGTACCCAGCTGTAAGCAAACACAGCTGCACTGCAGCTAATCCAATCAGTACGGCTCTATGGGTCTGGTGTGTCAATACCGTGGATCATGCTTGTACATTGGCATGCCCTGGGCTCTAGACACGCCTATGGAAATCGAACACACTCATGTTGTTATGATGTTTGGTGGTGCAGCTGTGAGGCCTGCTAGTCTGCCATGTTTTCTACCGTGACATGTTGTGTGCTGCTCCTCGCAAAACCACTACCTGAAGGACACTACCGTGAATGCCGACATTCTCATGCTTTGAATGAATGTGCATAACGCAAATAAATGAGGCTTAATGTTCTAGAACTGGTTCTGTTTTTCTTTTTTGTTTTTTCTTTTTTTTTTTCTCTGAACCTTAGTGTCTTTTACAGACCTGTATTTGGTTCCAGTTCCCCTCCAAACCTTACCTTTTATTTGTAGTTGATTTAATTCTCCCAAAAAGTGGTCCGATTGTTATTTTGTGGTGGTGGGGGGGGGGTCCTTATTGTCTATTTCCCCCATCCCACCATAAGCTAGATGGGGTGTTGTTCAAATTCACCTATTTCCATCACTCCAAAATGATTCAATGCTTGGCTATATTGCCTCTCCGTCATATCAATAGTGTGTTGACCCCCAACTAGCCCCCCCCCCCCCCCCCCCCCCCCCCCCCCCCCCCCCCCCCCATCCCCCGCCACGAGACGTGTGAACCGAAAGTGTAAGTCTGAGTGTCAACACACTATTGACGAGGAGAGACAATATCAAAACATTATTATGGCTTGTGCTGGGGTAGGGGAAGCAAACAATTAGGATTTTATATTTTATTTTATTTTATTCTATTATTATTACTTTTTAAAATAACAACTGGACCACTTTTTGGGGTGAGATTATCGTTTAAGAGTAATGAAACCAAATCAGTGGGAAACAGTCTGAACTGGATATAGGCGGCAAACAAGAAATGCAAGGGGTCAACCCCTGGAGGAAAGAGGGGTCTGCACGTGTAGTAGCTAGCCTACTACCGGAATTTCCGGACTATAAGCCGCACCTGAATATAAGCCGCACCAGCTAAATTTGGGGCAAAATACTGATTTTTCCTCGTATAAGCCGCAACTGACTATAAGCCGCACCAGGCTTATTGTCAGGTGCTTCACGTTAGAACAGTGGTTTTCAACTTTTTCACTATTTAACAACATCTTCACCCCACAGACCCCAAAACTAAAGATTTCTTTTGGTTTTGTTCACAATTCCAGGATGGATTTTCGCAAACAAAAGAGGCAAAACATCAAATTTAGACCAAAATGAACATGACTTATGAGTTATTAATTAAGTGGTGCTAATTTAGATGGTGAATATCATAACTCTTGAGAGCGTAAACATGAAACCAAATGGACCCGCTAGGGTCCATTTGGTTTCATTTTTACGCTCTCAAAGAGTTACATCTGGTTAACCAACTTTCTATCATTCAGTCTACGGAACCTGGAAAGTCCATAGATTGGCCGCACCGTTGTATAAGCCGCAGGGTCAAAAGCATGTGAAAAAAGTAGCGGCTTATAGTCCGGAAATTACGGTACTCATTTATCTCACAAATAAAATGAGCTCTCTCTCTCTCTCTCACTCAACCCCACAGGTCTGTCCACACCCCCGGCGTTCTCGTGGCACTGGTGGTACGTGGTGATGGCGGTCTCCATCGCCGTGGCCATCGCCGCGCTCATGGCCTTCTACGTGGCCAAGCTCCGGCGCAAGGAGACGCGCTTCGGGTGAGTTCAGTGGACCGTCTAGTACAGGGGTTTTCAACCTTTTTCATCCCAGGGACCACCATTTATTCAGGATTTGAGCCACGGACCCACCATTTGAGGATATTTTACTGTAGCCCCACAGACCCCAAATCTAAAGATTTCTTTTGCTTCCGTCCACAATTCCTGCAGGCTGGATTTGGGGAAACAAAACAAGCAAAACATACATTCCAAAATGGCTAATTCAGATGATGAATATTTTAACTCTTGAGAGTGTAAAAATGAAACCAAATGGACCCGCAAGGGTCCATTTGGTTTCATTTTTACGTTCTCAAGAGTTACATCTGGTTAACCAACTTAGCTGGGGAACACCTGGAACTCTCTCAAGGACCACTGGTGGTCCCCGGACCACCTGTTGAAAACCCCTGGTCTAGTATACTGTCTGTCTGTCTGTCTGTCTGTCTGTCTGTCTGTCTGTCTGTCTGTCTGTCTGTCTGTCTGTCTGTCTGTCTGTCTGTCTTTGGGGTTTGGGCTACAGCCCAGCCGACACAGAGAGAGGACATGCTTTCCGGCCACAGTCCTCACATGCATTCTTGTGCATTTGGATGGCATGAGGACACATCTGCTTGAGCCGACCCAACGCCGCCATTAAGGCATTCTTTCCAATCAGGGCTGTAAAGAGTCAACTCTTTAACAGCTGTGCTGTGACTCCGCTACTTCCTTGTTTATCTGTATACGCACTCTCTAAACACAAACAGGGCCAAATATCACTAAACGGAAACTATTATTCTGTGTGTTGGCCATTCTACTGAATCGGTTATGCAGTCCCACCTTGACAAATATATACGGTATATATATATATATATATATACAGTATATATATATATATTTTTTTTTTTTTGAAAAAAAATATTAAAGGGGAAATAATGTGAAATTAAACTTTTGTGTGCGTATGTGTATGTGTGTGCGCAGGGAGGCGTTTGAGCCCATGATGGAGAGTGGGGAGATGGTGGTGCGGTACCGCGCACGCCGCACCTACAGCCGCAGGACCACCGAAGCTACATGTGAGTCTCTAACCATGTCCGTATGTGTATGTCTGTCCCTCTATGGTAGAACATGTACGTATGTCCCTCTATGGTAGAACATGTACGTATGTCCCTCTATGGTAGGACATGTATGTCCCTCAGCTATAGATGAGGGACAGCAGAAAATGCTGAATTCACAACAGTGGTGTCAATAGTTGTCTACGAAATTACTGTCTAAGAAACCATGTCAAAAGGAAAAAAATCTTATACAGTTTCCTTTTGCGTGGACATTCTACGAAGCCGATGCTTACTGGAAAGCTACATGGACAAGGCCATGGTAATTCATCCATTTGTAACTCTGAGAGTGTGTGAATGTGACCAAATGAGGCTCCATTTGGTTACATGTGTGCACCCTCTTTTTAATAGTGAGTCAGTATGTTGTAAGGATGGTATTTCTACGGTAGGGAAAGAGTTACTGTAAAAATCTGTTCTGCCGCACAGCTGTGAAAACAGCCCAGGTTATAGTCAGAGGGAGCTTTTCACCACAACACTACACCTTCTATACTGCCAGGAAAGTGACCTTTTTATCTGCCTGTAACCATCGTCACATTTAGATGCACTATAGAGAGGAAGGTCAGGGGAGGGGGAGACCTCAACCCCTGTGAAATCTACTTTAGAGCGTGGTGAACGCAATAGATACAGCTTGACGGAACACACACACACACGTTTCTAATAAACTGGCCCACATAAGTTCAGAAACCTAACTTGGGGAATGATTTGCTCCACCTTAATAATACCAATTAGTAGTGTATCTTGTATTGTTTTGGTCGTTCATTAGCCACCTTTACAACAGGGTATGGCGTGTAGATAGCGGACATTCCTGGTATGAGTAACGCTGCTAAACGTCTGGGTTGCACCCTCAAACACTTTGACAAAATGGCAAATTCAACCTTGTTTTGAGGCGGATTCTGAAGATGTGGGGTCAGAAACAGCAAAAACAAAGTCAGGAAAGTGACAGGATCCATGATACACAATGTAGAATGGAATGGAATGTCCAATCTCTACACACCATACATTGTTGTAAAAGTGACTAATCAACAATTGAAACAATATAAGATACAATACAAATTGGTATTATTAAGGTTGAGAAAATAGTTCCCAAATTTTGGCAAATGTTGTGAAGGTGAAAGCTGCACGTTTATCACTGTTACTCATTCCAGGAATGTACCATCTCTACACAGCATACCTTGTTGTAGACAAGAGAACTAATCGGCGATTCAAACAATGTAAGATACAATACCAAATGGTGACAATTAAAGCGGAGAAAACAATTCCCAACATTTATTTTCCGAACGTATGTGTTTTATTTAAACAGAGGACAGCTGTTTCTTTTGTGAGGACCAGACAACATTGTCCTCTCAATGCCAGCATTTCTCAAACTGTGCTGTACGTGCATAGCCATTTTACTCACACACAATAGTGATACAAGTGCACACACTTGTGTCAGTGTTTTTCGCCTCAGCTGAGCAGGGGCGGATGTAACATTTCCCAGTTGGGGAGGGGGCGGGGGGGGGCAAGTGAAAATGGTATGGGGGCGACTTCACCAGCACCCCCCCCCCCCCCCCCCCCCCCATGCGCATCCGCCCCTTCAGCTGAGGTTCTGAGTTCGTAGACATGAATAATATACCTGTTCTGGCGGCACACCAGGGGTCACGTTTCAAAGAGCTTTCACATTCAAGTGCCGACACAGCCCCCCTCCCCCTTGCGCGTGTGAGTGTGTGTGTGTGTGTGTGTGTGCGTGTGTGTGTGTGTGTGTGTGTGCGTGTGCGTGCGTGCGTGTGTGTGTGTGTGTGTGTGTGTGTGTGTGTGTGTGTGTGCGTGCGTGCGTGCGTGTTCTGTTGTGTTGTGTTGCCTATGCACAATGTGCACAATGTGGGTGCGGGCCTCATTCACAAGCCTGGTCTCGCTGACCGCCATAAAGAGGGCCGGCGATACAAGGGAGCTGGAAAGAGGAGAGAAATAATAACGGGGAAAAAAAGTCCTTGATGAAAAGTTGGACGGTAACATGAGAAGGGAGAGATAGCGATCAAGTGGCTGAAAAGAGAGCCTCGCAAATATGGGAGAGCGGATTGTGTGTGTGTGTGTGTGTGTGTGTGTGTGTGTGTGTGTGCGTGTGATATTCATATGATGCCATTTATCGTCCCGCTTTTTTCCAAAACAGGCCCCATTTCCAAAGCCTGCGGGGCCCCAGGTTGTTGGAACATGTCTGTAGATGCAGACAGTGCATTGTTTTGTGACACTAAAGCGCAGCCTCATTTAGACGTCAGCCGTTCTTCCACCATGTCACTCACTCTGTACGCTGTACGCTAAAACCGATGTCCTACTATGGCAGGAGGTTTCAAACAGTGGTCCGGGGACCACCAGTCGTCCTTGAGAGGGTTCCAGGTGGTCCCCAGGCTAAATGATGGAAAGTTGGTTAACCAGATTTGAGAGCGTAAACATGAAATCAAATGGACCCTTGCCGGTCCATTTGGTTTCATGTTTACGCTCTCAAGAGTTAAAATATCACCATCTGCATTAGCCCAAGTCTACACAACTAGAGAATGAGATCATTTTGATCTGTATGTTTGACTGTTTTCTTTTTCCCTGAAAACCAGCCTGTGATTGTGGACAATAACACAATAAATCTTTAGTTTTGGGGGTCTGTGTGGGTCTAAAATGTTCTCAAATGGTCGTCCGTGGCTCAAATTCTGAACAAATACTGGGCCCTGGTATGAAAAAAGGCTGAGAAACATCTGTAAAATGGGATTCAAACCCAGAAACATTCACCACTTCACTTAGCCAAGAGAGGCCTGGGAATTCAACAAAAAACCAAAAACACAAGTGGCACAGTTACAGGGTGATGATGGTATAGCCAGCATATTGACCTAGTCATTTGGCCTGAACGTCTAAACAAAGGTTGCATCATGCATGGCAACACAGCAGATCCACCAAAGGAACTGTAATTACTGTGGGAGCCAGATAAACACAAAACAAGCGTTTTGTCATTTGGGGAAGAACACTTGTACAAAGTCAACAAGGTTCCAGACTCGACGCTGTGATTTCGTAACGTGTAAACTGTACAGCTGTGTTCTGTTTTTCTTCGGACCGAGTCCCAGATGGACGGATCCTTAACATCTGTGCAGACAGAGGAAGCAACATGGACCTCCGAAAAACCTATTCATCAATTTCCAAAATTTAGGCAGACACTCTTCTTAATCCAGAGGGATTTACAGTACATTTAAAGGGCCACTTCACCATTTCTCACCCTGTCTTCATATTAGCCGTCCTCACTAACGCACATGATAAAATACTACGAACATTAAAGGGGTATTCCACCCATTTTCAACATTACAAATGGAACCAAATGAACCCGTTAGGGTTCATTTGGTTCCATTTGTACGCTCTCAGAAAAAAGAAGCATCTAAAGAAATCCATTAACATGGTGAAATACGTTTCACCATGTTAGTTAGTGGCTTTCTTCAGACCTCCATTTCTTGGGAACAACAGAATGGGGGAACTCTTTTTATCATGTCCACCCAGCACCTCTAGTCTAGGGTATACTAATGACATATTAGAATGTTGAAAATGGGTGGAATTCCCCTTTTAAGCAGTGATCTAGTCGATACTGACATTCTGGTCCGGTGTGTGTGTGTGTGTGTGTGTGTGTGTGTGTGTGCGTGTGTGTGTGCGTGCCCGTGCCCGTGCCTGTGTGCGTGCCCGTGCCCGTGCCCGTGCGCGTGCGCGCGTGCGTGCGTGTGCGTGTGTGTGCGTGTGTTCCAGTGAACACCCTGGGCATCAGTGATGAGCTGAAGCAGAAGCTGCAGGACGTAATGGTGGACAGACATAAACTGACCCTGGGAAAGACCCTGGGAGAGGGTAAGTTCAGTCCTAACAACCAGTGTTGTTTGTTTGAGAATATTTTGACTTAGTCTTAGTCTTAGTCTTTTGAGTAACACACATTTAGTCTTTTAGTCCCATTTAGTCTTCTGAAATTCATTTTTTTAGTCTTAGTCTAGTCGACGAAATATCAACATTGATTTAGTCTTAGTCTCAGTCTTAGTCTTTTTTTAGTCTTAGTCTTTCAGTCTTAGTCTTAGTGGTTTAGTCTTACATACACATGCATTGTAGGTACAGTATATATATGTTATACAGATTTATAGTTTTTAGTATGAAAGATGTCTCGTTTTATTTCTTTGTATAAAATTACTGCATTAGTAATAAGTCCCTTTCCTGAAAACGTATGCAATCTATACTGCAGATATGTTCACATACTTAAAAAGAACGAAAAAAAATAAGTTAAAAATGTTTCCTATTTCCATTAGTCTTAGGTTATGATTTAGTCTTCCTCTTAGTCTTAGTCTTTTGAAAACACACATCTTTTATAGTCCCAATTAGTCTTTTGAAATTCATTTTTGTTAGTCTAGTCTTAGTCGACTAAATATCAAAAACCTTAGTCGACTTAGTCTTTAGTCTTAGTCTTAGTCGACAAAAACAACACTGCTAACAACCTGTCTGAACGTCTTGGGACGCCGTGGGTGCTGCTGGCGGCGTGTCTGCTCCTCCTCGCCATCGGTGCCCATAGAGCTGCGCAGTCTCGTCACCGCCCCCGTTCCAGAAGAGGATTCCCCATTCATTTTCCTCCTAGACTTTTCGAAAATGATTGATATAAAGACGATTACGCCGCAGACGAAGGCAACTCGTGTCGTGACAAATCATGATGACACACACAAACTTTTGGGACAATCAAATAATTTCTAAGATGAAAGAAACAAAACAAAAAGGGTTGTATCCTGCCATTTTCTACTTCATGCTAATTAGATATTATATGATAATATTGTGTTTGTTGTCATGATTTGTCACGACCCGAGTTGGTTTTGTCCACGGCGCAATTATGTTTTTATTAACCATTTTCGAAAAGTCTATGAGGAAAATGAATGAGGATTGCGTTTCTGCATTAGGGGTTGCATTAGGGGTGTGCTGAAATATCGTATTGTTGAAATATTATATTGTGATAATATCGTATAATTCCTCCTGCAATATACATCGTATATTCTTCAGCAAATGTTGTGATATTTGCTGAGGAATAATTCTGGGAGGAAAAACGGGTCGCAGAACTAAAATGTTAAATGACTCCTATAGCTGCTTCATTCCCAAAAAAACGAGAAGAGAACAAGATAAAAACAAAAAGCCCGGTATGAGAATCAGTTGAGACAAATAAAAGCTAAGATTAATAACTGAGGATATACATTAGTAAGTTCTGATTTTTAGCTTTTAGTTTTTTATTCATTAATTTATTGTTTTTTTTTTGTTTGTTTTTCAGCTGCAGTTATAGTATCATGATATATTGCTGATGAATTTCATGCAATATATCGATATATCACAAATATCGCAATATATCAAATATTGTGATATATTCATTATGGACGGCCTAATACCGCCACCTATATCGTATCGTGAGGTACCAATATCGTCCCAGCCCTAGTTTGCATGCATTCTGCTCATATCCAGTCCTGTCTGGTGAGCAAAGCAGGGCGCTCTGTCACGCATCACGCCATGTAGTCCAGTCAGCTGGTCCCCGACTGGGGGAGAGAGAGAGGGACATTGGAGTTGGCTTCCAACTTGGGGTGTCACTTCCAGCTGGAATGCTGTAGCAGTGTTGCCAACTGCCAAAATCCAAAATGCACTAGTGGCACTTCCAAAATGCACTAGAATGCGCTAGATGCTCGCCTGGAAGGGAATATGACCATTAAATGACCATTAATCTTCTACATTCTCTAGCTGTGTAGACTAAGTTGGGCAAATTTCACGTGATGAATATTTTAACTCTTGAGAGCGTAAAAATGAAACCAAATGGACCCGTAAGGGT
This sequence comes from Benthosema pterotum, assembly GCA_039105355.1. Lineage (NCBI taxonomy): Eukaryota > Metazoa > Chordata > Actinopteri > Myctophiformes > Myctophidae > Benthosema > Benthosema pterotum. The sequence goes on along the minus strand of CM076966.1, from coordinate 17,933,615 downwards.
CCATTTGGTTTCATTTTTACGCTCTCAAAGAGTTACATCTGGTTAACCAACTATCCATCATTTAGCCTGGGGGACCACTGGTTGAAAACCACTGTCATAGGAGGAGAAATGGTGAAAAATGAGGGTTTTATCTCTGGCGCCTGTCAATCAATTTCACCTCAACTCACCAGCTAAAAAGCACTAGATTTTCCGCCAGGAGTTTTTCACTAATTTTGGCACTAGGGGTGTCTGTAAAAGCGCTAAATATAGCGACAAATGCGCCAAGTTGGCAACACTGTGCTGTAGTAGTGTATAGTTGTTGTTGTTGGTATACAATGGTGGTCTGAGGGGGGAGGGGGGACCCCCAGGAGCAGAGAGTTCAGAACCGGCTTGCTTTATAGAGAGCGTGCCAGGGAGCAGGAAACGTCTGAAACATTCTGTGTGTTTTGTTTTGTTTTTTTCTTCTTTCAGGAGAATTTGGCTCCGTCATGGAGGGACTGTTGACCCACGAAGAAGCCATGCTCAAAGTCGCTGTGAAAACCATGAAGAGTGAGTATACTTCATGACAGTGAGAATTGGTGGATGTAGCATGCCCCATTTGGGCGGGCAAGAGAACATGTTGGAGGGGCAAGAGAAAATGGTATGGGGGCGGCTTCCATCGCCCGTGTCGCTTCGCGCCACGGGCGATGAAGCCGCCCCCATACCATTTTCAGTTACAGGACTATTATTAGTCAAGTAAAGCATTGGTTTAGTGGTGACACAACTGTAGTTAGTTAGTAGCAATAGTAGTGTTTCAAATCATTTTAAATATAAGCACTTGAATTTGAAATATCTTGGGTTGTTTTTGCATGGCATCGTGTTTGGGGGGGGCAGACTGGATATTTAGGGGGGCATTGCCCCCCCCCCATGCCCATGCCTAGATCCGCCCCTGATGACAGTGAGGATTGGTAAAGGTATCATAGGGAACCTTTTAGCCGAAAATTATAATATAAAGCATATATAGCACATAATGTCAAACTCAAGGCCCGGGGGCCAAATCAGGCCTGTGAATGAATTATCTTCGGCCCCGCGGGATGAAATTAAATTAGTATTAGAACTGGCCCTCTGGTATATTGCACACACCATGATAAGAAATGAATGCAACTAATTGTTTTAATGCCTCAACTCAGTCTCATTTACTTTCTCCATTAAAGGTAGGGGAAGTGATTTCACTTTTGTCAGATATCACCCAATTTTTTTTTTTTTTTTCTGTTAAAATGCTCTATTATAAGGTGTGGAAGCCATATATGGAGTTTCCCCCTCCCCCACGTTAGCAGAGGAGATATAAAAGTTCCCCAGGTGGAGGGTGAATTCTCCTCCAATCAGGATCGAGCAGCAGGCTCACATAGTGTAGCTACTGTTTGGCGCCCCTAGTGCACCAGGCTGGAACTACAGGATGAATTTCAAATCACTTACTTTATCCATTAACTATGAAAGCAGCACTTGGTGAGGATCATAGAAGAAAAATGAGACGCTATGAGACGTGAACACCTGCTATTTTTCATTAAAACCTAAAACAGTTTTTAATGCCGGCAGTTTCATCTTTACAATTATCTTGCCATTAAGAGACATTGATTTTTGAAGGGAAATTACTTCTTTGCTGTTTAACAGGGACGTGTTGAAACACAGAGCGGTATCTCCGGCCCTCGACTTGTACCAATTTTTCTATTTTGGCCCACTCTGTATTTGGGTTTGACACGCCTGATATATAGCTATATATTTTTTTGCCTTTCCCCCTCTATGTCGCTTCTACTTTGATGCTGCAGCTGTTTCACTGCAGACAGACACTTGCTTTACCCTGCAGAACTTGTGAACAAACCATGTTGTCAAAACATTCGTCGCGCTCAGGACGACGAGATTTTGTACACTAAAGTTGCCTATATTTACCATTAACACTGTAGATATTATACATACAGTATACCCTTTCCCAGCCAATAACGAGATTGGACGAGTTATGCCCCGCCCACAAATTGTTTTTGTTTTGTTTTCATTTTTTCCCCCAAAATGAGAAAAATAAATAAATAAATAAATGAATAAATTAATAAATGAATAAATAAAAGCTCTAACCCTCCAGGGGGCGTCCTAGAGCCAATTGAAAAACATATTTGCATTGAAGTTAATGAGTTATTTTTTTTGGGGGGGCGGCCATTTTTAGTTCTTTTTCAATGGTCAATAAAAAAAAACAATTGTCGATCGCCCAGGACTATTTCAGCTGTTTTAAATCATTGACAATACTTCTTTTGTGCACTTTGGAATTGTGTCCGTGTTCCTGAACGTGCGTCCATTCTGTCAGTCTCGCTTCGAGTAGGAGCTGAGTTTGTTTGGCTGAAATCAGAAGCTGGGAAACACTTATACGTTTCTTCCTCTGCATCATCAGAGCCCATGGGTTATAAAATAGAGAAGATATCAAGTTGCACTGTATGTAAAACAAGTCCCATCTCCTCTCCTCTCCAGTCGCCATCTGCACACGCACCGAGATGGAGGACTTCCTGCGGGAGGCGGCCTGCATGAAGGAGTTCGACCACCAGAACGTCATGAGGCTCCTGGGTGAGAGAACCAGGCCTTTGGTGCAACTTTAGATTGTAAAAAAAAAACTTTCAGGCAGAGTCAATTAAGATTGTTTAAAAAAAAAAAAAAAAAAAAACTTTCAGGCAGAGTCAATTAACGTCATAACCTATGTCATGTGTGACACAGGTGAGCACCTACAGCTATCTCAAGGTACAACAAATAAGTATGACTGATGACAAAACATTGGCATTTTGCTTAGCTCGCTTGTGCATAGAAAACGGCCCGCAGGACAACACGTCATTCCAGTCAGAAACACAACCTAACAAACATGACGTAACCACCAAGTTTTAGTATGTCTTTTTTTTGTATCTCCCTCCATGGCATCTGACATCATGCACTCTTTCATCCGTCTGAAAATATCTGAAAAATAATAATAACAAAAATAATAATAATAATAACCTCTACTAAAAACTTTCTTCATAAGAGGAAGCGTTTGCCAAGAATAGTAGTAGATCTCACACAAGCTCACAATGCGCTGCAACGACATGACGTGTTATGAGCTTGCAGATCAGCCGTTTTTGACAAAGATTCGGTGTAGACAGCGATGTTTTAATAAGAATAACTGTAACACTGGGCCAAATAATGTGTAATGTAAATACTAAGAGTGTGTGTGTGTGTGTGTGTGTGTGTGTGTGTGTGTGTGTGTGTGTGTGTGTGTGCGTGTGCGTGTGCGTGTGTGTGTGTGTGTGGACAGGTGTGTGTCTACAGACAGTGGAGAGCGAGGGCTACCCGTCCCCTGTGGTCATCCTGCCCTACATGAAGCATGGAGACCTGCACAGCTACCTGCTGTACTCACGCCTCGGAGACTGTCCCGTGGTGAGTGGTATACACACACACACGCACGCACGCACACACACACACACACACACACACACACACACACACACACACACACACAGACACACACAGGGCCGGATTGGCCATCTGGAGTACAGGGAGTTATCCTGGTGGCCTGCGCCACCTAGTTGGCCTGGACAAGATCCAAAATGCACTAGTGGCACTTCCAAAATGCACTAGAATGCGCTAGATGCTCGCCTGGAACATACAGATCAAAATGACCATTAATCTTCTACATTCACTAGTTGTGTGGAGACTAAGTTGGGCTAATTCACATGATGAATATTTTAACTCTTGAGAGCGTAAAAATGACCAAATGGACCCACAAGGGTCCATTTGGTTTCATTTTTACGCTCTCAAGAGTTACATTTGGTTAACCAACTGTCCATCATTTAGCTTAAGCACCAATGGCTGAAACCACTGTCATAGGAGGAAAAATGGTGAAAAATGAGGGTTTTATCTCTGGCACCCCAACTCACCAGCCAAAAAGCACTAGATTTCCCACCAGGAGCTTTTCACTAATTTTGGCATTAGGGGGGTCTGAAAGAAGCGACAAATGCACCAAGTTGGCAACACTGTCATGGCTCTATTTCCCGGAGTTAAAGTCTTAACTCAGTTGAGCGTTACAAATGTAGGCCGATGGACACCACGTGAACGCTACCCATCGCTAGATGGATTACAAATAGACACATTCAGAGTGTGTCAACGGAATGGCATCTGGATGTCAACAACGTGAACAGGAATCAGGCACGACTTTCCTGTGCGGTAAATAATCACAGGGTGTTTTGCTAATTTAACCGCACAGACGTGAAAGTGAACTGTGAACCGGTTTGGCGCGTTGACTAGGTGAATTACAGCACCCGCCCTTAACTATAAACACACACGCGCACGCACACACACACACACACACACACACACACACACACACACACACACACACACACACACACACACACACACACACCTGGGGAGAGAGAGTGCACTGCTGTGATTATCACTCTACAGTATGCTAATTTGTAAGCTGTGGTGGGAAGTGACTTAAGTACAGGCTGTCGTTACTCAGGTACTGCAATGCTAACTAAGTGCAACAAGGTCATTTACTCCACTCCACATCTCTGCGGCTAACATTATTAAGTCATGAGTGCCAGTGTATTGGTATAGGTGTATATTTATTATTTTAAAATAGAAAGGTTACTCATTCCATTAAAGGGGAAGTCCACCCATTTTCAACATTCTAATATGTCATTAGTATACCTAGAGGTGCTGGGTGGACATGATAAAAAAAAGTTCCCCCAGTCTGTGTTCCCAAGAAATGGAGGTGACATTTCTTGGGAACACTTGATGACATCATCTAGGATGTATGTTCACCATGTTAATGGATTTCTTTAGATGCTTCTTTTTTTCTGAGAGCGTACAAATGCAACCAAATGAACCCTAACGGGTTCATTTGGTTGCATTTGTACGCTCTCAGAAAAAATGTTGAAAATGGGTGGTCTGATCTCTACACCCAGTACCTTGTTGTAAAGGTGACTAATCAATGATTAAACTCATCTCAGATACTAGCCTTTAAATCATACCTGGGCATTATGCGGCCCGGGGGGCCAAATGCGGCCCTTTGGCTGACTCTGACCGGCCCGGGGACCACCAGTGGTCCTTGGGAGAGTTCCAGTTAAATATGGAAAGTTGGTTAACCAGATGTAACTCTTTGAGAGCGTAAAAATGAAACCAAATGGACCCTTGCGGGTCCATTTGGTTTCATTTTTACGCTCTCAAGAGTTAAAATATTCATCAGGTGAATTAGCCCAAGTCTACACAACTAGAGAATGTCGGAGATTAATGGTCATTTTGAACTGTATGCTTGACTGTTTTGTTTCCCAAATCCAGTCTGGAATTGTGGACAAAAGCAAAAGAAATCTGTAGTTTGTGGTCTGTGGGGCTAAAATGTCATCAAATGGTCGTCCTCTGTGGCTCAACTACTGAAAGAATTGAGGGCCCTGTTGTCAAAATGGTTGGTCTTCCTCTTACTTTTATCTTGAAATTAAATTAATATTACGCAGACTTTAGTTCAGCCTTTAGTCTTGGCCCTCCACAATATTTTATGTATCTCATTTGGCCCCTTGGGAAAAATAATTGCCCACCCCTGCTTTTAAATCAAGGTTTTTCAACAGGTGGTCCGTGGACCATTAGTGGTCCATGAAGGTATTTCCATGTTGTCCCTGAACATGAATTTAGCAATGTAGCACACTCATCAAAGGGTAGTTTTTTTTTTTTTTGTATTTTCTTCCATGGAACACCAAAGTTCTGTGCAGCGTCCCATTGGAGTGCGTCAATGTAGTCGTTACTGAGAGTTCTGATGGAGAAAAGGCAGAAAAGGGAGTTAGAATCTCAAGAAACGTTGCAGATTGAGTCACCAATTTCGGGGGGAAATTTTTACCCATATACCCTATTGGCCTGAATATAAGACTATATTTTTTTCCCAATGGAAATATCCTAAAAAAATGCGGTCATCTTACATTTTGGGGCTGTACTAATTGACATTCAAATGAGTCTTGAAAAATGGTAGTCGTCTTAAGCAGAGCTAATCGGGACAATACGGTACTAATGTCATCATGTGTCTACGCTAACAGTAGGCTACTGTATATACTGTATCACTTATTGTGAGTTTTTTATGGTAGGTTAGATAAAGTATCACAATGGAATTGGTGGTCCCTAGGTTCATTATTAGTCAAGGTGGTCGTCCCTGGTTCACAGTCAGTTGAAAACCCCTGGTTTAAATTTATTATTTCTACAGTGTGGTATAACATATCCGAGTAAGCATGTTCTAAAAACTATAGCGAGGACAAAATGAGTAAGCCTTTACTACATCTTCCATCGTAGTTTGTAAGCCAGTTTGTGTATTGGCTACGTGTTAAAGCACTAGAGTACAGTACAGTACGCTACAGGTCCCATAGGAGCTCTCTGGGGTGGAGGGAACCAGCAGCCAGATGAAAACAAGGCGTCCACATACTGCAGCATGTTGAAATGCTTCATTTAGGGCCAAACGTTTTCCAAAACCACAATAGTGTAGAAACTCTGTGACTCCCTGTGGAACGGACCGCACCATGTACCAGAGGAGGAGCGGGGGTGGGGGTGGAACGGACTGCACCACCATGCCCCGACTGGAGCGGGGGGAGAGGGGGGTTTACGGTTCACCACACTGTGAGGCTTCAAAACACACTGCTTTGTTTAGTATAGTGGCCTCTCACATACACGGGTTTCTGGCGCCCTCTGCTGTACAAAGAGCGTTACAACATGTTCAGCTGGCTGAGTTCCCACAGCATGGGAAGTATTCAACATTATGTCAGTAAAGTAATTTGTTGCAGTAAAAAAAAAGATGGCTTGTTTTCAAATAATCTGTCATGATTAAAATGAGAGTTTTAAGTTACGTTGTATAATGGGTTTGTATAGGAAGGAGGCGGATGTGCTAAAATGAACATCAAATATCTAAATACTGAATGTACTGAATGAAACTTAATAACTGTCTGGGGTGTTCACATGAGACTGAGTAGACCATAACATGACCAAAGTTTTTATTTATTTATTTATGTTTTTTTTGTAGTGAAACATCCCTTAGAACTCTGTTGACCCAGGGCCACCCCCAAGGATTTATTCCCCTTTTAGTTGTTTTAGTTTAGCTTTTTTATTATTATTATTCGTCAACACTCTGCAGCATGTTTCTATGCTCAAAAATAGCTGATTCTCCTCTTCCTGCTGTTGCACACTCAGAACAACTCTGTTGTCAGCATTGCACTGTAGTTTGGTTACTTCCGATGAAAGTTTGCCCCAGAACAGAAGAGTGGCTCTAGAGTTCAACAAGGTTACATGAGGTAGTGTGTGTTTTTAGATGTTCGTTAAATCCTTAGGTGCCCTTTGACAGCCTGTAGCGCCCCCATTTGGTCCAGAGTGCCATTTATATGCATTAATTAATTGATTGATTGATCTAAAAAACAAAACAAAAATATCACAAACAGCAGTTGTATAGGAAAATGACGGCAACGACACTGTTACTTGTACCCCTGAGGGGTGTGTATAATGTAAGTACTTGTCTGGGTTCTGTTGACTGTATTCTGTACTGCACCTTGTAAATATTTGTCCCTGTATTGTCTCTCCTATGTGGACATAAATAAATGATTAAAATGTGTGTGTGTGTGTGTGTGTGTGTGTGTGTGTGTGTGTGTGTGTGTGTGTGTGTGTGTGTGTGTGTGTGTGTGTGCGTGTGTGCGTGTGTGTGTGTGTGTGTGTGTGTGTGTGTGTGTGTGTGTGTGTGTGTGTGTCTGTGTGTGTGTGTGTGTGCGTGTGTGTGTGTGTGTGTGTCATGTCTTCCTCCAGTACCTCCCGTCTCAGATGCTAGTAAAGTTCATGACGGACATCGCCCGGGGCATGGAGTACCTCAGCAGTAAGAACTTCATCCACAGAGACCTGGCCGCCAGGAACTGCATGTGAGTCACATTATAGTATCTATCTAGAATGAGAGAGAGTAGCGACAGTCCCTGTTGACTCCCAATGCTATGACTGAACAGAGATGGCTGTTGGCTGAAAAGCCCACGTGACCGCCTAGTACGAAGGGATTCATTCAAACAAACCACTCTGGCCATCCAGCTCCATTGAAAGCAGATCACACTTCTGCAGTTAAACTGGCGAAATTTAAGGCATTTTGAACAGACCTCTCGTCACTCTAGTGCAGGGGAGCCCAACCAGTAGATCGGGATGTACCGGTAGATCTCGGCCTGATCACAAGTAGATCTCGGGAGATGTGGGGGGGAAAGAAAAAAAATGGGGTGGAAAAGAAAAAAGAGCGATTTTCGCGCGTGCGTGCGTGCGTGCGTGCGTGCGTGTGTGTCTGCGTGTCTGTCTGTCTATGTCTCATTTGGAGGATTGTTGTCTGCTGTCTGTGAATTATGCCAACAGTATTGTTCTGCAACGTGTAATGGACTATTCTGGACTGTTCTTATTATGATTGCATTTGCAATGGCAGTGTTTGTCCAAGTCTGTTGTACTTATGTTGTACTGTTGTAGGCCTATTTATGACAAGTCTGTTGTACTTTATGCTTATATGGACATAAAGTAAAGTGGTAAAACAAAGTAGTGTTGTGTTGTTGTGAAGTTACTGTAGGCTGGCAACGATGCGGGTGGTTTTAAATGTTGATATTGGACTGGTAGATCCCGAAGGGGTTGGCTGCTGAAAAGTAGATCTTGGGTCAAAAAAGGTTGGGCACCCCTGCTCTAGTGAATAATGATTTGATAACTCGCTTTAGTTAATATATATTATAAGTAAATAGGCTGTGCTGTGATGCAGTGGTTAACTATGTAGGCCTATGTTTAGAACTTGCAGAGTGTGAGACGCAAGATCAAAGCAATGACTATCTAATCAGGACAAGAAGCGAAGGAACCTATAGGGGCGTCCACATTGGTTCATGGGAGGAAACAGACATGCGCAGTACATTCCAGGTAGTTTGACGCATGGCAAACCATCCAAGAGACCAATGGCATGCATGAATTGCAAGCGTCAAACTTCCTGGAATGTACTGAGCATGTCTGTTTCCTCCCATGAACCAATGTGGACTCCTACCATAGGTGTCTTCGCTTCTTGTCCTGATTAGATCAATCAGTCATTGGATCAAAAGCGTGGCGCTAATCTCTTCCTACAGTACACTAAGTCACATGACCTCCTGCTCACTTCTGTTATTAGCTCTTCTTCCTCTCACTTCCTCTGTTCTCATGTCTCTCTGCTGCTGTTGCTGCTGCTGCACAATAGATTCAGAGAGCCGAAGGTTTACAGGCAGGCTGTTCCACAATACCGGACCATAGTAGCTAAAAGCTGCTTTTCTGAACTTTTTAGTTTTGCGTCTGGTCCAGGGCCTGCCCAGGCACGTATCCATGAAGCATACTAGATAGATAAGTGGATGCAATTCCATGAATAGATTTAAAAACTAGCAGGAGAACTTTAAAATCAATTCTGAACGAGACTGGCAGCCAGTGGAGAGATTTCAAGATGCAAGTTATTTGTGCTCTCCGTCTGGTCTCACAAGCTGCTGCATATTTTGTAGCCGTGAGACCTCAGTTCTTGGGACACCAGTTAGAAGACTGTTACAGTAATCAAGTCTACTGGTAATGAAGGCTTGTGTAGCACCCAGCCATGAGCCAGCCACAACAGCCCCGCCAATCGGGCTCAGCCTTATTGGCGCGACTTGTTGTGCGTTGGACTGGCGAGTGGGAGTCCCGGGTTCGATCCCCGCTTCCGCGTAATACTACAATCTGGCGTAGTCGGCAGGATTTGGAGTGCGGGTGTTATTCCCAATATACCCGTCTACGTCCTTGCGGGTCCACATGAGGGACATCGTGTACGGCGGTCCGCGGTGTGAAGTGTGAAGCGCGAGGACGCGCTCCAAAAGATCAAGGGGGTGAATGTAGCACCCAGCCATGAGCCAGCCACAACAGCCCCGCCAATCGGGCTCAGCCTTATTGGCGCGACTTGTTGTGCGTTGGACTGGCGAGTGGGAGTCCCGGGTTCGATCCCCGCTTCCGCGTAATACTACACGTGCATTAGTTTCTCTGTGTCTGCTTGTGAAAGGAAACCGCAGACTCTAACAATGTTTTTTTTTTTCATTTGCACAAGTACGTAACAGTAATATTAACCACTAAGATTTGTGCCATAGCTCATAGCACACCAAGTGGTGTTCTATGAGCTTGTAGATCTGATATTTAAGTAATGCTAAATATTGTTAATAATGCTAATAAACTACTTATTTTCAGATGGGGGGTCGGCGATCATATGCAGATGATGTTGAGGCTCCTTGACATGGAATATTGTGGACCATTACTAACAGTTGTAGGATCATTTCTCAGGTCAAAATGAATTAAATGTTCTGGTGTGTGTGTGTAGGCTCAACGAGAACATGAACGTGTGTGTGGCGGACTTCGGCCTGTCCAAAAAGATCTACAACGGAGATTACTACAGGCAGGGACGTATCTCCAAGATGCCTGTCAAGTGGATCGCCATCGAGAGCCTGGCTGACCGCGTGTACACCACCAAGAGCGACGTGGTACGTCTGTGTGTGTGTGTGTGTGTGTGTGTGTGTGTGTGTGTGTGTGTGTGTGTGTGTGTGTGTGTGTGTGTGTGTGTGTGTGTGTGTGTGTGTGTGTGTGTGTGTGTGTGTGTGTGTGTGTGCAAAAACGGCGAAATGACTCTTTAATGAACTATCAGGGGTTTGAAAAGAAAAATCTTTTCCTTATATAAGACATGATAATCATGTCTTCGGTCATCAGAAAACAAAACAAAACACAGTGCTTCATCTTTAAAAACAAGAATTGATGCATTGTCAATTAATTGACAGCTGCTGTATTATTTCTTTCCAATCTTCCAATCTCGCTGTGACAAAAAAATGTACTTTATACCACTGCAGACAAGCAGTGCACTATGGCGCCACCCCATGGCAGCCGCCTTACCGAAACGTCAAACTCTTTCTCAATGTTTCCCTCATTTCCTCTGCCTGTGTGATGTAATTTTGACCCACACCCCACCTCTCCCTCCCTCTCATTAGTGGTCGTTTGGAGTGACCATGTGGGAGATCGCCACCCGCGGCCAGACTCCCTACCCTGGTGTGGAGAACAGCGAGATCTACGACTACCTGAGGCAGGGCAACCGCCTCAAGCAGCCGCCCGACTGTCTGGACAGCATGTGAGTAAACCACGCTTTCATGTGGTATTACAATGGTTTTCAACCAGTGGTCCGGGAACCAACAGTGGTCCTTGAGATGGTTCCAGGTGGTCCCCAGCTAAGTTGGTTAACCAGATGTAACTCATTGAGAGCGTAAAAATGAAACCAAATGGACCCTTGCGCGTCCATTTGCTTTCATGTTTACACTCTCAAGAGTTAAAATATCCATCATGTGAAGATTAATCAATGTAGAAGATTAATGGACATTTTGATCTGTAGGTTTGACTGTTTTGTTTCCCTAAATCCAGCCTGGAATTGTGGGCAAAAGCAAAATAAAACTTTAGTTTTGGGGTCTGTGAGGCAAAAATGTCCTCAAATAGTGGTCCGTGGTTCAAATGCTGAATAAATAGTGGGCCCTGGTATGAAAAAGGTTGAAATCCCCTGGGGTATTAGATCACAACCCACTGATAATATAAAGCACTCCCGCTTCTTGAAATGAAACGTTGACATGGCGTAGCGTTGGATCAATGGGCCCACGCCGGCCCTGCGAGGGCTTGATCCACTTCTTTTCCAAAGTAATCTTTCTCGTAAATATCCAATCCCAGCACCCCCCTTTGATCTCTTTGAAGGCCTGCAAACCCTTAAGGGTTAATGTTTAACTTCTCTCAGATCACAGCAAACACTCACTCAGGTTGTGACTCTTCTGCCAGAGTGAATGTATTATATTTTACTAAGCTCTCTTGCTTGTATACCAGAGTGAATGTATTATATTTTACTAAGCTCTTTTGCTTGTATACCAGAGTGAATTTACCGTATTTTCCGGACAATAAGGCGCACTTAAAAGCCTTTAATTTTCTCAAAAATCCACAGTGCGCCTTATAATCCAGTGCGCCTTATATATGGATTGTTTGACTGCAGGTGCTCCTATTCTATGTTAGCTGTAGTAGTTTCTATTCTCTGCGCCTTATAATCCAGTGCGCCTTATATATGAAAACAGTTTTACAAGGTACGCCTTATAGTCCGGTGCGCCTTATAGTGCGGACAATACGGGTATTATACAACATCCATTCTGTTCTATATGAATATGTACAGTATACTAATGGAATTGAAATTACACCCCTGACAAAATATTGTAATAATAAAAAAGAGCACACAATATTTCCTGACATATCACAATATTAATTAATCTTCCATGCCCCTTGCAGCTACGCCCTGATGTTCTCCTGCTGGCTGCTGAGCCCTAAGGACCGCCCGGGCTTCGAGGCGCTGCGCTGCGAGCTGGAGAAGGCCCTGGACGAGCTGCCGGACGCGCAGGACCCCGACGAGATCCTCTACGTCAACATGGAGGAGTCCACCTCCACCTCCTCCTCCTCCGGGGACCACCTGCACCTGCAGGGGGCCGTGGGGGGACCCCCGCTGAAGGCCCTGCAGGAGTCGGTCGCCACGGTGGTGGAGGTGCACCAGCCCAACCGCTACGTCCTGTGTCCGCAGCACGAGAGCAGCAGCAGGGGAGGAGGAGGTCTCTCCGACTCGGTGGAGAGCCTGGACATGCCCGTGTCGGCGTCGGCTGCCACGCTGCCGCTCCCGCCGCCCTCCTGCCGCTCCACGCCCACCACCGCCGCCATTGCCACCGACCGCACCGCCACGCCCACGGGCCGCGTGGGCACACCCACCGCCGAGCTGCTGCTACAGGAGGACCGCGAGCTGGGAGGAGGAGGAGGGGTGGGGGTCGCCTTCAGGAAGGTCCCCTGGCAGTGACGACGGACCCCTCCACCACCACACACACACACATGCATGCACACACACACACACACACACACACACACACACACACACACACACACACACACACACACACACACACACACACACACACACACACAGACACAGACACAGAGAGACAGACCGGTGGATATGAATTGTGCGTCGATCCATGGCAAGATCCATCCTTGTCGGTACGTTATAGACGCACTCCGACCAGCACCGGAAATACATTTTGCACATTATCTTTTTAAAGTACAAACATGCACGCACACACACACACACACACACTTCCCGAGGCATTCCCTCCTTCCTCACGAACAAGCACATTACAGACGTCTATCGCGTGAGACTTTTGGCCAACTGCAGCAAAGTGAGTGACGAGCGTGAGGACTCGCGCACGCACACACACACCCACCCTGCAGCACAATCAGAAACAGCTCAACAGGACCCCCCCCCCCCCTGCCATACCCAAACTGTACCCCTACTTTCCATCTATTTGCTCCTCTTGCAATCTCGCCGCTCTGCTATCGTTGTTGTGTAGGTTTGCCTGTGACGCGCCTCCTCAAAAAGGAACACCTGATAGGTTGAAAGTGGTCAAGTGTCCTTGAAAGTCAGCCTAGGCGGTTGCGTAACTTTACAGTGGAACGGCAAAACCAATGTGTCAACACCGTACTGTTTCAACAGCATAGTGTCACAACCATACCAATGTCACTGTACAGTGTCGCCACCATATAGTGTCACTACCGTACAGTGTCACCACTGTAGTGAACAAACTGTAACACAATCTGTAGAAATGGGGAACACACTCAGGCATAATTAACATTGAGACTGTGAGCGAGAGGTCTTTGTACCGTGAAGGTCCCGAGGCTGGGGGCGTCGAAGCCCTTCTTCACACTGGTTTGGAGGGGGTTATGACCCCCAAATGACTAGAAACAGATTGTTTCTTGCCAAAAAAGCACACATTTACAGGCGACTAATGACACAGTAATGTACACACCCTAGTGGCAGAGTGATATTCAACAATAGACAAGGAATAGAAGAAAACAACAGCAAATGATGTGCGTGTACATGGCGTCCATACATCATTTTTTTAATCTCTTGATTAATCGGCAAACCATAAAGACGCGTGGGAAATATCTCTGATCTGCTGTTCGGGACACACCAGATCGATATCGATTGACGATGAGTTTTCGCTGGGATACGATAATTATACACACAGAGGGGAAATGAAGTGCCTTTGTGCAACACGAATTCTTTACGAATCAGGACTCCTCCATGTTTGGTTCCACGCAGGAGTCATCATGGAGGTCGGGAAGGGGGTCGCGGCAAAGTTGGGTGGAGTAACGAGGGGGTCATGGCGGTGGTGGTAAGATCACCCCTTCCTCACTTCCTTCGAAGCTATACGCTGTAAAATGTGAGTGTTCATGCCTTTGGGTTTCCACCTTTTACAAACGTAATGAACATAAGCGTCTACTCTTACATGTCAAGTAAAACAAACAACTCCATATTTTTTCCGCTGTGTTACGTACGACTCCAGTGCAGTGTTACTATACATTTTGTTTATATTTTATACATTTTTTTGTGGTTTTGTGTTTTTGGTACACCCTTTGCACTAATGTTAACATGTTTTTCTTCGTTTTTTTGTTTGGTTTTGTTTTTTTTACATTGTGTACGTAATGTTTTGTATTGTTTCTCGTTTATTACGTTTGGGTATGTATTTCTTAGTGGGACTGATTAGGAGGACCGGACCGGAAAATGTATTGTTTTTTTTTCCTCTCTTCCGGTCCTGCCGAAGATGTTGTGTTTGGGAGGAAGAAAACAAGCCGAGCGATTACGTAGCTCATTGGCCTTGTTTCTGATTGTTTTTAGGTGTTTGTTGTCCCCCCCCCCCTGCGTTATGACATCAACCTGCCTTTGTAGCTCTTCTACACAGTGAAATCCTCCGTTTTCAAGCTGCAATCCAATATTTTCAAGGACCTCTGGCGCGGTCTGAAAGTACACCTCCAAAAAAGCCAGAATCTGTCATCAAGTTGTGTTTCACCATGTTAATGATTTTCTTCAGACCTCCATTTCTAGGAAACACATTTTACTCTGTCATTAATATACCTTAGCGATGTTGTCCACACAACATCTCTAAGGTATATTTATGACATTGTAAAATGTTGAAAATGGGTGGAATTCCCCTTTAATCTCAATGAATCAGTTTCCAACCCCCCTCTGCTAGCGTGCCTATTGGACATTAAGGATGGATTGGAGGAGGGACTTAGTCAGGGGCTAATTACAAATGGACGAGAATGATCCACTGAGGAGGATTCTACTGTGTGTGTGCATACAGTACAGTGTAGAGATAGAGTTTTATATTTTTGTGTATATGAATATCCTCGAGGACTGAAAGCGAGGACTAAACAGAAAGGGAAACGCAAGACATTCAATCCACTGCCGTCATTGACTTCACCAGCTGCTTTCTCCCTTTTTTTTTTTACATCTTTCTTCTTATTATTTTATTTCTTTGCGTCACACATGCACTTATATTCCCAGTGGTGGACAGAAAAAAAAGTGTAAAGTACATTTCCCTGAGTAGTACTGTACTTAAAAGTACAAAAGTAATAGAGGCAACTTTTTAGCCAAAAATCAAAATAGATATACCGGCATAGCTATATATATTTTTTGGCTTTTTACCCATTACGTTGCTTCTACATTGATGCTGCAGCTGTTTCCCTGCGGACAGACACTTGCTTTGTCCTGCAGACGGTCCAGAACTATGTTGTTGTCAACAAATCATGAAAACAAAACATTCGTCAGGCTCAGGAAAGGCGGTGGTAATTTGTGAGTGGCACGGGGTTTTGTGTGGTGTGAGGCAGTGTTTTAGCCAATCACAGCACAGCAGTCTCCAGCAGTTTCATAATGAGCCAATAGAGTGGAGGTGAGGTGGAGTTAGATTCTGTTTTTAAACAAATCTGTTTACAAACACAGTGTTTGTACACACTAAAGTTGCCTCTATTACCTTTAACTAAAGTGTTTTGTATATCTCTACTTACTCTAATCTTAAGTGAGTATTTTGTGTTTTGCCATACATATTCAACCATTCACTCCACTACATTTCAAAGACAAATATTGTAAATTTGACTCCCTTACATTTCCTAGGAAGGGGACATACCATAGTACACTATGAATTAACCACTATTTCAAAATATAGTAAAAAATAGCAGATTGTAGATCTGCGATTTTCACTATTATTGAAAATGTATTGATTGAGATTTGGGGGGAAAATCTTTGAATTGGTATTGTAAAATGACAGAAGTTCATTAAGACCTACAGCAATGCATTGATATTAACAATAGAATGTACTTGTAATTTGTAGATTTGAATACTTTGTATATATCTTTAAAAAGTATGTAAGCTGCATTTGAATACTTCTTATTATAAGCAAGTAAAATTTGACCATGAGTATCTGTACTTTGACTGAAGTACTAGGGTTGAGTACTTTGTCCACTACTGCTTATTATTACTCTTTTTTCAAAAAATGTATATATTATATTGCTCATAAGTTACGCATTTCCCTTGGGTTATTTTCTGGGCCATTTGCCAGTCTCACAATTTTGCAAACGCTGCAACGTCAACACCACACACAAACCATTGGGGTTGTTAGTACCTCTTAGTGCCTTAATGCTAGTGTTACCATGGTTTGTGTTTGTATTCCATGACCTACTATATCTCACAAAGGTACTTCATATGAGCCTACATACTAGGGGTGTAACGATATATAGTAACTGCATCAAATCTGTTTTTAATCCCAAGAATCGAAGTATATCAAAATGAAAATATCATTTGGCAATGAAAATAATCGGTACCGAATTGTTTTGCTTTGCAGATAATGGATGGCATTAATACTACATCAAATGTGGCATGTTTTAAAAGAAAAAAAGAAAACAGAGTGGTTTAATTACATAGTTTAAAACAATGTCAGTGTATTGTAAATAGTTACTATATTGATTTTAATCATTGAATCGTACTGGATCGTATCGCCAGAAGGAACCAATATTGTCCATGTATTGTATCGTTAACCATGTATCGTGATACTGTACGTATCTGAATGTTGTTAAAATATATCGTTACACCCCTACTGAATACACACAGAGGAATGTGTTGAAATTCTTTCCTAAGACATATTTCCTTGCATTGTTGTTGGTACTGTAACGATCATGAAATCCTATATTCTAAGTCTGAGGTACGTACTGGTCCTACAGGCCAGTGGTTTTCTACCATTTTCATACAAGGGCCCACTATTCATACTGCATTTTAGCCACGGACCACTTGATGTGATTTGATGTTGAGTTTAGTCTCTGGGAACCAGAATCAAGGATTTTCACGTTTGTCCACAATTGGGAAGTAATTCTGATGTTTAAATAATATATAATCATATAATTTAACTCTTGAGTTAAATTATATGAGCTAGAAAACGGTCTGTGAGCTACGAGACATCAAGAAAAGGGGGGTTGGACAATTTCTGTGCATTCTCTTCAGGTTGTGGTTAACTCCTTGTTTTTGTTTTTGTTTTTTTACTTCAAAGAAAAGACCCCCGGTTTGAAGTAACCTCATACAAACTGTTAAACTCTGGAAGGTGTTTGAGCAGAGCCAAAGGGATATGTTAAAGGACCACTTCACCACTTTTCAACATCCCATCTTCATATAATTGGTCTTCACTAATGTACAGGATAAAATAAGAAAAATAAATAATATGTGTCTCATAGGGAGCCATCATTCATGAATACAAAGCCTTTAGCTTAGATTCCCCATTGACGATGTGACGGGTGGACGGGTTGTTGAACGGTAGTAACGATAGTAATGGTCGCAAATGTTACTGTTGGTCGACAAATTCGACCGATAGTAACGGCCACAGCCATTGGACCACTACTAAACCTAACCCCTAATAACACCTAACTATAAACATAACCTCAGTAAAAACTATCCCTAAACTAGCCTGGTCTAGCCCTCAATGATTTTGGCCTTGGGGGGCGGGGGTGTCGTGGGATCCACACGGCGGAAGTGCTGCGCTCTGATTTGATCTCACTAACGTGTCGTCATCTCCGGCCCCTCCCCCTCCCGTCCACTGCTGTTCTACGTCACATCATTTAGAGCGACGCCCACCCCGGAAGATTCACTCCCACTTGAAGGCCACTTTCCAACGTGCGTTAGTCCAGGCTTTCCGTTTTCGCGCAAGGCGAACGAAAATGAAAGCCTGGGTGTCGAGGCTATCCCTAAACCTAACCTTAAATGGGAACTTCACCCTTTTCAACATTTTAATGTCATTTTAATATGTCATTAATTAATATACCTTAGAGATGCTGTGTGGACATGATAAAAAAAGTTCTCCCATTCTGTGTTCCCAAGAAATGGAGGTCTGAAGAAAACCACTAAAATGGTGAAACAACTTGATGACATCATCAAGATGTACATTTTCACCATGTTAATGGATTTCTTTAGACACTTCTTTTTTCCTGAGAGCGTACAAATGGAAACAAATGAGCCCGTTAGCTAGTAAAAGAGCCCGACCCGATAGTGTGGTCGCGGCAGGTATCCCAGGTATCCTAACTTAGGATACCTGGGATACCTGCCGCGACCTCACTATCAGGTCGGGCTCTTTTACTAGCAGCCGCGACCCATAGGACCGTCGGCCACGACCGTCGCATATCGATTCCGCCCCTCCTGAATGTTTGTGCCACAAATTCATGCCATATTTGAGGTAGATATTACCTCATTGTTTAGTTAGTGTGGAGATGTGTTGGATAGTGGTGAAGTGCTCCATTAATAAGGGAGTGTTACAAATGGACCAATCAACACACAAAGAGGATTGTACTAACTGCAGCCTTATGTACAGTATGTAAGCTCAGACCTTGTTCCTATGCTGTGTGATCACCCGCTTCGACCTCTATCCATCGATTGAATAGACACTTATCAACAGAAATGTTACGATCCAATCGTGCCGGTATAGCAGATATTCAGATACCCGCCGGGCAAGTAGATATTTTGTATTCATTGCATCGGTGGATCACGGATACTACTAGTAGGGCGGGGCGAAGGAAGTTTTACTGAAGTTATGGTTAGGGTTAGGTTAGGTTTAGGCATAAATTTACTGAGGTTAAGTTTAGGGTTGGGGTTAGGTGTAGGCATAGCCTAGTTTTACCGGGGTTATGTTTAGGGTTTAGGATTAGGCTAGGGTTACGGTTAGACGGCGCTTTATGCGGTTACTAACCCTAAACAAAACTTCAGTAAAACTATGCTTCGCCCCGCCCTACTAGTAGTATCCGTGATCCACCGATGCAATGAATACAAAATATCTACTTGCCCGGCGGGTATCTGAATATCTGCTATACCGGCACGATTGGATCGTAACATTTCTGTTGATAAGTGTCTATTCAATCGATGGATAGAGGTCGAAGCGGCTGTTGTGGTCATGAATTTGAAACTATGCCTTTGTACAAAGTGCCTTTTCAATGAGAGCCAGTATTTTTCATACAATGTAAAAAAAAAAAAAATGTGTATGTTTTTTTTATTTTCCTGGTGCTGCCAGCTGCCTATAAACTGAGTAAAAAAAAGTTCCATAATGGAGTTGTTTATTGTTTCTTTGTAAAGAAATATGGCTTTAAAAAAAAAAATCAAATGCTTCTGTTCAGAATCGGCAAAAAGGCTTTACGTGAAGCCCTTTTTCCACACAATAACACTTATGTTCTGGGTATAATACAGCTGTAGCCGTTGTTGAAATCGCAACTTTTCCACTAAAATTCTAACTGACAACGTGTGGTGAAGTATGTTCACCACAAACACGGGTCCCGGGTCCACCCAGGGGCGGATCTAGGTATGGGCATTTAGGGGGGCAATGCCCCCCTAAATGCTAGTCTGGCCCACCTGACACAATGGCATGCAAAACAACCCAAGATTTATATTTAGATTTAAAATGATTTGAAACACTACTACTGCTACTAGTACTAACTAACCAAAATTGTGGCATTTTCTCCTGCCCCACCAAATGGGAAATGGGTCCACCCCGTTCCCTGTTAGATTTGTCGGACTATTCGAGATTAACTCTCAATTCTGAGTAGAACTAGTAGCAGCACCAACTGAACACCAGCTCTGGAAACATTTTTCATGGGCCCCTGAACCCCCTTCTGAGAATAGTTTGAGAATTGTGCCACAATCATAATAGCTCAATTTTTATAATTGTACAATATGTATATCATAGTTGGGTCGTTTCCGACCGTTCCGTGACCGTGGAGAGCAAAGGTCCGTTTCTCAATGGAATTATCATCTAAGAGGGTTATTAAACAAATTTGGCCGGGGTGTACTTTCTGAAAGTGCGGGGAATTTTTTTTAGAGCCCATAATCCAAAATGTCTGCCCGGAAATGTGGTTTTTCCTTCATAACTTGAAATGCATTGATTTTACGCCCCATAAATGTATTGAACATTAATACAAAGTTGGGCATTACGGACGATTTGGTACCAAGCACATGTCTGTATCTCCTATGGTTCGTGAGATACACCATATAGGTACTTTCACAGATTGAGGAGAGCGAGGCATTATTAACATTGATTTTTAAGTCAATCAAATGGTGATAGAGGCATGGGAATTGGTACACACACTCTTCAAACCCCACTATTTCTAAAAGTACTGCATGCTCTGCAAAATTCCAAGATGGCAGCCCCAAAAATCCAAGATGTCCGTCCAAAAATGTGGTTTTTCATTCGTAACTCGAAATACGAAGCTTTTAAGCCCCATAAATGTATTGAATGTTAATATAAAGTTGGGCATTACGGACATTTTGATACCAAGCACATGTCTGTATGTACTACGGTTCTTGAGTTACAACATATAGGTAGTTATGAGGCACCATAAGGGTAACATTTTGGCACGTTTCACTTATTTACTCAAAGATCCCTTTATCACCATTTCTACTATGTTCAGGAAACGGACCTACATGGGTCTGCTATCATAAACCACTTCAAGTTTTTCAATTGATGAAACGGGTCGGGAGTTAATAAACCGAACGTGAATGCTGTTCCAGTGTTAAATTTGCTGTGCACATTTTGCGAAGATAAGCCAGGCAGAATTGTCCTGTCTGTGCATTACACTGAGTCTGTGCTTCACAATAAGAGTATATGTGAAGCAGACGCACCAAGTGTAGCATGTGTCATAGTGTCATGGTATAATATGCTAATAAGTGCAATAGGCTAATACGTGCAATATCATAATATACTGTATGTACAATAGGCTAATAGTGTAATACATGCAATAGTGCCATAGGGTAATATGTGTAATAGTGCAATATATGTGCATTAGGGTAGTAGTGTAATATATGCAATAGGCTACTAGTATATTATATACAGTAGTGGCATAGTGTAATAGGATATTATGTGTAATAGTGTAATAAGTGCAATAGCGGTAGAGTGTAATAGAGTAATATATGTAATATTGTAGTACAACAAGTACAATAGGCTGATAAGTGTAATAGTGCAATATTTGTGCATTATGGTAAAAGTGTAATAGATGCAATAGTGTAATAGGGCTAATAGTGTAATACATGTGCAATAGGCTAATATTATATTATATACAGTAGTGTAATAGTGTAATAGGGTATTATGTGTAATAGTGCATTAAGTGTAATAGTGTAATATGTGTGCATTGGGGTAATAGTGTAATATGTGTAATAGTGTAATATTTGTAATAAGTGCAATAGGCTAATACGTCTAATAGTGTAACATGTGCATTAGAGTAATAGTGTAATATATGCAATAGTGGTATTGTGTAATAGGACAATTACACTTTGCCACTATTGCATATATTAGACCATTACCCTAATGCACAGATAGCACACTATTAGTTATAAGCCTATTGTACTTATTACACTATTACACATACTACACTATTACCCTAATGCACAAATATTGCACTATTACACATTAGCCTATTTTACTTATTACAGTAATTACACTATTGCACTATTATACATATTTCCTATTACACCATACCACTATTGCATATATTCCACTATTACACTATTACCCTAATGCACAAATATTACACTGTTACATTTATTAGACTATTGCACTTATTACATTACACATAATACCATATTACACTACTGTATATAATATACTATTAGCCTATTGCACATATACTACACTATTGCACTATTATTCCTATTACACTATTACCCTAATGCACAAATATTGCACTATTACACACATTACCCTAATGCACATATATTGCACTATTTCACATATTACCCTAATGCACATATATTGCACTATTTCACACATTACCCTAATGCACATATATTGCACTATTACACATATTACCCTATGGCACTATTGCATGTATTACACTATTAGCCTATTGTACATACAGTATATTATGATATGGCACTTATTAGCCTATTGCACTTATTATCATATTATACCTTGACACTATGACACATGCTACACTTGGTGCGTCTGCTTCACATATACTCTTATTGTGAAGCACAGACTCAGTGTAATGCACAGACAGGACAATTCTGCCTGGCTTATCTTCGCAAAATGTGCACAGCAAATTTAACACTGGAACAGCATTCACGTTCGGTTTAATAACTCCCGACCCGCTTCATCAATTGAAAAACTTGAAGTGGTTTATGATAGCAGACCCATGTAGGTCCATTTCCTGAACATAGTAGACATGGTGATAAAGGGATCTTTGAGTAAATAAGTGAAACGTGCCAAAATGTTACCCTTATGGTGCCTCATAACTACCTATATGTTGTATCTCAAGAACCGTAGTACATACAAATATGTGCTTGGTATCAAAATGTCCGTAATGCCCAACTTTATATTAACGTTCAATACATTTATGGGGCTTAAAAGCTTCGTATTTCGAGTTACGAATGAAAAAACACATTTTTGGACGGACATCTTGGATTTTGGGGGCTGCCATCTTGGAATTTTGCAGAGCATGCAGTACTTTTAGAAATAGTGGGGTTTGAAGAGTGTGTGTACCAATTCCCATGCCTCTATCACCATTTGATTGACTTAAAAATCAATGTTAATAATGCCTCGCTCTCCTCAATCTGTGAAAGTACCTATATGCTGTATCTCAAGAACCATAGGAGATACAGACATGTGCTTGGTACCAAATCGTCCGTAATGCCCAACTTTGTATTAATGTTCAATACATTTATGGGGCGTAAAATCAATGCATTTCAAGTTATGAAGGAAAAACCACATTTCCGGGCAGACATTTTGGATTATGGGCTCTAAAAAAAATTCCCCGCACTTTCAGAAAGTACACCCCGGCCAAATTTGTTTAATAACCCTCTTAGATGATAATTCCATTGAGAAACGGACCTTTGCTCTCCACGGTCACGGAACGGTCGGAAACGACCCAACTATCAGTTGCTTATCGTCTGCTTGGCCTGCATTCAGCATCATGACAACCCACTAGTTAGACAGGGGCCGGTTTTAGGCATAAGCAGATATAAATGGTTGCGTAGGGCACAACCATTAAGGGGCGAATACATGAAGGCTCAGTCCAAATAGTACTCGGACCAGCCAAAATGTTGCGGCATTGAGGGGTCAGAAAACTGAGCTCACGGGAGGGCTGTTGCAGCCTGAAAGAGGGACAAAAGAGGGACATTTCCAATATTTTCTTGAGAGTGTACAAATGGTACACAATTTGTACATGATGACATTTCAGTAAGTAGATAGGAGGAGCTTGTTGTCTGCATCAGCCAAGAACGTGGGGGTCTATTCCCATGTGAGGAGCGCCGCACCTACCATCAGTCCCCCCAGTACTTACCAACCACATGACGTGTGCTAGTTTGGGTGCGGACGCACAGATTTCCTGGAATTTTATAATTTAGATATGATAGATTTAGATCTATTTGTTGCTGCCGGATGACGTTGTATTGTGAAATAGCACATGTAGTCTATAGTAGTCTTTTTTTATACACAGTGTTGCAATATTTCACCACAGAGGTTGGCAACCACGGCCCCAGATAGTGGCTCCAGGCTTGAAGCAGCCTCGCTGGTGGCCAAGTTTGGTACTGCAGGCGGGTGGAATTCATGCACGAACGCCCCGAGAGCACGCACGCTCCTTTGCTTTGTGCACGTGGACAGGGCAGTTTGTTTTTAAGTTGTTTTCTGAATAAACCAGCGGTCCTCACGTCATATACTACCTCTCAAAACACAACGGATGTATTATATGACTGATAATAAGCTCAATGCAAACCCA
This sequence comes from Benthosema pterotum, assembly GCA_039105355.1. Lineage (NCBI taxonomy): Eukaryota > Metazoa > Chordata > Actinopteri > Myctophiformes > Myctophidae > Benthosema > Benthosema pterotum. Next base: position 17,909,471 of record CM076966.1, on the reverse strand, counting down.
CAAGCTTGTTTTTGATGCTTTTTGATGTTTTTTTCTTTTGCTCGTGCGCGACGGCGCTCGTTCATGGTTCCCACAATCCCTTGCTTCGGGCAAGGGATTATGGGAACACTTCCGCATTTGGGCACCAAATTTTGGTGCCCAAATGCGGAAATAGGCGCACTTCCGGCGGCCTTCCGGGTGCTTCAAAGCGCCAATGAGCAACTTGCATTGAATTGAATAACAAGGGGGCGGGGCTATCGCTCGAGTCCGTCCTCTGTTATTTTATTACTCTATGTTGGCAACCAGCATGTGCTAATTCAAAACGCACCAAAAAACATCTGTTGTTTTTTATTATTATTCCACACAGCAAATCTCAGTGTGAACGGAGCGCTCCTCTGCCTCCCCATAAACTCATTGAACCCATAAACACAGATTTGTACTCACAGTTGCCTATATTACCTTTAGTGGTCAAACAGACCTTTACATCAAGCCAGCAGCACATCAGTCTGTCTCGCTTAATTACCCAATTACATAATTACCCAGAATAATTAAAATCTGCAATTCAAAAAAGTCCAGAAATTACCTGACCCCCAAAGCCCCCCCCCCCCCTCCCATTGTTACTCCCCTGCTTTCTTCATCATGAGTTGAAGCTCTCGATGGCTGGTTTTAATTATTATGAGTAATTATTTGGTAAGCCCAGGCACAGGTCTGGCACAATTTTCTGACATTATTTTCTGCATGCAGCCTTAGACCATACTGTACCTGTCTACACCATAGGGTCCGAAAACACCAGCCATTTACATTATGGGTGCATACCATACACACATTTACATGGTGGCAGCTATAAGCATCTGGCTGTCTATATATCTAGCTTTCTCCAAAGTCAACATTGCCCCGCCCCCTCAATTAATTTCCAATAGGAGTCACGTGGTTTAGGGCGGCTGTGGATCAGGAGGTAGAGCAGGTCGTCCAATGACCCGTGGGTCGGCGGTTCGAATCCCGGCTCCTCCTGTCTACATGTCGAAGTGTCCTTGGGCAAGACACTGAATCCCAAATTGTCTCCAATGAGTTGGTCGGTGTGAGCTGGCCACCATTGATGTGGGAAGTGGGGGCGCTGGTGTCGACTGTTCGCCGCTCTACTTCCCAATGTATGAATGAATGGACCATTGTAAAGCGCTTTGAGGAAAAGCGCTATAAAAATGCAATCCATTTTTTAAAAAATGCAATCCATTATGGTTGGAAGCAGCAGACATGATCCTTGCAAGGGAGGGGAGGCAGCAAAAGAGCAGCTCTCCTGGATCATGTGTGTAGGTCAGGGGTTTTCAACAGGTGGTCCCTGAGAGGGTTCCAGGTGGTCCCCAGCTAAGTTGGTTAACCAGATGTAACTCTTGAGAACGTAAAAATGAAACCAAATGGACCCTTGCGGGTCCATTTGGTTTCATTTTTACGTTCTCAAGAGTTACATCTGGTTAACCAACTTAGCTAAAATATTCATAGCTTTAACTTAGTTAAAATATTCATCATCTTAATTAGCCCAAGTCTACACAACTAGAAGATTACTGGTTAATTGGATCTGTTTGTTAATTTGCCTGTTTGGTTTCCCAAATCCAGCCTTGAATTGTGGACAAAAGCAAAAAAAAAAAAAAAATCTTTAGTTTTGGGGTCTGTGGTGCTGAAACGTCATCAAATGGTGGTCCGTGGCTCAAATGCTGAAGAAATAGTGGTCCCTGGTATCAAAAAGGTTGAAACCCCCTGCTATAGGTGAGCATATGGGTGGGGCATTATAGAGCACCTGGGCTTGCTGCCAACAGAGGACATAAAGTTCCCTGCCATGTCATTCTTTCCAGAGGAGATAGAATTGTCTCCACTCCCCTGCTTGTGCTCCATCCCTGCTATTATTCATTATGTTTGACTTATTCTTTCCATTCACACAAGCACTCCACTATGATCCACTATTGATCTTTCCCTACCCCTCCTTCCTTCATCAATGTCTCCCTTTTGGCTGATACCGGTGTATACAAACTCTAGACAGGCCTGTCCCAAGTTATTGTTATTAGTTATTGTGCAGCTGTGTTCTGCTGTGCAACAGCAAAAGGATCCCTGGCTAATAAAAAACTATGCCTCAAAGCAGACGGGCGGGTCTTTCCTGCTGTCTGGCCACGGTCCAAAATTCAGACAGGAAGTAGCAGGAAGAGCCCATTGAAACCCATTCAAAAAAGGAGGATGTGACGTCACACCCCGGTCCGAGACTTGGACTTTGCAAAACCCCGTGTAGTTGCAGCCACTCAGTCACAGCAGGTTGCACTCAGGTGATCATCACACACCACACCCCCAGTATAAAGCTCAGCACTTTGTCTCCGGCAGTGAGGGGCACATCACTGGCTGTGCATGGCAGCTCTGCATGATCTCTCTGATGTTCTCAAACATTTTACAAGCATTTCTGCAATATCAAAATTCATACTAACACAGATTAAACATGGTTTTAGACCCCCATTCTGGTGAATGCACTGAGCTTGGATGGACTGTGGACATGAACTGAATTGGTGAGTTTTATTGTTTTGAAAATATTTGTTTAATTGTTTTGTGTGATATTGTTTATTTTGACATTTTTTGACACAAATGATTATCTGATTTGTGTTGACATCTAGATCGGCTATTTTGAATACCAACACACTGCCATACCAACCTCCCCGACCTCGAATGACTCAATTGACTTGACAACTACGGCTTGGGTTGAATTGAAGTGATAAAAATTTTGCAGGGGGCCCAAATTTTTCTGTGACGGCCCTGAGCATCAATAATAATATCAGTTGTTGTTGAAGTTGCAACAGACACGCAGCATGCATAAAGCTAAAGGTCTGACTCAGAGTTTTCTGTTTTCAATGATGAAATGTTGTTGGTTTAGTGGTGACACAACTGTAGTTAGTAGCAGCAGTAGTGTCAATTTAAATGTAAGCAGTTTAATTTGAAATATCTCGGGTTGTTATGCATGCGATCATATTTGGTGGCATGCTACCCTTAGATCTCCACATGGAGTAGCCGCATTGCAACGTTAGATTCTTTTATTTTATATTTGGAATTTATGTGAATCTAAAGTCGCACCCAGCTCCATTGACTCGACTGCTGTCTAAATGTCACCAGCGATCTGCTTGTATTCAACGAGTCAAACTCCCCAACTTTGCAGCTGTAGAGAAAGCTTGATACATCCTCTGTCGATCTGCAAGGGTTTTGTGCCATAAAAATCCACCGTAGACATATATGAGCTACTTTCTGTCCTGGGTAGTCCTCAACAAACATCACAGCTGCCATCTTGCCAAATAAGAGTTGAGGGTGGGTGCTTGTTTTATACACTGACACACACAAACAGCAGGTGGCGGTACTGCGTGTGCACCGACCAGGTGTGCACCTGGTGTGTGTCAGGCTAACCTATATCCATACAGTGTTGGTCTGACCTCATCAAATCCTGCTTTCTCACCCTGATATGACCCTTTCCTGGTGTTCTGTTCTCCAGTGTATTCCTTTAGTTTATTCCTTTAGTTACATGCTGCTGTAGCATTTATATAATATTGTTTTATAACAGTGCTTCTCCAAAAACGGCACATCTACAAGCTCACTCGCTGGTGTCAATTTGTCCCACACTGCAGTTCTGTGGGCTATATAGCCTATGTATTACTTTTGAGTCATTTGAACATACCTGTTTTGTATGTTTTTCTTTTTACACAAATCTTCTCCTCTGGGTTAAAATATTCTCTTTTGGAGATCCCCAGTAAACATTTTCATTGTGCGAGGTCCTTGGAGCGGAAATGTTTCAAAACGTCTGATTTAGAAGGCATTTGTAGACCCCGGCCCTTTTGTTATTTGTTTATTAATTGTTTAAATTGGGCAAAGAACACAAAAAACATTTTAATACCCACAAACGCAATCTTTATTTTGTGCATAGAATGAGAAATTAGTCAGAAAACTGCGCACATGTGAGTGTGTGTATGTGTATGTGTCACAGTGGTGCAGAAAAAGTACTTGGAATGTATTACTTAAGTAACAATACTGCAATGGAAATGCAAAGTAAATTTACTTAATTGTACTTAAAGGGGGATTCCACCCATTTTCAACATTTTGCCATTTCATACCTTAGAGATGCATGTAGACATGATTAAAAAAGACCCTGAAAAAATCATTAACATGGTGAAACACAACTTGATGAGATCACCAAGTTGTGTTTCACCATGTTAGTTTTTTTTTCTTGTAGGACCTATTTTTCAGAGAGCATACAAATGTAAAAGGGTCTATTTGTACGTTCTCAGGAAAAAAAATGGGTGTAATTCCCCTTTAAATGTACTCAGGTGGTTCCTTGACACCGCTGCATGGTGTGTTATGAGTGAGCTGCTCTCAGAAGTGTATGTATGAGATGGTGATTCTCTCAGAAGTGTATGTATGAGATGGTGATTCTCAGAAGTGTATGTATGAGATGGTGATTCTCAGAAGTGTATGTATGAGATGGTGATTCTCAGAAGTGTATGTATGAGATGGTGATTCTCAGAAGTGTATGTATGAGATGGTGATTCTCTCAGAAGTGTATGTATGAGATGGTGATGCTCTCAGAAGTGTATGTATGAGATGGTGATTCTCAGAAGTGTATGTATGAGATGGCGATGCTCTCAGAAGTGTATGTATGAGATGGTGATTCTCAGAAGTGTATGTATGAGATGGTGATTCTCTCAGAAGTGTATGTATGAGATGAATAGATTGCACTGTAAACACGTAATTTCTTAAGCGTTATTATATTCATTGAGGTTTTTATTCTATTACCTTCCTTGCCTCCACTGTGTGACCATTGTGTTGGAACATTAGTTCTCTGCTGCCATCTCCTGGTGACAGCATGGAGGTTGGTGGTACTTGGTGGTAACACCGAGGGCGGTGGTAACACCGAGGCGCCAGATCACTAGCACATGTGACAATCTCAAGTGCTTACCACTGTATGAGATGGTGATGCTCTGAGAAGTGTATGTATGAGAGGGTGATTCTCAGAAGTGTATGTATGAGATGGTGATTCTCAGAAGTGTATGTATGAGATGGTGATTCTCAGAAGTGTATGTATGAGATGGTGATTCTCAGAAGTGTATGTATGAGATGGTGATGCTCTCAGAAGTGTATGAGATGGTGATTCCCTCAGAAGTGTATGTATGAGATGGTGATGCTCTCAGAAGTGTATGTATGAGATGGTGATTCTCAGAAGTGTATGTATGAGATGGTGATGCTCTCAGAAGTGTATGTATGAGATGGTGATGCTCTCAGAAGTGTATGTATGAGATGGTGACGTCTCCATCGATCTCCAGGGTGTCCACCTGGGTGAAGGGCTGGAGGCGGTGGAAGAAGTCCAAGAGATGCTGTCCGTTCACAAACACCTTAAACCTCTGGTTCCCACAGCGGATGGACATCTAGAACACAACACACAGCGAGACACATGGTCACACCAGGACACTTCTAGTAAAAACGTGGCCCCAGCCACTGTGTTTAGTTTTACAGCGGCATCGTTTTACTGAGGTTAGGTTTGAGGTCTAGGTTCCTGGTTTAAGGACTCCAGTGTTTTGTATAGGCTAATACAAATGTATTATACAATTGTATTTTGCAAGACAAAAATGTTTGCCTTCTTCCGCCATCTTTGTTGAAGAAGAGTCTCAGCAATTATGATGTAATCAGGTAACCAAGTATGGTAAGTGATTTGGGTGATTTGGAAAAGCCTCAAGTCCTCCGGGTAGCAAGATGTGCAACAGGCCAACAATCATATACATCACGGCCCACCCCTCTTTTCTCGCAACTGTTTATCCATTACCCTTTAGGTGCAATCTATTTAGCTCACCCTTAATGCAGAGTGATTTTACATTCATCATGGATAAAAAAAATAAAATAAAAATGAGGTGGTTAGGTTTAAGGTTTAGGCACTGTGGGCCTGCAGTGCCCTCTGCTGGACATATGCAGACATGGGTTTCCAAGTTCCAACTGCTCTGGCATTCCCAAATGTAGAAAGAAAAGAAACTCTAGCCATAGGCCCGAGTGCAGACATCATGGTAATACCTTTGTGCTCGCAATAAAGCTGTTTAAAAGATGGAATCATGTGCAATTTGCACATTTCTAGGGTTAGGGTTAGCTAACTGCTTTGTTTGTTTTTTTGTTTTTGTTTTTTTCTGAAAATAAGAGTGAGCAGGTCAAGACATTAGTGAGGACTGAACAGGGTTGTTTCACTGGGAACTGTAAATACAGTAACTTCTGCAACTTCCGTTAGCAACTTCCGCAGCTACTGTACCGTTGAGCGTGTCTAAAAAGCGTACCTGGCGCCCAGGGTGGCCTAAAGCAATCCGCAACCGCCAACCAATAAGGTGATGTCACATTGTGTCACGAGACCTGGATGCCATATATGGGGAGTATGTCCCTTGCCCCTTGTAGTGTGGGATTGGCTGTGAGTGACCCGGACAAGTACGATCTCACAGTGACTTTGTTCAGTTGTACCACACACACACACAGACAGACAGACATAAGGAAGGCTCTTACGTCAAAGTACTGTCCCTCGGCAAAGGGACAGAGGCTGAGCTCTCTCTCCTCCTGCCCCCAGCCTCCTCCCATCATGCTGTTCCTCACCACCACGCCTTCCCTCACCCTGGGGTTCATGTGGAAGGCGATGTCGCGTGAGCCGCTGGCCACAAAGTTTATGCACATCCTGGAATGAGAAAACACACACACACACACACACACCCCACGGAAACATATTATTTCTCCCTTTGTGCTCGCAAAGCTGCTGTAAATGTTTAAAAGAATAAATTGTGTGCACTTTGCACACTTCTACAGGACTATTTCTTAGCCAATCATGAAGCTGCCTCTGATTAAGGAAAAAGGGAGGACTGGTGGAGTAAAATGTGGAGGTGGAGGAGGACTATGGTTTTTAAAGGGCCACTGCGGCTCCTAGCTATGGTTATCATAGATACTAGATATTTTCAGGAAGTAATCTAATAATGGAACGGTCTAAGATAAAGAAAAAAAATGCCAATACAATTCTGAGATTTAATGCTTATATATACTTTAAAACCCTGCATGATCCTGATCCACATGTTTCACACATATTTAATGTTTCAAACATATTTAATTTAATTTGCTAGTTACTTATCGTGCCGCTGTTAAAATGCATTGTTACACCCCTAACGCGTGTACACACACACACACACACACACACACACACACACACACGTACTTATCAGCTCCAAAGGGGACCATTCCTCTGATGATGATGGTTCTCTTAGAAGACATTCCTCCTGGTATCCTCTGAGAGAAAGGCACCGTCTGACACACACATTAAAAGCAACACACACTGTCAATAATACACACAACCATCTGTTTTACACAGACTAGCAGTCACAACTGATGAAACATGATGTTGTTTGTTTGAGAATATTTTGACTTAGTCTTAGTCTTTTGAGTAACACATATTTAGTCTTTTAGTCCCATTTAGTCTTCTGAAATTCATTTTTTTAGTCTTAGTCTAGTCGACGAAATATCAACATTGATTTAGTCTTAGTCTCAGTCTTAGTCTTTTTTTAGTCTTAGTCTTGGTAGTTTAGTCTTACATACAAATGCATTGTAGGTTTACATATGTTATACAGATTTATAGTTTTTAGTATGAAAAATGTCTCATTTTATTTCTTTGTATAAAATGACTGCAATAGTAATAAGTTCCTTTCCTGAAAACGTATGCAATCTATACTGCAGATATGTTCACATACTTAAAAAGAACGGAAAAAAGAAGGTAAAAATGTTTCCTATTTCCATTAGTCTTAGGTTATGATTTAGTCTTCGTCTTAGTCTTAGTCTTTTGAAAACACACATCTTTTAGTCCCATTTAGTCTTCTGAAATTCATTTTTGTTAGTCTAGTCTTAGTCGACTAAATGTCAAAAACCTTAGTCGACTTAGTCTTTAGTCTTAGTCTTAGTCGACAAAAACAACACTGGAACATCACTGTATTATATGGATGTATACAGTGATGGGCAAGTTACTGGGAAAATGTAGTAACCTACACTACTTGTTACTCTCGAAAAAATGTAGCTAAGCTACACAACAAGCTATCCCTAGTAAATTGTAGCAAGATACACTACAAGCTACATGACAAAAGTAGCTTGATGTAGCTTGCTACATCAACACTACATATATAAAAATATATATCTCAACGTAATGTACAACTTTCTAAATAATAATCATAATAATAAAATAATATCAATAAATGTGTATTATGTATATTAGAGGGATGTATATTTTAGGTTTTCTACGAATTAAAAATGAGCGGAATTTGAAAATGTGTGCGGGAAAATGTAGTAAGCTGCAATCCTTGTTACTCAAAATAAGTAGTGTAGCTTTACTACAAGCTACTCGAAAATGTAGTGTAGCTTCACTACAAGCTATTCCCAGAACAAATGTAGTAAGCTACACTACAAGTTACGGGAAAATGTAGTTAAGCTATGTAGCTTAGCTACTTGTAACAAGCTACTGCCCATCACTGTATGTATACTCACAGGATTGTACACTGGCTGTTCACCCATAACCTGGAATTCAAAACACAATAATGCAGTCAAAATAATGAATATTAATAAGATAAATATTATGCTTGTATATATTTTTGTAGTGTATTCTCACAGGTAGATTTGATCCAGGGTATCCTCCTCCACCCTGCAAGGGAAAACAAGTCTGAAGTCAATTCCACAGTTTACACACACATACAGTAGATTCAGACGCCTGTCTTTTGAATATTTTTATAGAATTATCTGTATGTAGGTATGTGGCGCTCAGGATTCGAACTTGGGCCTCCTACGTGATAGTCAAACATCTTACCTCGTAGACCAGGGGTTTTCAACTGGTGGTCCGGGGACCACCAGTGGTCCTTGAGAGGGTTCCAGGTGGTCCCCAGGTTAAATGATGGAAAGTTGGTTAACTAGATGTAACTCTTGAGAATGTAAAAATGAAACCAAATGGACCCTTGCGGGTCCATTTGGTTTCATTTTCACACACTCAAGAGTTAAAATAATCACCCCCTGAATCAGCACCGCTTAATTAAGAAGCCTACACTGTTTTGTTTGCAAAATCCTGCCTGGAACCAAAAGAATTCTTTAGTTTTAGGTCTTTGGAGTGAAATTGTCATCAGATGGTGGTCCGTGGTTCAAATGATGAACAAAAATGGTGGTCCCTGGTGTCAAAAAGGTTGAAAACCCCTGTCGTAGACCAAAGGGACATCCCTTTGGTCCAGGTGAATTGGGCCATCATTCACGACAGAGGCTATAGCCACTGCTACATATAGTATGTGTGTCTGTACAGGATGTCAGTGTTTTATTAAGCTTGCTGCTTAGAAGGAATGGAAATTTTAAAAATATATATTTATTAAACTATATTTTCATGAATAGAAATGGCAGCTTCCTGGTTTGGATTTCAGCAGGTGTAATTCCAGACTATATATATATATATATATATATATATATATATATATATATATATATATATATATATATATATATATATATATATATATATATATATATATATATATAGCATTCAGAGATTGTGGAATAGTTTGTCTGGCAACACAAGGCTATAATTCAAATCCAACGCTGTCCATTCCTGCTTTGTTGAGCAACTATGCAAACACAAGTGGTCATGTTTGGGGTGGGAGGAGTCTCTTCCGGTAAGGGCTCCTAACTGCAACCAACTGCAACCAGAGTAATCTAGTAAGAGAGTGGCGAGACTCCCGTTGATTCCAATGCTATGGCTTAAAAGAGATGGCTATTGGCTAAAAAGCATAGGTGACGCCCTAAGGATAGGGATTCAGGGTTTCAAACGAACCAATCTCACTGTCCAGCTCCACTGACAGCAGGACGCATGCTTGCAGCTAAATTGGAGAAATTACGGCATTTTTAAACATTTTAACACATTAACAGACCTCGTCACTTTAGTGAAAAATGATGATTTGGTATATAACTTGCTTCAGTTAATGTATATTGTAAGAGAACAGGCTGTGTTGTGAGGCGTGGTTAGCTATGTACAGTATGTTTAGGCTCCAGCCAGGCGCGAGGTGGTGAGATCAAAGTGTGTCGCCACTACAGCATGCTAACTGCAATATTAGCCATACACGAAAGTTCCATGACTACTTTGACATGCACAAATATAGTAAGCTTTAAAGTTCCATGACTACTTTGACATGCACAAATATAGTAAGCTTTAAAGTTCCATGACTACTTTGACATGCACAAATATAGTAAGCTTTAAAGTTCCATGACTACTTTGACATGCACAAATATAGTAAGCTTTAAAGTTCCATGACTACTTTGACATGCACAAATATAGTAAGCTTTACTCATGTGTTACAATACAACGGTATGATGATGTAGGCCTACTGGATCTGGATTGACCATTCCATGGATTACCTTCTCCATATGAGAGCTTACCCCCATTCCGCCACCTGGGTATCCTCCCATTCCTCCTCCCATTCCACCGCCCATGCCTCCACCTGGGTATCCTCCCATTCCACCGCCCATGCCTCCACCTGGGTATCCTCCCATGCCACCGCCCATGCCTCCACCTGGTGGCATGCATCCTCCTCCCTGCAAAGGGGCGTTCGTTAAGAGGAGACATCTTAGCAGGAAATGTACAGGAGAGGGGAGGTTCAGTTACGTGTATAGTTCGGTTCAGTTCAGTTTTATTTAAGTCCCTTAAAGGGCAAATAGTGTGCAACACAAGAAAACAGGGCAGCTCAAAACAGAAAAACAACGAAAACAAAAACAATGAGACCGTACAAGAAAAACACAATACATGTTTACGTATACACACAGTACACACAACTAAAGTGCTGAGATACAGTACTAGGCGTACGGCAAGTCAAAGTGCACGGGCAAGTAGATGCTCAAAGCCTTCCAGCACATGGGATGATAGGTTGTGGTTATAGTGCGGTCAGTGTGCTCACTTGATAGAGTCACATCTTATCCTAAATATAAGTGGACCATGCCAGGTACCTCTCCTCTTCTTTAAACATGATAATTAAACACAATGTGATGCAGATAAAACCTACCATGCCACCTCCTCCCATGCCACCTGATGGTCTTCCCTGAAAACAAACAGAACCACAAGTATATTATGAAATGAATACCATGCTGTCAACGTGTCTCTCTGCGGTGTCTCTGTCTGCCTAGTCTATGTAGTTATTTAGCAGAATCTAGTTTACTGAATATTTCGTGAAGATTTTTGTAAACCATGTTTTTTCTGTTCTATGAACCCTATGGAACATGAAAAAAGTGGTTTACATTTTTTTTTATCTTTGCACAGAAAATATTTACCCATAACATCCCATATAATGTAATAATTAAAAATATAATCATACTTTAAGAAGCACATGTGACATGTCAAACTAGGGGTTTTTCATGCTTCTGAATCCATCCCAAGCATTAGTTTTGCCCAAAAAACATTCCTTGGGTTAAAATTGACCATAGAGATAATGGAAAATGTGATGAGGTCAGCACATTAGGGCAAGTATCTATGGCCGTTTTTAGGCCAAGGAATGTTTTTTTTTGGGCAAAACTAATGCTTGGGATGGATTCAGAAGCATGGAAAACCCCTAGTTTGACATGTCACTTGTGCTTCTTGAAGTGTGATTATATTTTTAATTATTACATTATATGGGATGTTATGGGTAAGTATTTTCTGGGAAAAGATAGAAAATGTAAACCACTTTTTTCATGTTCCATACGGTTCATAGAACAGAAAAAACTTGGTTTACAAAAATCTTCACGAAATATTCACTTAAATACACAATGACATGGACTAGCCTGCCTGCCTATCTCTCAAATGGACACAGACCGACTAGGTTTGCATGAGTAGAACATATAAACACTGAGGTATACAGACATTATTTGGGAGGTTACACGTGCACGCACATGCACACACTCAGTGATGGCTCAGGGTAAAGATCTCAACGGGCCTGAAAATTAAGGCCCGGCCCTAACCGGCCCTAACAGTTCAGGCCCTAGGCCCTACCCGGCCCTACTAAATGGAATAGATTTTAGGCCCTACCCGGCCCTAAACTGTCGGGTTTGGGCAAAATTTGAGAATTCTCCACAGATTAAAATTGAAATGGCAATCAGCACCATCTTCATAATAGGTAAATACAGAAAATAACTATTATTCTTACTATATTAAAATAATTCAATATATATTATTTTTTCATGGGGCCCAAGGCCCTACCCGGCCCTATTGATTGGGATAGATTTTCGGCCCTACCCGGCCCTAAATGTCGGGTCGGTCCTGGTCGGGTTTGGTCCTGGTCGGGTTCGGGCAGAGTTTGAGAACTCTAGCTCAGGGTGTGTGTGCGCGTGCGTGCGTGTCTTGGATAAGGGCGCTATATAAATGCACCTTTTACCACACACAAAGCTTACCCCCATTACGTTGACACTCTGAAGGGACACGTCCCCTGAGATGTTGACGGCACACACCCGTTCCACTGGCAGCCTGTGTGGAAACGTGTGGAAGTCCTGGCCGTTCACCTTGATCTGTAATCGTCATGGGATTAAAAATATGAACTATTTTTAAACCAAAGAACTTATTCTATGTGTCTTAAATGTTCATTTCAAGTTATGGGGGTCAAGTATAACAGGGGCGGATGTAACATTTCCCAATTGGGCGATAGGGCAGGAGAAAATGGTATGGGGGGCGGCTTCATCGCCATACCATTTTCGGTTACACGACTTATATTAGTCAATAAAAACACCAGTAGTTGTTGAAGTGGCAACAGACACGCAGCATGCATAATGCTAAAGGTCTGACTCAGAGAGTTTTCTGCTTTCAATGATGAAATGCTGTTGGTTTAGTGGTGACACAGCTGTAGTTAGTTAGTTAGCAGTAGTAGTGTTTCAAATCATTTTAAAAATAAGTGCTTTAATTTGAAATATCTTTGAAATTTGGGTTGTTTTGCATGCCATATAGGGGCAGTTTGGGCATTTAGGGGGACATTGACCCCCGCCCCCCCCCCCCCCCCACGCCCATGCCTAGATCTGAAGTATAATGTATTCATCATTCATTTGTGTCATTATCCAGGGTTTCTGAACTCATTTGGGTCGGCGTGTCATGTGACCTGGTAGCCCTGCGGCCCGGCCAGGATGAGCATCTCGAAGGGCCGTCCCAGGGTGAAGGGCATGTTCCTGGTGCTGTCCTCCGACTGCCAGCAGCCGTCCTGACGGCTGTTGAAGACCACCTTGTCCCAGCCGCTGAAGCGAGGGTTGAGGTGCAGGGCGATGTCACTGTCCTCCATGGACTGTCCACACAGCAGGTTGACCAGGAAGCTGAACACACAACATGGTAGACATCACACACACACACACACACACACACACACACGCACACACACGCGTACACGTTAACGTTCATGAAAGGGGGCGTTTCACAGTTTGTGCTTTTGTGATTGAGACTCGCAAGTTGCTTGAGTTGGTATTTACTAGATATTTTACGACTGTCCTGCCCTCTTCCCATAGAAACCCATCATACATTTTGGGCTTTTCTGCCTTTATTGATCTACATAGGTGCCCTAGGAGAGTGGTTTTGAAGGAGTCAAGGGACTGTTGGTAGGGGCATTGTGGTGATCCCTTATTTAAGTCCCTTATCTAGGTACGGTAATATGCAAGGGGGATATGTTTTTTTTTTTTACATGTACATGTATTCACCCCAAACCCCCAACAGCCAGTGAACCAATTGTGTGTAAATTTGCATGTCGACTGACTCGGCTCCATTTCCATGTCTATTTGCATGTCGGCTCATGACTATAGCAGACAATCCCCCGGTGCAATGTAAAGTATAAGAAGGAAAAAGACTCACCCTTTAAGTGGCATCACCCTTGTTCCAGAAATGTTTTCCCCATTAATTTTCCTCAGAGAATTTTCCTTTTCAAAAATGATTTATGTAAAGACAATTACGCCACAGACAAAGACAGCTGGTGACTTTGTCTTGAAAGCCGCCAGACTCTAGCTGCTCAGCTCTATTTTACAATTCCATTTTTGGGCTATTTCTGCCTTTATCGAAAGGGATATTATTGACTGTCGAGAAATGAGGAGTGGCACGCAGCCACTCATTTCCTTACCTTACTTGTCTTTATCTGAATTAGCCTATTTGATATTAGTCAGGCTATAAAGTTGGGAGTTGTATTTACTTTGTCTGGTAATATGCTGCCTGCATGGTGGGTTTGAACAGAATGATCCACAGTGGAGGGAGGGGACAGGCCATTGATTCAGACCTCACCCTCGCTCATGGTTACACAAGGTGGACCCTCCACTGTTTAAACAATGTCAGCACATGGCGATAGCAGACAAATACTATAATTGTCAGAACTGATAACTCTGTGAGCCTATTAGTGAACTACATAAATCTGCTGTGTCATGTTATCAGGAAGTATCACAGAAACATTGTTTGCTTGTACTGTAGTACTTCAGCATGCGGTGGAATGAGTAGCGGGGGGGATATGTTTTACTTTAGTACATGTTGTAATACCACAAGGGAGAATAATGCACTGTAAATATCCTGCAATCAAAACTGTGAAGCAAGTGAGAGACGCGTTCATGGGACATAGCACCTCCTTTAATAGTCAAAACTACAGACATTACATGTTTTAAATCAGTGGCAATAAAGATGATTCCATCAGATGGGTGTAGAAAATAGTAATGTAATAGTAAAGTACAAGTGAAAGGGCACATTAAACTATATAACTACTGTGATTCTAGAATCACAACTACTGTGATTCTAGAATCACAGTAGGTTGGATCTGTTCTGTATTTCGTCTGATGTTTTTGAACATCACATCTCAATGTCACATCTTCCCACCTGAATATTAGGAATATTCCATGTTGGTTCCATTCAAGTAGACATTTTTTGGTCCCAGCTCCGAACCAACATTTAAGGGATCTGAACCGATTCATTTGGTTCCGAAAGAAGAAAGAGCTAATAATAAACAGCTTCAACTCCAGTGGGTAAAGAAAAAAACTGGGCTCTGTGATGCCTCACCTGTCAGTACTGTCAGAAAGGGATCCTTGGATATAGATGGCCATTCCATTCCTCATGCCTCCATAGATGGGCCCTGTGTAAGGAACACTCTGCAAAAAAAAACAAAGGCGCACATTTTGTTACTCCTGCGAAGCAAAATTCAGTCAAGCTGATGACTGAATGTTCCTTTACCAGCCTTAGCAACGTTTTCATGAGGCAGACGGTCGCGGCCGATGGACCATCAGTCGCGGCTGAAGGTAAATGACTCCACGACCGGTGGTTATCGATCGGCAAACATGCCGGTCACTACTAACCCTAACCCTAAACATAACCTCAGTAAAACCAATGCCTGAGCCAAACCTTAATCCTTAGGATACCTGCCGCAATGGATAGGATACCTACCATGACCGATGGGATAACTACCACGACTGATAGGATACCTACCACGACCGATAGGATACCTACCACGACCCATAGGATGCCTATCACGACTGATAGGATACCTACCACGACCGATAGGATGCCTACCACGACCGATAGGATGCCTACCACGACCGATAGGATGCCTGCCTCGACCGATAGATGCCTACCACGGCCGATAGTATGCCTACCACGACCAATTTCCTTTTTTTTTTTTTCTTTTTTTACCTTTGATCCCCCCTGGTGGTCACTCTCTATTTACGGTCATGTATCTTATTTTGAATCTTATCTTGATAGAACAGGAAGTGTTTGTCTTGAGGCAGCTGCATTCACAGCAACCCACCAGCGTAAAAATGAAACCAAATGGACCGTTGTGGGTTCATTTGGTTTCATTTTACACTCTCAAGAGTTAAACCCAGGTGAATTGTGGACAAAAACAAAATAATTATTTAGTTTTGGGGTCAAATGCTGGTCTGTGGCTCAAATACCAAATAAATAGTGGGCCCTGGTGTCAGAAAGGTTGAAAACCACTGGTTCATATGAAAACATTTGGGGTTGCCCACCTTGCCATTCTTCCAGCCCACCCTACTAGGGCTGGCTAAATCTGGTCCTGACTGAATAGCTGCGTTCATATCAACTCCCCGATAACAAGAATTTTCATCTGTGATTTGCTTGTATTAAACAATGTTAAACTCACAAACATTGCAGCTGTATAGAAAGGTTGAATTACCACTTTCTGTCTGCAAAGCATTTGTTTGATAAAACTCCACAGTAGACATGTTATGGGCTACTTTCTGTAAGTAAATAAAAGTGCTGGACTTTGCATAAAAGTGCACTCGTTTGTATTAACAGGTTAATTGGTGCCTCCTGCATTATGCCCAAATTTTAAACAGGTGGTACACAGGGCCGTTCTGTGACTACAAATGAGCGCTTCCAAACTCCAGTACTTAGAAAAATAGTCACATGCAGAGAATTTATTGACGGCAAGTAACAAATCGCAGTTGAAAACTCTTATGAGGGAGTCGATGGACTGAATTGCAACACTAGATTCAGCCCAATTACAAAATAATCTAGAGTTGCATTTGCGGCTAGGATTTCCCCAGAAATCATATAGGAATCCTATAGGATTCCTATAAGAAAATCCTATAGGATTTGTTCCAAAATCTTATACTGTAAGAGGAATCTTGTAGGATTTTTTTTTTTAGCTAGGTTACTAGTGCTTTACATTATCTATTTCATGTTCTGTATTTCATTTGTTTCAAATTAAAACCCAAACCAAAACAAGTGTAATTTGTACTTACAGGGCTATAGACTGGCTGATAGCCGGGCGGAGCGACGAACATGGCGGTGAAGTGAGTGAGAGAGACTTGAAACGATGGAGCTAAACGGAATAACGGCGGGGACTGGAGCGATGGCTGGATGCTATTCTTTTATAGAAGGGCTGCAGGAGGGATAAAAGTTTTAAACCACACCTACACAGGTACGTTCATTCACCATGACAGGTGTATGTTTACCATGTACCCAAGAGAGACGGGAGTGGCTCACGTACCCGAACAAAAGATTCAAATAGGTGAGTCACCACACCTGCATGTAGTCAACGAACGCATATTTGACAAGCATGTGCATGCATTTGTGTGTGTGTGTGTGTGTGTGTGTGTGTGTGTGTGTGTGTGTGTGTGTGTGTGTGTGTGTGTGTGTGTGTGTGTGTGTGTGTGTGTGTGTGTGTGTGTGCGCGACGTGCGTGTGCGCGCACGTGTTGTGCACACGCAGGATTGATGATTGATTGATGGGTAGTTTGGGTACACTAAAAGCACAACTCAAAAACTGTTAACTATGTGGACGACGCCATGAAGGCGTAATTACACTATTTTACAATGCGGTCCACCATTTGTAATTAATTACTCAGAGCATTTTGGCTGCATTCCAATACTGCAGCTTTCACACTCCCTCGTGTCCTCCACTCGCTACCTTAGCTCTGCCCTCAGCGAGGAGGAGAGGAGGAGATGCGAGGACAGAGTGGTCAAGTGAATTTGACTCTCGATTCGGAATGTACTGAAGATGTCATTTCAAAGCTACGGCACAGTCCGCAGCTATGACGTTTATCAATGCAATTCAAAGGGCTTTATCGACATTGGAAAACACACATTGCCAAAGCAAAGGTCGTACAATATTCCCTGTGCCTGCTGTGATACAGTAGGCTGCACTACATGCAGGATGCTCCCAGGGAAGGATTATCCAACGGGCACGTTGGGCCCAGGCCCAGGGGCCCCTGAGCTAGGGGGGCCCATGAGCTTGAGTGTACGCGTGATTGCTAATAGGCTCAAGCTCAGGGCCCATCTAAAAAAAGGGGTAAAAGTGAATAATACTGGTGCACACGGTCCTTATTAACAATGGGTTTACTAATTTTGTGTCACTAAAATAGCCCCAAAAGTCCTAAACCATCATGCCGCCTTGCCGGGCAGAAAAATCCTCCGGTGTAGGGGGGCCCTTTGGCTGGTGGTGGCCCAGGGGCCCTTAATTTCATAATCCGCCTATGGATGCTCCCCACATCACTAGCCTATTTAAGATTGGCAGAACGTCCAACCTACGACGCCAGTAATGAATGGCTCTGTGCTCGATACATAAGCCTCGCGGCCGTCCTAGCCTCTCCTACGACGGCAGAACGCGGCTTTTGGCGTCGTGTTACAACGTGGACGAGAGCTACGCTGTAGAGGGGCGTCACCATGGAAACCAGAGACGCCAGTGGAAGAGATGGATCCAGCCGGCGTCGCCTGCTTTCTTAACTACGTTGGGCTTCTGTTGCAACGGCGACGGACCACGCCTACTGCTCTCGTCCTGTCCAAGGCCTAGACACAGAAACTTAAATCGCCTATTATGTTCAGAGCTAACATGTACAAAGCTGTTTAATCCTGCACACGTTCACTTATATCATTAGGTTATTGTGAAGGCAATGCAACCTGCCCGCAGCTCACGTCGCCATACCCCCATCTCAACCAACACTCTTGTGTTGAAATAATAGCCTACTATAATAACAGTGATTGGAAAGTCCCTCTGTCTTGCATATTCAGTTCAGTCCACATATGAATACATCCATACATTTTCGTCTCGTCATTCATAGCAGCCTGTTCATTCAGGCTAGTGATAGACCGATTATCGGCCGCGGCCAATTATCGAATTCGATATTCATGATTTTATTAATAATCGGTATCAGTGCTCAAAATAAATAATCGAAAAAAGAGCAGCCGATTATTTGTATTTATTATAAATGTTCAAAAATGGTACATCGACCACTTTCATTGAAGATCCGGTAGATTGTGGTGGTAAGGAGATGTATAGCTGTGTGTCTCTGACTCTATCACCTCATGTATTTATAGTGTGAGCACCGGACAACACCAAGACTCCAGACAGAATGCAAGTTGGCCACCAAGGCCGTTTAATGGCAATTATAAGGTTCAATAATAGCGCTTTCTCATATAACTCAAATCAGAATAAAGTCTCTTAAACATAGAATGTCCGTCTCCAAAAGTTTCCCCTCCGGCTGGAGGCGATGAGGTGGGGCGGATAGGGGAATTCCCTCCCCGGCGCTATGTGAAGTATTTTTAATGTCCCACTAGGGACCCCCCAGGTAGGTTGATATTAGTTTTCATCTGACCCCCCTGAGGATGTGCTTGTGCTGCTGCTTGTATAGATTCGTTCGGGGTGGCGGGTTACCGCCGAGCCGGCCCAAACTGTCCCTCTCGGCTGTCAGTCGAGGAGTGAGAGCAGGCGCTGCCCTCCGGCTCCTTTTAGTGACGTCAGGGAGCGTCGCAGCTGAGTCCACTTGACTATGGACTACGTCAGCCGGATAGTAGCGATGGTTGATGACGCGACCAAGTAGGCGTTGTCTTCTTGGCTGCGCCCTGCCCTCACTCCACTGACTGCAGCTAGGACCGTTATACTCACCCGGCGGCCGGTTGCCTAGCGACACTCCACACATCCCCCCGCCAAGCTTGTCGGTGGTACCGGAAGCTTCATTCACATCCTCCCCCTCGTATCGCCGGGACATGGCGTCCGCATGTGCGATGGCCTTTCCCGGCCGGTGTTCCACATCGAAGCTGTAGCCCTGCAGCTCCAGGAACCATCTCGTGATGCGATCGTTCCGGCTCTTATTCCTCGCCATCCATCTCAATGGTGCGTGGTCAGTGATGACTGTGAAGTGGCGACCCCAGAGATAATACCGGAGGTGGTGGACCGCCCACTTCACAGCCAAGCACTCCTTCTCCACCGTTGCATAGTTCCGCTCATGTTTCAACAGTTTCCTGCTGATATAGGCCACAGGGTGTTCATCATTGCCTATGCGTTGCGACAGCACCGCTCCGATTCCTGTCCCCGACGCATCAGTGTGTAGCAGGAATGGCTGGCTGAAGTCAGGCGTCTTGAGCACGGGCTCATCGCACAGCGCTCTTTTCAATATGTTGAATGCCCTCTCCGTCTCGGGAGTCCAAGTGATGCGGTGTGGGAGGTTTTTCTTTGTCAGGTCATAGAGCGGTGCTGCAACAGTAGCAAAGTCTTTAATAAACTTTTGATAGTATGATATTAAACCCATGAAAGATTTCACCTGCTTCTTGTTGGTGGGGCGCGGCCAGTCCTGGATGCGTTCCACTTTCCTTTGCTGTGGTTTCACACATCCCCGTCCCACGGTGTAGCCTAGGTAGTCCGTCTCGGTCGAGCCCAGGCGACACTTTTTCGGATTGGCGGTCAGGCCCGCCTCTCGCAGCGCTCCAAGTACACTGTCCAGATGTTGCAGGTGCATCCGCCAGGTGGCGCTGTGGATAACAACGTCATCCAAGTACGAACCCGCATATTCACGGTGGGGGCGTAATATACGGTCCATTAATCTCTGAAAGGTGGCGGGGGCGCCGTGGACTCCGAAGGGTAGAACCGTATATTGAAATAAACCCTCGGGGGTGGCAAATGCGGTCTTAGGCTTAGCTCGTTCAGTGAGGCCGATTTGCCAGTAGCCTTTTGTTAGATCTAGCGTACTTATAAAGCGAGAGGGACCTAATTTCTCTATTAATTCATCTGCCCGGGCCATGGGGTAATTATCAAAAGAGGAAACTTCGTTCAATTTTCGGAAGTCATTACAAAATCTTAATGTGCCGTCTGGCTTGGGGACAATAACAATCGGGCTAGCCCAGGGACTGTGGGACTCTTCTATTACTCCCAATTGTAACATTTTTTTCACCTCCTCTTTGATTGCGACGCGCCTGGCCTCGGGAACGCGGTAGGGTCGTTGGCGAATGGGCTTCCCCGTGGTCTCTATATCGTGCGTAATTAAATGTGTTCGCCCTGGGAGCTCTGAAAACACATCATCATTCCGGCTCACGAGCTCTCTGAGATCCTGTCGTTGAGAGGGGGACAGGTTTTCCCCCATCGGGACAGCGGCTGCGGGAGGAGAGAGAGCGGTTAGCAGGACAGAGGATGGTGGGGGGCCCGGGGACCGCCACTTTTTCAGAATGTTCACATGATATATTTGGCGGCCTTTCCGTCGACCGGGCTGTTTTACTCTGTAGTTTACGGGGCCTATTTTCTCCTCTATTTCATATGGTCCTCTCCATTTTGCTAGAAATTTGCACTCGCTGCTGGGTACTAAAACAAGCACTTGTTCTCCCCCCTGAAACTCTCGCACTCGCGCCCCTCGGTTATACGTGCGCGCCTGGTCCCTCTGCGCGCGCTCCATGTGCTCGCGCACCATAGGCCATACCTTACGGGCGCGTGCTTGTAGCGCATCGACATGCTCAATGACGGAGCGGTGTGGTGAGGGCTGCGTCTCCCAGGTTTCCTTGGCAACGTCGAGGAGCCCTCTCGGCCGCCGTCCGTAGACCAGCTCAAACGGCGAGAAGCCGGTAGATGCATGGGGAACCTCGCGAATGGAGAACAGAACGTACGGGATTAGTTGGTCCCAATCTTTCCCATCAATGTCAACTAGTTTGCGTAGCATTTGTTTTACCGTCTTTATGAAACGTTCTGTGACGCCATCTGTCTGGGGATGATACGTAGACGTGCGGATACGTTTCACTTTCAGCCAGGTATAGAGAGTAGTCAACACCCGTGACATAAAGCACGTGCCCTGATCTGTCAGAATTTCCTCCGCTAGGCCCACGCGACTGAACAACAACATGAGCTCGCGTGCTACAGTTCTGGCGGTGGCAGAGCGGAGTGGTATGGCCTCTGGATAGCGGGTCGCATAATCCATTATAACCAGTATATAACGGTGGCCGCGTGCTGATTTAGGTAACGGACCAACCACATCCATAGCGAGTCTTGCAAAAGGGGTCTCGATTATGGGAAGCGAGACCAGCGGGTTGCGATAGTGGGGCTTGGGGGCACTTTTCTGACATACGTCACAACTTTGACAGAAATCCTCCACCGCTCTTTTTATCCCAGGCCAATAAAATCTGTCTAGGATTCGATCATAGGTTTTCTGACAACCCAGGTGTGCGCCCAACTGGTGCGTGTGGGCTAGATACAGCACACGCGTAATATATGATTTGGGTACCAACAATTGTTCTATTTCCTCCTCTCGTTTGTTTTTCACCACCCTGTATAACAACCCGTTGTGCACCATGAAATAGGGATAGTTCAATTCACTCACCCCGTCTTGCTTCTTGCCCTCGACGATCGAAACGTGTAGCCGTGCCATTTCCAGGTTTGGATCGGTCCACTGAGCCGTGGCGAACTCCCCGCTCCGAGCCGGATGATCATGCTCGGCTATGGGGAATTCAGCAAAGGGGTCCGCGTCCCCATCTCCGGCTGTACTGGCGGGTTGTTCGGGTCCGTCCGGGTCTTCTTGACTGGCCGTGGGGTCGCCTCGTGGTCCCTCGCTGTTTGGCTGGAAGGTGGGGTATGCGGCGTGCGGTTCACTGGGGGGTCGTGGCGCGCGGCGGCGGCGGCGCCGCGGGCGGGTTGTTGCGCGCCCCTGGCAGCCCGGGTTCCAGTGTCGCTCGAATAGCGGGCAGTCACGGCCGATCAGTAGGGGACGGGCAGGTTTGGTACCACACCCGCCCAAACCGTAGCGCTTCCCTTGGTGGACTGGACACGTATCTCGCTAACTGGATATCGGCGCTGATCTCCATGTACGCAGCTTACTGGCACTGAGTGGTCCTCGAGGGGGCCTGCGTACTCGGGGTGTACGAGTGTGACCACACTACCAGAGTCTAATAGTGCCTCGCTGTCCACGCCATTGATTTTAACTGGGAGGTTGGTATACCCGCGTGTGGCGGTACCGGTGTGCAAGCAGGGTCGAGTGAGGTCCGCGCTGCTAGCTGAGGGCATCGGAACGTCTCGGTCTTTATCTGGGCAGGCCCAGGACAGGTGGTCGGCCTGGCCGCAGACATAGCAGCGCCGCTGCGGGGGTCGACCGCCTCGGTCGGGTGGGGCGCTGCGCTGCCGGGGTGGGGAGCGGCCTGAAGGCGGGGGTCGTCTCTTGTCCCTGCCGCTGCGCTCCTCGCCACCCGTCTTCGGTGTCTCGGCTTTTACCCCTCTCATTACATCGACTATGGCCTGGTGATTTTCCAGGAGCGCGATAAGCTCATCTACTGACGCGGGGCTAACTTGGGACGCGTAGAGCCGGGCATCCGGCGGTAACCCTCTGATACAGCGGTCTATAACCAGTCTATCCACAGCCGGGAGCGCGCCGGGGCTGGTTAACCAGCTGTGCGTAATGCGCATTAGAGCCGCTACCTGGGCGCGCGGGGGCTGCTTTGGCTGATAAATCCAATTGTGGAATCGCTGTGCTCGCGCCGGGAGACCCAAACCCTGGCGGGCGAGCACAGCGGTTTTTAACTTTTGGAAATCCCGGGAATCGGCCAGGGACAGGTCTCTCCACGCTTGTTGCGCTTCGCCAGTTAGATATGGAGCTAAGATGCCAGCCCAATCCGCCACCGGCCAACGCTCTCGAGACGCGACGCGCTCGAATAACTCTATGTATGTCTCAATATCATCATCAGGGGATTGTTTGGTTAGCACTTCGCTGGGATTTTTTGTGGTGGTTGTCTCTCTGGCTAACTGACGCACCAGCTCCTCCATGGCCGTTTGTAGATTAGTTTGGCTCTGGAGGAGCGCGTCGAGCGCGGGGTGCTGTTGCTGTCTCTGCTGGTCCATTCTAGCCAAGAGATTGGTGTGGTTCAGTGCGTCCCCAGCATCTCCACCAGATGTGAGCACCGGACAACACCAAGACTCCAGACAGAATGCAAGTTGGCCACCAAGGCCGTTTAATGGCAATTATAAGGTTCAATAATAGCGCTTTCTCATATAACTCAAATCAGAATAAAGTCTCTTAAACATAGAATGTCCGTCTCCAAAAGTTTCCCCTCCGGCTGGAGGCGATGAGGTGGGGCGGATAGGGGAATTCCCTCCCCGGCGCTATGTGAAGTATTTTTAATGTCCCACTAGGGACCCCCCAGGTAGGTTGATATTAGTTTTCATCTGACCCCCCTGAGGATGTGCTTGTGCTGCTGCTTGTATAGATTCGTTCGGGGTGGCGGGTTACCGCCGAGCCGGCCCAAACTGTCCCTCTCGGCTGTCAGTCGAGGAGTGAGAGCAGGCGCTGCCCTCCGGCTCCTTTTAGTGACGTCAGGGAGCGTCGCAGCTGTTTCCACTTGACTATGGACTACGTCAGCCGGATAGTAGCGATGGTTGATGACGCGACCAAGTAGGCGTTGTCTTCTTGGCTGCGCCCTGCCCTCACTCCACTGACTGCAGCTAGGACCGTTATACTCACCCGGCGGCCGGTTGCCTAGCGACACTCCACAATAGATTTATCCAAATTATCCAAAATGTATTTTCTCTTTTTCTTTTATGTCTGAAGCTCTGTGCCTGTACTTGAATTAAAAAAGATGCATGTGATGGAGGGGAAACTGAAACACTTTTGCTGCTTCCGCACTTTTATTCTATTAAAGTAAATAATAATCGTATCGGCTGATATCGGCTATCGGCCTTTTTGATGTTCCACTAATGATGATCGGAAACATCGGCCAAAAGTCTGATCGGTCGATCTCTAATTCAGGCATGCAGAGTGAAATTAGCTTTTGTGGCATGTGGAGTGGAGAAGGAGGGATTATGTCACTGGAGAAGGAAAAAAAAACGTGTGCACGTGATGCGGACATCCGCCGAGAGGAGACGAGATGCTGCACCGTGGGAACACAGCCCACTCGACTCATCCACCCGCCTCCTCCACAACATTTGGGGTATTAGAATTTGGCCTTAGAGACTTACAAATATACACTTCAATGTAACGGAAGAACAGGAAATACTCATAAAATAAGGTAAAAAAGAGAAAACATAATATAACAGTGAGGGGGAAAAGGGGGTCGGACGGGGGTCAAATTTCAGCCGCCTGTATACAATGTAGGTTCCCTTTGGGAGCGGTTTTGAAGGAGTCAAGGGATTCACACGTCTTAACTAGAACGGCACGCAGTAGCGTGGCTACTTGCGCATGCATTGCACACGGGTAGGCCATGGCCTACGTGTGTAGGTCATGGCCTACGAACGTAGAATGATGTCAAAATGGCTGGTCTTACTCTTACCTTTATCTTGAAATTAAATTAGTATTACGCAGTTAGTTAGTTCAGCCTTTGGTCTTAATTGTCTCTCCACAATATGTTATGCATCATTTGGCCCCTTAGGGAAAAATAATTGCCCTTAGCTGCCATAGATAGATATATTTGCTGGCCAATGGATAGTGACTTGACGTCTATTTTGCTTCAGTGCAGTTCACTCACTCATAACATATTGTGTCTATTGTGTCTAACATGCTCCATTTTCAGTTTGGTTTATTACAAACGTCAGAGATGTCTGCATACATTTATGTCTTAATATGACATTTTAAAATAAAGAAAAATAAAATTAAGCAAATGAGCATCTTAAATCATAGCCCGTTGATAATGTTCATAATAAACCAATCCATTTGTAAATCTGTCAAGATTTGAGTGAGTTATACGCTTGTTTGAGCTGCCATAGCGCATACCGCATACTGTATTAATGTATTGACCATAGAGGTATGTGGCATTGACTTACTGACTGAAGCAAGAAGGCTGCCGCTGAGCTACGTCAGAGACTCCACCTTCAGCCATCTAGCCTTTATATACAGTACATTGTGCAGTACTGTATATCTATGCTAACAACCACATCAATAGGGGTATAATGAAGTGTCCATTAGTGATGACGTCATAGTGTTGATGAATTTGGTCCCTAAAAGTCAGGTACACGGGTAGGCAGGTACAAAGATGTCCCTTTTTTCAAGGTGTTGCAATTAGGGTTGAAAGGAAAGGATTTCGGAAGCAAGCGCTCAGAAGAAGCTTTAGTTAACCTGAGTTAGCCTCTATATCCAACCGATCGGAATTTTGCTACCAGAAGCAGCTAACAACTGTTAAAGTGCACCTTGTTTCCCGCCACGTATTTCACCCCTGCTGTCTCCTGACTCGCGTGGAAGATGTCCATGTCGGGGCTGAAGGCAGAGCTTACGTATTTGAGGTCCATTTTCGATCCAAACCACGAACGCTTCAGGATTGTCGACGGCAACTGTGAAGAGCTGAGCTGCCAGTTCAACGTGAGTGGAGAGAAAAGGGTGACCATTCACTGCAACATGACCGAGTCTTACCCCTCCACGCCGCCCATGTGGTTTGCGGAGTCCGACGACCCCAACCTGGCGCAGGTTTTGGAGCGTTTGGAAGACATAAAAAGAGGCACCAACAACCTACTTCTGCGGCAGCTGAAGAAGCTCGTCTCGGACCTCTGCCGGCTCTACAACCTTCCCCAGCACCCCGACGTGACGAGGTTGGAGCAGCCCCCGTGTCCCGCAGTCTCCGCGGGACAAGAGCCAAAGCATGGGGCCACCTGCAATGAAGTCTTATCTGAGGAAGAGGAGGAGGAGGATGAGGACATGGAAGAAGAAGATGTGGAAGACCCGGAACTGGACGGCTTTACTTCGGTGGAAGGGATTGAGTTTGAGGATGACGAAGGTGTCGGAAAAGAGGACGCGGCGATCCTGGAGAAGATCCGCAAGACCCAGACGCAGGACTACGTGAGCGGCGTCGCGTCTGCCGGCTCGGTGCAGGCGTCAGACCGTCTGATGAAGGAGCTCCGGGACATCTACAGGTCCAAGAGCTACAAGACGGGCAGCTACTCCGTGGAGCTGGTGAACGACAACCTGTACGAGTGGCACGTCAGGCTGTTGTCGGTGGACCCGGACAGCCCCCTGCACACGGACCTGCGAGACCTCAAGGAAAAAGAGGGGCTGGACTGCATTCTCCTGAACGTCTCGTACAAGGAGACCTTTCCCTTCGATCCGCCGTTCGTCCGGGTGGTCTCCCCGGTGATCAGCGGAGGTTACGTCCTGAACGGAGGGGCCATCTGCATGGAGCTGCTCACCAAGCAGGGCTGGACCAGCGCCTACTCCATGGAGTCGGTCATCATGCAGATCAGCGCCACCTTCGTCAAGGGAGAGGCCAGGGTGCAGTTCGGAGCCGAGAGGAACCAGTTCAACGCCGCAAGCGCGATGAACTCCTACAGGTATCTGGTCCAGACCCACGAAAAGCACGGCTGGTACACACCACCTAAAGCGGAGGGCTAGGAAACAACCAAACATCCATTGTTCCTGTACTGTTGTGGGAACCAAAAGTGCTTTTGGCCAGTGTTGTTTTTGTCGACTAAGGCTAAGTTGATTAAAGGTAGGGGAAGTGATTTCACTTATGTCAGATATCACCCCAAAAAAATATTTTTTTCTGTTAAAATGCTCTATTATAAGGTGTGGAAACCATATATGGAGTTTCCCCCTCCCCCACGTTAGCAGAGGAGCTAATAAAAGTTCCCCAGGTGGTGGGTGAATTCTCCTCCAATCAGGATCGAGCAGCAGGTTCACATAGTGTACAGTAGCTACTGTTGGGTGCCCCTAGTGCACCAGGCTGGTACTACACCATGAATTTCAAATCACTTACCCTACCTTTAAGACTAGACTAACAAAAAAAAAATCAAAAGACTAAATGGGACGAAAAGACTAAATCATAAACAAGACCCGTCCGGGGTCAGGCTTGAACATGTGCACATTCTACCCTGTAATCGTAATCACCACGGTGACGGACAAACGCATGCTCAGACAGGCGTGTGAACAGACAGACCACCATGCTGTTACGTCACCCTGTGGGTGACGTAACAGGCATGTGGACGGACAAACGTATGCTCAGTCAGATGTGTGAACAGACAGATGCGTCACCACCATGCTGTTAACAGGTGTGTGCACGGACGGACAGGGTACGAATTATAGTCACCACCTTACGGTGGAGACAACTAAGATTAATGGAAATATTTCTTTCTTTTTCTTTAGTACATTGTTTTTATATTAGAAGACAATAGCCTGTTCAGACTTCAGAGTAATGTGTTTGAATGTCACATTTTCAGTATGCATTACATAGCTTTTCAGATCATATTTTTTTTTACTTACTTTACTATTTCAGTAATTTAAGAAATAAAATGAGACATGTTTTTCAAAAGCCATCCACCTTTCAAAACGTTCTGTATCTACTACAAAGTGTTTTCAACAGCATTGTGCATAGTATAGTAGCATAGTAACATTAAAGAAATAAAAAATAAAACAAACAGTTGCAATTATATAGTTGTTTCGATTTGTTGGTTATCAACAAATAGAATTATTACTGCATACTTTGAATACAAAAGCTAATCGAGGAGGTCCAAACTCACCTCAAACCCTTTGTCCACAATGAACTGTTCGTTTATTAATGTAACATTCATTAACATCTATTAATGAATGTTAGGTTTGTCGTCATCGCCTATGGCATGAATTGCCTAACAGGAGATTAATATCCACACTTGGTGTCTTCTGTATTGTTAAATGGCCAGTGTTGGGACCAACACCCTTACATAAGCGCCGTAACTTGTTACCATCTGCGGGCTTATGACTGAACGCCTTCAAGTCAGAATCCCACCTAGACGGAACAATATCTGGGCGCCGAGGACTAGCTCTCACGTAGCCTGGCCTCTTGGCCGGGTGCGGAGGGCCATTTGGGCCGAAAGATCTCCCCTCAGGGCGCGCACTTCATGTTTGTGAACAACTTGGCGCCAAGTGACTCATAAAACGACCTGATTCTGGGTCAGGGTCTCATAAGTAGCAAAGTGGCTGTATGGCCGCGATCTATTAAGAATTCTTTACGTTTTCCCATTCAGTAACAGCATTACAGTCACTGTGTTTTTAATGGGTGAGGTATACTGTATACATGATCTAACTAGATCAGCACTCGGTTGAGTTCCGATTTGCACGTTGCGTACAAGTAGGCCATGGCATAGTGCGTGAGCGCTACAAAACAAAACAAAGGCCCTTCAGTTAATCATCACCTGAACCAGCCAAATACTCAGCCGGTTTAGGTGATGATGACGTAAGTAAGAGACCTTTATAACTAACCAAATGGACCCGTAAGCGTCCTTTGCTTAGAAACACCACTTACGTCACCGCTGGTATACTTAAAAGCGGCTCGCATAGAGATCCAGGAAAGACCTCCCGACGACGTCACCCGTTGGAGCCGTTCTTTACGTCGTCATCTACGGAAAGCAACATGACCCTGCCGCGCCACGTCTACCAACCACCCCCACCCCAGCCATTAACCCATCCTTGGCCGTCCCCACCGATGGCGGGGGACACGTTCTTCGGAGACACCAACTTCACGGGAGCACCGACCAACGGACATGGACATACTTCCTACCCCCTCGGGTTCAACACCCCTGAGCCTGCGACGGGCACCGCTCAAGGAGGAGGAGGAGGCGGCGGCGTGGGCATCGGCGGCATGTTCGCCGCCGTCCCGGTGAGCATGTCGGACGCCGGCGCGATGTACGCCTCGTCGCTGGCCCACCAGGGCAAGGACATGGTGAACCAGGAGATCGGCAGGATCATGGCCGTGAGCAAGCTGAGGGCCTTCTTCGACGTGGACACCCGCTACGTGGCGGCCAAGATCGCGCTGCTCCTCTTCCCCTACGGCCACCGCGAGTGGGAGGTGGGCTACCGGCGGGACGCCCCGCTGACGCCGCGGGGCGACGTCAACGCGCCCGACCTCTACATCCCCGCCATGGCCTTCGCCACGCACATCCTGCTCTGCGGCGTGTCCCTGGGCCTGCGGGAGCGCTTCAGCCCCGAGGCCCTGGGGCTGTGCCTCAGCACGGCGCTGGCCTGGCTGGCCGCCGAGGTGCTGGTGACGCGGCTCAGCCTCTACCTGCTGGCCGTGCTCAGCGACCTCTCGGCCTTCGACCTGGCCGCCTACGCCGGCTACAAGTTCGTGGGGGCGGTCTTGGCCGCGCTGTGCGGCCTGCTGTTCGGCGCCGCCGGCTACTACCCGGCCCTGCTGTGGTCCTCGACCGCGCTGATGTTCTTCGTGGCCAACTCTCTGAGGATGAAGGTCCTCAGCGGCATCTCCGACTCCTCCCCCTCAGGCAGGAGTGCCGCCGGCGTCAAGCTTCACTTCCGGCATTACATCATCGTGGGCACGGCCCTGTTTCAGCCCTTTATCCTCTACTGGCTGACCTCTCACGTAGTCAGGTGAGGGACTATGCGTGCGCACACACACTGATTGGGAGAACGTCTATTTGAGATGTGTGTGTGGCACACATCTCAAATAGACGTTCTCCCAATTTTTCTAGAACGTCCTGCTATAGCGCCACCGTGAGGCACATCTTTTACCTATAAAAGCACCGATCTGCATGAAACGCTGCATGCAGACTCCTTAGCGGACAAGGACGAACCTTTGACCTGTGCTTTGTCCTGTGTTTGTCACTTTTTATATATGGCGCCACCAGGAGGCCGATTTTTGTAAAACACATTTTTTCATAATTATCCAGATTCTGTCCCGAAATCATGCACCTCATTACACGGTATCTCTAAAGTCATGTGCTTAAGGCGATTGACTTATCCCCATATTTCACATTCCATCCTACTTGGTTATATTGGCTTTCAAAGTTTACAGGATTATGATCAGTTTAGAACAAAAATGAATGCAGAACGAAAATGAATGCAGCGTGCGATTTACGTGAAATCTTTAACACACTTCCCTACCATGCTGAGATATACAGTATATCCTCCCCACTTTTGACCTTGGCCCATTATAGCGCCACCAACAGGTGGTAGTTTGCAAAGCAAATATTTGGAGCAAAATGCCTCAAATGATTTCGCATTGCCCTATAGCGCCACCAGGAGGCCACAATCTGACCTGGTGGAGACCTGTGCACTTTTTCTAGTTCTATTGGACACGTCTGAGTTGGTTAAAAATATCATTTTATCAGTAACTTATCGGTTTCAATTATTTCAGCTTGACAGTGCGCCAGTGTTGATTTTTTTCTCCCCTCTTTAGTATAAAACGATTTTCAATTTCAAGAATCAAAGTATATCGTTGTATATGAAAACATCATTGCCTTTGTATCGTATTGTTTTGCAATTCAAATAATCTGTATCAAATGGCGTTCTTTGCAGATAATCGATTGCATTAATACAACATCAACTTAGCATTTTTAAAAGAAAGAGAAGAGTGGTTTAATGACTTTGTTTACTTAGTTTAATTACTTAATTTGGTGTAGTATTGCATTCATACTACATCAAATTTAGCATTTTGTGAAAGAAAAGTGTGCTTTAATTGCTTACTGGTCTAAGACAAGTTCAATGTGTTTTTAAATAGTTACTATATCGATTTCAAATTATTGAATTGTATCTGATCATACCGCCAGAATCAGCCAATATCGTCCATGTATGGAATCACTGTTAAAATGTATTGTTACACCCCTAGCTCCAACCATTCATATTCTGTTGCCATAAAATTGACCATGGCTGCTTTTGGATGTCCCAGACATGTACATTAACCAATTCAGTCACATGTATACTGTATGTGTGCGATGTGCGTACATGCGTGTATTAGTTTCAGTTCAACTACTGATGTAGATGAACAATCTATTGGATTTAACTGATTTATTATTTTCAGAATCAGGATGACTTTGTCACCTTAACCCATTATGTCCTGATCAGATTCTAGTTTCTGATGGCAGAACTTTAGTGCGCGATACTTGTAGAATTTTTCAACAGCTAAAATGCGTTCAGTACACAAAGGGTTAAGTAATACAGATTTGTAAACAGATTTGTTTAAAAACAGAATCTAACTCCATCTCTATTGGCTCATTAGGAAACTGCTGGAGACCGCTGTGCTGTGATTGGCTAAAATGCTGCCTCACCCCACCTCCCCCCCCCCCCCCCCCCCCTCACAAGTATGTATACTTGCCGAGCAGTCAGAGAGCACAAATACCTCATGAAAATGCTTAATGCTTACATCTTCTTAATTGCATCACCATCTCATCTACTGCTAACCCTGACCACAACCGACTAGTCTCTTAGTTATTAGTCTAAACCGCTGAAACCAAAGATTGCCTAGATTACAATAGACAAGGCATACATGTCAGGGTCAGTTGATAACAGAAAAAGTGTGGCGATTGCAGGGGTGCCTAAATGTAAACATTTACTGTTCTCCATGAAGCCACACTTCATGGGAATATGAATAACCCTTTTTGAGATCATGAGATCCCAACCCTGCACTTTTTCACCTTAAAAATGATTTTACAAATGACTTTTAAATCCTGAAAGTTTGTCAGCGGTTCTCAATATTGCATGTCGAGGACCCCCAAAATCATATTATATGGCCTGCCGACCCCTGTCTGACCCCCTATTATTATTATTAAATTGTTTTTATTGATTTTTTCACACAAAACATAGACACATGTTGCATTACATCATTAGAGATGACATGAAATGGCGACAGTGACAATAAAAGAAAATAAAATAAATAAACAATATTAAAAATACAAGACCAAGACTGAGACAAGACAATAAAAAAAAAAAAAAAACAGATCATACAAGAACTATTATGATATATCGTGTTGCACCACTCTGAAGCAGCTCACCACCTGCTTTACAGGTACTGTTCAAACTATGGAACCCGCGTCCTATACCTGACCATCTTCAGCCGGGAGCTTTTGGTTAAAGTAATCCAAAAAGGGCTGCCAGACATCATAGAATTTATTGACCGAGCCCCTGGTGGAATATTTAAGCTTCTCAAGTTTTAGGTGTGCCATCACATCCCCAACCCAGCGCTTATGCGATGGGGGAGTAGCCGACTTCCAATTGAACAGAATAAGGCGTCGGGCTAGCAGGGAAGAGAAGGCTATGGCTTCAGATTGGGTAACAGAAGCCTTCATCTCACCAGGGACCACTCCGAATATGGCAGTAAAGGGGTTAGGGCTGATCTCTTTGTCACAGATATTTGAGAAAGTCTCAAAAACAGAAAGCCAGAAATGTGAAATGGATGGACACCTGTCTGACCCCCTAGAAGCAAAATATTAATATTTCAATATTTCATTGTGGCAAAAGATTTGTGCCATATTTTCAGGATTAAAACACACACACACACACACACACACACACACACACACACACACACACACACACACACACACACACACACACACACACACACACACACACACACACACACACACACACATACACACACAAACATAGCAACAACTCTGGTTAGCAAACTGCCCCCCCACTCTGGGCGTTTTGGTGTAGAACATATCAAGACCTTCTACAAAGACCTAGGTGTTTGCAAAGATGAGTTTAAATTGGAAATGGTAACAACGGAGGTGGTGTTTAAAAAACTGAGTGCCCTCCAACCCCACAAGGCCACGGGGCATGACAATATTCCCTCCAAATTCCTTAGTGACTCAGCCAGCTCTATAGCTCCAATCATCACACACATAGTCAATCTCTCCATCAAACAAGGACAGGTCCCCCAAGATTTCAAACTGGCCAAAGTAACCGCCTTGCACAAGAAAGGGAGCAAATTAGACCCCGGTAACTACCGCCCAATCTCTATTCTAACCTCCATCTCGAAAGTGATGGAAAAAATAGTGTACGAACAGGTGGAGAAGTACCTGGCCACAAAAAAACTAATGTACGAATTTCAATCTGGCTTTAGAACATCCCACTCCACTGACACATGCCTCCTCTACTTGAGTGACCACATCAGGCAGGAAGTGGATGATGGCAAATACTGCGGCATGGTCATGCTGGACCTCCAAAAGGCCTTTGACACCGTGAACCACTCCATACTGCTTAACAAACTAAGAGCAATTGGTTTCGATAGCATATCAGTGAGCTGGATGCAGTCCTACCTTGAGGGGAGAGAACAGATGGTGGAGGTGGATGGAGCTCTGTCCCCTCCCCTCCCTGTGAGCTGTGGTGTCCCACAAGGGAGCATACTAGGGCCTCTACTGTTCCTTCTATATGTGAACGACATGACATCAGCCTGTGACTGCAAATTGTTCTTGTTTGCCGATGACTCAGCACTGCTGGTCTCGCACAAGAACAAACAGCAGGTCGAAAAAGTCCTCAGCTCCGAACTCAGTAGAATCTGCACCTGGCTCGCCGATAACAAACTATCACTACACCTTGGTAAAACTGAATCCATACTCTTTGGTACAAATGCTAAGCTCAGTAAGGCAGATGGCTTCACTGTCAAAGTGGGGGAAAACATTATCACCCGGAAAGAAGAAATTACCTACCTGGGTTCCATCCTGGAGGCAAATCTTTCCGGTGATAAAATGGCCACCAACGTAATCAAAAAGGTCAACCAAAGAACTAGATTCCTATACAGGATCTCTTCACTGGTCAACAAAGACACTCTGAAGACCATAACTGGAGCCCTGGTACAAGGTTACTTTGACTATGCCTGCACCTCTTGGTACCACAGCACCTCAAAAACCTTAAAAACAAGGCTACAGACCTCCCAAAACAAACTTGTCAGACTGTTACTTGACCTCACACCTCGAACCCACCTCACCCCTGCCCACTTCGACAGTTTGGGTTGGCTTAGGGTTGACGACAGAGTACAACATCTCGCAATGGGTCTGGTCCACAAGATACGATACTCTACCAAAATACCCTTATACCTATCCAAATACTTCCTTAATGTCAATGAAGTACACTCCCACAACACCAGAGGGAGTGCTACTAACCATGTCCAACCCAGATTTGGCACAAACAAGGGTCTTAATTCCTTCCGCTCATATGCCACCAAAATGTGGAATGCCCTACCAACAGTCTTAAAGGCATGTGAATCCCTTGACTCCTTCAAAACCGCTCTCAAAGGGCACCTACAGATGGCTGCAATTCTTAACTGGCCTCTGTAAAACAAAAATGTATATAAAATCCCTCCACCCACCCCGCCTCTCCTCTTTGTACATTTCTCCTTTCCCTTTTTTTTACCTCCACTATGATTTTGCCTCCATGTTTTGCTGCTTCTGTTTTTACTGAAGTAGTTGTTGTGTATGTACGGTATTTGAATGCCTCAATGAACTGAAAAAGTTGGCCACTATTGTAAACAAGTGTATGCTTAACTAGTGTGTCCAATCAGCTTTTTCAGATTTGATGCAGTTGTACTTGAATTGTACTGTAATTCTCCAAGCTGTTATCAGTTTTGTAGCAGTGTGTACTGGACTTGTACTGTAACTCATCTCTCTGTTAATAAAAAAAAATCATTCATTCATTCACACACATACACACACACACACACACACACACACACACACACACACACACACACACACACACACACACACACACACACACACACACACACACACACACACACACACAGGTGAAACAAAGAAAATGCTAAACATTTCACCCGGACACACCATTTATTCATGTTGTTCACAGTTTCCCAACTCGCCCATTGCTTAAGAACACACCACAAGAAAGTAAAGGAATAAATACTGTAGCTTGCTGTGGCTTCTTAACGGGTATAAATAAATAACATCAACAGCTATAAAACAAATAATACAAACAGCAACAACTTTGAACATCATAACAAGAGTGCATCAATATCCATAAATAAATACATGCCATAAATACATTTCATTACCACTGACAATAATTTAGATTTAGTGTTGTATCACTTATAACTTATAACTTAACAAAACAGGTGAAACATAAATAAATGTTTTTTTTTTTAAGGCATTCGTTCAAATGCTGTTTCATCCTTCATGGTCGACTCCTATGGGGTCATTCATTGGCTGGAGGAGAACAGAGGCGCCGTGTTATTGGTCGACATGGCTTCACCCGGTCAAGGAGGGACTAGGAGACGAGGAGGTATTGGAGGAGGTAGGATACGAGGAAGGAGGCGGCGCGGTAGAGGAGAGGAAGGAGAGGAGAGATGGAGTAGAGGACGTGACTGTGGAGCTCCTGCTTGCCGCCCTGCCAGGAACAATAAAGAAACAATGCTATTAGAATATATCAGTGCGGGTTTTCAACCTTTTCAAAGCGTTTGAGCCACAGACCCCCATTTGAGGACATTTTATACCCCAAAACTAAAGATTTCTTTTGGATTCTGGATTCGGAAACAAAACAGGCAAACATACAGACCAAAATGACAATTTCTTCTACATTCTCTAACTGTGTAGATTTGGACCAATTCAGATGATTACAAACAAACAAAATGAATATAATAAATGAACAAATGAATGGATGGATTGTCTTACTCAAAGTCTCTGATCTTGCGTCGTACCCAGGGAGCGTGGACTTGACTGCAGAACAACCCCTGTTCTGTCTGAAAACTGTGAGAACAACATAGATTTGAATATGATTGTGTGGATGGAGTTTGGTACAGGTATGGAGTTTGGTAATTAGGTAGGTAAGTATGCTGTAAAACCAAATGTTTAGGTTATAAACGCTTATTATGAACACAAGAACGTGTTTAACACCTTTAAACACAAATGTGATTACAATCAGTGTTCTAGTGGGACTTTTATTCCACCCATTTTATTTTTATTTTTTTCTGAGAGTGCCCATTTGTACACTTCGGAGTATAAAGCACACTGAAAAGCCTTTAATTTTCTCAAAAAACAACAGTGTGCCTTATATATGGATTGTTTGACTGCAGTAGCTTCAATCCTATGTTGACTGCAGTAGCTTCTATTATGTGCGCCTTATAATCCGGTGCGCCTTATATATGAAACCAGTTCTAAAATAGGCCATTCATTGAAGGTGCGCCTTATAGTGCGGAAAATACTTTGTCCCAAAAATACCTTTGTCCCAAAAATATTTTAGATGTGAGAAGTGAGGGGACGCCGCCCCCCCGCGTCCCCCCTCCACTACACCCCTGATTACAATCAAACGCTCAAGTGCCTGCCATAACAACACTGATTTAGGTAGGTAGGTAGGTACCGGTAGGTATGTGTAACGCCTGGGATTCGAACCCGGGTCTCCCACGTGAAAGTCCAACATCTTAACCACTAGACCAAGAGGACATCCCCTTGGTCCAGGGGCAGATACTAGACTTTGGAGGCCATCACGACAGAGGCTGTAGCCACCTGCTACATATGCAATACATAGAACATATGGTCCACTGATTCTGCCTTGCAGTAGGTACCGGTATGTAGATATGCAAGCACATAGAACTTACATGACAGCAGCAACACATGGAAGATTCCTCTTCTGGACCAGATATCCTGTTATAGGATCTGTTATCTCCTGTCTGCTTACTGTAGTACAACAGGAGGACAGCTTCTCTGGGGCTGTAAAGAGAGAGAGAGAGAGAGAGAGAGAGAGAGAGAGAGAGAGAGAGAGAGAGAGAGAGAGAGAGAGAGAGAGAGAGAGAGAGAGAGAGAGAGAGAGAGAGAGAGAGAGAGAGAGAGAGAGAGAGAGGGGCAACGGACGGTTAAGACAGAGGTTCCTAGAAACATCACAGGTACTGTCCTCCAGGCACATAATGGTTTTCCATCCAACCAGGACATTAATAGCATTAACTAACGCCTAACTAACCTCCTTAGGTAAAGCCCTTATATCAGGGGTGCCCACTCTTTTTGAAACTTGAGAGCTACTTTCAAAATGACCTGCTCAACAAAATCTACTACACATCAAAAATGTGATTATTCCATTACTGAAAATCAATTTCAAGGCCCCTAGAAAGTTTGCTCTTTGAAATCGTGGTGATGGTGTTATACTTACTATTATAGTGTTTAAGAATAATGAACTTCAAATGAAAAATAGAGGGAGATAATTGGAATGTTTTCTTGTATATGCTACTACTGACGTTTGAAAACCGTATTTGGGGTTTGAGTTGACAGTTTGTGATGTTTAGTTTAGTTTCTTGCACCCAAAACTAAGAACTTTAACTCTTTTGTCCACAATTGGGAAAGAGAACTGGCAAAACATTGGTCAAAATAACAATTATTCCCCATTTTCTAATTGCATGGACTCTTGAGAGTGTAAAATGAAACCAAATGGACCCAAGGGACGCAAGGGTCCAATGGTTTCGTTTTAACGCTCTCCAGACTTTCAGGTCTATGGGGACTGTGGTGATCTACCTGCACGGTCAGTGTGAGCTACTGGTAGATCACGATCTGCCTTTTGGGCACCCCTGCCTTATACAGTATGTATACTACTGTTTGCAGTAACTTGTAAAGTAATTCTTTTTCCCATTCAGTAACGCCACTACAGTCACTTGGGTTTTCAAAGGGGGAGGTAGTATTTACCCTTATTATGTAATAAATTATGTAATAAATAATTATCCTCCTGTCTATGTCATGTAAAATGACACCTTAGAAACAAAAAAAAAAGTGTCCTCCACAGGTCATCATAATGATGATTGGTCAACAAAGGGTAACATGATGTAATCACTGTGCATCGTTATATCTATATGAATATTGTGATTTTGGATATTGTACTATTGACAAAAGTGCTATTTTTTTTTCAAACTTTTTTTTAGAGTGATAAGCTTGCAGTTGTAAATCAAACACTCAATAGGGTAAAGTTGCAAAGTGTTAGTGGCTTTTAAATATTTCCCTCAGACAATACAATGACTATACTATACAACGTAGTACAGTGGTTTTCAACCGGTGGTCTGGGGACCACTAGTGGTCTCTGAGAGGGTTCCAGGTGGTCCCCTGCTAAGTTGGTTAACCAGATGTAACTCTTGAGAACGTAAAAATGAAACCAAATGGACCCTTGCGGGTCCATTTGGTTTCATTTTTACGCTCTCAAGAGTTAAAATATTCATCATCTGAATTAGCCCCAAGTCTAGATGATTATTTGTCATTTTGATCTGTATGTTTTGACTGTTTTGCTTCCCTAATCACTGTGGACAGAATCAAAAGAATTCTTTAATTTTAGGTCTTTGATGTAAAAATGACATCAAATGGTGGTCCATGGCTCAAATGCTGAATAAATGGTGGTCCCTGGTGTCAAAAGGGTTGAAAACCCCTGCTATAGTACATAGTGTAAAGCAGCACTCACCAGCTGTGCCCACGTCCAGCAGAGTGATCAGTACAGCGCACATCACGGCCCACTTCAGCAGGATTCCACAGGATGCCATTTCTACTTGATAACAGATCTTAGTGTGACAGGAATAAGTGGATTAAATGAACACTACTGCTTCTCTCCTCTCTTTTTTTCCTCCTCGCGTCCAGTAGAGTGATCTGATCTGCCAGGCTTGAAGTGTGTGTTGATATTTAAGGTCTGCAAAAATGCAGAAGTTCAACCCCTTGAGGAGTGAGTTAGTCACCCCTGCCCTTCTCCATCTGAATGAATGAATCAATGAGTGACAGTGAGGGAGTTTCTCCCATGTGACTATCTGGCATTGGCCAACAGGAAACGCGTCTATTCCGCATTTACTTTTTTCTATCACAGCCTTTTCCGCTGTGACATTAGATGCTGGGTGTTTCCTGAGAATGGGACATTCGCTGCAATCGTGAAAAAAACGTAATCGGACGGAAGTGATGAAAGTGACCACTTTGTTCTGTGTGGGTATAACGGGGGTCACTGAAAAAGTGACACCATTTCTTAGAAATGAGTGTTCTCGTAAGGGTGTGTGTGTGTGTGTGTAGACAATCAATAATGTATTAACTATCGGGCCTCATGCACACTTCTCGGACGGCCTGGCTAATTCATTAATTAGCATTTGATGCATACATTTCCTACTTTGCTCTGTGGGACGCGTGTGGTGTGCTAACAGGACGATGCGGAAGCAAAACAATGCTTTGTAGTTAGGTTTACCTAGTGAGTATGGTGAATGGTGACGCAGACTAACACAGTTTGAATTGATATCGAAATATATAAGGATGTAAAATGTATATAGATTTGAGGGCGGGGGCTCCATACACTTTAATGTAATATAGGCAACTTTAGTGTACACTGTAAACATATTTGTTTAAAACAAAATCTAAGACCACCTCACCTCCACTCTATTGGCTCATTATGAATCTACTGGAGACTGCTGTGCTGTGATTGGCTAAAACGCTGCCTCACCCACCCCTCCCCCATATTACCGCCTTGTCCTGACTCCTGAGCCAGATGTTGAATGTTTTTGTTTTCATGATTTTTTGACGACAACAGAGTTCTAGACCTTCTGCAGGACGAAGCAAGTGTCTGTCTGCAGGGAAACAGCTGCAGCATCAAAGTAGAAGTGATGTAGAGGGGGAAAAGGGAATAAATATAACTATATAAACTTTTCGATTTTTGGCTAAAAAGTTGCATGTATTACCTATGACTGACATTTAACCTTTTGGAATAATATACAAATGAACTGCTGCTTTATAAGTGAAGACAGGGTGTAGGATCTGTGGCTTTTCCACAATATCTTTTCACTTGGTGTTTATTTGATATTTAGGCTATTGGCTACCCTTAGATGT
Source organism: Benthosema pterotum (assembly GCA_039105355.1). NCBI lineage: Eukaryota > Metazoa > Chordata > Actinopteri > Myctophiformes > Myctophidae > Benthosema > Benthosema pterotum. Next base: position 17,869,264 of record CM076966.1, on the reverse strand, counting down.
TCTGATGGTTTGAATTGACACGTCTTCGGGGTCTGTTGCTCATTCTTTGAATTGCGGGAGTCACCAGAACATTATTGCTCCTGGGAAGACATGATGTGCTCCGCCAGAACCCCAGGGCTTTAGCCTGCTCCCCAGCCAGATTCACTGTAGTCCCTGATTTGTTTTATCATGCAAAGTGACGAAATCCAATCATGGAATGTAGAAAAATACTCTGGTAACCAGACTCACAGCATGCCTTTTATAAGATTTACCTGAATGTAGACCTATACAAGGTTAAGCTAATAGTACAAAGTTATCAAAACCTATTCCATTTTTAGTGTGAATTACTTACTACAAAAGACTTTGGATGACGGACCTGCCGATTTACGGCAAGACTGCCACACACCAGGCCAGATCAGAATAATAAATCTCTGTCTTTTTGATTACACTCAGTCTCTAATCAACGGCCTCACTTTGTTAATATTTCCAAATAAATAAAAAATGAATAAATTATAATAACAAAACAAAAGACTGCATGTAAAGATATTTAGAGATAACATGGAGCAGACCAGCACATACCGGTAAGCCAACTCTTATTATTTACTCATCTTCCTTTATTTGTTTTGACATGGCTATATATTTTTTAAAATTGTTCTCAAAAAAGTCTCAAAAACACTTTGCTATACAAATAAAACCAGGACACTAAGCTTGAATCCCAACATGTTTATTCTGGGGAACTAATGGCAATTAAGCTCCAGTCCAATCACAGCTCCACATCTACACCAAAAAAAGAAATCCCATGGACAGATTTTATTCCAGTGTAACGTTGTCCATGATGTATTTACATTCGAATGAATGGGCCGTTTGTAAAGTGTCTGAGTGGAAGAGGGTCTTTGGTGAGACCTAAAAAGCGGTCGGAGCACCAGTTTCTGTGAGGTTTACTTTTTACAAAGCTCCATATTCTTTCTGTCAGCTAATCCAGCGTCTTTGTATTTTGAATGTTAAACATGGAGGGGTCAAACTGCTGCCCTTTAAACGGCGAGTCGGCGGCATTCCAGCCCATTTGGAGCATCTCGTGGACCTTCAGCTCCTCGGCCGTCAGCTTCTTCTCGGGGGGTTTGGGTCTTTCCACGGCGGCGGCCATGGCCAGCGCCTCTTCGTCGGCCGTGGCCACTGGGGGCGCCTCGCAGTTGATCTTGGTGACGTCGATCTCCGGCTCTCCCTTCAGCAGCGCCTTCCACCAGGTCTGGGTGCACTTGCTGAGCGTCAGGACCACGCAGCGGCCCGGCTCCAGACTCCACAGCGAGTCCTCGGCGTTGATCTTCTCCGTCAGCTCGCCCTCCACCAGTACCGTCTCGGTGCCCCCGGCCGCTCCGTCCCTCATGCAGACGCGCACGCTGCCGGTCTGGATGCTGACCGCCACCTGCTTGCCCCTGACGACCGTCTCAGGGACGTCCACACGGACGTCCACGTCGGTGTGGTCCTGAGACCAGCGGTACCTGTCCCTCACGGCGCCGTTGAAGCTTTCCGGGTTGGACTGGAACAGCATCTGCTCGTCCACTTCTTCGGAGCCGGTGCTGGTGGCGGTAGCGGTGGCGGCTCTGGGGAGGAGGCCAGAGGCCGGATCCGACACCGCGGAGGAGGACTCCGTGGCCGCCTGGGCGTCCGTCTCCTTCCGCTGCTGCGCAGACTCGAGCTCTTGAGCCGCCGGAGGAGGGGTCTCCCTCTTTTTCAGCTTTTTCATTCTGTCCTTCTCGGCAATCTTTTCAAAGATCTTGAATTTCTTCAGGGCCACTTTCTCCGCCGCGTTGGGACGCTGGAAGAGGTCGGTCTTGCGGTACAGGAACCCGAAATAGATGTGCAGAAAGTCCTGTATGTTTAGGATGTTCTGCAGGACGCCAAAGAAAGCGTTGTCGTACATGTCTGTCCTTTCCAGAGGCAGAGCCATTGCAAGTGATCACTCTGCGTGGTATCTCAATGACAAGGAAATGAAGTAAAACTTTCTAAGTAGTAAACCCTTGCTGTGTCGAACTCGTAGGCTATAGCTGCTTCCCAATCGACAATGAAAACAGAAAAGACGATCGTCTAGTTATTTGACCTGTTTAAGTAGCAGTCAGCAGGCTGCAGCCAAGGTACAAAAGCCTCGGTAAAGCCAAATATGGTTATAACATCCTGACCTTATAAGTGGTGTCAGAACATACACTGCCAAATGTATACTATGGGCAAAAATCGGGCCGGGTGAGGTATAACTCTGAGGTTATACCTCAGCCGGCCTGGTGGAGACGCAGAGCATGGGAAGCTCTGGGTGCACTACTGTTGGGTAGTAGGCTAGTACTGTATACCCTTGCCTTTTAAGGGATAGTTGCAGATTTTTTAAGTTAAGTTTTATGAAACACTCTCCATTATTGTGTGTATTAACTAATGTGTAATGGGAATTCTGCTCTGTCTTTGGTGAAATATGTAGTAGTTCCCGAAATTTCGGCCCATTACTAAAATAGTAATAATGGGACATCCATCTCACTATGCACAAAAAGTAGTTCCATGTGATAGGGGGGTCAACAACAAACGAAGGTTGCGCTAATATTTTAGAAATGGGTCGGAAAATACAGATGATGTTAGTTTTGAGGATTCATTTATGACTACTTTTTACTGCGTGGCCCCAGTGACCGCCACAAAATGACTGGAACTACTTCACATTGCACCAAAACCAGATCAGAACCCTGCCTGGTTTTCTGAGCTGAGCCCGGATAGCAAAGTCGGTAGAGCATCAGACTTCGGTACCTGAGGAGTGATACACTGGGCCTCCAGACTACAGGATTGCACATTCCAACTTTCGGCCGGAAGTGTGAGGTCACGTCCTCCTTTTTTGGAAGGTGGCTTCATTACCCGGCCATCCACGGGGATCTGGGCTTCATTAACTGTCCATTCACAGAGCTCCATGGCTTCACAGGGGGAGGGCTTATTTATCCCACCACTCACGGGGCTCCCCCGGCTTCATTAACACGCCAATGGAATAGCCTCCACAGGCTGGATGGCAGACATCTTTTATGCTTATTTCACTAGTCGGAAGAAACACCATTGGGAAGGTTAAGTTATTAGTTTGGTTTATTGACAATTAGGATAGAATAGATGGATGAATGGAATGGAGCACGGGAGGCGTGGGCCAGGCTGTAGAGGTTCCGGAGGGGCTCGCTGACCCTGGGACTTTGGGGAGGGGGTCGTCTGGCGATCGTCTTGCGGTGCGCATGGACGTTGACCCCCCAGCAGGAACCTGAGATATGGGAGAGAGGAGAGGTTGTTTAAATTGTTTGCCTTATGAAGGGGATGAGAGATGTAGTGCTAGAGAGAGCAGGGTGAAGAATTAACCGTGGAGGTGAAAGGGGTGGAGGTGGGTACGAAAGCCTGTAGGTCAGTGGCTTGTGTGCGGTGCTGCGTGGCAAGGTAACCGTGAAGGTTTCTGGGTGGTATTGGGCGGGTATAAATGGAGTTAGGTAAATTGTTGTGGGGGCGGAGAATGGCGTGAAGGTTAGGGTCAATGTGTGTTTCTCCGCCTCCTGAACATCTGTTGTTCCAACACCATTTCTTAAAATAATGCAATATAATTCATTATAAGCCCACCAAGCAAATAATGATGGTTTCTTTGTGCTCAATAGGCCACAGTAACGTTCCGATTTTGGGTGGTGTGTTTTTTATTGTATTCTGGCCAGTACTTTTATATATAATGTCAGCTTCTGCCTGATAGCTCACATGCAGTGTATTGAAATGCAAGTATGGATGGGAAATGTAAATCGAACATTATCATTCATTTCATTGTCACACTGACTAGTAAACAAATGGACAATTTATCTGAAGCCATTAAGCATCACCAGTGGTGTAGTGGTACTTTTAGAAGTGGGGGGGGGCGCTTCTTAAAGGTGAATTCCACCCATTTTCTTTTTTTTTTTCTGAGAGTGTACAAATGTACACTCTCAGAAAAAAGGAAACTCTAACATGAAACACATCTTGATGATGTCATCATCTATAGATGTCATGCTAATGATTTTTTTCAGACCTCCATTTCTAGGAAACAGAATGGGGGGAACTGTTGTTACCATGTCCACACAACATCTCTAAGGTATATTAATAACATAGTAAAATATTGAAAATGAGTGGAATTCCCCTTTAAGACACGTACATGCACACTTGCATTTATAGCATATTGAGAAAGATTGTTTACAATGCCTAATTGTATCCATAAAAGACAAAAAACATAGGCCTACTTCTGCCCCAAAAATATTTTAGATGTGAGAAGTGGGGGGACGCCGTCCCCCCGCGTCCCCCCTCCGCTACACACCTGAGCATCACAATACATAACAAAGGACCTGTAGATGGTCTTCCACCATGAGACACTCTACTACTAGACTACATGGTGATGTTTAAGTCCCCCCTCCCACCGCAAAGGAATAGAGATGTAAAACACAGTGACAGTGACAACTTCAGTGACACATGTGACAACTGTGATAACTTGTAGAGTAGGTCATGTATGCAGAATGCTGTGGTGGATTAGGATCTACAAACTACATCTCTGTTGACAGCTTGTAAATCTCTCAACAACAAGCTCAAAAGTAATAAGTAATGAGCCATGTTTAGACAAACAGTAACATATTACTTCTTAGAATTTTTGGCAGAAAGATATCTTTACTTTATTTTTACTGAAAAAAGTATTAATATTACAGTAATATGTAATATTTAATTAGTTTCTGCCCCAACACTGGTTATGCATACATCTGAAGTCAAGGACAGCCGGAAGAATAAAAATACTGAACGTATATATTACTGTATTTAATCAACCAATCAATCATGATAATGATGATGAGAGTCCTTTACATCTGTGGGTATTTACTTACGTACGTACTTACTACATTACTTACTTACTGTGTGTGTGTGTGTGTGTGTGTGTGTGTGTGTGTGTGTGTGTGTGTGTGTGTGTGTGTGTGTGTGTGTGTGTGTGTGTGTGTGTGTGTGTGTGTGTGTGTGTGTGCGTGTGTTACAGGTCTTCGTCAGAGGTCCAGTTTGAGGTGTGGGATCCAGCAGTGGGTTACATGCCCTCCACAGCCCCCCCTCACTCCCTGATCACACTGGCATGGAACACACACGCACACACACACACACACTGAGACACACACACTGAGACGCACACACACACACACACACACACACACACACACACACACACACACACACACACACACACACATGTGCACGCTACTGAGTTCTCGTTATTAATCTACATGCATTTCATTCATTCCCAGCAAACACAGTCAGGATGGGGATGAATTATTCAATTCAATTCAAATCAATTCAAGAAGCTCTATATTCTGACCCAGAATATCACCTGATTTCAACCAACCAGTCACTGGAGGCGTCATCGTAACGCCATGTTTAAGACTAGACCACATCACAGCCCATATGGGGATGATCTTTATGTCATTTCCAGGACGTCTTCACCAGTTGAATGAATGAAGATTATTCTGGTCCAGATCAGGCTTATGATTGATTTAAGTTCTGGCGGAAGTGGCTGAAAATAATCTCTAATGGGTCACTCATACCGGCAGGCTAAGCCTGGGAGTTAAAACAAGCTGTATGACGCGCAATACAATAGTCTACTATACCAAACCAGGAAATAAGATACTGTTTATATAGTTCAGTGCACCAAATATTACAACCATTCTTCAATTCAATAAATATCGTAATATGTGCAAATTCTACAAACAGTGAGAAATACTATAGCGAATCAAATTATCAAAGTGCTAAAGTGCACTATGTAACCTACTGGTGGCCAACCACAGAGACGCGTCAACCAATCAATGAAGCCCAATGCGGCGCTGACCTCACCAACACAGTGTGAATTACCGTAATTTCTGGACTATAAGCCGCACCTGAATATAAGCCGCACCAGCTAAATTTGGGGCAAAATACTGATTTTTCCTTGTATAAGCCGCACCTGACTATAAGCCGCAACAGGCTTATAGTCAGGTGCTTCATGTTAGAGCAGTGGTTTTCAACTTTTTCACAACTTAACAACATCTTCACGCCTCCACAGACCCCAAAACTAAAGATTTCTTTTGGTTTTGTTCACAATTCCAGGATGGATTTTTGCAAACAAAAGATGCAAAGCATCAAAATTAGACCAACATGAACATGACTTATGACTTAAGTCATGTTCGACTGAATTAAGTGGTGTTAATTTAGGTGGTGAATATCATAACTCTTGAGAGTGTAAACATGAAACCAAATGGACCCGCCAGGGTCCATTTGGTTTCATTTTTACGCTCTCAAAGAGTTACATCTGGTTAACCAACTTTCTATAATTTAGTCTGCGGAGCCCACCTGGAACCTGGAAAATCCATAGATTGGCCGCACCGTTGTATAAGCCGCAGGGTCAAAAGCATGTGAAAAAAGTAGCGGCTTATAGTCCGGAAATTACGGTATAAGTGAACTATACGAATCATTTTGGCTCCTACATTGGCCTCAATCTAACTCTCTCTGATTCATCCAGGGACGTCTGTCTGTAGTCAACAGGATTTGAGTTGGTGGAAATCAGCAGATAATTCTGGGACAGATCTGACTAGTCCTGGATTGACTTGATCTGGACACATTCAAGACATCACTAATTCGTCCCGATCCTGACCGTTGCTTACTGGGTGTGTTGATGATGAGTTGAGAAGTAACTGCATTGAACTGTAATCAAAAACCATCCATTTAAAGGTAGGGGAAGTGATTTCACTTTTGTCAGATATCACCCATTGTTTTTTTTTTTGTTAAAATGCTCTATTATAAGGTGTGGAAACCATATATGGAGTTTCCCCCTCCCCCACGTTAGCAGAGGAGTTAATAAAAGTTCCCCAGGTGGTAGCGAATTGTCCTCCAATCAGGATCGAGCAGCAGGTTCATATAGTGTAGCTACTGTTGGCGGCCCCTAGTGCACCAGGCTGGTACTACACCATGAATTTCAAATCACTTCCCCTACCTTTAATTAATTCATCCATTCATTCTGGAATGGATGAATTCTTGTCAGGAGGAGCTACAGCTCTCCCTCTGAAAGAATCCCATCCAGCCGAAAACCTGAGAAGATCATTGCCTGAATGGATGTCTAATGTGCCTTTATAGTGTGAATGTAATGCTTGCTATAGCTGCCTGGTCTTCGGTACGGTTGGTGGTTAGAGGACACTGCTGTCATACACCGACGGGAACATTCAGTTCTACCGTTTAACGCTAATGACTTGTTGTCATGAGTAAAGCAGAGTGAAGCCCTGCGCTACCAGGCTGCAAAACGGCTCTAGGAGAGGAGTTATGATGACTGGGTTAATCACAGAAACCATAGCAGAATGGGAAAAAACATCATTTTTGCACCATGGAACCTTTCTCACTGGACAAGTTTCAGGTGCACCACTCCTACCGCTGCACGCAACGGGACACTGATCAATGGGACGCCGAATGCTTTAGTTTGGCCCGGTGGATGATTAGATTTTTGGGGAAATTTATATTTAAAAAGAAAACTCCCTCATTGTTTCTTCTATAACTTCTATAACATTGATTTTCTCCTATGCCAAAATATGTTTTAAATAACAAAAAAAAATGCTTATCAGGTGGAATATAGTTGAATATCGCTATGCAATTACAATGTGGTTTATTTCAATTACCGGTACATTCTTTTAAATCAAAAACAAGACAACATATAACAGTCAACTCTTACGTTATTAAGAGTTGACCTTTATGAAGTATGAACATAATTATTTTTGCAACCCCCCCCCCCCCCCCCCCCCCCCCCCCCCCCCCCCCACACACACACACACACACACACACACACACACACACACCACACACACACACACACACACACACACACACACACACACACACATCCTTGTTTTTGGTCCATAGTGAGGTCTACAGTAAAATGCCTACAGACTGAGGACCACCACTTCTGATTGATTTACGAAAATACCAAGGGTCATTCTGGACTCTTGGGGGCACCCTTATCCCAAACACTCACTTAGATTAGCTGAAAACCTCTTTTTTAAAAATATTTTTTACAAACAAAGTGAGGACCGGGAAAAAAACACACACACACACACACACACACACTCCTGTTTGTTTCTGGGGCATAGTGAGGACCGGCCACAAGCTGTAGATTCTTAACAGTTATTTCTATGTTGGTGTGTTGCTTATCTGAACTAGCGTTAATAATGAAAGTATTTAGATAAAATGTAATTATGTAACAAATGCATCTATTGCATCTATAGACCTGTAAACCATGTCTTTTGTTCAACTTGAATAAAAACATTTAATTCGAACTTGCGCTGCCTGTTCCCCCCCTCTTGTGTAGATACACTGTATAAGCAGATTCAACCTACCATAAAGTACCTTTGGGATGGAGCCATCTGTGGGTTTAGTGTGTAAGCCAGTTATTTGTACTATGCTCAGCAGTGGGACAAATTGAATATAACAATTATAATACAAGAGAAGTTGGAGCACTTTTTACTTGCGTCTTCAGAGCCAAATGTTGAATTTACTACAAGTCACTATACCCTCACATGTCCTTCCAGAATCAGCATCTGTGATGGAGCCAGATAAATGTAAACACTAATATACATGCACGTTCCAGAGGTGGAAAGACACTGATGTAGTGAATCTAGAGATGGTTTCATTTCCCTTTATTGCGTAAAACAACAACTTGTTAGGCCTCTTTCTCGTTCCCCAGGGAGCTCCCAGGGATGATCCTAGCCGAGCAGTGTTGCCAACTGCCGAAATCCAAAATGCACTAGAGTAGTGGGTTTCAACCATTTTCATACCAGGGCCCATTATTTATTCCTCATTTTATCCAAGGACCACCATTTGATGTCGATTTTAGTCTCTCAGACTAATTTAGGTGAAATAAGTGGTAAAACGTTTGTCAAAATAGCATTTCTTCTACATTTTCTAAATGTGTCGATTCTTGAAAATTAGGTAATTCAGATATAATATAATTTAACTCTTGAGAGCGTAAACTGAAACCAAATGGACCGTAAGGGTCCATTTGGTTTCATTTTACGCTCTCAAGAGTTACAGATCTATAAGGGGTCCATTTGGTTACCAATGGTCCTTTCTAGGAAGGAAGGAGGACTCTATCATAGGAGGAAAAATGGTGAAAAACAAGGGTTTTGTCTCTGGTGACTGTCAACCAATTTCGCTCCAACTCAAAAGCACCAGATTTTCCGCCAGAAGATTTTCACTAATTTTGACGCTAGGGGGGTCTGAAAAAAGCCAAATATAGTGACAAATGCGCCTAGTATTATGTATATTATCCATGTCTTCATCCTAGCACTAGTCTTTGTAGGAGTCAGTACCATGTCACTACTAATGACACCAATTACTTTGCAAGCAAGATATTATAAGATAACATAATAGATGTATATATATGTATGTATGTAACCCCTGTGCATTTGCAAAGAACAGCGAGCTAGCCATTACAGACTGATAGAACATCAACATCACATTGTTACATGCACTGAAGGACCACAGCCAACCCATATACGTTTCAACCCTGTGGTATGCAGATATTTGAGATCTAATCTGTCTTTGTCACATTTATGCCAATATATGGAGATCTCGGTATTGTTATTCCTCCTTATATGCTGCCCAAAGCACTGTTGTTAACAGACAAACTGAGCTTGTTCCCAGCTACAAGTACCTTGGCACAATCATCGATAAGAAATTGAAATTTGACACTACTTATCAAAAGGTAGTTTCAATATCATATGAAATTCTGCAAAATATGAAAGGAGATAATACTCTGAATATTAAAGCAAAATGGGAAGCAGAGGGCAACCTAACTATGTCAACAGAAGAATGGGAAAGAATATGTAAACATCAATGGAAAATGACTAGTTCTCCCACATGGAGAGAATTCAGCTGGAAAAATGTCAGTCGTTTCTTTTGCACTCCAGCTCAGAAAAGACATTTCACATATCAGTTGGACTGTTGGAGATTATGTGGAGAAACATTGGCGAATCATTTTCATGTATTCTGGAGTTGCCCTTCTGTGGTTCCATTTGGGAGAAATGTCCACAGTGTCCTGGAAGCAGTATTTGGGTTGACATTCCTTTTGATTTTAAACTCTTGTACCTAGCAGATCTGGAGGCTCTTCAATTTGCAAAACAAGATCAATATTTATTGAGGGTATTGCTAGTGGCTTCCAAAAAGGCCCTGACAAAAAAGTGGCTGACAAATGTTATACCAACAATGAATGAATGGATTGATTTAATCTATGGTATATATACTATGGAGAGAATTACATTCAGTTTTAGAGGACGGACTGAAGTGTTTAATGATAGCTGGCTTAGATGGATTATTCATATTTCTACCACAAGACCTGATTTTATTTGATCATTTACTTTTATTTACATTTTATATAGCACATAGAAGTGGAACCTGTAAGTTTATACATGGATGATTAATGACATTTGTATTTTATTAATGAGTATTTCCCCCTGAATGTAGTGTCCTGTCCTGTCCTGTCCTGTCCTGTCCTGTCCTGTCCTGTCCTGTCCTGTCTTGCTGTTTGTCTTGTCTTGTTTTGTTGTGAAAATTTTGAAAACTCAATAAAAAGTAAATGAAAAAAAAAAAGAAATTGAAATTTGACCTCAACACTGGCATGTTGTACAAAAAAGGTTGACAGCATCTACACTGTTTGAGGAAACTGGCTAAGTTCAATGTGGATAAAACTCTCATGAAACTGCTCTATGGTGCTTATGTTGAGTCTATTATTACTTTCTTGATTATCTGCTGGTTTGGTAATCTTAGCGTCAAGGATAAGAACTCCCTTGTGAGATTGGCACCCAAATGAACAGCCTAGACCACATCTATAATAAGCAGGTGTTCACTAAAGTTAAGTCCATTTAAGCTGATAGAGTCACCCTCTATATGTACATAGTACATACTGTTACCGTCTGGGCGCCTGCAAGCCCCCCTCATTCATAAGAATTGCTTTATGTTCCTTTGTCCCTAACTCCATCGGCCTGCTGAATGCTGCTGAGGGAAGGTTGGGGAGGTAGTTTTGCACTTCAGTACTTGGTGACCGTTTCAGCTCTGTTCTATCACTGAGGACCTGTCTGTCAATGCATGTGTAGCCCCAAACGAAATAACCAGCATGCAACAGCCCAGCTAATCGGGCACTGCCCTATACTTGCGTAATACTACATTCGGCTAACAAGATTTTGGAAGCAGGAGTGGGTGATGGCCGGGCATTGACCAGGCCCACAAAAATAGGGTATGCCATCACAATTGAAGGCAGGGAACCCTCTTGAAAAACCCAGTGGGTTAACCTTGGCAAACCACACAGATTGCCAGTATGGTGAAGATGAGCAGACTGCTAAAGATTTATTCACCACCTGTTTCCTATAGCCTACCGGACCACCATAAGACTGCTTCTTTGACATAGGACCAGAGATGAATGCATGGTTATGTGATTTTTTTTCACTTTGCCCACAAGCACTGTACTGCATCCAACAGTTCCTGGTTAATTGTTGACAGTGTAACACTGGGTCAATTATGACTTAACAACCCCACTATCACATATAGGAGTGAGAGATCCTATAAATACATTAACCACAGCATGAACCATATACTGTTACTGTAGGTACGGGCTCCGTATGAATAGAACCAGCGGCTGATGTATCAAAAGTGTAAAGTTTATTCACAATTAGAAAGACTACTTTAAAATACAGAAGGGAAGGGGGTTATATTAAGTCATATCAATATATATCATGATGCTCTAGGGCGGATGTATAGGCAAACAATAGTAATAGATTTACTGAGTCCTCTAAACTAAACAAACACTGCAAATCAACCAATCCAAATCAAAGGAAGTAACTTATGTAAATAAAGCAAAATAAAGTAAAGTAATCACGGCAAAACAAAACTCAAATCATGCAAATAATTAAATAATTAAATAATAATTAAAGGCCCAGTATAGGCCTAATAAGTTCTATTATTGCACACAGCCCGACTCATAATCATTGTAACACTCAAACTTTCAAATCCCCAATAAATATATGTATGTATATGGCACGTGGGAAAAACTGTGATTTAATGAGCAGATTGGTCCTCTAAGTCAGTATATTTTCAGCAGCCCACTGTATGTAGGAGATTTGTGAATAGCTCGTCTAAAGGACCTGGAGGCGCTGAAGGCTTGGTTGTAGCTTTCAGCCACTTTCAGCTCTTCTGCCTCACATAATTCAGTATTGTCGATGTCACCTTTGTAGGACTGAGCACCACCTGCCTCCAGCTCACAAACACTCTGGCACAGGCTCTGGCCAAAACAGTAGGCCTTGAGCCTGAACTGCCCTTGCATTAAATACCATACAACTCTATTTTGTATGGATTTTTTATATATATATTTTGGACATTAAGGGGTTAATAATTAAAAATGCCCGAGGCATATCAGTGGGCACCCTCTTGAATTCTTAAGAGGTGACTGGCTACAAGAATCACTACTATATCACATATCCAAAACATTGTCTATCAATATTTATTTTAGCCAGTTTAAATACACTTATATTATGTGATTAGAAGAGATGTTTGTGTGAGGCAAAAATCAGTATGATGCAATAATAGGATACTCAGATTTTTTTCTTTCACCTGTCAGAACAATTCACTGCTGTAGTTTCTGTAAGCTCAGTTCAACTGCTGCCCTTCCCCCATACTGCCACGGTTGGGTCGTTAATGTAGCAACACAGCCTAATTAACGACCCTGCACTCTACTCTATGAAGGGCAGAGCAGAACAGTTTGGAATTTGGAACAGTATCTCACACCTTGGACCTTGGTAAAACCTGTGGAACTTTCTTTTTGTATTCTTATGAAGAAACATGATGTACATTTTTACAACCATCATCTGTGCATTATTATATATTAGTGCATATTGAAAAGTATGCCTTTCTGGAAAGCAATCCTTTGCTTTCCTGGTGCTTCCTGGCTGGTGCTCATTTTTTTTGTTGTTGTTTTTGTTTTTTTCTATACTTGGTACACTGCCAAATCAGTTGATTTACAGTTAAGCAGCCAGTGTGGCCGAAATGCACAGGATCGAAGTGGTTAATGCTTAAGTCATATCTCCAAAGTAAAGTACCATTAAGGATTTAAAGGTATAGTAAGTGGTTCAAAAACATTTTCTGTTAAAATGCTCCATTATAAGGTGTGCACTGTTGCACTTCACCTCACTGTAAAGTATGTGCATGTGCACATACCAGGAGGACTGGAGGATCTCCCAAATCACACAAATCACTAACTATACCTTTTATATATGGAGTTATAATAGTCTCATATATCAAGAATACAGACATCTGTATTCCTAATCAACATGCCCAGATTTGCAACTTGCATCTGTTATTTGTAGCTCGCATTTGTGTTATGTATTTGAATTTCACATCCACACACCCAGATTCCTATACCGTATTCGTGTTTCACATCCACACACCCAGATTCCTATACCGTATTCGTGTTTCACATCCACACACCCGGATTCCTATACCGTATTCGTGTTTCACATCCACACACCCAGATTCCTATACTGTATTCGTGTTTCACATCACACACCCAGGTCTCTGTTCTGTATTTCACTTTCAAATCCACATACCCAGGTTTCTTTTTCGTATTCGAAATCAGAATTCACACATGCAGATCTGTCTTGTGTGTTTGCAATCCTTTTTTCACACATGAGCACAGATGTGAGATTTGAAGCCCCTGCTGGACGCCTAATGCCAACTGCTTATCTGTGAGTTGTTTTTCAAACTCTACGATTACAAATCTTTTTGAGACTCTCTTGACGTTGGGCGGAGACAAACGTCATCATTGGCTGAGGTATCTGTCAATCACAGAGTCCTCAGCCAATGATGATGGTCTGCCTTCAGCCAATCCTAGACCTCCTTACATTGTATCAGAGCGTGCTACCTCCTTCTGCTACTGTTGCCACATCCTGTGAAAATAAGCCAAACCACAATAATGCCATAATATAATACTAATACTGCTCTTTCAAAGCATTTATCATTGTAAATACTACAATTGTGACCATTTCGGTACAATACAGTATATATACACACACCTATGCTACTATACACTCAGTAAAGACACCAGAATGATTCAGTCAGTCACTCCCCCAAAGTTCCAGACCTGATATTTAACTCTGGGGGCAAACAACATGACAACTATGACGTCATATCACTCAGCCCCTGGCTGTGTCTCTCCTCCAGTCAGTAAAAGTTAGTTGCACGCTTTCGCTACTACTACGATTATGTTTATTTGCCAGCAGCTTTTTTTTAAAGTAAGAAGCAGAAAGGGCAGTGTGTTTATCCTGGATGTACCAGCAAAATGAACCCAGGTGCGGCATATTTTAATTTTCGCTATTTGATTATAGGGTTCAGAAGCTTCTATTGATTTCACTCCTGGTGACACATCGTCAACTACTGTCCAGACTCCAGAGACGCCACAGTGTCTCCACGCACAAGGCTATCTCTGTCTGGGTTCTATGAAGCAAATATTTTGATGTTTAGAAATTGTATTGAGGTTGTGTTGAGGTGAGGTTGTGTCCATAATAAAACAGAAGAAGCGACGATGAATAAAAATGAATGAAAGCGACTATAAACTACTTTGTTGGACAGAATAAAAGGTCTTCAAATGGTCTGAAAATGTATAGAAACAGGAGACCACGGAATGCAGATTGAATCGCATAAAATAAATGGAACGTTTTTTGGACTCAGAAATAACATACTTATTTCTCTCACAAGATGTGGCAACCCTATACTGTGTTTCTTAGTATGTCTATGGTATGCTCCCATTACACGCTAAAATCGGACTACAGGGACCACCTAGGGGCTAAATCAACCGAGGGGCAACGTGGACGGAGGACAACAACTATGGATCTTGAAAGGCCAACTAAAGGTACATAAAGTGTTTTGGAGCGATATTCCCCTGTAAGCACCATTCTGAAATGTCTAGTCTTCAGTGTAACAGCAATGCTAATGATGCCAATGACGCTAGAGCCATCTAGTAGAACAGGGGTTTTCAACAGGTGGTCCGGGGACCACCTGTGGTCCCTGAGAGGGTTCCAGGTGGTCTCCAGCTGAGTTGGTTAACCAGATGTAACTCTTGAGAACGTAAAAATGAAACCAAATGGACCCTTGCGGGTCCATTTGGTTTCATTTTTCATCATCTGAATTAGCCCAAAGTCTACACAACTAGAAGATGGAAAAGAAAAATAATAAAAATAATGTCAGCACTTGTGCAGTAAACAAGGTTTCAAATCCTGGGCTGACAAGGAATGTTACAGTTCAGCTTTAATTTTTCACTGCCAATAATTTGCTACCCTGTAATTGTTGTGCACATAAATACATCTTAATAACTCATGTGTTTTCTTTTTACAGATGTGACGACTTCATCCCAGGCTCCAACTCCAGGGTGTGTGCAGTTGGCATTTTCCGGATGGCAAAGCTGCTGGACCATCGCGCTTTGCATGGAACGAGGGGAAGGACTTTCCCAAGTGACCCGGCCAGCCACCCAAAAAGAAGAAGAAAGTCCCGCTCCCTATCAGTGGTGAAGATAAGGGAACTGATGAACCTGAACTACACAATGCTGTAGATCAAGGGACAGATGGGCCTGAACTACACAATGCTGACATTGCGACTGCAGAGACCCTAGTACCTCAACGGAGAGAACTTTTACTACAAACAGTACTGTGGTTCTTGAGATAGAGAATGACATGTTGAGAAGAGAAATTGTAAAACTGAAAGAAGAACTGGAGAAACAAAAGCAAACCTTTTCTTTTAGTCAAATTTCTTCCAGTTCTGACAAAGTACATTATTTCACGCAAGAAGAAGTGAAGAAAAACTCATCTCCAGTGCACGGATCCACGTGGAGCGCTCCATTCAGAGGCTGAAACTGTTCTGCATCTTGGACAATATCCCACATCAGTTCAGTAAAAACATCAACAAGATACTGAAAGTGTGTGTGTGTCTTACCAACCTGCAAACCCCCATACTTCGTGAAATTGATGAAATGATTGACTGAAATTGATGAAATGATTGCACACAGATAATTTGAAATTGATGAAATGATTGCACACAGATAATTTGTTAACGTTTTACTTTTAATAAAGTGCCAGTGAAGTAATGTGCTGCTGCTCTTTTTATCAAAACACATTGCACAAAATCAGGGCTGCCACTGTCATGAAATTCCTGGAAAATAGGGCTGCACGCTTATCGCTGTGAAATGTGAATCTCTCTTTTCCTCCTAAAAATTGAAATCAACGAAATCAACACAAAAAGGATGATGTTCAAGTGTTTAAAAAATCTATATCAGGATCTCTCTAGAAAGTACATTGTACAAGTGTCTGAATCTAGATTGCAATATTTTATTTGATAATTGTGCAGCCGTACTAGAAAAGATTTGAAATTAGAAAAATATAGGTTTTGGAATTTATTTGGAAAAGTTTGGGAATTGATGAAGGGTCCTAGAATTTAATGGAAAAATACACTGTCCACAGTGTGTGGAGAGAGAAATGTAACTGTAGTAATCCCTACAAAAACTGAACAAAACCGGACAAAAACATTTTCTTTGCACGCACTCCACGCATGCATAAGGAATATAGGTGCTCACAGGGCTATAACGGTTGGATTAGCATCCACAATTTCTTTTTTTTTGTTTGCTTAATTATTGAGCCAAATGAATGAAATTGGAATGGGTCTTGAAATTGGTTTAGATGTCCTGGAAAAGTTTTGGAAATTCATTTGTGAAAAGATGTGGGAACCCTGCAAACTGTATTAATGTGCAAAACTACATCTAAACAGAGCTTACCTTTCTGGTAGAACAATTATAGCAGCTTCACATCATGAATGCACACAATGTGCATACATACAGTGTATGTACAATACATGTATTTACAAGTCGGACAGAATTCTTGGGAGGAAACAGTCTCTGTAGAAGGTTTCTAGAATGTCAATGTTTCCTGCCCATGTTGGGTCTTTCTGCACTGGCAGAATGACGAGGTCAATGAGGGTCCACACTACAAGGTGGCAGGTGTTTGCTCTGGTCAGGTGGAGATTGGATCTGATGCCAGTAGGGGTGGTGCTGTTTCAGAGCCAGGGAACCTGTTGCTGCATCCAGCTCTAGAAAAAAAAAGTCTCTTTTCTCTGCTGCCTGCTGGACCGTCACATTTTTTGCAGACCAGGGACACTTGACCTAGAGGTGGGTGTTATGGAAAACATATCAAAATATTTAGGTAAAGGCAAATAGTGCACCAGCTGGTTAAGTTCATCTGGGCTATATGACTTGAAATCAATATAGAGTATTGACAATGTAATCATCTACAAGCTGTGACACAAGCTGTTACACATCTATTTCCCCATTTTTTATGTAGCCTACTGTACACCACCATTTTAAAATGAAGCATAAAGGGCTATTCACACTTTCACAAAATCTGTGATTTTGTTTCAGAGAAAAAAAAAAACATTTCAGACACAATTTCAAAACACTTCATATTTTATTGTATACAAAGCCATAATCTCTTCTCTAAACCTTTTAGACTATTCCTTAGAATATACCAATGTTCTTAGTGCTCTAATCCAGGGTTTCCCAAAGTGGGTGACGTGGCACCCTAGGGTGCCTTGACACTAGTCCAGGGGTGCCTCAGACTACTTTGATATTATACAGAATTCATCAATGTCACTACATCAATGACTTCAGTATGCTTAGTAAAACAGACCTGATTTGCACTGTACTTGATGAGTTTTTATACATCTACAGCACACGCTTATACACCAAAAAAATAGCTGATCCACAAGCTCACAACGCGTCGCGTGACGCGTTGTGAGAAAAATAGCTTGTAGATCAGCTATTTTTGGTGAACCTTCCCCCTAGAATAAGGACGATGGGATTGCAGTGGTCAATGAATGTCAAGTATAAAGTTATTTTCGGTCAGTTTTGCTGGAAACTGATATGTATCCGCAACATAGCTAGTTTCTGTAGCCTAATATGATGTAAAAATTAACAATGTAATTCAGGGGTGCCTTGGATGAAAAGGTTATTCACAGGGGTGCCCCGAGTCAAAAAAGTTTGAAAACCCTGCTCTAATCACATGCTACAAGTCAACAAACTTCTAGTCAGGCCAGATTTCATATCTGTTGCAACTTTTTTTTTAGGAATTTAATCATTTTAAAGTAAAAGTGGAATTTAGCATTTAATTTACACAAATATATTAAATTAATAGATAAATAGATAATTGTTACTTTTGTTGATCTATTTACATTATTCTTGTATGATTTAATTGTACCACAAGGTTGAGAACCACTTGCCTACTATACTGTGTATTTACAAAATATAATTTTACCTCAATAATGCACTCATCAGACACGGTCTCATTGGAGATCCACGAGCAGTTTGAGAGAAACACCCCCCCCTCTTGGGACAACAAGCCCGGTTTTCTCTGTGAATTCCTGTTTTGCTTTTGGTTCGTGGGTGATGCCCCAATCACATGCCTTGACAAAGGGAGGGGAGAAGAACATAGCACTCAGGGTTCCAATACATTTTACCAATGAATTTCCAAAACCTTTACAGAACATCTGACCAATTTCCAGACCATATAAATCATTTGTCGCAATAATTTAGCAAGCAGAGAAATAGCTGGATGCAGTGACAGGTTCCCTGGCACCGAAACAGACCCACCCCTACTGGCATAAGATCCAGATTCCCAAGAATTCTATCCGACATGTAAATACATGACTGAACATACACTGTATGTATGCACAGTGTGTGCAATCATGTGAAGATGCTATCATTGTTTGACCATAAAGGTAAGCTCTGTTTAGATGTAGTTTTGCATTTTAATACATTTTTAGTGAAGTTGATTCTTAAAGACAAGGACACCTTCAGTTGAAACAATTATTATCTCACAACTTACTTTAGACTCCTCTTTGAGGTTGTACTGGCCAAGCAGAGTCTTGAATAAGGAAGGTGGATACCGATTGCGCCTGACTGCTGCCAAGACGAGACCAAAGTTGCTAGCTGTGATCGTTTCTTACGATAAGCCATCCTGTTACAAAGACACAAGACAACCCAAAGATACAGTTCACATTGACAAGCATCCGATATAAACATACTATATTAGGTGATTTGAACACAGTATTGTTATAAATTGGTCATAAATGTTCAATTCCATTCTTTATTCGTGTTCGGAGATGACAGGCCAATATTGATCAAATAATGTTATTCTAGTTTCTAATTGTGTAGATTTGATCATTTAGCTCTCAGGTGTAAAATGAAACCCTATGGACCCGTAT
The DNA here is from genome assembly GCA_039105355.1 of Benthosema pterotum. NCBI lineage: Eukaryota > Metazoa > Chordata > Actinopteri > Myctophiformes > Myctophidae > Benthosema > Benthosema pterotum. The sequence continues at coordinate 17,849,941 of CM076966.1, read as the reverse complement.
AGGTATTTTTTTTTCCATTTTATAATTTCAAAACATTTTACATTCTCAAGAGTTACAGATACAGGTGCATGTATACAGCCAGAAAGTAACCTACAGCAACTGCTAGTGTCCAATTGGACAAGACAAATGCCACCACAAGCTTTGCTTATTTGGGTCAAGAAAAACGTGTCCCGTACAGATGTGGGATGTGTGTGGAGGGCGAAGAGGACGAAGACGCCAAAATCTGATGACACTGTTGCAAAGAGTGTCTGTAATGGCACCATCCACATCACAAGATATTTAATTCTAGTTAATTTGCATTATTTGTAGTGTACATACATTCTTTTTGATTAAGATGTCTTAATCACAACGATTAAGAAGAAATATTAATTTGACTCTGCATTTTTACTGTCATTTCAGCTGGAATCAAAACACCAGTAACACAGGTGATCAAGTAGTGGAGTTGTATTGTGTCATCCTTGTCACAGATCTTGAAACCAGAAACACCTCAGGTATGACATTGATGTAATGTGTAATAAAAAACAAATAGTATTGGCCCACAACACACATCTACAGAATGCAATCCCTTGTCATTCACTGTGTGTGTGAGAGAGAGAGTGTGTGTGTGTGTGTGTGTGTGTGTGTGTGTGTGTGTGTGTGTGTGTGTGTGTGTGTGTGTGTGTGTGTGTGTGTGTGACCTAAAAGTTTACCAGTAAGTATTACTTTACTTCATAATATCTGGAGAGTGGAGACTAACAGACAACCTCTCCTGATCCTGGTAGTTTCATTATAGAAGTTGAATAAATTGTGAGAAGTGTGTGGTGTGTTGTTATAGTTACCATAAATCGTTCTTGGCTTGAAAGACAGTGTCTCTCTCAATCTGCTGCTTCTCCGCGTCAGTGACAGCAAGCGATGACAACACAAAACAAGCCTTGTCCTCAGCCTCAGCAAATCCTGGACTGGTCACCATCCGTCCCGTCTCTAGGAAGTGTCTTATATATAATATATATTTTATACACACACACACACGCGCGCACACACAGTGAATGGCAAGGCATTACATAATGTACATGTGTGTTGTTTCATCAAGTCAAACTTAATTGGTCATGGGCCAATACTATTTGTTTTTCATTGCACTTTGTCATACCTGAGGTGTTTTCTGGTTTCAAGATCCACCACATCCCAGTGAAACGGCGGAGCTGGGACAAGGATGACACCGTCATATCCTTTATCTCCTGACTCACTTCTTTGTTTTTGATTCCAGCTGAAATGACAGTATAAATGCATAGTCAAATTAATATTTCATCTTAATGGTTGTGATTAAGACATCTTAATCACAACTAAGAAAGCACTGTATGTACACTACAAATAATGCAATTTATCAAGAATTAATTACCTTGTGTTGTGGATGGTGTCATAGAGGCAATTCTTTTAAAAGCAATGTCGTCTGATTTGGACGTCTTTGGCTTGTTCCAAACGCACTCAACGTCAGTGCGGGACACATTTTTCTCCACCCATATCAGCAAGGCTGCCATGTGGTGGCATTTATCTTGCCCAATCGGGCACTCGCACTTGCTGTAGGTGACCATCTGGCTCCCTACATGGACCTGTTTCGAATACAACTCAACCCTCACAACAGTCCTAGACCTCACACTGCTGGTTATGTCCTACCATACATCAGCAACTAGCATGTTTTCCAGCTGCTGAGCCCAGGGGGGTGGCTTTCTAGTTGGATATCCAGGTAACATGGCATATAATGTTATAAACCTGAACATTATGTGGCAGATCAGTTGGGCACCTTGATGTAAAATTGACCATTTTATCCAAAACATTGATAAAAGTAAATTATAATAAAGTATACATGAATGTGTCCAGTGAGGATTTAAAGTCAGCTCATTCCAACGACTGGGCCTCCAAAGAGTCCTGGATTTCGTTTACCCTCACTGTGCCAGGAGGGGTTTCTATGCATGTATGGAAAGTATGGAAAAGTATGGAATTTCATTTCATAGATTTTCAGGTCTTGAAAAGCATGGAACATGGGAAATTAAGTATGAAAAGATGTTTAGGTTTCCAGGATTATCATTAATATTAATTTTTCTAAAATATAAATTTAAGAATACAAGAAAAAAGATTGATTATGTTCTTGGCACAGGCAGACAACCACTGTTCCGGTATGGAACTGAGTCCGTTGTAGTTGACCCGTACAACCAGTCTACAATTGTTTGGCACTGGGGGTTGACCAGTAGAAACACAGTGTGATACTGTTGTACTGGGAGCTGACAAATACGATCACAGTACAATATTGTTGTACTGGGAGCTGAACAGTATAATCACAGTGTACTAATGTTAACCGCTAGGAGATAACCAGTTCAACTTCACTTTAGTACTGTTGTACAAGGTCACTTGGCTACTTTAAATAGCTTAAGACCATTTTACAATAGATAGGAAAATAGGTTTATAGGACTAAATAGGACAGAATGGCCCATTTTACATCAAAGTGCCCAGCCAACATGACACATAACGTTCCAAAAATACATTGTGGCACATGATAGCCCTAGAATGGCTGTGATCTTACAAATAGGTCTATATGTAATTATTTGCAAGTATGTGTTTTGAATTCTGAGTATGCAAGATCACAGCCCTTCTGGTGCTAGGCACGTGAAAGACTAGCCTTGGATCCAAGCACACCACATTTATTTTATCAGTCAAACGCTGGGGGAAACAATTATCTACCGATAAAATAAGGCAATGGCAGTCTTTATCCAAGGCTAATGAAACACCAGTAAACGTGGAATATAACATTAAAAGCCATGATGCCTAATATCACCGAGCTAACGCTAAAACTAGCACCACACTCACCTCAGTCTGGTATATATTTTTTCATAGAGGCTTGGACTTTACCTCGAAAATCCCCCTGGGAGAACACCAACATTGATTACTCGATCCGAGTTGAAAGCATTAACCCCCTTCTTTACTCTCAGGGGTTCATTTTGGAAAAAGGACGTTATCGTAAAAAGATTCACGGGTTCCGCCATTGTTGTTTTGCATTGAAGTGAACGGGAGGAAATTCCACACCGACAGACAGCGGCCCCAGGCTTGAAGCTCCCCCGCTGGTGGCCAAGTTTGGTACTGCAGGCGGGTGGAATTCATGCACGAACGCCCCGAGAGCACGCACGCTCGTTTGCTTTGTGCACGTGGACAGGGCAGTTTGTTTTTAAAGTTGTTTTCTGAATAAACCAGCGGTCCTCACGTCATATACTACCTCTCAAAACACAACGGATGTATTATATGACAGATAATAAGCTCAATGCAAACCCACAAGCTTGTTTTTAATGCTTTTTGATGTTTTTTTTTTCCCTTGCTCGTGCGCGACGGCGCTCGTTCATGGTTCCCATAATCCCTTGCGTCGGGGCGCGTTCTGGAGAAATACTTCCGCATTTGGGCACCAAATCAAAGAGGGTTTATATAAAGAGGCGACAAAATGCAATTATTTGACTCACCACCAGATGGTGCAGCGGTAACACCACTCTATGGCGCGCTGACGACATCACTCCAATATGGCGGCATGTCCGCCTCCCCCCGCCATCTAGCGGCGTTTCCAAGAACTGTAGTCAGAACAGTAGTCTTTAATAGCAACAGGAAGTACGTCACATCACTCCGATATGGCGGACACTGGGGGCTGGTTGTTTTCCATTGGTCTTAACGGAAGTGTCCCGCTCTTTATATAGAATCTCTTTGACCAAATTTTGGTGCCCAAATGCGGAAATAGGCGCACTTCCGGCGGTCTTCCGGGTGCTTCAAAGCGCCAATGAGCAACTTGTATTCAGAGCCTTGGAAATACAGAGTTACGCCAACTCCGTTCACTCCATGGCGCCAGTCCAATGGCGGCTCCTCTACATAGACTTGTATTGGATAGTGACAACAAATAGTGACAGCCGGAAGTTACTGAATGCATTGGAGCCTATGGGCTCGCGCGAGTACTAAAACCACGTGACCAGACTATTTTCTGTCCCCTCAATGTCGCAACTCTGTCTATTTCCAAGGCTCTGCTTGTATTGAAATGAACGGCAAGGGGGCGGGGCTATCGCTCCGGTCCGGCCTCTGTTATTTTATTACTCTATGGGAAATTCCCAGTGGAGCCAGCACGTAGCTCCGCCCCCACAATGACGTCGTACTTAACAGCCGAATAGGGTTGCCACATCCTGTGAGAGAAATAAGCATTGTTATTTCTGAGGCCAAAAAACGTCTTCATTCCATTTATTTTATGCGATTCAATCTGCATTCCGTGGTCTCCTGTTTCTATACATTTTTCAGACCATTCAAAACCTTTTATTTAGTAGTTTATAGTTGCTTTCATTCATTTTTATTCATCGTCGCTTCTTCTTCTGTTTTTATTATGGACACAACCTCACCTCAACACAACCTCAATACAATTTCTAAACATCAAAATATTTGCTTCATAGAACCAGACAGAGATAGCCTTGTGCGTGGAGACACTGTGGCGTCTCTGGCGTCTGGATAGTAGTTGACGATGTGTCACCAGGAGTGAAATCAATAGAAGCTTCTGAACCCTATAATCAAATAGCGAAAATTAAAATATGCCGCACCTGGGTTCATTTTGCTGGTACATCCAGGATAAACACACTCCCCTTTCTGCTTCTTACTTTAAAAAAAAGCTGCTGGCAAATAAACATAATCGTAGTAGTAGCGAAAGCGTGCAACTAACTTTTACTGACTGGAGGGAGAGACACAGCCAGGGGCTGAGTGATATGACGTCATAGTTGTCATGTTGTTTGCCCCAGAGTTAAATATCAGGTCTGGAACTTTGGGGGGAGTGACTGACTGAATCATTCTGGTGTCTTTACTGAGTGTATAGTAGCATAGGTGTGTGTATATATACTGTATTGTACCGAAATGGTCACAATTGTAGTATTTACAATGATAAATGCTTTGAAAGAGCAGTATTAGTATTATATTATGGCATTATTGTGGTTTGGCTTATTCTCACAGGATGTGGCAAACAGTAGCAGAAGGAGGTAGCACGCTCTGATACAATGTAAGGAGGTCTAGGATTGGCTGAAGGCAGACCATCATCATTGGCTGAGGACTCTGTGATTGACAGATACCTCAGCCAATGATGACGTTTTGTCTCCGCCCAACGTCAAGAGAGTCTCAAAAAGATTGTCAAGAGAGTCTCAAAAAGATTTGTAATCGTAGAGTTTTGAAAAACAACTCACAGATAAGCAGTTGGCATTAGGCGTCCAGCAGGGGCTTCAAATCTCACATCTGTGCTCATGTGTGAAAAAAGGATTGCAAACACACAAGACAGATCTGCATGTGTGAATTCTGATTTCGAATACGAAAAAGAAACCTGGGTATGTGGATTTGAAAGTGAAATACAGAACAGAGACCTGGGTGTGTGGATGTGAAACACGAATACAGTATAGGAATCTGGGTGTGTGGATGTGAAACACGAATACGGTATAGGAATCCGGGTGTTGGATGTGAAACACGAATACGGTATAGGAATCTGGGTGTGTGGATGTGAAACACGAATACGGTATAGGAATCTGGGTGTGTGGATGTGAAATTCAAATACATAACACAAATGCGAGCTACAAATAACAGATGCAAGTTGCAAATCTGGGCATGTTGATTAGGAATACAGATGTCTGTATTCTTGATATATGAGACTATTATAACTCCATATTTTATATAACTGTAGTGGGAAATGAGCCTTATACAATGTTTGGCTCTGAGATAGTGCAGTAGAATTGCCTGTAATCAATGCACCTGCGCAGCCCCCCCCCCCCCCCCAATCCCCCACTCCACTCTAGCATTTTGTAAAGCTGCTACAGAATGCTACAGTAGAGTGGAGTGGGGGATGGGTGCAGTCTAGCTGACAGTTCAACTCGGAGCATAAATGAAACAAGCTATTGAAGAGGTCAGACCAACTTTACACACAGCTCCAGTGTATACTGTACCCCAAGGTGGGCACTGTTGCACTTCACCACCACTATAGAGTATGTGCATGTGCACATCTTGTAACCAGGAGGACTGGAGGGTTTCCCAAATCACACAAAATCACTTACTAGTTGGTAAATGGGCCTATGTTTGGCTATGAGATGTAGTGTAGTAGAATTGCCTGTAATCAATGCACCTGTGCAGCCCCCCCCCCCCCCCCCCACCCCCACTCCAGTCCAGAAAGCTGCTACATCCAGTAGGATTTTCCAAATCGCCCAAATGACTTATGGTACCTTTTAGGAATCAAAGGTTCCTATTTTGGATAAACTTTATGAGCTTGCTGCTTTTTGCTGCAAGCTGGATGGAGCCTCCACACCAGATAAGGTACAAAAAGACTTTCTTTATTTGGACGATCCAAATAAAGAAAGTCTTTTGTACCTTATCTGGTGTGCGGGCTCCATCCATTTTCATAGTATTCTTTTAGCCCAGCACCCATCAGTCGATGTGCGTTGCCTATTGTCTTCTTCATGGTTCTATAAAAGGAACAGATTGTAATATTCTCTTAAAGTAGAAGATAAATATGGCATTTAAATACTTGCATACAGTCTAATATACTACCTAATAGAGCATTCAAATAATAAATAGCAAGCCAAGTAAAAGTAATTTCATAATATAATATACCAAATCACATCTCAATCAAATGCATCCATCCATAAAACATCAGAGTCAGGGCATTTGGACTTACATAGATCAATGTTCAAAGACGCATGGCATCATCATCAGTTTGTAGGAAACACAGCAGGCTCTGCTGGCTGTGAATTGTTTGGAGACAATAGAATACTGGGCCTGGGGATCCAGGCCTGTATGTAGACTGTAACAGGAAGTGAGGTGGTTGTAGGTTCCATGCAAAGGGGGTTCCACTGAACTTGTGTCTGCTTGTGGAGCGGAGGGGAAATTGTGAAGGAACCTTGTAGTTTCTTTTGTTTTTGTTATATTAATATCTAAGGAGCTTACGTCGCACCAGTTTTGGAGAGAAGACACGTGTCCTCTGAATGCTTCTTCCCCCACTATTTCTCCCTTTTTTAGCATGGCAACCAAAGCCATAACATCAGCATACTTAAAGAGACTAAACTTCTCCTGATCTAATTTGAATTCATTAGTGTACAGGGAGAAAAGTAAAGGTGATAGTATTGTCCCTGCGGAGCACCTGTGTTAAGCACAGTGATGTCAGAGGCGGTGTCATTGACACAGACCTGTTGAGGACGGTTAGAGAGGAAGTCTCTGACTAGGTGGATGATACCACAATTAACCCCTATATCAATGAGTCTCTGCAGGAGAGTGTGTATCTGCATGCTATTAAAAGCAGAAGTAAAATCAATAAACAGGACCCTGGCATATTAGTGGGTGGGAACTTGGATGTGCTTAGTCAAGGTGTTGACCAGGCTGACAGTTGCATCATCAGTTCCCCTCTGACTTTTATAAGCAAATTGTAGATGATCAAAACAATTAGAAACAGACTCTGTTATTAGTCGAGCTATATACTCTCTCAAAACATTTCCCCAGAATAAAGGTAAGGGCAATGAGCCTGAAGTCTTTCAGTTCAGTGGCTCCAGGCTTTTTGGGAAGAGGTACAATGCAAGACATTTTCCATCCGTTGGGCATAGTTAAAGAATCAAGCAGGTACTGAAAAAGCTCCAAAAGAATACCTTTAAGTTTATAAATGTTTAATAAACTCTGCCTCTCAGGCCATCAGGCCAAGGAGCAGAGTTGGGCTTGATACAGGGCAGGCTAGTTACAATCTCATGTTCATTAAGTGTAATAGGGACATATTCAGGAATGGACCTACACACATTATCACGCTCAGTACTGAAGTCGTTATTATCAAAGCGACTAAAAAAGATGTTTAAGTCATTAGCAAAGGATGGAGAGGGGTGACAGGGGGGTGCGCTTTTGCTTAGAGTCCCTGGCCATCATCACCTTTAAACCTTCCCATGCTTTCTTGGCATTTCCTGAAAAGTAGTGATGCTCCACTTTATCCTTGTATTCTATCTGTCTCCAGCTCGCATCGCATTTCCTCCTTACAGTCCTCTGTCCAGGTCACAATCTCAATTTTTACTGTCTTTTCCCGTTTCAGCGAGCCGAGCCCTGTGACGTGGAAGAACATGTACGACCTTGTGGTCTGACTTCCCCAGGGCAGGCTTGCAGGTGGCTTTATAAGCATCGGGTATGTTGCCGTAGCACTTATCCAAAGTGCGTGCCAAGCGCGTCGGACAGTCTACATACTGATGTAGGTTGGGGAGGTGATCGGACAAGTCACAAGAGTTAAAGTCCCCAATAAGCAGCACGGGTTGATTCGCTGCACGGGAAAGCGGACGCATAGCGCGTATTTCTTCTTTCTTGTTGGTCAACGAGCAAACATTAAAAGAGTTATTACCGGCAAGGGGGGGGTCTGCTGCCTCGTCTCCTTAGCCGTTCTCTCACTCCGCCTCTCGATCCTCTTTTCTTGAATTTAGTCCATTTTCGCGTTCCGGTATTTTTAAATTCTGGATACTTATCCAGCGAGTCGAAGTCAGAGTCCTCTGGTCTGGCTGGTTGCCTGAGTGACAGGAGCTGGTCCTGGCTGCAGGTGAGGACACCGACCTTGCCGTTTAAGCTCCATACTTTAGCGATTAAACAGCTGACAAGGCACATAACCAGCCACAGTATCATACCGATCTTGAACTTCATTTTGACGAAAAGAGAATGCGGGTTCAAGCACTTAAAACAACGTAAAACATAACAAAAGACGAGACAGAGAGATGAGACACGGGTCGGCAGCAGTGCAATGTAATGTAAGGCTGAATTTCACCAATCTGTCCTCCCTCTGGCATTTTGTAAACAAATGGGCAGGGCATGGGCAGCCCTTGTGAGGATGGGGGGTACTAGGACAGGTAGGCCCTCTCTAAACACAAGTTAAGCTCCCCCGGAATT